>OZ021723.1:15812731-16556231 GCA_963978545.1 Linyphia triangularis | reverse complement strand
TCACCAGTGACTACACCATGCAAAAACCCCTTTATTTTATGCCTGGCAAGAAGCATTTCACGCGTGCAGAATCGGCGTTCAACGTCTCTCAGCTTCAGTTCATATAGAAACCAATTTCCTTGTTTTTGAATCATTCCCAACCATTTAAAAAAATGAGAAATTGCTTGTTGAGTCACTTCTAATGAAAGTTCTTCTTGCATTTGGATCGAATCTTCCTCCAATAATACTTCCAATTCCGTGTCTTCGTACACTTTCAGCCTTCCACTACGTTCATTGTCAAACTCGCCGTTTTTAAACTTTTGAAAGCACTCACAACAACCTTTATAACTTAAACTAGTCTTACCATATGCTTCTACAAGCAATCGATGCAGATTTCTACCCATTAAAGAAGTAAATCCAAAGTTCCCGCAAATGACGCTTATTCGGCTCAAAATTTAGCATTTTCCCACGAAAAAAATTATGTGATGCTGATATGGAGTCACTAATACTTCAAGGTTAGGTTGTTGACAGATATCTAAACTTACGATATTACTTTTTACATTTGACAATCTCAACATAAACTTCTGGTGGGGCCATTTTTTATTAAACGGCGGAAACTTATTTGCACTCCCTATACTATACTACTTATAAAGATATAAGTATTTTTTAATTACAAATACTGTTGCACTTGACCAACTGTTAACTTTGGAGGAACTTTCTTTTAAGATAAAATTTCTATTCTTGTTTAATATAAAGACGAGACACTTTTTACCAAAAAAAAAAATGCTTTTGAGTTTTCTATTAATTTAATTTCATGAAAGTATGCACATTTCAAAGCACTATTTAAATCTAAATAAAGAGTTATGTATAAAACGTTGAATTATTACTTAGCTTAATCTCTTACTTCCAAGTAAAAAAAAAAACAAGTCACAGAATATTCATTAAAATAACAATACATTTTGGACCCTTTTTCAATGTTAGTGTTAGGAAGTACAAATTTTTTCTTACTAGTTAACACTTTTATTATAAGATATAAAATTATAAAACTTATCGTTGGGGTGGGGGGTGAATAGCACTTGTTGTCACCAACCTTTGGGCCTCCCCCCCCCCCTTTTCACTTTTTTTTACCCACTTCTACCACTGTCTCCGAGTACATACAGATCAAATTTCACTCACCCTGACGAGTTTTTTTTTTCTTTCTTTTTCTTTTAATGGATTTTGGATAAATAAACTTTAATTTAATTAAATTTAATTTAATCTCAAGACCAAAAACTTCAAAATTTCAGCATATTTAAATTGCACTTTTGTGCAACAAGGCATCAACAAACACTTAACTTTTATGAAAACAACGCTTACTCAAACGAATAATCTGACGACTAATCCAAGCAAAGAACTTTCTAAGCAAACCTGGCCAATTTCTCCTGAAAAGGCGGCCACTTGGAGAGAGAAACGGTTAAAATTATCTTCCGCAACTTTTGGCATTCAAACGCCGCTACAAGTGAGAAGTCTCTGAAGCGGAAAAGAAAATTGGATATTGCATAATACATAAATTCTGGTGCACAGAGATTCTAGGCACGGAGGGGGACTTTAAGCTTGTAAAAATCGATGGCTTTCAGAAGTATATGCCCGGATGAGATGGAATGGGATTTGTAAAATGGCGCGATTTAAACTAGTTTGTAAAATTGAGTATCCGGACCGGGAAAAGGGATTACCGGACACAACTTAGTTTGGCAAGCGGTGTTCGTGACATTGTAGCTGGATTGTTTCGAGCAGGATTTTGAGGCATAGGGAATAGAGGGGAATATAACTTTTCTGGACATTTTCTGTGTCAATATGTGGATTTAAGCTGTACTCGTAGTCTGTAACTCGGGAAGCGTTGTTTTCTCTTATTTAGGATCTGCATAGTGGTCATTTGGAGTTAGAAAATCTCCTGGATAGATGAAGTTATCCCTTTTGATATTCGGACTACTGCACCGAGAAAAATAATAAAACGCATAAAAACAAAGCTTCGAAAATGAATTTTTTATATGCATTGCCAATTTTTATATTCATTAACAGAGCGCCGATTCTGTTGTAAGCGTGTGCTTGGTGTTGCCATCTAATTTTAAATATTTAAAACATCTTTGTCAGGAAAATAAACGGCAATCTACGGTTTAAAATTTATTTATTAAAATTTAATGTGAATGTATGCATTCCCTTTCAAATATCTTTATTTTATTACGATTAAAATAAATTTGGTAACTGGCAAGAGTTTCAACCGTAATCGATTAAAATTGTTTCATTTACAGCGTTATTACTCAATGCAAAGTTGAAACTACTGGAATCCACTCCATAATAAATGTATGCATTCACGTCCAATTGTCTTTAATATATTATGATTACAATAATTTTGGCAACAGGAAAGAGTTTCAACAATGATTAAAATTCATTCATTTACAATATTAATACGCAATGCAATGTTGAAACTACTGGAATCCACTCCATAAGAAATGTATGCATTCACGTCCAATTATCTTTAATATATTATGATTAAAATAATTTTGGCAACAGGAAAGAGTTTCAACGATGATTAAAATTCATTCATTCACAATATTAATACTCAATGCAATGTTGAAACTACTGGAATTCACTCCATAAGAAATGTATGCATTCACGTCCAATTATCTTTAATATATTATGATTAAAATAATTTTGGCAACAGGAAAGAGTTTCAACGATGATTAAAATTCATTCATTCACAATATTAATACTCAATGCAATGTTGAAACTACTGGAATCCACTCCATAAGAAATGTATGCATTCACGTCCAATTATCTTTAATATATTATGATTAAAATAATTTTGGCATTAGGAAAGAGTTTCAACTATGATTAAAATTCATTCATTCACAATATTAATACTCAATGCAATGTTGAAGCTACTGGAATTCACTCCATAATAAATGTATGCATTCACGTCCAATTATCTTTTATATATTATGATTAAAATAATTTTGGCATCAGGAAAGAATTTCAACAATGATTAAAATTCATTCATTCACAATATTAATACGCAATGCAATGTTGAAACTACTGGAATTCACTCCATAATAAATGTATGCATTCATTTCCAATTATCTTTAATATATTATGATTAAAATAATTTTGGCAACAGGAAAGAGTTTCAACGATGATTACAATTCATTCATTCACAATATTAATACGGAATGCAATGTTGAAACTACTGGAATTCACTCCATAATAAATGTATACATTCACATCCAATTATCTTTAATATATTATGATTAAAATAATTTTGGCATCAGGAAAGAGTTTCAACAATGATTAAAATTCATTCATTCACATTATTAATACTCAATGCAATGTTGAATCTACTGGAATTCACTCCATAATAAATGTATGCATTCACGTCCAATTATCTTTAATATATTATGATTAAAATAATTTTGGCATCAGGAAAGAGTTTCAACGATGATTAAAATTCATTCATTCACATTATTAATACTCAATGCAATGTTGAATCTACTGGAATTCACTCCATAAGAAATGTATGCATTCACGTCCAATTATCTTTAATATATTATGATTAAAATAATTTTGGCAACAGGAAAGAGTTTCAACGATGATTAAAATTCATTCATTCACAATATTAATACTCAATGCAATGTTGAAACTACTGGAATCCACTCCATAAGAAATGTATGCATTCACGTCCAATTATCTTTAATATATTATGATTAAAATAATTTTGGCATTAGGAAAGAGTTTCAACTATGATTAAAATTCATTCATTCACAATATTAATACTCAATGCAATGTTGAAGCTACTGGAATTCACTCCATAATAAATGTATGCATTCACGTCCAATTATCTTTAATATATTATGATTAAAATAATTTTGGCATCAGGAAAGAGTTTCAACAATGATTAAAATTCATTCATTCACATTATTAATACTCAATGCAATGTTGAATCTACTGGAATTCACTCCATAATAAATGTATGCATTCACGTCCAATTATCTTTAATATATTATGATTAAAATAATTTTGGCATCAGGAAAGAGTTTCAACGATGATTAAAATTCATTCATTCACATTATTAATACTCAATGCAATGTTGAATCTACTGGAATTCACTCCATAAGAAATGTATGCATTCACGTCCAATTATCTTTAATATATTATGATTAAAATAATTTTGGCAACAGGAAAGAGTTTCAACGATGATTAAAATTCATTCATTCACAATATTAATACTCAATGCAATGTTGAAACTACTGGAATCCACTCCATAAGAAATGTATGCATTCACGTCCAATTATCTTTAATATATTATGATTAAAATAATTTTGGCATTAGGAAAGAGTTTCAACTATGATTAAAATTCATTCATTCACAATATTAATACTCAATGCAATGTTGAAGCTACTGGAATTCACTCCATAATAAATGTATGCATTCACGTCCAATTATCTTTTATATATTATGATTAAAATAATTTTGGCATCAGGAAAGAATTTCAACAATGATTAAAATTCATTCATTCACAATATTAATACGCAATGCAATGTTGAAACTACTGGAATTCACTCCATAATAAATGTATGCATTCATTTCCAATTATCTTTAATATATTATGATTAAAATAATTTTGGCAACAGGAAAGAGTTTCAACGATGATTACAATTCATTCATTCACAATATTAATACGGAATGCAATGTTCAATGATTAAAATTCATTCATTCACATTATTAATACTCAATGCAATGTTGAATCTACTGGAATTCACTCCATAATAAATGTATGCATTCACGTCCAATTATCTTTAATATATTATGATTAAAATAATTTTGGCATCAGGAAAGAGTTTCAACAATGATTAAAATTCATTCATTCACAATATTAATACTCAATGCAATGTTGAATCTACTGGAATTCACACCATAATAAATGTATGCATTCACGTCCAATTATCTTTAATATATTATGATTAAAATAATTTTGGCAACAGGAAAGTGTTTCAACGATGATTAAAATTCATTCATTTACAATATTAATACGCAATGCAATGTTGAATCTACTGGAATTCACTCCATAATAAATGTATGCATTCACGTCCAATTATCTTTAATATATTATGATTAAAATAATTTTGGCAACAGGAAAGTGTTTCAACGATGATTAAAATTCATTCATTCACAATATTAATACGCAATGCAATGTTGAATCTACTGGAATTCACTCCATAATAAATGTATGCATTCACGTCCAATTATCTTTAATATATTATGATTAAAATAATTTTGGCAACAGGAAAGAGTTTCAACGATGATTAAAATTCATTCATTTACAATATTAATACGCAATGCAATGTTGAAACTACTGGAATTCACTCCATAATAAATGTATGCATTCACGTCCAATTATCTTTAATATATTATGATTAAAATAATTTTGGCAACAGGAAAGTGTTTCAACGACGATTAAAATTCATTAATTTACAATATTAATACGCAATGCAATGTTGAATCTACTGGAATTCACTCCATAATAAATGTATGCATTCACGTCCAATTATCTTTAATATATTATGATTAAAATAATTTTGACATCAGGAAAGAATTTCAACAATGATTAAAATTCATTCATTCACAATATTAATACGCAATGCAATGTTGAAACTACTGGAATCCACTCCATAAGAAATGTATGCATTCACGTCCAATTATCTTTAATATATTATGATTAAAATAATTTTGGCATCAGGAAAGAATTTCAACAATGATTAAAATTCATTCATTCACAATATTAATACGCAATGCAATGTTGAAACTACTGGAATTCAATCCATAATAAATGTATGCATTCATTTCCAATTATCTTTAATATATTATGATTAAAATAATTTTGGCAACAGGAAAGAGTTTCAACGATGATTAAAATTCATTCATTCACAATATTAAAACGCAATGCAATGTTGAAACTACTGGAATTCACTCCATAATAAATGTATGCATTCACATCTAATTATCTTTAATATATTATGATTAAAATAATTTTGGCATCAGGAAAGAGTTTCAACAATGATTAAAATTCATTCATTCACAATATTAATACTCAATGCAATGTTGAAACTACTGGAATTCACTCCATAAGAAATGTATGCATTCACGTCCAATTATCTTTAATATATTATGATTAAAATAATTTTGGCAACAGGAAAGAATTTCAACAATGATTAAAATTCATTCATTCACAATATTAATACGCAATGCAATGTTGAAACTACTGGAATTCACTCCATAATAAATGTATGCATTCACGTCCAATTATCTTTAATATATTATGATTAAAATAATTTTGGCAACAGGAAAGAGTTTCAACGATGATTAAAATTCATTCGTTCACAATATTAATACTCAATGCAATGTTGAAGCTACTGGAATTCACTCCATAATAAATGTATGCATTCACGTCCAATTATCTTTATATATTATGATTAAAATAATTTTGGCATCAGGAAAGAATTTCAACAATGATTAAAATTCATTCAATCACAATATTAATACGCAATGCAATGTTGAAACTACTGGAATTCACTCCATAATAAATGTATGCATTCATTTCCAATTATCTTTAATATATTATGATTAAAATAATTTTGGCAACAGGAAAGTGTTTCAACGATGATTAAAATTCATTCATTCACAATATTAATACGCAATGCAATGTTGAAACTACTGGAATTCACTCCATAATAAATGTATGCATTCATTTCCAATTATCTTTAATATATTATGATTAAAATAATTTTGGCAACAGGAAAGTGTTTCAACGATGATTAAAATTCATTCATTTACAATATTAATACGCAATGCAATGTTGAAACTACTGGAATTCAATCCATAATAAATGTATGCATTCATTTCCAATTATCTTTAATATATTATGATTAAAATAATTTTGGCAACAGGAAAGAGTTTCAACGATGATTAAAATACATTCATTCACAATATTAAAACGCAATGCAATGTTGAAACTACTGGAATTTACTCCATAATAAATGTATGCAATCACATCCAATTATCTTTAATATATTATGATTAAAATAATTTTGGCATCAGGAAAGAGTTTCAACAATGATTAAAATTCATTCATTCACAATATTAATACTCAATGCAATGTTGAAACTACTGGAATTCACTCCATAAGAAATGTATGCATTCACGTCCAATTATCTTTAATATATTATGATTAAAATAATTTTGGCAACAGGAAAGAATTTCAACAATGATTAAAATTCATTCATTCACAATATTAATACGCAATGCAATGTTGAAACTACTGGAATCCACTCCATAAGAAATGTATGCATTCCCGTCCAATTATCTTTATTATATTATGATTAAAATAATTTTGGCAACAGGAAAGAGTTTCAACGATGATTAAAATTCATTCGTTCACAATATTAATACTCAATGCAATGTTGAAACTACTGGAATTCACTCCATAATAAATGTATGCATTCACGTCCAATTATCTTTATATATTATGATTAAAATAATTTTGGCATCAGGAAAGAATTTCAACAATGATTAAAATTCATTCAATCACAATATTAATACGCAATGCAATGTTGAAACTACTGGAATTCACTCCATAATAAATGTATGCATTCATTTCCAATTATCTTTAATATATTATGATTAAAATAATTTTGGCAACAGGAAAGTGTTTCAACGATGATTAAAATTCATTCATTCACAATATTAATACGCAATGCAATGTTGAAACTACTGGAATTCACTCCATAATAAATGTATGCATTCATTTCCAATTATCTTTAATATATTATGATTAAAATAATTTTGGCAACAGGAAAGTGTTTCAACGATGATTAAAATTCATTCATTTACAATATTAATACGCAATGCAATGTTGAAACTACTGGAATTCAATCCATAATAAATGTATGCATTCATTTCCAATTATCTTTAATATATTATGATTAAAATAATTTTGACAACAGGAAAGAGTTTCAACGATGATTAAAATTCATTCATTCACAATATTAATACGCAATGCAATGTTGAAACTACTGGAATCCACTCCATAAGAAATGTATGCATTCACGTCCAATTATCTTTAATATATTATGATTAAAATAATTTTGGCATCAGGAAAGAATTTCAACAATGATTAAAATTCATTCATTCACAATATTAATACGCAATGCAATGTTGAAACTACTGGAATTCAATCCATAATAAATGTATGCATTCATTTCCAATTATCTTTAATATATTATGATTAAAATAATTTTGGCAACAGGAAAGAGTTTCAACGATGATTAAAATTCATTCATTCACAATATTAAAACGCAATGCAATGTTGAAACTACTGGAATTCACTCCATAATAAATGTATGCATTCACATCTAATTATCTTTAATATATTATGATTAAAATAATTTTGGCATCAGGAAAGAATTTCAACAATGATTAAAATTCATTCATTCACAATATTAATACTCAATGCAATGTTGAAACTACTGGAATTCACTCCATAAGAAATGTATGCATTCACGTCCAATTATCTTTAATATATTATGATTAAAATAATTTTGGCAACAGGAAAGAATTTCAACAATGATTAAAATTCATTCATTCACAATATTAATACGCAATGCAATGTTGAAACTACTGGAATCCACTCCATAAGAAATGTATGCATTCACGTCCAATTATCTTTAATATATTATGATTAAAATAATTTTGGCAACAGGAAAGTGTTTCCACGATGATTAAAATTCATTCATTTACAATATTAATACGCAATGCAATGTTGAAACTACTGGAATTCACTCCATAATAAATGTATGCATTCACGTCCAATTATCTTTAATATATTATGATTAAAATAATTTTGGCAACAGGAAAGAGTTTCAACGATGATTAAAATTCATTCGTTCACAATATTAATACTCAATGCAATGTTGAAGCTACTGGAATTCACTCCATAATAAATGTATGCATTCACGTCCAATTATCTTTATATATTATGATTAAAATAATTTTGGCATCAGGAAAGAATTTCAACAATGATTAAAATTCATTCAATCACAATATTAATACGCAATGCAATGTTGAAACTACTGGAATTCACTCCATAATAAATGTATGCATTCATTTCCAATTATCTTTAATATATTATGATTAAAATAATTTTGGCAACAGGAAAGTGTTTCAACGATGATTAAAATTCATTCATTCACAATATTAATACGCAATGCAATGTTGAAACTACTGGAATTCACTCCATAATAAATGTATGCATTCATTTCCAATTATCTTTAATATATTATGATTAAAATAATTTTGGCAACAGGAAAGTGTTTCAACGATGATTAAAATTCATTCATTTACAATATTAATACGCAATGCAATGTTGAAACTACTGGAATTCAATCCATAATAAATGTATGCATTCATTTCCAATTATCTTTAATATATTATGATTAAAATAATTTTGGCAACAGGAAAGAGTTTCAACGATGATTAAAATACATTCATTCACAATATTAAAACGCAATGCAATGTTGAAACTACTGGAATTCACTCCATAATAAATGTATGCAATCACATCCAATTATCTTTAATATATTATGATTAAAATAATTTTGGCATCAGGAAAGAGTTTCAACAATGATTAAAATTCATTCATTCACAAAATTAATACTCAATGCAATGTTGAAACTACTGGAATTCACTCCATAAGAAATGTATGCATTCACGTCCAATTATCTTTAATATATTATGATTAAAATAATTTTGGCAACAGGAAAGAATTTCAACAATGATTAAAATTCATTCATTCACAATATTAATACGCAATGCAATGTTGAAACTACTGGAATCCACTCCATAAGAAATGTATGCATTCACGTCCAATTATCTTTAATATATTATGATTAAAATAATTTTGGCAACAGGAAAGAGTTTCAACGATGATTAAAATTCATTCGTTCACAATATTAATACTCAATGCAATGTTGAAACTACTGGAATTCACTCCATAATAAATGTATGCATTCACGTCCAATTATCTTTATATATTATGATTAAAATAATTTTGGCATCAGGAAAGAATTTCAACAATGATTAAAATTCATTCAATCACAATATTAATACGCAATGCAATGTTGAAACTACTGGAATTCACTCCATAATAAATGTATGCATTCATTTCCAATTATCTTTAATATATTATGATTAAAATAATTTTGGCAACAGGAAAGTGTTTCAACGATGATTAAAATTCATTCATTCACAATATTAATACGCAATGCAATGTTGAAACTACTGGAATTCACTCCATAATAAATGTATGCATTCATTTCCAATTATCTTTAATATATTATGATTAAAATAATTTTGGCAACAGGAAAGTGTTTCAACGATGATTAAAATTCATTCATTTACAATATTAATACGCAATGCAATGTTGAAACTACTGGAATTCAATCCATAATAAATGTATGCATTCATTTCCAATTATCTTTAATATATTATGATTAAAATAATTTTGACAACAGGAAAGAGTTTCAACGATGATTAAAATTCATTCATTCACAATATTAAAACGCAATGCAATGTTGAAACTACTGGAATTCACTCCATAATAAATGTATGCATTCACATCCAATTATCTTTAATATATTATGATTAAAATAATTTTGGCATCAGGAAAGAGTTTCAACGATGATTAAAATTCATTCATTCACAATATTAATACTCAATGCAATGTTGAAACTACTGGAATTCACTCCATAAGAAATGTATGCATTCACGTCCAATTATCTTTAATATATTATGATTAAAATAATTTTGGCATCAGGAAAGAGTTTCAACGATGATTAAAATTCATTCATTCACAATATTAATACTCAATGCAATGTTGAAACTACTGGAATTCACTCCATAAGAAATGTATGCATTCACGTCCAATTATCTTTAATATATTATGATTAAAATAATTTTGGCAACAGGAAAGAGTTTCAACGATGATTAAAATTCATTCGTTCACAATATTAATACTCAATGCAATGTTGAAACTACTGGAATTCACTCCATAATAAATGTATGCATTCACGTCCAATTATCTTTATATATTATGATTAAAATAATTTTGGCATCAGGAAAGAATTTCAACAATGATTAAAATTCATTCAATCACAATATTAATACGCAATGCAATGTTGAAACTACTGGAATTCACTCCATAATAAATGTATGCATTCATTTCCAATTATCTTTAATATATTATGATTAAAATAATTTTGGCAACAGGAAAGTGTTTCAACGATGATTAAAATTCATTCATTCACAATATTAATACGCAATGCAATGTTGAAACTACTGGAATTCACTCCATAATAAATGTATGCATTCATTTCCAATTATCTTTAATATATTATGATTAAAATAATTTTGGCAACAGGAAAGTGTTTCAACGATGATTAAAATTCATTCATTTACAATATTAATACGCAATGCAATGTTGAAACTACTGGAATTCAATCCATAATAAATGTATGCATTCATTTCCAATTATCTTTAATATATTATGATTAAAATAATTTTGACAACAGGAAAGAGTTTCAACGATGATTAAAATTCATTCATTCACAATATTAAAACGCAATGCAATGTTGAAACTACTGGAATTCACTCCATAATAAATGTATGCATTCACATCCAATTATCTTTAATATATTATGATTAAAATAATTTTGGCATCAGGAAAGAGTTTCAACGATGATTAAAATTCATTCATTCACAATATTAATACTCAATGCAATGTTGAAACTACTGGAATTCACTCCATAAGAAATGTATGCATTCACGTCCAATTATCTTTAATATATTATGATTAAAATAATTTTGGCAACAGGAAAGAGTTTCAACGATGATTAAAATTCATTCGTTCACAATATTAATACTCAATGCAATGTTGAAGCTACTGGAATTCACTCCATAATAAATGTATGCATTCACGTCCAATTATCTTTATATATTATGATTAAAATAATTTTGGCATCAGGAAAGAATTTCAACGATGATTAAAATTCATTCATTTACAATATTAATACGCAATGCAATGTTGAATCTACTGGAATTCACTCCATAATAAATGTATGCATTCACGTCCAATTATCTTTAATATATTATGATTAAAATAATTTTGGCATCAGGAAAGAATTTCAACAATGATTAAAATTCATTCATTCACAATATTAATACGCAATGCAATGTTGAAACTACTGGAATTCACTCCATAATAAATGTATGCATTCACGTCCAATTATCTTTAATATATTATGATTAAAATAATTTTGGCAACAGGAGAGAGTTTCAACGATGATTAAAATTCATTCATTAACAATATTAATACTCAATGCAATGTTGAAGCTACTGGAATTCACTCCATAATAAAAGTATGCATTCACGTCCAATTATCTTTTATATATTATGATTAAAATAATTTTGGCATCAGGAAAGAATTTCAACAATGATTAAAATTCATTCATTCACAATATTAATACGCAATGCAATGTTGAAACTACTGGAATTCACTCCATAATAAATGTATGCATTCATTTCCAATTATCTTTAATATATTATGATTAAAATAATTTTGGCAACAGGAAAGTGTTTCAACGATGATTAAAATTCATTCATTCACAATATTAATACGCAATGCAATGTTGAAACTACTGGAATTCAATCCATAATAAATGTATGCATTCATTTCCAATTATCTTTAATATATTATGATTAAAATAATTTTGGCAACAGGAAAGAGTTTCAAAGATGATTAAAATTCATTCATTCACAATATTAAAACGCAATGCAATGTTGAAACTACTGGAATTCACTCCATAATAAATGTATGCATTCACATCCAATTATCTTTAATATATTATGATTAAAATATATTTGGCATCAGGAAAGAGTTTCAACAATGATTAAAATTCATTCATTCACAATATTAATACTCAATGCAATGTTGAAACTACTGGAATTCACTCCATAAGAAATGTATGCATTCACGTCCAATTATCTTTAATATATTATGATTAAAATAATTTTGGCAACAGGAAAGAATTTCAACAATGATTAAAATTCATTCATTCACAATATTAATACGCAATGCAATGTTGAAACTACTGGAATTCACTCCATAAGAAATGTATGCATTCACGTCCAATTATCTTTAATATATTATGATTAAAATAATTTTGGCAACAGGAAAGTGTTTCAACGATGATTAAAATTCATTCATTTACAATATTAATACTCAATGCAATGTTGAAGCTACTGGAATTCACTCCATAATAAATGTATGCATTCACGTCCAATTATCTTTAATATATTATGATTAAAATAATTTTGGCAACAGGAAAGAATTTCAACAATGATTAAAATTCATTCATTCACAATATTAATACGCAATGCAATGTTGAAACTACTGGAATTCACTCCATAAGAAATGTATGCATTCACGTCCAATTATCTTTAATATATTATGATTAAAATAATTTTGGCAACAGGAAAGTGTTTCAACGATGATTAAAATTCATTCATTTACAATATTAATACGCAATGCAATGTTGAAACTACTGGAATTCACTCCATAAGAAATGTATGCATTCACGTCCAATTATCTTTAATATATTATGATTAAAATAATTTTGGCAACAGGAAAGAGTTTCAACGATGATTAAAATTCATTCGTTCACAATATTAATACCCAATGCAATGTTGAAGCTAATGGAATTCACTCCATAATAAATGTATGCATTCACGTTCAATTATCTTTTATATATTATGATTAAAATAATTTTGGCATCAGGAAAGAATTTCAACTATGATTAAAATTCATTCATTCACAATATTAATACGCAATGCAATGTTGAAACTACTGGAATTCACTCCATAATAAATGTATGCATTCACGTCCAATTATCTTTAATATATTATGATTTAAATAATTTTGGCAACAGGAAAGAGTTTCAACGATGATTAAAATTCATTCATTAACAATATTAATACTCAATGCAATGTTGAAGCTACTGGAATTCACTCCATAATAAATGTATGCATTCACGTCCAATTATCTTTTATATATTATGATTAAAATAATTTTGGCAACAGGAAAGAGTTTCAACGAAGATTAAAATTCATTCATTCACAATATTAATAAACAATGCAATGTTGAAACTACTGGAATTCACTCCATAATAAATGTATGCATTCACGTCCAATTATCTTTAATATATTATGATTAAAATAATTTTGGCAACAGGAAAGAGTTTCAACGATGATTAAAATTCATTCATTCACAATATTAATACGCAATGCAATGTTGAATCTACTGGAATTCACTCCATAATAAATGTATGCATTCACGTCCAATTATCTTTAATATATTATGATTAAAATGATTTTGGCAACAGGAAAGAGTTTCAACGATGATTAAAATTCATTCATTTACAATATTAATACGCAATGCAATGTTGAAACTACTGGAATTCACTCCATAAGAAATGTATGCATTCACGTCCAATTATCTTTAATGTATTATGATTAAAATAATTTTGGCATCAGGAAAGTATTTCAACGATGATTAAAATTCATTCATTCACAATATTAATAAGCAATGCAATGTTGAAGCTACTGGAATTCACTCCTTAATAAATGTATGCATTCACGTCCAATTATCTTTTATATATTATGATTAAAATAATTTTGGCATCAGGAAAGAATTTCAACAATGATTAAAATTCATTCATTCGCAATATTAATACGCAATGCAATGTTGAAACTACTGGAATTCACTCCATAAGAAATGTATGCATTCACGTCAAATTATCTTTAATATATTATGATTAAAATAATTTTGGCAACAGGAAAGAGTTTCAACGATGATTAAAATTCATTCATTCACAATATTAATATGCAATGCAATGTTGAAACTACTGGAATTCACTCCATAATAAATGTATGCATTCACGTCCAATTATCTTTAATGTATTATGATTAAAATAATTTTGGCATCAGGAAAGAATTTCAACAATGATTAAAATTCATTCATTCACAATATTAATACGCAATGCAATGTTGAAACTACTGGAATTCACTCCATAAGAAATGTATGCATTCACGTCCAATTATCTTTAATATATTATGATTAAAATAATTTTGGCAACAGGAAAGAGTTTCAACGATGATTAAAATTCATTCATTCACAATATTAATACGCAATGCAATGTTGAAACTACTGGAATTCACTCCATAATAAATGTATGCATTCACGTCTAATTATCTTTAATATATTATGATTAAAATAATTTTGGCAACAGGAAAGAGTTTCAACGAAGATTAAAATTCATTCATTCACAATATTAATAAACAATGCAATGTTGAAACTACTGGAATTCACTCCATAATAAATGTATGCATTCACGTCCAATTATCTTTAATATATTATGATTAAAATAATTTTGGCAACAGGAAAGAGTTTCAACGATGATTAAAATTCATTCATTCACAATATTAATACGCAATGCAATATTGAAACTACTGGAATTCACTCCATAATAAATGTATGCATTCACGTCCAATTATCTTTAATATATTATGATTAAAATAATTTTGGCAACAGGAAAGAGTTTCAACGAAGATTAAAATTCATTCATTCACAATATTAATTAACAATGCAATGTTGAATCTACTGGAATTCACTCCATAATAAATGTATGCATTCACGTCCAATTATCTTTAATATATTATGATTAAAATAATTTTGGCAACAGGAAAGAGTTTCAACAATGATCGGGGAAATGGAATTGATTAGTTTTCCAAAAAGATTGTAGAAACGTGTGTAAAAGCGATTGTTTAGGGGTATTGACAGCTCCCAAATCTTGATATAATGCATTGTCATCGAAACCAAATCTATCTGCCAAGTTTCAACTCCATCAGATGACAGTAAGTGAATTAATGAGGCTTCTGAAAATTTTCCCGGAAGCCACAATCACACAAAAGAACAAAATCTAAATTAATATAAAGGATTTTAAAAAAAAAGTAATGTTTGAAAATTAAAAAATTCACCTATCCATTTTAACTTGAGTAAAGTTGTTAAAAAAATGAGCAGTGTCATACTTAAAATGCAAATGCTCGTCTTACTTTAAAGCAAAAAACACAAATTATATGATTCGTATTTAAAGATTAAAAACACCAATAAAAGTCATATCATAAACTCGTTTTTATTAATTCTAAAATAATTTTCACAAGCATTTCGTAATGAGAAGTTTACCCATTCGAATTTGATGTAGCTTTTCGCGGTTGAATACTATAAACAAAATAACGACTGCCAAATGATTTTCGCTGTAAATATTCTCTAATATTCGTGGAAGAAGAATATAAAAAGATCTCGTATAGAATGTAAGACCACAAACAGTTGATCAGAAAATCCTCCAATCAAATACAAGCTCTTGGAGCAATAATATTTTAGATTTAATTTTTTAAAAATTAGAACGTCTTTTATTCAAAATTGAGACAATTGGTTTCGGAGATATGATAATTACCTAAGAAACTTGGTAATAAAATACGTTTTACTTATTTTTAAATACTCTAATTTGATAATAGTTCAAAACAGCGTTTTCCCAACTTAAAACTATAGGTAACCATTTTCGCGCATCTATCATTGCCAACAATTAAAAATACGGATTATTTTGAACATAACTAAATTGATGTTAATGACGATACAAACTTTAACAAAATGTTAAAAAAATGTGTCCACCACGCACCAAAATTTGGTTCCCATTTAGCTGCCACCAACATGTGGTGCTTAGTTTCGCGATTTAATGGTGCTTACGGTCCGAGGTTGCACCATTAAATCGTGAAACTAAGCACCACATGTTGGTGGCAGCTAAATGGGAACCAATTTTTGGTGCAAGGTGGAACAAAATTTCTAAGTGTACAAACTTCAAGTATCTGGAATTTTGAATTTTTTTTTTAAATTTCTCTTCTAGGATCTTCTACGAATGTAAAATATTAAGCTGTTTCAATATAAGTGGTATAATTCTTTTTGATAAAAAATTCTTTAAGATACTTAACCTAAAGAATGTAACCGAAGGTAGTTTAAATACATATTCAGTGTGAGTCAAATTTTATAATAAAATATGAAAATATAATTATCTATATAATAAAAACATTACTATTATAGCAGTTTTAATGATATTTTCATAAAAATACCTACCCTGGCTTATTGGAATTTCCTAAAGCATTACATCTTGCTAAAATGTTATAGAACAAAATATATTTTATCAATTTTCGAGGCTACCTTGTTAATTGTTTCGGCATTTGTCCCACCACCTTTCCTCTCCCTCAAATGTGGGACAGAGACAGTTTCCCTTTGAAAGACCTTCCGGGAAAAGACCGAATCTGATACTCTACAGTTTCATCGACGTTTCGGGACAATATAGCAAGAATGCGATAATGAAATGAGCTCATTTTTATAATAATCAACAAAACAATCATGTTATTCTTTAGTACTTTAGTACGATTCAGGTACTTAGTATATTTTGATACCACGTGTTTAAAGCTCATACCTAGATATAAACACAAATAACCAGTGCTAGAAGTGTGGGTAAACGTGACCTCCCTCACCCCCACTTTTCAAGAAAATGCCCATGCGTCTCTCCACTTCTAAAACACCTGAAATCCATGTCCCCCACTTTTTTAAAAAATACTCAATCCATCTAGAAACTATTAAAGAAAAATAGCATTAACCTTTAAATGTAGTGACACTGAGAAAAATTGATTTAAAGTTTTCAAATGTAAAAAAAAAATATTTATGGTGTGTATCATATTATTATAAAAATATATTAAAATACTTTGTATAAAGATAGAGGTATTTTTATTGACAACTACTGTTACTCATGGTCAACTTTTAACTTTGGAGGTACTTTCTTTTAAGTTAAATTTCTATTCTTATTTCATACAAAGTCAAATCATTTAAAAAAAAAAAAAAAAAACATTTTAGGCTGTCTATTAATTTAATTTCATGAAAGTAAGCATATTTGGAAGTACTATTTAAACCTAAGTAACCAGTTATGTATATAATTTTGAATTATTACTTCACTTTATCTTTTACATCCTAGTAAAAAAACTAAGTCGCAGAATATTAATTAAAATAACAATAAATTTTAGACCTTTGCTCAATGTTAGTGTTAGGAAGTATAGGTCATTTACTTACTAGTTAATATTTTTACTATAAGATACGAAATTATCCAATTTATCGTTGGGGGGGGGGGCACTCGTCACCAAGTTTTGGGCATCCTCCCACTTTACTTTTCCCTTTTATACCACTACAAATAACTGTTAGAAATGTTAGCAAATATCTTTTTAAAATTTGTAATGTCATTATAAATAAAGTCATGCAGAAGCATTGTTTTATAGTACATCTAATGGGTTGTTTAGAATTTTGGAAATTGTTTCGATAGAAAGTCCACAATGCTCACATTTTTTTTTTTTTTTTTTTAATTCTAATTGGGAAAAATCTGATGTCTTTCAATCGAACTAATGAGTGAAAAACATAAAGAACCGTTGTAATTTTAGTGAATAGTATTTATACATTGAACATCTTATGATATATCATATAAATAGTAAAACGGAACCAATATTCAAAAATTCCATAATATTATTCCACAGTTGGATTTGGTTTTTAATATAACTTCGGAATTCAAAGTATAAAAATTTCTGATTAATTGTTAGTGAATTAAATGATAAAAAATCGCCGACTAATCTTAAGAAGATACATTGTTTAAATATTGTTTTATTAACACGTATAAGGCACTATTTTACAATTTTTGAATTTTGGACACCAAATAATTTTTGCACCTAATGATTGCTTAAATGATATTAGGCAATGCTAAAAACATTTAAAGCGAAAAAAAATTTGAAATTTAAAAATTGAAGAAAAAAAATAAATAATAATAATAATAATTTCAATATCTTTGATATTATAACCATTTTGACGCAGAATCAATTTCATGGCCGTTCTATAATTTCTAATCAATATTCTATGCATAAAAATTAAATTTGTTAAAAGAAAACATATTCCTATTGTAACTTTTTGAGTTAAAATTCGACAAATTTTGCTTCAAATTTAAAAAAATATTAACAATTTGACCGATTTTGACCCAAATAAAATTCTATAGTCTTTTTAAAATTTCTCCTCGTGACTCCAATGTAATAAGTATTAAATTTAATAGTAGAAAATATTTTCCCAAAGTAACTTTTTGGGTAGAAATTGACTAAGTGCGAAAATCATTGAATTTTAAAATCATAGAATGAAAATTTTAATGTAAAAAAAAAACTAATTGCTCCAGGACTCTATAATTTGACATAGAACATAAACAAAAGTACATTACTTCTCCAACAAATTCTCAAGATACTGCTATGTTTTAATCTGTAAACTTCTTAAGGTTTTGTAAGTTGATGTAATTTCTGTTCTTTAAAAAAATTGCTTGATTAACGCGTTTAAGGCACTACTTCGAATTTTACAATCTCCAATATTCGAGGAAACAACCGTAAATTAGTTTAGACTCAAACATTGTTAAAATTCCTATATGACGGACGCCAACTTCAGCAGTGTAAATTTTTATGAGAGCTAATCTTAAATTTTAAACATAAACTAAGTACGCGCGCATTCTTAAGCGAGTCACAACCGAGAGCTGTAATCAGAGGTTGGTCTATTTTATATGACTGTGTTTGTAGCTGCAAATTTTAATCATGTTTATGATTTTTTTTATTGCAAGACAGTTTTTTGTATTTTTGAGGTTGGTGGTTTTTCTACTATTCAAAAGTTGTTGTTTTTTGGGGGGAGGGAGGATATCATTCTTTTTAATGCAGAGATATTCATTACATTCAGGAGTTTGTGGCTGTCAAACTATACTACATTAATTAGACAATTAACTAAAATTTTCAAACTTAATACTTTTTTAGAGACTTTTATGCCAACTTTGTTAAACAAGAAAGAACACGATAATTTTCTCCAGATAATTTTTTGTGGTTTTGAAATTTGTCTTTAAAATTCCCTCGATAATGTTAATTTATGTGATAAAATGGATTCAAAATTTCATGATTTAAGGTTTCAAATGTCTATAAAAGAGTAAGGAAAATTAATCATAGTTCCCTATTCGGTATTTCTAAATACAGATTCCAATGGGGAAATATTTGGAGGGGGATGCAAGACTAGATTTTTATCAAAATCATTAATTTTTTAGAGATTTTAATTAATAGTTATGCATTTTAAATTATACTATTTGAGAATAGTTTAAATAAATTCATGACATATGTTTTTGAAAGCGCAACCTTATTAAAAAGAAAAAAAATAGTAAAAATATTAAAAAAATATATTTTTAACTATTTTTTATCCAACTAGATCTCACTGCATTCAAGAGACAGTGTTAAGAACAGAGGAACACGAAGCTGCAAAAATACACAATAGTAATATATTTCTTCTAAGTTTTGCAAATAATTAAAAAACAAATTCAAAATGAAATACAAAGACAGTATTGGATATGTTTAATTGAATTCTAAAAATAGATTTCATGATAGTACATCTAATGACTTAAAAAGTAAAATATTTTTCCTAGAATTTTGAGAACTATACAGGAAATTATTATACAATAAAGAAATAAATACTTCTACTCTGCCACCAATAATCCTAGACAATATTCGCCAGTAGCTATAAAAAACGACAAAGAAAAGAAACAAAAGACTAAAATAATTTTTAAAAAAACTCAAATGCTTATTGTAACATAAAAACTGAAACGGCATATGTACCTTTCTTTTTATCTTGGAATTTACACCTTTTCTCCATATACATATTTTTTAATTTTCAAGAGCTAGGGGGGTGCAAGTGCACCTCCTTGCACCTTCCTGGGGGTGCCCATACAGATTCCGCTAACAAATACTTTATTTACTTTGCCCTTCATGTGAATAATCTTTATAATTAATCATTTGAATTTCTTTTTGTAAAAATGGTAGCTCTTAAACAAGTTTCTTATTTTTTTTTATTTATTTTTTTTAATTGATATGCCAAAACCTTTTTTAGGTACAAAAATTTTAGCAAATATATCAAATGGTTAGCAAATATATCTATTTCCTCTTCCGTAGTGAATATAACTTATTCTTACGACCTGTCATGTCACATGCATTTTAAACTGGCAATAACCTATGCAAATTGAAGTGTTATTAGCAATTAGCCAAAACGTCCCTACATGCCATTATTTTTTATTTTTTTTTTCGATTTATTTTGACGCGCTGCCATCTTCAGGCAAGATAGTACTTAATTCTTATTCACTTAGTTTTGTGATGCATTTAGTAAACTTTAAAATTTTACTCGTCTTTTAAGTGTTTACGTTTACAAATTATGACTTAAAATTTAAAGAATACATCGCGGGAATTCAAAAAGTTGTATAGGAGAGGAGTTAAAGATTCCCATTGCCTCTAAAATTACTTATCATTCACAATTAATATATTTTGCTAATAAATAAATACTTAACTCACATTTTTTTAACTCATTTAAACATCGAAGTTACTGTATACCATTTTTGATTACTACTCAAATTACTTATGTATGAAATTACAGCAAACCACAGGGGTATTGTATCTGTTTTTCTTTTACAAAATTGAGTTATCGTTGTTAGATAATTATTTAATTAACGACCATTAAACACCATCATTATGTGAAACAAATTACAAAAAACCACCTATAACAATTTTTAGATATTTTAAGATGTCTGTGAATCACAACAGGCATTTTATACAAAACATTCCACAATTTTATTCAGCGTTCAAAATTATCTTCATTATACGAACACGAGCAGAAAAAAAAATTAAAACTGAAACCCCCCTAAAAAAAACCCGGGTGTTCCAAAAATGAAACACAAACTGTTGCCATAAAACAACCAGCAAAACAATTATTTCAATACTTATTACATTTTACATAAAAATGTCCAACAGCTAAATAATTATCTAACAACCATAACTCAATTTTGTAAAAGAAAAACAGATACAATACCCCTGTGGTTTGATGTAATTTGATACATATGTAATTTGAGTAGTAATCAAAAATGGTATACAGTAACTTCGATGTTTAAATGAAGTTCAAAAAATTTGAGTTAAGTATTTATTTATTAGCAAAATATATTAATTGTGAATGATAAGTAATTTTAGAGGGAATGGGAATTATTAACTAATCTCCCATGCAACTATTTGAATTCCCACGTTGTATTCTTTAAATTTTAATCTTAATTTGTAAGCGCAAACATTTAAAAGACGAGTAAAATTTTAAAGTTTACTAAAGGCATCACAAAACTAAGTGAATAAGAATTAAGTAATATCTTGCCTGAAGATGGCAGCACGTCAAAATAAATTGAAAAAAATAAAAGGATGCAGGGACGTTTTGGCTAATTGCTGATAACACTTCAATTTGCATAGGTTATTGCCAATTTAAAATGCAAGTGATATGACAGGTCGTAAGAATAAGTTATATTCACTACGAAAGAGGAAGTAGCTGTCATTTGATATATTTGGTAAAATTTTTGTACCTAAAAAAGGTTTTGGCATATCAATTAAAAAAAGAAGAAAAAAAGAAACTTGATTAAGAGCTATCATTTTTACGGAAAGAAATTCAAATTATTTTGTGCATGTAGGAGATATTTCCAGTGTCTGTATTAGTAGCAAACTGGATAGTGAATGAAATAAATCTTTATTTAAAGATAGTTCACATGAAGGGCAAAGCAAATAAAGTATTTGTTCGCGGAATCTGCATGGGCGCCCCAGGGCGGCAGAGTAGAAGTATTTATTTCTTTATTGTATAATCATTTCCTGTATAGTTCTCAAAATTCTAGGAAAAGTATTTTAAGCCATCAGATATACTATCATGAAATCTATTTTTAGAATTCAATTGAACATATCCAATACTGTCTTTGTATTTCATTTTGAATTTGTTTTTTAATTATTTGCAAAACATAGAAGAAATATATTACTATTGTGTATTTTTGCAGCTTCGTGTTCCACTGTTCTTAACACGGTCTCTTGAATGCAGTGAAATCTAGTTGGATAAAAAATAGTTAAAAATATATTTTTTAAATATTTTTACTATTTTTTTCTTTTTAATAAGGTTGCGCTTTCAAAAACATATGTCATGAATTTATTTAAACTATTCTCAAAGAGTATAATTTTAAATGTATAACTATTAATTAAAATTTCTAAAAAATTAATGATTTTGATAAAAATCTAGTTTTGCACCCCCCTCCAAATATTTCCCCATTGGAATCTGTATTTAGAAATACAGAATAGGGAACTATGATTAATTTTCCTTACTATTTTATATACATTTGAGACCTTAAATCATGAAATTTTGAATCCATTTTATCACATAAATTAACATTATCGATTGAATTTTAAAGACAAATTTCAAAACCTCAAAAAATTGTCTGGAGAAAATTATCGCGTTCTTTCTTGTTTAATAAAGTTGGCATAAAAGTCTCTAAAAGAATATTAAGTTTGAAAATTTTAGTGAATTGTCTAATTAATGTAGTATATTTTGACAGCCACAAACTCCTGAATGTAATAAATATATCTGCATTAAAAAGAATGATATCCCCCCTCCCACCCCCAAAAAAACACTTTTGAAAAGTAGAAAAACCACCAACCTCAAAAATACAGAAAACTGTCTTACAATAAAAAAAAATCATAAACATGATGAAAATGTGCAGCTACAAACACAGTGATATAAAATAGACCAACCGCTGATTACAGCTCTCAGTTGTGACTCGCTTAAGAATGTGCGCACTTAGTTTATTTTTTAAATTTAAGATTAGCTCTCATAAAAATTTACACTGCTTGAAGTTGGCGTCCGTCATATAGGAATTTTAACAATGTTTGAGTCTAAACTAATTTACGGTTGTTTTCTCGAATATTGGAGATTGTAAAATTCGAAGTAGTGCTTTAAACGAGTTAATCAAGCAATTTTTTTAAGAACAGAAATTACATCAACTTACAAAACCTTAAGAAGTTTAAAGATCAAAACATAGCAGTATCTTGAGAATTTGTTGGAGAAGTAATGTACTTTTATTTATGCTCTATGTCAAATTGTAGAGTCCTGGAGCAATTAGATTTTTTTACATTAAAATTTTCATTCTATGATATTAAAATTCAATGATTTTCGCACTTAGTCAATTTCAACCCAAAAAGTTAGAATGGGAAAATATTTTATACTGAAAAATTAATTACTTATTGCAAATGGAGTCGTGAGGAGAAATTTTAAAACGAATATAAAACTTTATCTTGGTCAAAATCGGTCAAATTGTTAATATTTTTTAAATTTCAAGCAAAGTTTGGCGAATTTTAACTCAAAAAGTTACAATAGGAATATATTTTCGTTTTTCAAATTTAATTTTTATGCATAGAGTATTGATTAGAAATTATGGAACGGCCATGAAATTGGTTCTGGGTCAAAATGGTTATAATATGAATGATATTGAAATAATAATAATAATATTTTTTTTTTTAATTTTTAAATTTATATATATATATATATTGCCATCACATAAAATTAAACGTACAATACAATTTTATGAAGCTCATGGTGCTATGTAAAATAAATTAGTATGACGCCAATAGAGACTGCACGAGGATATATTTATAGCAATACAGACACCCCTTTGGGTTCGAAGTCGCCATTACCAGGAGCCAGACGTTGTCCATACACAGGAATGTCGCTGCATTTTTTTTTTTTTTTTTTTTTTTTTTTTTTTTTTTTTTGTGGGAAGGACTCTGGGATTGCAGATTTCTTTCTAGGCCGTCCACGTTTTCGAAGAGGTTCTTCTGATTGAGAATCTTGACCATTGAAAGGAGACATCGCTGAACTGTGATAGGTAACCCAAAGACACATCATGAGTGTCTTGTTCGCCACTTCATATGTTGTTGGAGATCTTTGAGTCAATATTACATTTGGTCCGTCTTTTCTCGCCATAAACTGATGGTTTTCCCTTTTCGTATTGCTTAAATGATCTGATGCCAGATGCAACCCATACCATATTGCCAGCAACGTTACGTGTTCCTGGTTTTCGAAATTTATCAGCATAGACCTTTCGGCGATACTGATGTATCTCTGCCAACCCTCTTTCGATCTTCTATCAGTGTTTCAGCAAATCTTTTGAGGTAGGGTGTTATGTTTGCGACTAATTTTTTATTCTGAATGATGCAGTGGCGAATATAGGTTATAATTGTTTTTAGAGGGGCAAGGGTTCCAATATGATCAAACTTATCGTTATTTGAGCTTAGTGAGTTGTCATTCAATGATTAAGGATAGTTTGCAAGCGGTTTTAAACCTAAATATGGGCAAAAACAGTCCAGTTATTATTTTTTTATATTTTCATTTTATTTTTATAACTGAAGTGTAACACTTTATAATATAATAGCTGGGTTTTTTTTATGAAACGTGCTCATTTAACAATTAATTGCATTATCTTTGATATTTTTTTACCCAGTTCCCCTAATTTTTTACGTACTTTACTTTTTCAATAAAAACTCCCTCTGTTCATTAATTGATCTTGAATGTCATTATCTCTACTGTTAGTTCTGTATCTTCAGCAGTGATCGAAAATATTCGTCTCTTTTTTCAAATTATTGAAATCCTGTGCAACTAATCCCCTGGTTACTTGGTGAACTCCTTTTCCTATACTTTTGTAGAGCGAAAATATTATGCTATATTTACAAAAAGGTCTGGATTTTTCTTCAGAATAAGCTAACCACTCAAATTCGTTCATCCATTCAATTTGAAAAATTCTAATAAGGTTTGATCTATGGTTTGAACTAGAACTACTACACTGGTCTGAAAAATTAAAAGCTATTTTAGTTTTCCTTCAATAACTCCTCAGTGGAACAGCATAGACACATAAATTTGACATCAAAGAGGCATCTTCATATAACATAACGATAAGTAAAACAACTCAGTCGAAAATTGAAATGCGCAATTGTATGCTTACAATGGGGGCATATAAAAAAGAATGGAGTACGATTACTGTGCGTTTGTACAGATGCATCCACATAAAAAAAATCACGCACCTCAATGAGTTTACCTTTAGTATGAGAACCTATAAACTAGAACTCTTTTCCCACCAAATCGTTATCTTGAATTGACATTTACCACATAATATTGTTTTCCCACCTTTATAACAGAACCTCTGACGTTTAATATTACTCATGAGAATGAAAAAATATATATATATTCAGTAAAAAATATTTGATGTTAAAAGATTTGGTCTGTGGGTGCAATATGTTGAATTAGTTTAATAAGCTCTTCAAAAGATCAAAAGATAATTAAATTCGACTTTTTCATTGTAATTATGTTAACTTGATCTAGGTTGGTTGTTTGGGTTTTATTGGCGTAAGGGCAACACCTGGGCCATACTGCGCCAAACACTAGTTAAGAATTTAAATATGCTTTCGTAAAATTTTTAAAAATTTGAATTTGTTTTTTAATAAAATTATTAAAAAGTTCAAAGTCTAAAAAAGGGTAATGAATAAATAAATTGCATAGACTTCTAAATCAAATGATAAAATCTGATTTTGTACAAAAAACTAAACAAATGTTCATGAGGTAGTGAATCTAAAAGCAATGATAATGGGGGATGGTTTTCATTAAAAAAATGATGTCGTACATTGTTAAAATATGAGCAATCTGTTAAAATATACTTTACCGTAAAAGGGACATGACAACCAGAACACGCACAGGTTTGAACACCAATAGAACAAGTTTTTTTTACTACAGCGGCGTATGGTGTATGTGGTTTGGGTGTTCTTTCTCTTCAATCCATCTAGGACAATCACGAGAGTTGGCAGTGTGATCGCCTGAGCAATTTTTGCATTTTATCGGAAGAGAGCAAGCTATGAATGTGTGTCCGATATTTGAGCATCGCGAGCATGTTTCTACTCCGCGGCATGTGTTGGTGAAATGTCCAAAACCTTGGCAGTTAAAACACCGCAAAGGGTTTGGGATAAATGGACGTATCGGACAATTCAGGTAGCCAGCTTTAATGTGTGAAGGTAGATTTGGGCTATTAAAAGTTAATACTATATGTTTTGTGGAAACGATAGAGTCAGCTTTTTTAAGTGTGATTCTTCTCACGGCAGTGGCACCTTGAGAAGAGAGCTCAGTCAGCATTTCCACATCGGACACACCAAGAAGGTCAGTTTCTGATATGACCCCTTTTGATGAGTTAAGGCTATTATGTGGGGATGCAGTTATTGTTATTGTGCCAAACTGTCTAGCTAATAATAGTGACTTTGATTGAGTTTCAGATATTGTTTCGATGAGGTAGTCTCCAGATTTAAATTTTTTGACCGATTTAGGGTTTCCGCAAATGCCCTGGAAAAGCTTTTTGAATAAAGAATGGGGACATGGTTCCTAGAATATTTTGAGGAGATGTGATGACTAAGAATTTTGGTACAGGTGCAGAAATTGTATTTTGTTCATCGTTTTTGTTTTTTTGAGCAACGGTTGGATGTTTGGGATCAAGGCCTCCCATAAGGATCAAAGAAGGAAAAGAAGTCATATGATAAAGAGAAAAAACTCGACGTACACCCCCACCCACCACCGAGCCCAACACGGGTAGCAGCAACAATGCTAGCTAGGGGGTAGTACGCCGAGGTCGTTCCAAGTCATAGAGGCGTGGCACCGAAAGGCAAACCTCAAGCACTCAGTCCTAACCCTTTAGCGGTCAGCAACCCGGAGGTTCTGTTACCACCAGCCGATTGACAGAGTCGGGCCTTACTCTGCCTCCCGTTTTGGCCGAAGCATGGGCAAATGGGAACGCAGCAGCGCCCCCAGGAAACTAAAAGCCTGTCCCGATATGGGACGCCACAGGAACCCCAGGATCCCATTTTCCGGCCTTACGGGTCTCCGTACACGGCAAACGTGCAGGTCAGCAAGCTGACAAAACAAAAGAATAAACGTTATAAATCAATTTAAAATGTAAAACGCAAAAGAAGTATGGAAATTAGAGTTGCAAGAAGAAAAAAAAAGCCAACATATTCAAAAGAACCAAAAGAAGTACGACAACGAACGAGCGAACAGAATAAAACTCAAACAATAGGCAGTGCACTTGGTAGGGCCTTCGCAAAAAGGAAAGAACAGAAAAAATGCTAGGCCCAGCTAGGGTACCTCGGATTTGCCAGGCCAGTACTCACAAAATGTGAGCCCCCGAGGGGAACTTGATCTAGACAAGTCTTTATTGGTAAAATATCGGTTTTTAAATAATGTTTATTGATACGTATGGCAAATTTTATTCCACTTTTGCTTTGAATAAACGATTAAAATATATGAATATCACCCCTATAAGTAAGCTCTAATCCAAATTTTATCAAACATGTGTAGGAAGCTTCTACGATATGCATTGTGTAAAATATTAATGAGTTGGGAACTTTTGCAAACAGTTCAAAAGATGAAAAGAGCAATTTAGCCACTAGAATTCGTGAAGTTACTCATGTTAAGTTTGAGAATACAGTGCCAAGTAAACACTGATGACAAGGTAAATCATACTTCACACTAAAAGTCAAATCTATGAGTTGCGTGATTTTTAATGTAAATGCACACTAACTAATGCTACTCCATTCTTTTGCATGTGCCCCCACTGTACATTTTGCATTTCAATTTGCTACTCAGTTCTTTTACTTATCGTTATGTTACATACACTTAGGGTAGATCGAAAAAAAAAAATTCAGAATTTCAAATCCGACCTATGGGGAAAAGATGTTCTATGGTGTATAGATACATGGAAAAATAATTAAAAAAATTAAATTTTAAGTTCAATACTGCCACAAGGAGGATGAATTTTAAGTATTTGAGCTTTTTTATAGCAAAAAGTCGAAGTCAATTGAATTTTTTTTCTGAAGAATTTCAAAACCTACCTGTTCTGAGGTACATTAATTAAGGGAAAAATAAAATAAAAATAATAAATTTTATGTTAAGCTCTTTGCAAGGGGGATGAAGTTTTGGTATTTAAGCTTTTTAATGGTAAAATCTCAAAGTGATTTTTGTTTAAGTGAAACAGGCCTTTAGTACTTTTAAATGTATATTGGAATGAGAGGACATATACTAAATGGTTACAGAAAAAAAAAAGCTTTAGGAACATATTACAGCTTCTTAAGAATTAAATCAAGAAAAATCAAAAAATCTTCGGAATTACAGAGTAAACGGTAATCACGTTTGTTGTTGAAAACTGGCTTGAGGTTTCGAGATTCCAAACTATTTCTTTTTAACCCATCTCTTCTGTATGATCCGCTTACAGCAGAAAATGCTTCTGTGACTATTTGTTCTGTAGCTTGAGTACGACAGGGATACCCCTTGATAGTAGGTAATACTACAGTATTGCCGTAGAAATGATTGTTAGGTTTACTATTGCTCCTGAAATCATGGCATCACTAAATCGTTCTGTCGCATTCTCCCACTTAATCAAGTTCACATAATCTGTTACACAAGGGTCAAAAGTTGGTATGTTTAAGATATGGATATTAATCGCTAAAAGGGTTTGGGTTGCAGTAGACCGTTTGACTTTGCTCAAATTCAAAATTCTTTGGAGGACCGATTCCTTAGTGTTATTTCTGTCGTCAGCTAGCATTGATATCAGGATATTTTCAGGAAAGCCCAAACCCCCGTTTTAAAAATTACTGGATCAATGACTTTCTTCAAATCAATTGAGAAATAACGCGATAGAAAGATTGATTAATGCAAATGCTCTGCACCATAGATTGTTTGGCTTTGATCTTGAATCACATAGGTGCCTAGACTTTTACGATGAACGTAATTAATGTCAATAAAGCTTTGGTTGGACTTCTTCTAAGCCAAATAGAACATGAGAATTCTGTTGGAGGTTGTAAACCACCTTGAGTGGCGAATCTTTCCAGAGTTTCTCTTCAACAGCCTTTCGCTGCTTTGTCCGCAGTGATGGCTTCACAAATTTCCATTAAGCACAGTTGATCAGTACTTAAGTCTTTCTTGTTAGTCAGCTTGGGTTTACGTGAATGAAACTGCAGGTAGCATCTCGCATACGGTCACTCTTTGGCTTGTAACTGGCACACAAACCATTGTAGTGTACTCTTTAGAATCAGTTCCATATTTCGTATAACACCTTCTTTGGTACCTGTGTTGACAGACTACCTATTATTGCAACCAACATCGTTGTATCTATGTCATTGTCGACGCATGACCTAGCCGACCAAACGGAATAGTGGTTAGTGTGCTAGCTTCTAGACCGCGAAGTTGCGGGTACGAGTCCCGTGTAAGGCATGGGTGTTTGTAAATGTATATTGGCTTGTCAAATGACGAATATTTGGGCGCATTATAGCCCTCGTATTGCTGACGGTGCCAGATAATCTGAAAACAACCAAGTCGACGCATGAACAAACCTTACGATGTTCTTTCCTTGAGATATCTTTCAGTTAATTTTCTAGCTTTGAAAGCGCGATATTTGTCGTAGTATGAACTTATTTTTCTCAAAATGCTGTATAAGTCATTTATTGGTATTAAAGCTCGTTTCCAGGTCTCTCCTAACTTACTTGCAACTTATTGACACGCGGAGAAAAGTGCATTTAAATACACTGTACTTTGCTTCTCTTTTTGAATGCCAATATACGCACCTTATTACGTTTTTTGTAAGTAAGAAGCATAATCGTGGGCATTTTACAGCCTGACCCAAATATAGGATAAATCATGTCTTTTCTTAACAACGCCTCAGTACAGTATTAATCCAAGTACACAAACAAACAAATGTCACATAATAAAATTGTAATTTTATTTTATTTTATTTAATTTACAAGAACAACGCTCACAGATTAGGCGTCGAATTCCGTAGCCGCTGACAACTGCACTATAGGGTTGTAGGGCTGATTCAATGGTGATATGGGGGGGAGGGATGTTGGATAAAAAAAGGTTGAAATGTACATTGTACTACTAATTATTCAGTAATCATCACTTTTTTAGGATTTATATTGTAAAAAACAATTATTTTTAGTATAAAATCATTTAACGAAAATTAAGACGTTTTGCATTTTTTTCGAAAATTCAACCCCTTTGTGGCAGTGCAAAAATTTAAAATTAATTTTTTTTTTTTTTTTCCCTAATCTCTATATCATAGAACATCTTTTCCCCATAGGTAGGTTTTGATTCATAATAAATTTTTTTTCTTCATAGAAGAACGATCCACCCTAATACACGTCTCTTTGATGTGAATTCCATGTGTTTATGCTGATCAAGTAAAACACTAGTTATCCTTTATTTTTATTTTTTTTTACCTTAAAGAAGAAGGAAATTTCAATAAAGATAGAAATTTCCATACATTTTCTGCAAGTGAAATTTGTTCTTTATTTGTTCAGCTTTTTTCTTTATTTGAAATGTTTTCTGTATTTGTTTAAGTCCTCCGCAACTGTTTCTGGATCAACGGCACTGGATTTTGCGATGTCAGAAGAAACATTGTTACTGGCACACCTAACTTCAGCAGGTTAAAGCACTATGTTTTTTTACAAAATAGTTTTGAATAGAATTTTTATCTCTTCGTTAGGAATGCCGTTAACTTGATAAAACAAATTAAGATTCCAGAACAGCAGAATGCAGAGGATCGCAGATACACAGCTATTTAAAAAGCTCACTAACTGAAAAAAACAGAGCTACAGATAAAATGTCAAGACCACACTTTCATTATACACCCATGTTTTAGTTTCACAGAACTCCTAGAGCCATCAACGTTTTTTTTATTTTGTGGGAAGCTAAAAGCACAACAATTATTTGCGAACATACGCAAATAATAACTACTTATTTAATTTTTTTCCTGATTTCGGGGGGGGGGGGGGCTGCATATATACGCCCTTGCTTGTCGGTGTCTGGCTTAAAATTGTATACCCGCCGTAGTTTATTTATAAAATTTAAGTTCCACTTCCAACTGAGCTGAAATTCGGCATATAAATTCGTTGTCGATGAAAATGCATTCCATCAAGTTCAGGAGACTGCCATTAAAAGGATGCTTTTACACACGCTTCTGTTTCAGATTCTGATGACTATTCATTCCATTTGTCAGCATCCAATCCAGCTTAAATATGAAAGATAAATTTGTTGTAGATGAGAATGCATTTTATCGAATTTTGAGGGCTATCACTAAAAAGCCACTTTTACACTTGTTTCTATTGCCGATCTGGAGGACTAATTAACACACTTTCCCATTATCCAATCGAGCTAAAACTTGCAGGAAGACTCTTTGTCAGTGACAAAGTATGCTATCAAGTTTTAGGAACAAGAAAAAAAAAAGTGTCCATGCCACGGAATCGATGGTTTTCTTTGGTTGGTTAACTTGATAAAACAAATTAAGATTCCAGAACAGCACAATGTAGAGGATCGCAGATACACAGCTATTTAAAAAGCACACTAACTGAAAAGACAGAGCTACAGATAAAATGTCAAGACCACACTTTCATTATACACCCATATTTTAATTTCATAGAACTCCTGGTACCATCAACATATCTTTTATTTTTGAGAAGCAAAAAGCACAGAAATTATTTGCGAACAAACGCCAACCAATAATAACTACTTATTACTTTAATTTTTTCCCTGATTTCGGGGGAGAGCATGGCCCCTTTGAACACCCCTCCCCACATATATACGCCTTGGCTCCAATAGAAGTTTCGTTAATCCATTAAAATTTCTTTGGGTTATTTTATTACAAAGATTTATGGTACACAAATTATAAATAACAATCTACACACTGTAATAGAGACCACACCAAAACTGAATAATTTAGGATTTATGACTTTAGGAAGGAGAGGTAAACCCATTTGATACCAGATAATTGTTTAAAAGGCAAATTAATAGTTTAAAAAAACTAAAAAACTTACTTTTTAGTTTGGTTTTCTATTAAACCGTGTTTTTCAGGTTTTTAAACTATTAATTATTTTTTCTGTAAACTATAAATTTTTTTTAGTTAATTTTTTTAGTTAAGTGTACAAAACTCTCCAGTTGTTCCTGCCAATAATCACATGCTTGTCTCAAATTTAAGTCATGTGTATGCCTTAGTACACGCCGTATTACTAGGCACAAAACACTACCATATCTCTGAATATGAAAAATCACTAATCCTGAAGATCCTGGCAAGGATAATGCAACTAAAAAAACACGCTTTGTATAACCGTCATGCCCACGACAAATCATTCAAATGTATGCCTTATCAATTGTCGATAATAGGTTCTGTGATTACTGGGATTGTAACGGGTAATGACACACCAGGGTTCGATTCCGGAGAAGGTTGGTTGGTTGGAATTTAACGGCGCAAGGGCAACAAGAGCTAATCCTTGTGATAAAGCGACAAATTTATTGAATTATTGTATTGTCATAGGTCTTTGACAAGTGTGAAAAGTTTGAATCAAATCTGATCCCTCAAAGTAGTGCCAAATCGCAACCAAAAGAGTCGGTTACAAGCAAACATACAGGTGAAACTAATAAAAGCGTATTAAAAAAAAGGAACTTCTTGAAATATTTATATACTTATATACCATTACTCTTGGAAACTTTTCATTTTAGGTTGTAGAAGGGCAGGATGCCGTTACTCTTGGAAAGTGTTAAATCATTTAAGGTATACATATACGTTGGGAATCGCAAAAATTGACCTAGAGCCCCTATAAAAGGAAGGCCGGATCGAACGCCATTTTGTGTCGTAAGGGTTGCCGCAATTCATGTTTCGACGTGGTTTTGAGTTGGATGAATGTGCGCTTTCCTCGTTTGGTATTTGTAAAAAGTGATCGTTTTTCTATAATATTTTTTGTAAAATGGGTTGTTGTTTGTCCTCTAATTGCTCAAGTGCGACTAAATACAAAGATTTTGAAAAGAAAAGGAGGTTATTTCAATTTCCAACACAAGCAAACAGACGCCAATGATGGATTTAAAATTGTCGCCGAGACAAGTGAATCACATCACTAAGTGTTGATATGCAGCGGAAGTTATATTTTAATATTTATTACGATTAACTGTCTATGATTTTGCGTTGATTATTATTTTGAAGTAATTTTTATTTCCTTATACCACTTTCCTATTCCAATGTTCTTTGCAAACTTCTGCGTGTTACTGAACTATATTTTTATATTGTAAACACGAAAGCATTCCTTTTCCTTGTTTTCCAAATTAAACCATCATAGTTTTTGGAATGTTGCAGTTTACATTGATTATAAAAAAGTTTTTTTTTCTTTTTTATTTTTATTAGTTTTGCAACAGTACTGTCGTGCCAAATACTTTTGCTGCCAATTCGGAACGAGTCTGACATTTACGTTCTGAATGAAGGTTACCTTCTGTTTATTATTAAGGTTAGAAGAAAGTAATTTTTTCAAAAAGAATGGCAATTTAATATGGTAAAAATTTATAATTGTTTTTCAACTTAAATAATATATAAAATAATCCCATCCCCAATTAAGGTAGAGCTTTTTTTTCTTTCTGTTTCTTTATGATTGTATTTTAATATACCTTGTTAAATGTTGTTCTCCACCACAAGGAAGTTGTTGAAACATTTCTCTGAATTAGAAGTAACACTTTCTAATGAGATTTTTTTAATATTATTCATGGATAAAAATCACTTCATCCATTTTAAAAAGTGCAATGATATACAATGGTTTCACTGTAATACATCAGATAAAGTTATTAGGAAAATGGAATATATACTTGTATAAGTTAAGAAGCAGTAAAATTATTAAGTCATGAAGTTAGCAAATTGAGTAATCAGAACGTTTTCTAATGAATTATCAGTGGATTGCCTCTCTGTTAAAGATGATTTGCATTTTATTTTCAATGTAGGAAATATGAATTTAAAAAACATCCTAAAACTTATTATTTTCATATATATACAACATTTTCATATAAAGGCTATATACAGCAAAATTATAGATAAGGAATTTTCCAAATTCTAAACATGATGAAGGGCCTATTTGAAGAAAAGGTCCTTATCTGAACCATATTTACCTTTTTCATAAAGAAACTGTGCTGGTTAAATTAAGAAATAAAATTTTGAAACATCTTTAAAATATTTAAAATATGGGTTTCATGAAATATAGTTTTGAAGTAATTAATATTTTTTGGTTTTCAAAAATGTATCAAATAAGATAAAAGCAAACACTATGAAGCAGTATTGGAAAATTTGATTGAAAAGAAACTGCTAAATAATTAAAAAGGTTTTCCTAATTTCTTGACAAAAAAATCGTGTTAATATAATTCATTTTTATGTCATATCCGGTAAAAAATAGTTTTTTTTTAAAAAAAAGCTGTGAATACAAGCAATAAAATTAACAAAAGAGAACGATATCGTCAACGCCGAAAATCCACTAACGATAGGGAAAATCAAAACATATTCATTTTTAAGTCGCCAAGTAGCGCTAACTCTCCAAAATTGAAACCCACTTCAGCAATATCTTGTTTAAATACGACATAATGAGTGTAAAATACAACTTCTACGATTTTACACATTATAGGAAAGGGATATACAAGTATTCCAAGCAGTTTTTCTGAAAATTCTCAGCTTAATTTTAAATACCGTGCAATGGAAGTTGACGAAGTTTTATATTGCTTTCAATGGTACAGCGCCAAGCTGAGCCAACCTTTAGACACAAAATGGCGTTCGCGCCGGCTCGCCTAATATAGGGGCCTTAAATTGACCCAAAGAGGCATTTTTGTTTTTTTCACTCTAAAATGTTTTCCAATTCATTATCTTTAAAATGATTCCAATAACTTTCTTATAGTTAAAATACTTTTTTAATTACACGCAATTTCGTAAAGGTCGACGTTTAAAACGTATTGGAAAAAAGAAAATGTCGAAAACTTTGAACTCAATTTCTGGAGAACTGCTTTTCATTGTTGAGTGAATGTACTCCAACGGTGATATCTTAAGAGTTAATTAACTGATTTTTAAAATTTAAATTGTATAATTTAGATAACATTTCAGAGCACGTGCTCTACCTGTTTACAAAAATTTTGGTAAAAAATAGATTTTTTTTTTATGTATTTTAGAATATTTTTATTTTTGGAAATTTTTTATTTTATCTAGTATTTTTCATGTTAAATGTTAAAATTTAAAAAATATTTAAGTTATGCATTATATTTTGCTTTGGTCCGTGTATCAATACCTTATCTTTAATTTCCAGTAAGAAATTTGTTTCAAAATTAATTAGGTATTATTTTATCATCGTTGCAATTAGGCATTAATTAGTGAATTAAAATTCAATTAATTAAATAAATATTTTATTTTTTTAATTTTTGTTACTGCAAATACATTACATTTTTTGCTCTTGTAATTCTCACAAAAATTTGATACGCTGACATAAGAAATAAAAAAAAAATTGTCCAACGTATATGTATACCTTAATCGTATATAAGTGTTTATATATATATATATATATATATATATATATAGAAAAAAGGAAGAAAAAAAATTAATGCATTGCCCTCGACGACGACACAATTCGCCACAAGTATCACCACTAATGATTGACGTCCAGTGACTTAATTAGCCCTCTGAAGAATTTTCCTGTCACAAATACAAATAGACGAAATTAATATGTATGATATAAAAATGAAAATGTCTTCTACAATAAAATTGGTTGGAAAAGGTTATACAGCGTTTTCTGTAGCCGTAGACCTTTTTAACATATTTTACCACACACTTTCAAGATAAATAGCTATAATTTCGCTAAATATTTGAGAAAGGAACTTTTTCCTATCATGTTAATGACTTAATATGCTTATATTTCATTTATTGTATTGCTACGAATTTTTGTATATTTGTAAATATTTCGTAGTGTTAATTTTGTAAATAGTAAAATTTATGTACATTTCGCATAAGGCAGTGCAATAGTTCGTCGTTAGCTTCGCTTCCCTGCAAGATGGGTATTGATGCTTGATAACGAGTTTTACAGAGGTAACTCTGGGAAGCGAGTTTTAAGGAGCAGGGCATTTAACATTATGGTAATGGAAATCTCGCCAAATTGGCGAGATAGAGCCAAGTTGGTTTTGGAGGCTAATTTTTTTCGACAAACTTGGTGACCGTTTGGCGACATTTTCGGTCCCATGTACATGTAGAGGACTTTTCGACTACGATCTGGAAAGTTCTCCAAATATCTACCTCTAGGAGTTTCAAGAAGGTTCACGTATGTTCCCCTCCCCTATAAAAAGCTCAGGAGAGCGGGTGATGAAGTTAGTTAGTTGACTGATTTTGAGTCACTGAGTTAGTTGTTAGTTGAGTCCATTAGTTGACTGGAATTACTGAGTTGAAAGTTCCGAGTAGTTCTAAAGTGAACTGTATTGCATTGTCTTTTGCGGTGATTTAGCAGTTGTGTTGTCAAGTTTTTAATTGCTGTTTTGTGCTCTATTGTTGTGAAAAAAGCTGTGTCTACTAGAACGAGAAGTTCTGGAGTTGTAAAGGAATCTGTGAAGAGTGGTATTGGAATAAATATTTGCAAGTTTTGATCTGCTTTGGCTTCAAATCTTTTGAACCCGTCCACGCAACAGTATTTTTTCCGCAGACGTTTAGTTGCAAACATATTCTAACCTTGACTTTCTTAATATGATCACGGGATATTCATCCCGTGATCATATTAAGAAAGGGGGATTATATGGGTGAAAAGGGGGATTATATGGATCATGAGGATTATATGGGTAAATTTTTTACAAGAAATAACCCCAGATAAGCATCAACACCAAGCAAATATATATAAATTGAACACGTATTTTTGAAAAGTCTCAGAATATTTATGTAAATATTCTAAATAATGTCATGTAAAAAATGAATATGAAATAAGTTGACACTCTATGCTGATAAACCGTGTTCAATAGTGTACAACTCTGGGTAAATTAAATTTTAATACAATATCCGTTTTAAATATAAGTTAAAAAAAAAGAAATTCAATGAAATAAATACTTCAATACAAAAATAGTAAGTCCAATGAGAAACGACTTTCCTATCTTTCCTATAGTCTTGATTCATAATAAGTATTCATAACAAGTATTCATAACAAGGTGTAAAGTAGTAATCAAAGGTCAGGGTAATCGTCCTAAGGCTGCGATGAAATAAGTGGTGTACCACAGGATTAGTTTTTAGGGTAACTTTTAGCTTTTAGGAAACTTTGTTTCTTATTTACACCATTGATATAAGTATTGATATATTGGAAAATGTCAGTATCTTTGTAGTTGACTTGAAGATTATGGAAAGTGTAGAAGGCAAAAAAAAAAAAAAAAAAAAAAAAAAAAAAAAAAAACGTTGCGCCAATACAACTCAATTTAAACAAGTCACTAGATCAGACTATCAAATGGAGTACATCCAATAATACTGGCATTATGTCCTCTATCTAGTAATTTTTTAATAAATTTTTCTAATAATTTAATAAAACTGAAATAAAGCTTGTAGGTTGTGTTAGACTATTTTTATATGCTTTTGGACACTTCATATAAAATAGTTTTAAATCTCGTCTCGCTAATTGTGTATTCGAGCTACATTCGCAATAACTTATTCAAAGAATTAGCATGGAACCCCCTACAACAACTCATTGGATGACTACTAGACTGAGATAAAAACTTAGACCCTTATATTTTTGTGCATATTTTTGCATATGTTCATATAATTATTTGATGTGCACCCAAATTAAGATTATTCTCAACAATGCTCTTCCAAAGTCATAAAATGTTTCCAGTTTTTCATTGAAATAATTAAACTGGCACATTTTTAAAATCAAAATGCAAATTTAACAATGAAGTAAAAATCAACTCCTTCTATTGAAACACAATGTTAGTCGGCAATAATCGTCAAGTGTGACAAAGAACTGCCTCATATCGTCCATTGTTTTCTCACAACCATTTTGGAATTCAAAGTAATAAGTCGTATATATCAACCCTCCACGCATATTTGTCAATATTCTTGAAGAGTTCTGCTTTTTAATTGTCACTTGCGTTCAGTAAGATGGCTTCCATCATTAGATGGTTTAGTAGAGTTGCGTAAGTAAAAAGAACTTCATTCCCGAAAAAAAATTGTGAGCAAAACTCTTCTGCGTCGTAGTCATTTAGTTACTGAATAGCAATGGCCATGACGCAGGATAGTTTAGTTCATTTTTAATACCCACGACAAAATTTTATTCTTTTTATTGCAAGCTCATGGTCAGGACTGACCTTACAGTATATTTTGTTTTATATTTACAAGTAAATAAACTCATTTTATACTAGAAGACAACATACCTTGAGCTCATTGAATGCGCTGTAGGAATCATATATATGTATGTATATATATATATATATATATATATATATATATATATATATATATATATATATATATATATATACTAGCTGAATACCCGTGCTGCGCTACGAAATTTTAATATTAGCCTTTTAGCGATCAAAAGACATTCACGTATTCTACATTTCAGACGTTTGCACCCATTTCGATCCCGACAAATTGATTTATCAAAATAGAAACTTTCCTTTGTTGACAATTTTAACGAAATTTATAATTGTGAATACTATATTGGAACGTTTAACCCCTTTTCGACACCTAAGCGTGGATTAACCGAGATCGGAATAGCTTGCTTATTCTATGTTTATTTTTGTTGACATTTGCCCCAATTTTCAGAATTGTGACTATATGGGGAGTGGGATATTTGAGTTTGGAACGTTTAACTCTTTTCCCACCCCTTAAAGTGGGTTAATCAAGCTCGGAATAGCTTAATTTTTCTATGTTTGTCTTTGTTGACATTTGTGCCTATTTTCAGAGTTGTGACCAAATGGGAAGTAGGACATTCGAATATTCCTCGTTTGGAACGTTTAACCCCTTTTCGAGCCCTTAAAGTGGGTTAATCGAGATCGGAATAGCTTACTTTTTCTATGTTTACTATTGTTAATATTTGTACCAATTTTTAGAGTTGTGACCAAATGGGAAGTAGGATATTCGAATGTCCCCCGTTTGGAACGTTTAACCCCTTTTCGACCCCTTAAAGTGGGTTAATCGAGATCGGAATAGTTTACTTTTTCTATTTTTACCATTTTTGATATTTGTGCCGATTTTCAGAGTTGTGACTATGTGGGAAGTGGGAGAATTAGTGATGAGTGAGTCAGTGAGTGAGGGCTTTGCCTTATATATATAGAGACTAGCTGAATACCCGTGCTGCGCTACGAAATTTTAATATTAGCATTTTAGCGATCAAAAGACATTCATGTATTCTACACTTCAGACGTTTGCTCCCATTTCGATCCCGACAAATTGATTTATCAAAATAGGAACTTTCCTTTGTTGACATTTTAAACGAAATTTATAATTGTGAATAGTAAACTGGAATAGTTTATTGTGTTTATGTTTGCTCTTAGTTCTAAATTTCAAAGTAGTAGCTGTATTGGAATTAAGTTAATTAGACATTAAGTTAATCCTCGTATAGTTTCAATGTTGCGTCTTTTCATCCCTTAAAAATTCGTTAATCGATATTGGAATGACTTATTTTTTTAACATTTGCAAAAAAATATCAGAAAAATGACTACATTGGAAGAGGAACATTCGGATATCCCTCGTTTGGAACATTTAACCCCTTCTCGACCCCTTAAAGTTGGTTAATCGAGAACAGAATAGCTTACTTTTTCTATGTTTAATCTTTTTTGACATTTGTACCAAATTTCCGAGTTGTGACCATATGGGAAGTGGTACATTCGAATATTCCTCGTTTGGAACGTTTAACCCCTTTTCCACCCCTTGATCCACCCGAGATCGGAATAGTTTACTTTTTCTGCGTTTGTCTTTATTGATATTCACACCAGTTTTCAGAATTGTGAAAATATGAGAAGTAGGACATTCGAATATATCGCTCGTTTGGAACGTTTAACCCCTTTTTGACCTCTTAAAGTGGGTTCATCGAGATCGGAATAGCTAACTTTTTATATGTTTACCATTGTTGACATTTGTACCAATTTTTAGAGTTGTGACCATATGGGAAGTGGTACATTCGAATATCCTCGTTTGGAACGTTTAACCCCTTTTTGACCTCTTAGAGTGGGTAAATAGAGATCGGAATAGCTTACTTTTTATACGTTTGTTTTTGTTGATACTTGCACCAGATTTCAGAGTTGTGACGAAAGGGGAAGTAGGACATTCGAATATCCCTCGTTTGGAATGTTTAACCCCTGTTCCACCCCTTAAAGTGGGTTAATCGAGATCGGAATAACTTACTTTTTCTTCGTTTGTCTTTATTGATATTCTCACCAATTTTTAGAGTTGTGACGAAATGAGAAGTAGGACATTCGAATATTCCTCGTTTGGAACTTTTAACCCCTTTTCGAGCCCTTAAAGTGGGTTAATCGAGATCGGAATAGCTTACTTTTTCTATGTTTACTATTGTTAATATTTGTACCAATATTTAGAGTTGTGACCAAATGGGAAGTAGGATATTCGAATGTCCCTCGTTTGGAACGTTTAACCCCTTTTCGACCCCTTAAAGTGGGTTAATCGAGATCGGAATAGTTTACTTTGTCTATTTTTACCATTGTTGATATTTGTGCCAATTTTCAGAGTTGTGACTATGTGGGAAGTAGGATTTTCGAATGTCCCCCGTTTGGAACGTTTAACCCCTTTTCGACCCCTTAAAGTGGGTTAATCGAGATCGGAATAGTTTACTTTTTCTATTTTTACCATTGTTAATATTTGTGCCGATTTTCAGAGTTGTGACTATGTGAGAAGTAGGATATTCGAATGTCCCTCGTTTGGAACGTTTAACCCCTTTTCGACCCCTTAAAGTGGGTTAATCGAGATCGGATTAGTTTACTTTTTCTATTTTTACCATTGTTGATATTTGTGCCGATTTTCAGAGTTGTGACTATGTGGGAAGTGGGAGAATTAGTGATGAGTGAGTCAGTGAGTGAGTGAGTGAGTCAGTGAGTGAGGGCTTTGCCTTATATATATAGAGATATAAGTTTTTACAATCTTTCTGATGCATTTAAAAGGTATTAATAATAGTTATGAATCCAGCAAAATTCAACTTGTAGAGCTTAACAAATTTTTGTAATTTTCCTCTGAAGGTATGACGCGATTTTATCGAAGGAAACATTTAAATAAATTTATTGTGAATATATCTTCCATTGATTTAAGACACATCCCTCCTAATACAACCCTCCTTATTCACAAACTTTCAATCAGAAAAGTTCATTAATACCTTTCATGTAAAAGAGATTTTTTAATATATATATATATATATATATATATATATATATATATATATATATATATATATATATATATATATATATATATATATATATATATATATATATATATATATATATATATATATATATATATATATACATATATATGATTCCTACATGAACTTTTCTGATTGAAAGTTTGTGAATAAGGAGGGTTGTATTAGGAGGGATGTGTCTTAAATCAATGGAAGATATATTCACAATAAATTTATTTAAATGTTTCCTTCGATAAAATCGCGTCATACCTTCAGAGGAAAATTACAAAAATTTGTTAAGCTCTACAAGCTGAATTTTGCTGGATTCATAACTATTATTAATACCTTTTAAATGCATCAGAAAGATTGTAAAAACTGAATGTTATTTTACCACTATGCCTTAGACTGTAGTCGCATACAGTGGTATCCTTTAAAGATCGTTCTTTATTTTTCAATTGTTAAATACACAGAATCTGAGTAAGTTTCAAATACCCAATAAAGAGACAAAAAGGTCTTTCTTGAGCTCAAATCACACCATTACAAATAATTGCATCTTTAGAATTGACAGAAATAAAAAGCATTAAAAACATCCCACAACAATTTAGAAGAAATATATAATTAATTAAAGACACTAAAACCAAAAGGACTTTAATTTACAGAAAATACTTTAATTTACTGAAGTAAGGCATTATAGTTATTATAAAAAGGTGTTTGAGTTCTCAAAAAAGTTTTAATCAAATGAATGAAAAAGATTGCCTAACATTACTAACAGTGACTTTTACAATAACTTTTTTGAATTCCCTGTGCTCATTAACTCCCTCGTTACACTTAGGGTTTTTAAGAAATTAAGACCATAATTAAAGGATGTAACAGTACATTCCTAACGACATTAACTCGAATTTGAAAATCACAAACACTAATCTAACCTTTCTCTAACGCGCCAATTCAACAAAAGTTAAGCATCAAAGAATAAATAACTTTCCCTTCCGAGTCCAATTCCCCCCCCCCCCTACTTTAGAAGAAAATAAACTGCTTTTGAAATTGAACTTGGTGATCTTTTATTGAAAATCAACGATAAGAGTTACAATATTCCCTCACAAGGAGAGTCATGATAAACGTTTCTTATGTTTTCATTTCAATAATTTGTATCCGTTTTTGCTTTTTTTTTTTTAATTATCCTATATCTAAAACTAGAGTGTCTGAAATACTAATCCTAAAAGAGTGATGCTCTCTTGGTATATCAATGCTTGCTACTGGATGGCATGGAATACATACTTAATAATTGCAACACTATCACTACTCTAAAGTTCTCACTTTAATTTTTTTTCCTTACAGAAGCAGATTGTGCTGTGGAAGCAAATGTGTAAAGAAAGAATTAGAGGTGAGTTGGTGAACATGTATTTGTCTTTCTTTAGCTCCTTCACTGTTTCTTTAATGGCCAGACCATATGCTGTCTGTCTATCAGGAGAATATTTCCCGCCAGATAGTCTGGATGGCGTCGGTAGCTATGAAAAAAGACTCGCCAATTTAAAATTGGGCTGTTGCATGAAGTAAAAAGGCATCCAAGAATTTTACAATAAGTAAAATGTTGATGCCTTTGTTGTAAAATTCTTCATCAATAAGGAAACTAATCTTGTTTCCACGAAAGTAAACTAGCGCCAGACATCATAGAGTGAGTAATTCTTGAGATGGACAGACAGTAACTAACTCTTTCGAGAGCGAAGTCGTAACTACGTAACTAAATGATTTTGCTGTCTGATATAAAAGTATTAATTTGTGACATATTAAGTTAAAATGTTCAATATTATATAAAAAAAATATGTGTGTTAAGTAAAAAAGAGTCACTTATATACAAATTAACCAAGTAATTTTTCATTTCTGTAACGTATATAAAAAGGTTTGCCATGCTTTTATGCATTTGAAAATACTTTTCAAAGTCGTTGTACATTTCGATTCAATTGAATCTCACTTAGATTTCGACCAGTGATGAGTAAAATACAAAATTTTCTAAAATGTATAAAATTAAGTTGTGATTAGTTTGAGATACCTCTTTTTGATTTGAATCGAAATTACAAGATATTATTGCCCACACTTTAAAATTAAGGGGACTAATATATGCCATCCTATTCTTCAATTAGTGATAAAATAAATGATTGGAAAATTGTGAGTAATTTTGCGTTATTAATTTCGTATCGTAGATTGATTTCATGATTTCTTTCATTATAGGAAATCTCAGATGGAGAAGTATCATTTCCCAGTCAGGAAGAGTTATCCGTGGGGGTGGCAAAAAGCTCAGAGGATGAGTTCTCAAGAGAATGCCAGGAGGAGTGCACAGAAGAGGATATCGATCGAGCTACTGGTGAAAGTTTTAATGCCGCGTGGGTAAATAACACCTCCTCGTGTGATGATATTTCCACCGAGAGCACAGTTTATATCAGTGCAAGTTTGGATCCAACCTCAGTTTGCGGCGATGCCTCCCCACCTGATACTGACATCTCCAGTGCAAACTCTTCCATTGCTCAGGATATTTTTGAAGGCGTCATATTTTCCAACATGGATCATTCCGCATTAAGCGATGACCATTCCACCAAATGCGAAGAGATATGCAATTTAGAGGACGTCCTTACTTCTGTTGAAGTCAGCAACTCGGAGATGGAAGATCCCCATGAGACGACGCAGATGTCCACTCAAGACGAAATTTGCCATCCAATGAAGATCAACTACAAATTATTGGAGTATAAGGAGGAAATTTCTGAGTGGACCCCCGTTCATCCTGACGTCTTCGTATGCGTCGAGGGAAAGGAATACTACATCCACAGCGAAGTCCTGAATCACTACTCCACATTCTTCCAACAGAAGCTGGAGGGAAGAGAAGGCAGGCAGTCTGTCATCTTCGTAAGTATACGTAACTTTTCATTGCATTTCAGTTTGGGTGTTTGTTTTGTTTATAATCCAAGAGCAAGAGACATAAAAGTAATGAAATTTCTCTTCTTGACCTTTTGACCTGTCCGTTGATTCTTCTCAGCATAGCCTCTATGAGATGGGCATAGATCTCAAATAATATAAGGTATTTTACAATTCTGGAAGATCTAGCTTCCACACAAGACTTTAGTGATCTATAAAGATCACGATGTGTACATTGAGACGTAGTTTTTGCTTGCTGACTGTCCTTTCTACGAAAATAGCACTCACATCAATGTATTTGTGACTCTCTTATGACATGAATATAAATATTTCCCAAGTGTGACAGTTTCGTTGATACTTGTTTCATAGTTTCGAACCATAGACATTCGAACTTGTTTCATAGCCGTCAAATTAGGTGCATTACCTCTTTTTATTAAATCTTTCATATTAACTTCGATTGTATTTGTGGGTGAAGGGCAAATCTGAGGAGATCTAATTAATCCACTTGCCATATTCCAAAGAAGGTGGAATTTAGGAGATGGATTCGATATCGATTACAATGTCTTCTATCAAGATTTAGGGGCTTTCAATGTCATTAAAAGGCCGTTTTTACACGCGTTCCTATTGACACTTTGTATACTAACCACTTCCCAAAATCCAATCGAGCTGAAATTCTCGATGACAATGCCTACTATAAAGTTTTAGGACTGTCCCTCAAGGGCATCCACAATACAGGTTTCTATTGTCTTACTTGAGGCTTATCAACTTCTACTGACCAAATTTTAGTCCAGATCAGTTATCCCGTCTGTACGGTCCGGAATTGGGCCTTATATAATAATATGTAATAAATTACAAAATGTTTTATTACACTATTAATGGTAAAAATAGAGGTGCAAGACTTAAATTGATCTTTTAAAGAAAGATGATAAATTTGCATTGAAGTGTGTGCATTACAAATGTTTCATATCTTAAATTAACGCTTGACGTTTCAGTTGCCTTCAGAATGCATTTCATCTGAAGCCTTGGAATCCCTCCTCAGGTTCATGTATTATGGACTTCTCCTTCACCCGAACTCCTTCAAGATTGAAGAAGTGAGCCGAGTCGCGCAATATCTGGGCATCAAGGCTGTGGAGGAACTGTGCATGCAGGTATTAGCTTTAAGAGGACTCAAGACCCTATCGATAAAAAAAATCATTATTTATTATTATTATTATTATTATTTATGTCTTTCTATGTTTTGGTGCCTTTCCATTGATGTATTAGTTTTGTTTCTACTCAAATTAGAAGCATATTACATTTTGTTTTAAAAATGACAACTTTCAGTATTAACTATAGAAGACTTTTTACCTTTAACTTTGATTTTCTCTAAACCTGATATTATAAATTTCAGTGTACCTTTTCTAACTAACTAGTAGACATATACAAGTTATTTTTTTATTAAATTATAGTATATAACCTACAGATTAAACGGGCGGTTAAAGTTAAATCTTTGTAAAAAAAAAAAAAATCATTTTTCTTAGAAAAAATTGGAAAATTGATTAAAATTTAACAAGAAAAATTTAGATAATATTTTTTACCAAACCTTAATCTCAGTTTAATATGTAGATTATGTACTACAATTTAATAAAAAAATTAATAGTATATCTTTACTAGTTAGCTAGAAAAGGTACATGAAGTGGAAAATATCATGTTTAGAAAAAATCAAAGTTAAAGGAGAAAGGCTTCTATTGTTAACATAGATAATTTTCCTTTTTAAAACAAAATATAATATACTTCTATTTTGAGTAGAAATAAAAGTAATATATCAATGGAAAGAGAAAAATACATAGAGTAACATGAAATAAAAATCTCAAAATTTATTTATTTTTATTGTTAGGTTGCTGAGTCAGTCTCCTTACATATTTTGTACGTTAATTTGTGATAAATACTAAAGATGACATAAATTCTACATTATTCTAATTTTTACAGAAACATTAGTACTGTTTATTACGAGAAAAAAATGGACAATAGTCTTAAAATATTTACAGATTAAAGTCAAACGAATGTAATAACACATTTTAATTTTTCTATGCACATAAAAAGCAAAAAGTTTTTATTTAATATTTTAAGTTGCAAATCCAATTTTACCTTATAAATTTCAAATTGTAAAATCACAACATAGATTGTATACAATATATAATTAAAGCAGTTGAAGCCATGTTGTATTGATTTTATAATACAAAATTTTAATTTATTATCTAATTATTCTTCGCAATATGGTAATTTTGCATAAATCAACACGTTATTGATCATTTAATGTTCTATTTAGATTAATTGAGTGAGATCGGGAAAGTTGAGGAGAATAGTGAACATAGTGTCAGGCAATTTCAACTCAGTGAAGGTTGGGAAAGAATTCCTGGATATGGATAAGGAGCGAGTGATGGAACAACTTAAAAAGGATAATATCGGAGAGAGAAGGTAAGCATATTAATTTAATGTTGTACAGTACGCAAAAAAAAAAAAAAAACCAGAACGATGGCTATATCTTCGGTTCTAATTATCGTAGAATCTTACGGTTTGCACCAAAATGTTTTGCTTACGATTTTCTATATATCTGATGCAATTTTTTTTTCTTGAGGGACCGTTTACTAAGTAAAAGTAACGCTATCTTCAAAAATTTGAATACGAACCCTTATTTTTTATCATTTCATTCTATTCAGAATACATCATTTACCCTGTATACCAAATTTCAATGCATTATGTTGAAAAACACGTCACTTATGAGCGAAAATATTTCGACCATTTTTTGACCGATCTTCAAGGAGAATTTCCATAAAACGAAAGGTATTTTTAAGGTTCTTCTTCGCAGCGGGAGAAATCGAACGGTCAATGTGGCGCGTTTCACGAAGATTAAAAAATACAAGTATTAGTCTAAAATTGCATAGAAACTACTTGGATTTATAGTGTCATGTTTAAGATTAATACAAAAATAGCAAGTAAACGCAAAAGTAACATGATTTATTTACAACATTAAAGATGTGCATTCTTCACACGAAATAAATAAAATATCGAAAACTGTAATTGCAGAAAAATAACGAATACTACTGATAATCAGAAAATTAATAAATATTAAATGTAGGCATTAGTAAACAGTATTTAGCAAAGCATGAATATTTTACAGAAATATTTCACTATAAACATAAATGTAACTAGATCGTTGAAATTATTTATAAAATGAAAAAGTCACATGATTCAGTAAAATTTATATAGGATAACTTATTGAAATTGCTTAAAAAATGTTGTTTTAAATAAATGGAATTTAAGAAAGCAAATTAAAAAAAAAAAAATTGATAGTTTACAGAAAAAATAATTAATAATTTAAAAAACTAAAAAACACGCTTTAATAGAAAATCAAACTAAAAAGTAGAAAATAATCAATAGATTAAAAAACTAAGAAACACGCTTTAATAGAAAAGTGAACTAAAAAGTAGAAGATAATTTTAAATAAGTTTGAAATAAGAATAGAGTGATTAACAAGAAATATTTATTTTATCATACAAAAGCGTGGGGTGCTTTTTAAGATATTTTCATAATGGCTCTACTTTTACCAATATCTGTCATTAAATATTTACAAAAATTGACATCAAGCACCCCACGCTTTTTTACGATAAAATAAATATTTCTTGTTAATCACTATTCTTATTTCAAACTTATTTAAAGTTATCTTCTACTTTTTAGTTCATTTTCCTATTAAAGCGTGTTTCTTAGTTTTTAAACTATCGGTTATACGATAACTGAACGTTATGCGATTTTCCACACCTCTAGTTTACCTTGAATTAATCTTTGATAGTTTTCAAAAGTCGTCTACTATACGGTCCCTTAAAGTGAGCGTTTTTTACATTTTCTCTAAAAGTCGAGAACTAATAGTCAAAATTAAAAGAAACAAATTATGGGGGGGTTTTAGACCATGGTAAATCTAATGAAAGCAAAAAAAATATATGTTTCTATTCAAAAAAAAAATTTAATTGCTTTATTAATTAATAATTAATTATTAAAAAAGAAATTGATTCAAAAGCTGATTGCTATTTATGTTTGGCCATTTACAAACTACCTTTTGAAAAAAAAAATACTGAAATATATTAATTATTTAAGTATTTATGGCCAAAAAACCAACTTTTTTATTTAACATTAATTTATCATTGTTTTTTTATCATTTAATTTACAAACCATTCATTAGAAAATTACGAATTTTTGTATTTCGCATTCTTTTTTAATGCTTAATCCAAATATGGAATAATATTATGAGGTTGCTATTGAACTTTTTAAAGTTTGGTTCTGTTTTAATATGTAGATGACCCCTCATGATAAAAAAAACTACATACAATTATTAAAAACCTTTCACGATTTACAACGGTACCTTTTGTTTGTTATTTCAACAATTAGAACAAAAGATATAGCCATCGTTCTGTTTTTTTTTTGGGGGGGGGGGTACTGTACAAGAATATAAATTGTTCCTTTTATAAAGCCTGACAAGTAATGCTAAATAACGGCATAAATTTTTTTTCAATTCGTCATCTCAATTTTAAAAATTGCAAATACGTTTTGAAAATTGTATTAAAAGGTTGGTGATGTATATCCCGATCCATAGAGAAAGTGTATGGAGACTCGTTTGTAAACTATGGCAGTAATTAATATGCTAAGCATCAAATAGCTTTTTGAATAAAGTGGTCAAGAGGGATCGTCAGTTTCTGTAAATCCATAATGCAATATTTTCCCAAATCTATGTATGCCTTAATATTGCTGCTACAAAATATTTGATATTTTATAACAGATTAGCTGCGTAGCCCAGCTCTACGAAGACCCTTTGTTGGTGCATAAGCGCTTCGCTCGCATAAAGGTTTATTGCTACACAAAACCAAGCTCGCTTCTCTAATTAAAAGTTTCATTAAAAGAAACACAATTCACTTTGCTTGCTGAAAAGTTCCATTGTAACGCATGCACAGCTCGCTTCACTCGCTGAAAAGTTCATTGACAACAAAGCAGAAGCTCACTTCGCTCGATGAAAGGTCATTGTTGCGCAAACATGGGCAAGCTTCGCTCTCTGAAAGATTCATCTCTGCAAAAGATTAAGCTAGTTTCACTCACTAAAAATTGACTGCTACGTAAACCCTTGATTCTAGAGTTCCTCTGTCGTGAAGCAAAAAAAAAAAAAAATGTCCTCATTAATACAATAATGCAACACCCCTATAAGAATATTTTATCACGTGTCTGTGAAAAGCAAGATTAGAAGACCAACACTACTTATTTTGAAATTTTCAAAACTATAGCCCTGTTAGAAATCGTTTGATAAAATATGTGTTAATTAATTAAAAAAAAATTAAAATTAACAGTATAAATTTAAAATTTCTGTTTTTAAAAGCCCAATTAGAAGGTCAAAACTACTTATTTGAAAATTTCAGAGCTGTAGCCCTATTAAAAATCTTTTTGTAAAATATGTTCTAATTAATTAAAAGAAATTAATTAAAAAACAAATAAAAATTTTAATGTTCTATTTTTAAAAAGTCCAATTAAAAAGCTATATCTACTAATTTTGAAAATTCTAGAGTTCTAAGGCTATTTTAAGTAGCTTTCTATAGATCCACAAATCCACAGACACACACACAGTTTATTTTTTTATTATAGATACCATAGTTATAATACATGCTGAAAACCGAGATTTGAAATTTTTAATTTCTAATTTTTGTAATTCGGCAATTACTTTTTAAAAATTATTACCGGCTTAACTAGTGACGAATATTAAACTATTTAAAAAAAAAATGCGTTTTAAAACACTATGGATTTTTTTCATTCTGGAATATTTTTATCAACATAAGCAACAAAAAGTCTTGCTTATTCAATTTTGACATTATTTTGGCAATAATTACTAAAATATCGCAAAATTAATGAGAAAACCAATATTTTTGGTGACATGAATAATTACCAAGTTCTTATATTAATTATCTACAGGTGCATTGACAAACACTCCTTTAAATAAACTTATCTCAAGATTAAATTACAGTGTACAGCACGAAAATGATTAATTTAAATCATTTAAATAAATTAATTGAGGATTTAGTTATTCTGCGACATCAGGAGACAAAATTAAAACCAGGATCTTGTATTTTATAAAAAATGTTTTTGGTACCAAAAGATAATGCAAATGTTGTTATTTGAAATCAAGTTACATGAACGGAATAACGAATTCCGATCTTCCTCACTTCTGAATTTTAATAAGGACCCAATTGACCCCCATTCAAATACACCATCCGTTCTACAGGGAGAAAAGTATAAGCAGTAACGTTTTTACTGAAATGGATTTGATGGTGAGGGAAAACATGTCCGCTTAGACTTTTTAGTAGTTCATAACCTTTATTTAAAACACTGGAAAAATTCTGATGGGAACGAGATATCGAAGCAGTTAAAAAAGATTAATTTTATGTTGAATTGTATAAAGAGAGGATTTTATTTTTTAATTCCTTAACTGTGTATGAATTTTATAGCTAAATAATCTAGAGTAATAATTTTAATCTTATTTCATACAGGCAAAACATTTAAAAACAAAATTGTAATGTTTTAAAAATTATATTTTGTGCACAAAATTATATCTAAAAATAATTAAATATTTAAGGTGATATTGATTAGTTTTGTAGAATATACAGAGAAACAAAGTTTTGAAATGAATGTGTTTGTTGCAGAAACAGCAGTCCAATTCAACAACATCTACCTTCCATCTACGAAGACAGCAATTTAAGGGCATAAGATACACAGGTCGGACAAAATAGTTAAACAAAAGATTTAATGCACACAAATAGTTTTGAAAATAATCACAATTTATAAATCAAAACTTTTCCTGCATTAGTACAAAAGTACCAATGAATAGCTAATTTCTCGTCTTTCCTCGTCTGATATCTCAATAATAAATCAGGCAATACCAATAGCTAGTAATAACAATAGTAATAGAGTAAAAATAGTACAAAGAAATTTAGAAATGTTATATTTGGCAATAATTAGTTATTAATGGTGATAGCAGTCGAAAGTTAACAATAACAGACATAGTATCAAAATGTGCAAAACTGCATATTGAAGTATTAAAGACCATAAAAAATTCCTGAAAATCTTAGTCTAATCATATACATTTTAAGAGTTAAACAATTCAATATCCAATATTAACGTAAAGTAAGAAGATTTCCCAATAATTAAAGAATAAATCATAGACTGTACCATAGTTTAACAGACTATAATATCCAATAGTAACGAAAGTGGAAATATTCTGATTATTCACAAATAAATTAATGACAGCCTTTAATGGTAAAGATAAATGGTAACACTAATAAAACAAACAGAGATTCTACCCATTTACATATAATCTATACACAGAGATAATATTACTATAAAAAATATTATTCAGAACAATAGTTGAATTAGTTACAAAAAGTTATTTCTAACTATTTTAGAGATAATTAAAGACTTTTCTTGTAGAAGTGTATAAATGTGCAGATTTTAGAGATTAAATAGTAATATGGATATAGTAACAAAAAAATGTGCAAAACTGAAATAATACACAGAAAATGACATCCATTTAAGAATAAAAGAAAGAAAAAAAAAAGAGAGAAAAAAAAGACAGCGTAAATAATGAGCAAACCTATGAATTAATTTAATAACAAAAAATAGTTCTTTCTGGTCTTTGAAGAAAAAAATAAAAAAATTCTAAAATTTTTTTTTAAATATGCAATACTAAAATAGCAAATACAACCAGTATTTAAATTTCCTCTACTGATATTTACAACTTTGTTTTTAATATTTTACTAAACATAAAATTAAAAAAATACATCCAATTAAATATTCAAAGCCATAAAAATTAAAATACATCAATCGAATTAACGACAAATTTATGTAATTTTATATAATAATTTTACTTAATATACATATAAATTTTATGTATACTTTTTATAGCTTTTTCATATATGTGTATATGAATTTACTGCATTGATGCATATATATTTTATACATAATTTCAATAGCTCATCATATGTTACAATTCCATTGTATTATTTTATATCGTAATTACATAATTTGTACAATGCTTTCACAATTTTCATTAAAAAAAAGTTACATCAATGACTATCAGTATTTGTAAAGATTTAAATCCCAAGTAAAGTTATGCACCATATTATATGATGAAGTATAAAGATAATTATCTCAGTATCACTGTAAATAATAGCTTCTTAAAAACTTCAAAAGAGTTCATGTTTTGAATATTTTTATCTCTGTAATCTTCTTCATTCTTATAAAATAATTACAACTGTCCATTCTGAAACTAAATCCATTTAGTTTTTACACTTACTTTTGCACTACATCTCTATCTTTTTCATGGAAAAAGAAAAAAAAAATCAGCATCTCATCAATTGGTATCAACCTACTGACTGTGTCAATCATTCATCAATTTCATATTTTGCACATTTTGAAACTTTGGGTAATTATATTTGCAGATTAAATAGTAGATATCAGCATGTTGTAAATCCAAAATAATATAAATCCCAACTTTTCAGTCGGTTATTACTTCATTACCAAGAAATATTAATCATCGTATAAGAACATAAGCATCACCCTATCGTTTGTGTAAAATACCTTCAGATATTTCATTTTCTGCACACTATTAACCTTCGCATTCTTATGTATCTATATCAAATAATAGCCATAAATTTTATGTAAACCTAAAATCACTTAAGTCCTAACATTTTACTGTATCATTTTCATATAAAAGAACTATAATTATCCATCAAAACTGCATCACCCTACTGCCTGTTTCAAAATGTTCCACCATCAATTTTATATTTTGCAAATTTTTAGCCTTTTTATACTTCTATCTTTTGTTTCAAATAATAGCAAGAGACATTTTGTAATTCTTAAATAATGTGAATCCCAACTCCTTCAGATTTTATGTATGCATCATACACTTAATGTATAGTATATGTATTAATCAATTCATGTATTATATAATCTAGTAATATCAGCAATTTTAAACTTTTTTAACATATTCGTATAAACCAGTTATCAAGCAGATAATTATATGAACCCCCCTCGCATATCAAAAAATAACTATATAGATTTGAGCTGTTGAATTTTAATTGCAAATAGTAAGTCATTCGGTCACTTTAAAACAAGATGCTGCATTATAAGATAGCCTGTTGTAATTGCCTATGACCCTGCTGTTTCTTTGTGGATGGAACGGATTGGATTTCGTCTTCACTTCATTGCTCTTGGTAAAGGACTGGAGGATAATAATTGAAGGACTGGAATGAAGTTACACAGAGAAAGATCGGAATGGATGTGACAAAAGCTATGAACTCGCGAATGTTGACAAAACTTGTTGATTTATTTTCATGGATTATTTTCATTGGCTATCTATTTCTTTTCAGAAATTTTGATTTGCAAATAACAAGTATTTTATCAGTTTAGTAATATAGTATAGTAGGGATTGTTCGTATAATAATATAAACATATAAATTCGAAACCTTCTAAATTATACTTTGCAAACAATGAGCACTTCATATGTTTTCTTGTTCCTCCACATGTGCATGTCTTATTGAATTTTAATTTTGGCAAATAAAGCAATAGTTGTTTACAATTTGTGCCTTCATCCTTACTTTGTGTTTATTTAATACATCTTAAAATATTCACTTTATTGCTTGTATCGTTTATTGTGTAACAAATTATTATTATTTCATTCAAGTATAGATTTTAAAAAGGTCAGAAGCTTTCTTTAAGAAATAATTCTGTAAATCATGTAAATTGGAAATACATAAGTTTCAGTGGCAATTATTACTTGACGTTTGCCAGTAATAAACATTCCCCATTTGACAGCATAATCCGATTGTTTGTACAAAGATACTTAAATTACTTAATAGTTTAATTTACTATGGATACCGTGGATTGTAAGATAATTATTTTCTTCCAGCTAACTATTCCTTGATTCAATTTAAAATCTTGACTTGAGTATTCAACATTTTAATTGAAAATTAACCTTGAAGTCAGCGTTCCCAAGTTTTATGAAAAAAGATTATTTTAGTGTTACAATTCATGACTATAGGAAAGACTTTAAGTATAGCTTTAGTTTTTTGGTATTGAAATATTTATTTTGATACTCTGTAATCACATCTTGAATTAAAATTCGCTCAAACTTTGATTTTTTTTTTTTTTTTTTTTTTTTTTTTTTTGAGGAACATAAATATATTGATCATTCCTACCTTTAAAATTAATTAATAACATTTTTTTCTCTTAATGATAGCATTTTCTTTAAACAGACACTCTATTTTTTTAAACTTTCACAGTAAGAAATACAGGTCTTCAATTTCAAAAAATTCAATTTTGTTGGGGAAAAAAATATTTTTGGACAATTTTATTCATAATTTAAAGTTTTAATTTTATTCATAATTTAAATATAATTTTATTCATAATTTAATAATTTAAAGTATTAAAGACAAAAAAGTAATTTTAACACATACTGATATCCCAAATAATCGTAAGGAGCGTAAATAAGCATTTGGAGAGCAGAATATTTTCGAAATTTTGAAAATTTAATTTTGAATGTTAAATAATGAACCACTCGTTAAATAATATAGCACTTGTGACACAGATCTAACGTCACCAATTTCCACCATCATTCTAAAATTTTGGAATTTGTGACTACAGTATATATGAGTACTAACTTGGGAAAAATTTTAACATTTTTCTACTGTTAGTTTTTGTGTCCATATTTGGCAAACTTTGTTTAAAATTTTAAATTTTTTAATATTAACCCCACTTTTGACCCAGATCTAATGATCTATCAAATTTCGTTTCAAGGAACCACTATATATTAGTATTAATTTGGCTTAATGGCAACATTTTCTTAATAAGTAATTTTATGAGTTGAAATTCGCTTATTGTAAAATCATTGGATTTATTGAAGAAAAAATATATATTATTTCTTTTCGAAACTTTTTTTTTATTGTAAATTCAATATATTAAATAACAAAAGATTAAATTTGTGATTAAATTTGTGCACAACCTTGAAGTGTAATAATAGCCCAATGAACAGCATTCATTTATGGACATTTTCTGTGCTAAAATTTGGCAAATTTTGTGTAAAATTGAAATATTTTCACCTATATGACCACCTTTAATTAAGATCACAATTCAGTGTCATTCTATAGTATTGATTAATATTTTATTTTATATAGGTATTAAATAAAATAGACATTCAGAAAAATGCCAACATTTTTCTGAAATATATTTCGGAATTACGATTCGATAAGGGAATACTCAATAAATTGTTTTAAATATTTTTAAACTTAAATTTAAATATAATTTTATGTATTAACGCATAAAAGATGATATTTTGCGGAAAAAAAATTCATATTTTGAAAATTTAAATCATATTTCAAAGTTTTTTTCAGCAATCTTTGCTATTTTGAGGATAAAAAAACACATTTTTAACATGAAAGGATGGCCTAAATCACGTTTTATAGTGTAAATAAAAAGATTTCAATGACAAAATATTTCGAAATTTTGTAAATTTTAAAAATGTCAATTTTTAATATTAACTTTTTGGGTTAAAATTTTGAAATTTTTTCTTAAAATTTTTTTAAAAATTTAAATATTTCACCGACTGCTTTTGATAAAAATTCAAATTTACTGTATAGCATTAGAGTATTTGGCCCTAAAAACTGGCTAAAATTCAATATTTAAAAATTTCTCTTAAGCACTTGAATTTTTACGCATGCGTACGATAGTAGAATCAGACATACTTTATAGAAATTCTTTAATCTGAGTTCCCAAATGGATCGAAAGTTGAGGTTAACGCGAAGTGCGCATATCTCATTTCTGTTATCAATGCGAGCATAATATTTTAATAGCAAAATTTGAAACTTTTATTTGCAAATTAATTTCAACATGTTACTGTTTTCTTAAGGTCTAAATTTAACGATTTTCCCATTTAAAACTTAAATTTATCTAATTTCAGTGAGTTATTTAATTTTTGTTCTGTCATAAAACTCGGCAGGTTTTTTTTTTTTTTTTTTTTTCCCCGGAGTGCTTTTGTTATATAAATGAGTTTAAATGAGGAGTGATTTTCATAGCATTTTATAGACTGCATATTCTAGTTCCTTATAAATTCAAAATATTTTGATGATATTTTGCGGATATTACATGAATCGACGTAGATGATGCCATTTTGAAGTACTTGTGGAAACTTCATATTTTTTCCTATTTATCATTAGGTATGATAATATTTAATGAAAATTACATATCAGTTCCATTTGAATAACACCAGGTAAAAAGGAAACAATTAATTTTAAAGAAAAGTTTAAATTAAATTAATATTTTAGATATTTATTTGGTTTACCACTGAAAAGCATTTAAAGAAAGATAAGATAATGAATTGAAGCTTATCATGAAAATCAAAGGGTACATTTAAAAACAAGTTCATTTATAAAGAGTACGAATTCTTAAAACAAATAACCAAAAAAATTATAAAGCAAAAATAATTTTTATCCTTCTCCTGTGTCCACTTTTACTGAGGCTTTGGTTGAAGTAAATCTTCAGGATCTATTAGATCACTCGACTAAACTTCAACTCATCCATTTGCTGGAAGTTCTAAAAACACTAAGTATTAATGAGAGAAGATCATTAGAATTAAATGTAGCTCTGACGTATCCCAACAAACGAAGTATAAACATGTGACCGGGGAATATGTTTTGAGAATGAAAAGCTTGTAGTGAAACATAAATTTAATAGTTAATAATTACACACAACATTTAATAAACAGACAATGGTAAAAAAAAAAAAAAAAATGGAGATTGTGCGATACACATCCTTCCCAAGTGGAATCGTGGACTAAACTGAATAGTTTTCTAGGAAGCGCTGGCAGTTCTTTTAATTGGGTAGATATGAGAACAGGGTTAGCTATAATCTCATCCCCCGACTCCGACGACGTCCCGGCAAGGAATCAGGATCAGGAAAGTTAAGTGTTCCGCAAGAGTTGGCTGGAGACTTAAGCTTTGTGAGTGTCTGAGCAAGGCGTAATCATGGAGATACTAGTCGAGAAGGAGATTTCTCATGAAACGTTTGATGATCTGCCTCTCTTACGAAGAGACTGGTGAAGTATCTATATCTCTGAATGGTAATGATATGTTGCTAGTGGTTCAAACGGTCCATCAATGTTAGTTATGACGTAAGAAGGGGGTGACTTCTGTTTTAGGACTAAGTAGGGTCCCTCTGGTTTAGGCATTAACTTTGCTGTTTTCTTTTGTTTAGAGAATGCTGTTTATCCAAAACTTATCATCTGTAAAATAGTACACTTGACGACGGTTTTAATCGAACACCTTTCCCCCCCCCCCCCTTCTTTTTTTTTTACATTCAATTCTTGATCGTATGTCTTGAGTAAGCGTCACGAATTTTCTTAAGTTGATAGTGATTTCAGCAACGAAGTTACCGTTTTAAAAGAGAAATGTGAAGTTCTGTACTGTATAATCTACTGTTTTTAGTTCCTTTCAAAGAGTGAAGCTGCATGTATAGGACAAGTGATTTCGCAAAATTCTGTATTTATAGCGAAATGAATTACTGGTACTGGAAGTTTTAAAGACCAGGTATCGTGTTCATCTCTGAAGAGTATACCAAGACATGGTTTACGTTCTCAGTTTTATTTCGCTCTACAGGATTTGCTTGAGAAAAATAGACGGGAAATAAACTCTGCTGTATCTTGATAGTGAGACCAATTTGATGTAAAACTGCCCTGACAAAAAGTGCTTCATTGTCTCATATAATTCTTCTAGAAATACCATGCCACATGAACCCTTCTTCAACGAGTGTCGTTTTGAAAGCAACTGCCATTGCTTGAGGAAAAGGAAACAGTTCATCCCATCTTGTGGCATAGTCATCCACGATGAAAATCCACTGCATCCATGTGTCACTGCATGGTACTTGCCCTAACAAGTTAATAGAGATAGTTTCTAAGCGTTAAGAATGTGCGGATATCCGTAGTAGATCAACTGGATTTAGGTTGGTAGATTTATCACGAGCACACTCGGGACAATTTTTGACATATTCTGAGATGTATTTACACATTCCAGTTCTGTAATAATGTTTGTCAGTTCGTTGGGATATTTTATCCTCTCCATAATAACTGACCATAAGATGTGCGCTCTGAAGTTGGAATCAATAATTGTGCGTCTTCATAACCTGATTCTAGAACGTAGTGAAAAAGTACACCCTGATTTATTAAGAGTCCTCTTTTAGTTCAATTAGCGTATTCTTCGGGTTTAGTTGGTGTTCCAAAACTTCCTTTGGTTTTTCGCAAGGAATCATCCTTTAATTGGACTTCTGATATCTCTTCAAGCTACTGACAGGCATGTCAGCGAATACGATGTTGGAGATCTCAGATGACGAATTGACGATCTTTTTTCTTCATCCACAAGCAGAGAGGAATAACATTTACGCAACGACGTTCGACGTGACAGTGGTTTAAAGTACTTCAGGATTATATGACTGAAATTTCGAGAGCCAACCAGACCAGATGACTAGTTATTAGAGTGGATCGTTCTTCTATGGAGAAAAAAATATATTATTAATCAAAACCTACCTATAGGGAAAATATGCTCTATGATATAGAGATTAGGGAAAAAATAATAAAATAAAATTAATTTCGAAATTTAACACTGCCACAAGGGGGTTGAATTTTCGGAAAAAAATGCAAAAAATCTTAAAAGGTTAGATGATTTTACACTAAAAATAATTATTAATCAGATCCGACATATGGGGAATTCTATAATATAGAGATCAGGGGAAAAATAATTAAAAAAAAATTAATTTCAAAATTTAACACTGCCAAAAGGGGGTGGAATTTTCGAAAATAAACTCAAAAAATTTTAATTTTTATTATATGATTTTACACTAAAAATAATTGTTTTTTACAATATAAATCCTAAAAAAGTTATGGTTACTGAATATTTAGTAGTACAATGTACATTGCAACCTTTCTTGACCCAACTTCCACTCTCCCCCCCCCCCTCCCCGACATCACCGTTGAATCAGCCCTACAACCCTGTAGTAGTGCAGTCAGCGGCTTACGGAATTGGACGCCTAATCGGTGATCACTGTTCGGGTCAGGCTGTGATATGCCAACGATTATGCTTCCTACGTATGAAAACTTAATAAGGTGCGTATATTGGCATTCAAAAAGAGAAGCAAAAAACAGTGCATTTAAATACACTTTTCTCCGCGTGTAAATAAATTGCAAGTAAGTTAAAAGAGAACTAGAAACGACCTGTAATACCAATAAATAACAACTTCAACATTTTGAGAAAAATAAGTTCATACCACGACAAATATCGCCCTTTCAAAGTTAGAAAATAAACTGAAAGCTATCGCAAGCTAATTGATACTTTCCTAAAAAAGGCAAGTGTTTGATATATCTACGTGTACTTGTAAATACTTTGAAAGTTACTACTGAAAGAAAGAACGGAGTGTACCAATGAACGAGCGAAAATATCAACTAAATCAAATAACTGAAAAAAATTAAAAAATGGTAATCAGGTCACTGAATCGGTAAGTTACTCTCCATAATACTTTTACCGCAAAATGAAAATTGAAGCTAGAGCGATATGAGGAGAGACATAAAACACTGACTGATTCTTTCAGTTCAATGGATTTAAATAATGGATGAGACCGGAATCGGAAAATGTAAGAGAATACTGACTTTTCTACACCATCATCTATCATTGAAAACGGAGCCCAAAACGTTGACGAGACGACGTCACACCTGTTGTGACAAAATTCCTAATCGTTTGTTATAACATTGGATCGCTTTGGCATTTCCGACCGAGCAGGCACTGCCATCGGCAGGCCTTATCTCACAATGCAATGTATCGAACGTTGTTGACAGAAATAAAGTTCGGCGTGAAAGAACATAGGCCAATATATCCTCTCAATCAGTTGAAGAAAATTATGACCATGGCCAGTTTGGTTTATACTTCGATGGACGCAAAAACAGAACCCAATCAATGAGAGACAAAAGTAAAAAAAAGTCATAATAGAAGAACATTTAAGACTTAAACTTGGTAAAAGAATTCCTTGGTTATCCGAATACATCGGTCACATGCCTGTAAATTCAGGGAGAGCACAAATCATTGGAAAGCACATCGTAAGTTTTGGTCATGCGTCGACAATGACATAGATGTGACAAAGTTGGTTGCGATAGTAGGTAATCTGTCAACACAGCTATCAAAGAAGGTGTTATACGAAACATGGAACTGATTCTGAAGAGTCATCTACAATGATTTGTGTGCCAGTTACACGCCAATGAGTGACCGTATGCGAGTACTACTTGTAGTTTCATTCACTTAAACCCAACCTACGCGAACTGACTAACAAGAAAGACTTAAGTACTAATCAACTGTGCTTAATGGAAATTTGTGAAGCCATCGATGGGGACAATGCAGCTAAGGTCTGTTGAAGAGAAACTCTGGAAAGATTTGCCACTCAATGTGGTTTACAACCTCCAACAGAATTCTCATGTTCTATTTGGCTTAGAAGAAGTCCAACCAAAGCTTTAGGGACATTAATTACGTTCATCGTAAAAATCTAGGGACCTATGTGGTCCAAGATCAAAACCAAACAATCGGTAATCTATGGTGCACAGCATTTTTCATCAATCAATCTTTCTATTTGTCAACTGATTTGAAGAAAGTCAATGATCCAATAATTTTTTAAACAGGGATTTTGACTTTCCTGAAAATATCCTGATATCAATGCTAGCTGACGACAGAAATAACATAAGGGAATCAGTCCTCCAAAGAATTTTGAATTTGTGCAAAGTCAAACGGTCTGCTGCAACCCAAACCCTTTTAACGAATAATATCCGTATCTTAAAAATACCAACTTTTGACCCTTGTGCTACAGATTATGTGGACTTGATTAAGAGGGATAATGTGACAAAACGATTTAGTGATGACATGATTTCAGAAGAAAAAGTAATTGCAGCAATCATTTCTACGGCAATACTACCTACTATCAAGAGTATTCCCTGTCATACTCAAGCTACAGAAAGAATAGTCACAGAAGCATTTGCTGCTGTACGAGGATCATACAAAAGAGACGGATAAATAAGAAATTGCCTGGAATCTCGAAACCTCAAGCCAGTTTTCAACCCCAAACGTGATTACCGTTCACTGTAATTTCGAAGATTTTAAAAAAATTTCTTGATTTAATACTTAAGAAACTGTTATATGTACCTAAAGGATTTTTCTTGTAACCATTTAGTATATGTCCTCTCACTTCAAAGCCGACCGAAGGGTATAGTGGTTAGCGTGCTAGCTTCTAGACCGCTAGGTTGCGGGTTCGAGTCCCGTGTTAATAATGGGTGTTTGTAAATGTATGTTGGCTTGTCTAATGACGAATGTTTCGGCGCATTATATCCCTCGTGTTGCTGACGGTGCCAGATAATCTGAATACAACCAACCTGTCACTTCAAAAAACATTTAAAAGTACTAAAGGCTTGTTTCACTTAAACAAAAATTATGTCTAGACTTTTTGCCATAAAAAAGCTTAAATACCAAAATTTCATCCCCCTTGCACAGAGCTTAAAATAAAATTTATTATTTTTATTTTAGTTTTCCCTTAATCAATGTACCTTGGAACACCTTTTCCGTGATAGTAAGTTTTGAAATTTCCCAGAAAAAAAATTCAATTGACTTTGACTTTTTGCTATAAAAAAGCTCAAATACCTAAAGTTCATCCTTTTTGTGGCAGTACTGAACTTAAAATTTAATTTTTTTTATTATTTTTCAATGTATCTGCATACCATAAAACATCTTTTCCCCATAGGTAGGATTTGAAATTCTGAAATTTTTATTTTCGATCCATCCTACTAGTTAGTGATATATATATATATATTTGAAAATCCATTATGCATCCCTGCTATGTTGTTCTCTATGTAAAAATAATAATGTGTACCAAATTCAAAGGTATTTGGTGAAGATTTGATCCCCGCTCAATTCGAAAAACTGATTTATTATCACACCTTGTTCTGCATCTTGTGTTAGCTATGACTGGGATACCAAGAATTTTCCCTTCTTCGTAGTTAGCGTTCAAGATTTTAAAACTGCTTTTCTTTCTTCGTTTTTCTCTTTAATGTCTGGAATCAGTTTAGTTTACCATCCCAATGAAGAGTGCTTTGGTGCGATGAATTCAGTTTTCATTTCTTGTGCAGAAGATTTTCTAATTTATTTACTTGCCGCCCAGGTGTTTTTGATTGAAAGAGTTGCTTCTTATAGTGGTACTCCACCTTCTGTTATAATTGCTCCCATTAAAGCTGTTCATTAACCAGCTGATAGATTAAGCCTATCTCCGATGATTGATATTAGTTTATTTTTAAATGATTTTTTGGGGAAATTTTAAATCAACTGAACAAGTTGAAAACCTTGCACTACTGGAAGTTGAAGGAAATACAAACTCTGGGTCTTCAATTAAATCATTTGCAACATCCAAGATATCCGAATGACTGGAATTTGGGGCCAACAATTTTAAAAATCCAGCGATATCAAAGAATAAAAGATTCAAGAAAACTTTTACTTTCCGATCTAGTATTCTTTCTTGGTTTATTAATACCGTGCAATCATTCTTTTGAGTTTTTCTTTGGAGTTTCCTGCTTTGCTAGAAATTATAGGAAGACAAGAGTGTTCCCAAAACTGTTCTACTTTCAGGATTACAGTTTTAATGCCATCATCCCGTTTATCTTTTGCATTGGCCTTCAATTAAGGAAAAGAAAGTTTCGAAGAACACAAGGTAGGCAATTAAGATTTTTTTTTTGCCGGAGGGGGGGGGGGGAAGGGGGTCCAAATTTTTCAGTAAATCGCTATACTTTCAAATTGTCCTCTCTGTGTAGAGGTTGGTTTGTAGTTGAGGAGCTCATTCTCGCAATGAAATAACGAGAAACCAGCATTTATTGTGAATAGTCTTAATCATTTGAGAAATTTCCTAAGCAACAGAAGCACCCTGGGATAGGAGATGTTTTGTTGGCCTTTTTAAAAGGGGAAAGGGTGTAAGGGATCGTCCAATTAGGTTTCTTTCGCATTTCCTCCTTTGGCGGGGGTGTTAAGTGATATCGTTTTCTTAAGTTGTTGTGTTTATAGCTCTTTTTATGATTCCATTTGAAGAATTGAGTATAACAGACACTACACTGCACACTACACTGCATGGAAACTACAATGCATTTCGGACACGGAGTCATTGGAAATTCAATGGCACGTTTCGGAGTCCGAAGGGCATGTGGAGGAAACGGTAAGTTCCATGGGGACAGATAAATACTGCTTTATCCTTTTCATCAGGATGAACATTGACTTGGTGATGGCCAAAATACAAGTCAATGGACAATTCCAGCATTTTTTAAAAACGAGTGAAATTAGTGCATATCTATGAAGAATTTCTTTCTGATTCCAAATATTTAAACAAAAGTTCATTAAAAAAATTAGTTATTTAAATATTAAGAAAAGAAAATGCCCAAAAACACAGCCAAAACCAGTCCGATCAAAACAGTCAACAAAATTCGTGACGTAAACAGATCCCTGCGTTTCTATGGTTATCGTGAGATTTCTGCCAAATAGTTATCGTTAAAAAAGTTGGCGTTGGTAGACCATTGCCACATTCCGTACAGGTTGGCGTGTTTTTCTAGAAACTTGCAAATCTGGTTTCCGCTACTGCATTTCAACCCAAGATGTTTGAGATCTCTTGAAATCACGTTCAATGCCAACGAAACGAGTCGTTTTCTCGCCCACCTCTAACAAAGTAATTTTGATCGCAAATTAAAAAAATAAAAAGCGCATTGAACAGAAATTTTTATGTTTATGGCCTTTTCGAAACATTTAGAATTGAATAAAAAAAAATGCTGGACTTGTCTATTGTGGAGATGAACGCAGCAGGTTTTGCTAATAGGAGCAGATCTGACATACACGGTAATGCAACAACGCATTTCTTCATTTAAGTTCAGGACGAGAACTACGGCGATACGCAATGCGATTCGCATTCTTTTATTTTGCCTTCTGCTAAAAGTCATTACATTTCTTTCTTCAATATAACTTTTTTAGCTGGATTCATTTTATAGGGTGACACAGTCACATGAATGTGATCACCAGTTTGGTTCCTAAGTTTGATGACAGGTGTGAGCTCTCTCACTAGATGGAAGCATATCTTGTGCTTTTACAAGAGTGAGTTTAGCTATTGTTGTTTGGATTGCAGAAAGCTGTTTACTTTCATTTTCTCAAAGTTTTTCTGAATTGAAATCAGCATGTATTGCTAGAAGCTAAATGGTATTTAGTGTCTTGCTAATGAAGCAGTTTTATCTTGAGGCGTTTCAGTGGAAAAATACTTGATTTGTTCGGAATCGAGAACTTTTTCCGCTGCGTGGAGAAAATGATCTGCTTCCTTTGGCATGTTTGAGCACAAGTAATTCCGTTGGGATTATCTTCCAAGAACTACTACTACCACCACCGTACTGAAGAAATCGGTTATCTTCCAAACTCCAACAACAAGGTTCATTTCCTTTTTCTTGTCTTTGAAGGTAGTCCGGAGATTTTATGGTGGTTTTTCAATCTTTCTCTAGCTACGAAACAAATTACGTATGTGTCGGCACACATACAACAGTCTGTAGAGTGCATAGGATGATAAGGATATGTGTGTTAATCCAAACTGTAGAAAGTTGTGTGTTATATGTAACTTTTTACTCATAAACAAAATGTTATTTCCTTCGAAAGGCACGAATATTAGTAAAAAATAACACTATCTTTTTTAATATAGCTGAGCTGCGAGGTCCTATATGAATCACAGCATGACTGAGCGTGAGGGGTCGAAAACCGGTCTAAGCTCAGTCAATATAATAAGGGAGACTTGTGTACCTAAAGCCACCGTGTACCTAGAGCCACAACACTTTTATTGAATAAAGTTTAGTTCTAAGTTTTTTTACTCACTTAAGTAAGTGGCAACACCCGATTGCTCTTTTGGCAGCCATTTTGAAATCTTAGAGGAGAAAGCTGTGGCAAGTTATAAGTGGAAAACGTTTTTATATGGTCTGCAGTAACATTTTGCAGCTCATGTCTGTTATTGTTTTACAAAGTTAAGTAAAATACTTTTCTTTGAATTCTACTAAATAATTTTGTTTGTAACATTAAGTACTAAATGAGATGTTTAAATAAGGCCTTTCTCCAAGTGCATTTTTAGCAGAGGACATTTTATATGGAATTACCAAGTCGTGTACCTAGGGCCACATAGTTGCTTATTGAGTTCAAATTGCCAAAACCAAAATCTGTTGGTGCTTCAAAGCATGCAGTTCACTTTCTTTTTTTTTTTTTTTTTTTAATCAGTTTTTTAATTTATGAAAATATCTGTAATTCACTAATATTTTGACACATTGTAATTTATTATAGTTATTATATGATAAATCAATGACTGATAATTACTTGATATTGTTTCTTACAGGGAATAGCCTTACGTACATCAGCTACTGGCCGTAGGTACAACGAGATCTTGTACCTAGGGCCTTTTGAGAAATTTCTTTAAAAACCATCTATTTGACGGAATCTATTATTTTAAGTACTTATATTAATCCCAATGGGAAGTAATTACTATAACGATACATGCATACCAGTTTCACATTTTTAAACTATTTAGTGTCTTATTTTTTGTGCATTGAAAAAAGGCGGCTCTAGGTACACATTTCTCCCCTACACACTTGCAGGTTCTGATGTTTTGATGCCAAATTTGGCGATGGAACACTGTCATTTACCCAGATTTTAAGATATATCAGTTAATTAGAAAAAATATTGCTTTGAAATTATTTCGAACTTAAAATCTATTTTTTAGTATATAAACTTCTTTCTTTCACATTACGTCACTTTTTTATTCATCAGCATAATTTGAATTTATTTAAAGGGCAAGAATATATATATATATATATATATATATATATATATATATATATATATATATATATATATATATATATATATATATATATATATATATATATATATATATATATATATATATATATATATATATATATATATATATATATATATATATATATATATATATATATATATATATATATATATGGTCCCTTGTCTATAATTACAAATTGGTAAGTGGTAAAATATAATAAAAGTTGTAAGATATATGAAATATATAAAAAAAATTATAAAGTATATAAATTATTTAAATAGTATTTTCTTAAAATAAATACTCTTTACTTTGAATACGAGGAGAAAATAGTTTACAGCGAGGAGTTAACTTTAATCCTTTGTCTATGCTTTTCCCTAAGTGTCTAAGTATTCTAAAAAACTAAGGAGAAACTTATGTGTGCATTATGTGCGGAATTTGCAGTGAATTGAGCATTCAATTAGCCACGTGATTTAGGAAATTCTTGCTGATTAATATATTAAAACGTTTTATAATTGTATTTTTTTTAATCTTGTAAGTACAATATTATATTAATTATAATTGAAATATAATAATAATATAATATAATAATATTTGGATTTTTAATATTATAATTGGAATTTTAATATTAAAATTTGAATTTACATATTATATTTGGAATATTAATATAATACTTGAAATTTTAATATTATACTTGGAATTTTTATATTGTATTTGGAATTTTAATATTCTATTAATTACATTTGAAATATTATATTATATTTGAAATTGTAATGTTATATTTGTTATATTTGAAATATAATATTATGTTTGGAATTCTAATATTGAATTTATTTTAATCTTGGAATCTTCAAAATGAGTAGCAAAAATTTAAACCATCTGTTTATCCCAAAACTTAATTTAAAAATATTTTTAATATTTAATGAAGGAAATTAAATGTGAAAAACTGCAAAAATGCTTAACAGTATGAAATATTTTAGTCTGATCAATGCTACCTATTAAATCTAATTAACATACAATTGCATGCATTATTTTTTATTGCATTCTTATGAAAACCCTTTCTGCTCCTCTACTTTGGTCCTTATACTTCGATCTTTGCTTTTCTAATTCCTTATATTTACTTTGATTTTGTGGGTAGGTGTGTATGTTTGTGCCTGGTAGGTGCTTATTAACACATTTGCGTTGAGGAAAAGGAGTACCACGTCCACAGTGTAGTTCTGAATCACTCCTATCCATTCGTTCAACAGAAGCTTAATCAAAGAGAAAAGTTTCAGTCTGTCATCTTCGTAAGGATAAGTTACTTTTCGTTGTGCTTCAGTTTTAATGTTTGTTTTGTTTATAATCTAAGAGCCAGTGATATAAAAATGTAGGTAATTTCCGTATTTGACCTTTTGTACCTTTTTCGTATTTGACCTGTTGATTCCTCTCTGCGTGGACTCCATGAAATGGACAAAGGATCAAACATAGAATAAGGTCTTTTACATTTCTAGATGCTCAATCTTCTACACAAGAATTTATTGGTCGATGAAGAGCACAATATGTACATTCAGACCTAGTTTTTTTCATCTTTTTTTTCTGACTGTCCTCTCGTTGAAACAACACTCACAGCAATGTATTCCCTTGCAATCATCAAATCAAGATGAAAATTGGGAAAAAGATTCGATGTCGTTGACAATGCATTCTAACAAATTTCGAGGGCCGTCACTGTCACTAAAAGGCCACTTTTACACATACTTCTACATTCGGAATACTAATAAAACAACTTACTGTCATCCAATCGCGCTGAAATTTGACAGGTGGATTCGTTGTAGATAAAATTGCATTCTATCAAGTTTTGAAGGACGTCACTCTCACTAAATGGAGGCTTTTGCACACGCTTCAATTGTCATTTTGTTTTACTAATAAACCCACTTCCCGTCATTTTGTCGAACTGAAACTTTGAAACTTACTTAGTACACTCATTATCGATTACAGTGCGTTATATCAAGTTTTGAGACTGTTAAACAAAGGGCCACTTTTACACACGTTTCTATTGACTTCAATCAAACTTATCAGCTTTTACTCACGTTCCATTAAAACAAATGCAAAGCTTAATTCAAACATGTTTAATTCGGCGATAATTTATGAATTAAACCTTTCTTTATTGAGATTGACAAGGTAAAATCTTCGGATATATAAATAATACGACTTCTGTCATCCAACCAACTTAATCTAGACAAATAGATTGGCAAGTAGTCATGCTTTGGAATTAAATGTATTCAGTCATGTTTTAGGGATAAAAATGAAGTTCGTAAATAATTCGGAATGGATTTTTTGTTCTTAATGGTCACTCACTTTCAAAACTAGTCGACAATACTCAAAAACTCGATCTGAGCTCAAGAAGTTGCACTTGCGCTTAAAAATTAGCAATGCCTAAAAAGGACTTACTTTAAAAAATGTATTTTTATAGGTTATTTTCTTATGCTATTTTGACACTACTTTCAAAACCAGTACATAAAATTAACGGCTAACTCAAGAAAATTTATTAAGTTGGAAAGTAATCTTTTAGCAAACTAATTAAAGAGATTCTAAGATAGCGTGTATCATTCTCTAATCTTTTTGTTGCATAATTTTGTTTTGGTTTTTTTAAACCAAAAGCAAGCTTTTAGCTTGCTTAAAAATAATTTCATTTGATTTTGTACACATTCTATTCCTAGTTTTCAAATGTGTTTAGCTATTTTTGCATTTAGGCTACATTTGTCATATTTTTTAAAGCAATGCAATATATGTTGTATGACATCTGGAACAAACTAAAAGCTGAGAATTCCAATGTTATATGTAGATATTCTTTTTTTTTCCATATATATCTGATGTTCCCTCAAACTATTATGAACCTCAACAATACTTTTTCAAAGACATAGAATGCTTTCAGTTTTTCATTTGAACAATTAAAGTAACACATTATTAGATTCAAACAGCAAATTAACAATAGAGACTCCTCCTATTAAAACACAATGTTAGTCGGCAATAATCGTCAAATGTAACAAAGAATTGTCCATCTCGTCCATTGTTTTCTCACAACCATTTAAGAGCTCAAAGTAATAAGTCGTATATACCAGTCCTCCAAGCAAATTTGTCAATATTCTAAAGAGTTCAGCTTAAAAATTGTCACACTCACTTTCAAAAAGATGGCTTCCGTCATCAGATGGTTTCGTAGAGTTTCGTAAGTAAAAGATATCTTCATTTCCGAAAAATAAAAATTTGTACTATACTAGTCTGTGCCATGATCAATTGGTACAATAGTATGCCCGAAAGAAGATTTTTCCCCCTGTCCCGTTGTAAGCTCATAGTCAAGAAATATTTTTTATTTTGTTTCGTAGTTGTCAGCAACCCAAATTTATTTTTGTAGATATCCTAAAATGTATTTAAAACACATATTAAAAGTATGTCAAGACTTTTTAATACTTAATCACAAATATCCGTGTGTAGTATTTGACATTTCTTTTCCATTAAATTCAAACTGGATGTGAAGAAAAAATATATAAAATATTTGTCACTGAATTTTACTAATGAGTTTTTTCCACATCCTTTAAACCTATACTTTTATAACCAAATCTTTTAATACGATCCATATATATTACTTTTAATAGAGCAATGACCATCATTGTCTTCATCTAAAAAGATTTTTTAGCATGCATGTTCAAATTTAGCATTCGATCTTTCTATCAGCATGTAAAATTCCCATTCCACAAAGATTTGACGAGAGCAAAATGAACGAATGAATTTTGAAAAATGAACAAGAATTAATGTTACTAATTATTTATTTTAAAAGTTTCGTTTGTTGAACAAGCTTAAAAATTGGTATTTAGAATTTTTCTGATTAAAAGTTTGGGAATCAATGGTGTATTCATATTCTCTTAGCTCAATGGAAGTTATATTCAGAACAAATTCATTTAAATGTTTAGTTCGGAAAACACCTTCAATTGACAATTACAAAAATTTGATTAGCTCTACAAACGGAATTGCTGGATACTATCAATTTGTATGAAATGCGTCATAAAGACATATAATTTAAATTTGATATTTTATCTTTCTGACTTGGAGTGAAGTCACATACAAGGGTGTTCTTTAAAGATTGTTATTTTTTTCTTTAACTGTGAAATATAGGGAATCAGTTTAAGTTTCAAACAGACAAAAAGGAGACCCTTAAGAGATAAAATGTCATTCGTTCTTGAGCTCAAATCACATCATTGCAAACAATTGCATCTGTAGAAATGACCTTTAAAACATGTCCCATACTAATTTTGAATCAACATATAATGATGTAAAGACACTATAACCAAAAGAGTACTTTAATTAATAGAACTGAGGCATTATAGTTATTATTAATTTTTTGCGAGTTAATAAATGAATTAAGAGATATATGGTGATATAAATTCGGCACTTTAACTAAATGACGTAGGTTAATTTTTAGATCAAAGGCATTAAAATTATTATCTAAGTGTTTCATTTCACAAAAAGTTTTAACTAAACGATTAAAACAAATTGCATAATACCATTATCAGTGACTTGTAAAATTCCCATTTTAAATTCCCCATGTTAATCAGTAACGCTATTGGAAGAGTTGTGAACATAATTAAAGAATGAAAAAGAGTATTCTTAGTGAAATTAACTCCTGCTTGAATATCACAAACATTCCAATCATTTGCTTACAAGCCAATGCAACAAAAGTTCAATATCAACGTCTAAATATATTCCTTTATGAGTCAACTCTCACAAAATTCCACCCCTTGCTTTTGCAACTCAACTTGACGATCTTCTGTTGAAAATTAAAAAGAAGAATTTTTATCTTTCCCACATATAGAGAGTCATGAAAAATGTTTCTTATGATTTGCATTTCAATAGTTTTTATACTGTTTTCAGTACCGAACCTAATCCGGACAATTTACCACAATTCGTTAACTTATATCTAAAATTAAAAGTGCAACAAATGCTAATCCTAAAATAAGAACGCGCTCTCGGGATATCAATGTTTTCTACTGTAGGGCATGGGAATGCATTCTTACTAAATGAAACGTTATTATTAATAGTAAAGTTCTCACTTTAATTTTCTCTCTTACAGAAGCAGATTGTGCTGCGGAAGAAAATGCGTAAAAGATGAATCGGGGGTGAGTTGTTGCACATGTATTTGTCTACCTTTAACCCCTCTACTATTTTCTTGACGGCCAGACCATATACTGTCTTTCTATAAGGAGAACATCTCCCACCAGATAGTGTGGTTGGTGGTGGTCATTATAAAACACGACTCAATGATTTAAAATAGAATTGATACATGCAGCAAATCGGCACTCAAGAAAATTAAAATACGGAAGATGTTGATACCTTCATTTAAAATAATTTCGAAAAAGGAGTAAATAAAATAGTAATTAGTAATACATTAAGTTAAACCTTTTCAGTATTACATAAAAAATATCAGTATTAAGTAAAAAAGAGGTACTTGTATACAAATTAAGCAAGAAATTTGTCAATTTTTATAATGTGTACAAAAGTGGTTTGCCCTACTTTTATGCGTTGGAAAAAGCTTTAGAAAGTCGTTGCTCTTACATTTCGATTCAATTTAATCTCACTTAGATTTGTAATAGAGACGAACAAACACAATGCAGAATACTCCAAGATGTATAAAAATGAGGTATGATTTGTTTTGAATAACTCCTCTTGGTCTGAAGCGAAATTTGAAAATATTGCGCATACTTTCATATTAAAGGAGCTATCGTATACTATGCTAATCTTCTAGTAAACGAGAAAATAACAGAGGAAAAAATTGTGCCTAATTGTACATTATTAAATTCGTTTCGTAGATTCATTTCATTATTTCTTTCATTATAGGAAATCACGAATAGAGAAGAATCATTTTCGGGTCATGAAAGTCTATCTGAGGTAGTTGAAAAAAGCTCACAAGATGAGTTATCAAGAGAATATCCGGAGGAGAACGCAGAGGAGGATCATGATGGACTTGCTGGCGAAGGTTTTAAAGCCGATTGGGAAAATAATACCGCCTCGTATGATGATATTTCCATCAAGAACGCAGATGATACTGGTGCATGTCTAGATCCTACCTCAAGTTGTGGTGATTCTTCCTTGCCGGGCACAGACATCTCCGATGCAAGCGTTACTGCTGCACATGATACTACTGAAGGCGTTCATATTTCCATCACGGAAGAATATCATTCCACATTAAGCGATGACCTTTCGGCAAAATGCGAGGAGATGTTCAATTCAGAGGACGCCCTTAATGGCTCCGAAGTCAACAATCCGGAGATGGAAAACCCTCTCGAGACGATGCAGATTCCCACTCAAGACGAAATTTGCCATCCGATGAAGATCAATTACAAATTATTGGAGTATAAGGAGGATATTTCTGAGTGGGTCCCCATTCATCCAGACGTCTTCGTGTGCGTCGAGGGAAAGGAGTACAACGTCCACAGTGAAGTTCTGAATCACTACTCCACATTCTTCCAACAGAAGCTGGAGGGGAGGGAAGGCAGGCAGTCTCTCATCTTCGTAAGGATAAGCTACTTTTCATTGCATTTCAGTTTTGATGTTTGTTTTGTTTATAATCTAAGAACCAGTGACTCAATTGTTAGTAATTTCCGTATCTGACCTTTTTGTACCTATTCCATTCTTGACTTGTTGATTCCTTTTGCTGACTGCAACACTCACAGAAATGTATTCGTTTATACTTATTCCATAGCTTCGAGCTCAAGCGCTCAAAATAGTTCAAATTAGATATGCTACCCTTTTTTATTAAATCCTTTATATTAACTTCGATTGCGTTTGTTGCTCCCTGCAAATCAGCAGAGGCCTAATTAAACAACTTGCAATTATCTAATCAAGATGAAACAAGGCAGACAGAAACGTTGTCGATGACAATGCATTCTATCAAGTGTTGGGGGCTGTCACTAAAAAGCCGCGTTTATACATGCTCGATTATCACTTCGGAATGATGATAAATCCACTTGCCATCTTCCAATTGCGCTGAAATTTGCTAGATAGATTCGGTAGTAATGCGTTCTATAAAGTTTAAGGGGCTATCACTGTCACTCAAAAGGCCACTTTTTCACACTCTTCTATTGGCGCTTCGATTACTAATCACTTTCCGTCATTCAATATAGCTGAAACTTTGTAACTCAGCAGGTACCCTCGTTGACGATGACGATGTTTACTATTAAGTTTTGGGACTGTCACGAAAAACTGCTTTTACACAAACTTTCTATTGTTTTACAAAAAGCCTCAGCTTTTATTCACGTTTTAATATCCAGATACCATGTTTAATTCTAACGTGATTCAATTTGGCTATATTTAATGATTGAAACCTTCCCCAATTAAATTCCTGAACCCCGTCATCATCGAGCTGAATCTTTGTAGGTAGAGTCATTGTGAAAAACAATGTATTCAATAAACTTTTGAGGTAAAAAATTACAAGTAAATAGTACGGAATGGGTGTTTTCTTCTTTTAAAATTGAATTATATTTTTATGAAAAATGAACTGAAGTGTAAAAAATATGCTTATAAATTCAAACCAGTTAAGATATCCCGTCTGTAAGTTTGGAAATCGTTCTTTGTCTATTATTGTGAAGTAAATTACATGATGTTTTGTATCACTGTTTAAAATACAAATGGAAGTTTTAGACTGAAACTTATCTCCTAACGAAAGACAATCATTATTTAATTTTCTTATCCTTAATTGCCGCTTGATATTTCAGTTGCCTTCAGAATGCATTTCATCTGAAGCCTTAGAATCCCTCCTCAGGTTCATGTATTACGGAGTGTTTCTACTACGGAACTGCCAGAAGATCGAAGATGTGAGCCGAGGCGCACAATATCTGGGCATCAAGGCTGTGGAGACTGTGCATGCAGGTAGTAGCTTTAAATTGTACATGTTTTGTACGTTGATTTGTGATACATACTACTGATGACAAAAATTTTACATTTTTCGCATTCCTACAGAAACATTAGTACTGTTTATCACGAGAAATAATTGGAAAACAGACTTAAAATATTTTCAGATTAAAATCAAATAAATGTACAAACAAATTTTGATTTTGTTTTGCGCATAAAAAGCAGAAGGTTTTATTTAATATTTAAAGTTGCAGATACAACTTGACATTATCGATTTCAAATGGTAAAATCACAACATGTATACAATGTATAATCAAAGCAGTTGAAGAAATCTTGTATTGATTTTATAATATATATTTTTAATTTATTATCTAATTATTCTTCGCAATATGGTAATTTGGAATAAATCAAAACGTTATCGACAATTTAATGTTCTATTTAGATTAATGGTGTGAGAGCGGGAAAGTGAGGAGAATAGTGAGCATACTGTCAAGGAATTTGAACTCAGTGGAGGTTGGGAAAGAATTGCTGGATATGGATAAAGAGCAAGTGATGGAACTTCTTAACAAGGATAATATCGGAGAGAGAAGGTAAGAATTTTAATTTATTGTTGCACAAGAATATAAATTGTTCCATTATAAAGCCTGACAAGTAATGCGAAAAAACGACATCAAAATGTCCGACTCGACATTTCAATTTTTAAAATACACCATCCCCAATACAACAAAATCGAATTAGTAAATTTCTACTTATATAGAGTACCATTTCTTGTGTGATAGACAGTCGGACGAACTGGCATACTCTATCGATAGTTTATAATTATTGGAATCAGCTTGCCGGGTTAGGCTGGTGTATGTAAAAAGTGCGCTCAATTTATTGAACTTTTATAACAAGTTTCGACGTCTGGTAGCTGAGAATATAAAAAAAGCTGACATCTCTAAGATGTATTTTGGTAGGAAAATCTTGTATTTCTTAAAAACCTGTAAAAATTTAATGTTTTCTAATTACTGTATAACGTTATTAAACCATACTTCTCAAGACTTCATATTGTGCAAAGTACAGAATATAGAAAGCTAGATATTCTCCATCAGTCGGAAAGACAATATTTTAACGAGGTATTATAGTCTTGAGTTTGAAGTTAACACCGTATATTAAATTCTCGAGCCAACGTTTATTTTTTTTGCAGTGAGATGATGATCTATGTGGCTGCCTTGAAATGGCTTAACTACGACCGCGAGTCAAGGGAAGATGATGCCACTGACATCCTGGGATGCGTTAGATTCACAGAGATGAGCGAGGAGGAGATAACATCATGACGTCACCCTCCCATAATGCCCCATTTCATGGAAAAAGAAGAAATCCAGAGGATGCTCCAAAGGTACACTTCGATAAGTTTCGTCTTCATCACTTGCAGAACATTTTGAAATTCATTATTAAACACTATTTAGTACACTTTCATTCCTTGAATTAAAGAAAATTTTTACAATAACGCTTTTTGGATAGACGAACAGTCAACTGTCAAGGATACCAAGCCTAGAGAAGATTTGTTTAGTGGGTATTGATTACAAAAATCGTAAAAGAACTATTCAACCTTAGGTTAAATTTATATGGTGAACTTATCTTACAAACTTTACCTCTATAACAAACTTCAGTTTTTCCTTTTACAAACGCGCACAATCCACCGATTAATAATTAACTGAGCAGAAATAATTGTGGAACCAGCAACAAAACAAGAGTTCAACCCATTATTCTCTTCAAACCTTCATTGCTACCTTTGATATACCTATTATTTAATATATACTACTTTCCGGTGACCGTTTTTTTTGTGTACCACTGGTTGTGCATTTTATTTCCAGATAAAACACGATAAGCCAACAAACGTAAATCTTGTGATAGTGAAAAAATTAAAAAATAAAGAGAATATATACTCAAGAGCAGAATTTGTCTTATAAATTTGAGACTTTACACTAGATTATGTTTATTAGAATAGTTTTTCTGAAACCATGCACCGGAATTTCCCAACCAAATAGTTTTATTCTGATTACATTACATTTCAGTGTAGTTCCATCGACAGAAGATTGCAGAAAGGATGGAATATGGTAGAAATTCACCCATAAAGAGTTTGCTGATGAAGGAGAAGACTATTATAATGGGTATGTAGACATTTTTATCGCTATTTTAAAATGAAAAATTCGTGAAACACTCCAACGTTAACACGAAAATGAATACTTGGCAAAATTTAACTCACTTATTTTATTTCCATACAGCATTATTAAGCACACAAAAGATTGGAATCAAAGTCATTTATTTCATTTTTGTTGGTCGCCGCAGTTTTGCCTAATTTCAACTGAATTGTAATGAATTGGACAACGAATGTTGTCATACTTAATAGATAAATAGTTTGTATATAGATTTTAGATACTCGTTTATTGGCTGGAACGTTAACGCGATGAACCTGGATATAGCATGCTTGTGTAAAAAAAGGAGTCGAATGAAAAACTTATGTTCTGCTGGGGACAATATTAGCATATTAGCAGTAACGTTTTTACTGAAACTTAATCGATGGTGAGGAAAAACAATGTAGGATTAGAATTTTTAATAAATTGCAATCTTTATTAAAAGTACTTGAAAAATTATGATGGAGGAGAGATATTGAAGTAGTTGCAAAAGATTAATTTCATGTGGATTGTATAAAGAGACTATTTTTTATTTTTTTTTTATTTCCTTAAGTGTGTATGAGCTTAGAGCTAAAAAAGTTAGATTAATAATTTTAATCTTATTTCATGTTATACAGGCGAAACATTTAAAAACAAAATTATAATGGTTTTAAAATTTTATTTTGTGCACAAAATTACATTTAAAAATAATTAAATATTTAAAGTGATCGTGATTAAAGTTTTAAAATGAATGTGTTTGTTGCAGAAACAGCAGTCCAATTCTACAACATCTACCGTCCATCTACGAAAACAGCAATTTAAGGGCCTGACATACACATGTTGGACAAAATAGATAAACAAAAAATTTAATGCACCCAAATGTGTTTCAAAATTATCACAATTTTTCATTCAAAACTTTTCCTGCAATAGTACAAAAATATCAGATAATAACTAATTCCTCTTCTGATATCTCAATAATTCACCAGGCAATACAAGGAGCTATTAATAATAATAGCAATAGAATAAAAATAGTTAAAATATATTTGAAATGTTATAGTGGTTGCTAGAAATATTATAGTGGAAAGATTAATAGAGGTCCCAGTCGAAAGTCAATAATAGTAGCCATGGTATAAAAATGTGCAAAACTGCAAATTAAAAATTAAAGACTATGTAGAATACCTGACATTCGTAGACTTATCATAGGCACCCTAACATTTAAACAATACAATAGCAAATATTAACATAAAGTAAAATTTCCTGAGAATTAGACAATAAATCATAGCTTATACCATAGTTTAACAGACTATAATAGCCAATAGTAACGGAAGTGGAGATGTTCTGACTGTACCCAAATGTTTTTTAAAATAATCACAATTTATAGTTCAAAACTTGTCCTGCGATAGTACAAAAATATCAGTTAATAGCTAATTCCTCGTCTCTACTCGTCTGATATCTCAATAATAAACTGTAAAAACTGTAAAAATAATTAGGAATGCAATTGGAAATACCATCCATTTAAGAAAAAAAGACCGGCGTAAAGAATGAGCAAACCTATGAATTAATTTAATAACAAAAAATAGTTCTTTCAAGTCTTTGAAAAAAAAAAAACTTTTCTAAAAAGTTGTTTATATATGCAGTACTAAAATTACAAATACAATCACTATTAAATTCCCTAAAAAAAAAAAATCAAAAAAAAAAAAAAAATCTTATACCTATCATCACATCAAAATATATATCAAAAGACTAAATAATTCAAGTACATCAATCGAAATAATGACAAATTTATATAGTTTTATATAATAATTTTACTTAATATACATATAAATTATATGTATACTTCTCATAGCTATTTCATATATGTGCATGTATATGAATTTACTGTATTAATGTATATATATTTTATACATAATTTCAAAAGTTCATCATATATAAAAATTCCATTGTATTATTTTATATAATGCTTTCACAAAAATTTTTTTGACAAAAGTACATCAAAGAAAAGACAATCAGTAATTGTAAAGTTTGAAGTCCCAAGTAAAGTTATGTACCATAATAAATAATCAAGTAAAAAGATAATTATCTCAGTAGAAATATAAATAATAGTTTCTTAAAAACTTCAAAAGAGTTCATGTTTTGCTCATTTTTTATCTCAGTACTCTTCTACATTCTTTATTAAATCATTAAAATTGTACATTCTGAAACTAAATTCATTTAATTTTTACCTTTACTTCTTTTCTACATCTCTATCTTAGTCATGGAAAGAGAAAAAAATCATCTTCTTCTCAATTTGTATCAACCTACTGACTGTGTCAATCATTCATCAATTTAATATTTTGCACATTTTGAAACTTTGGATATTTATATATGTTGGTCAAATAATAGATATCAGCTTGATGTAAATCCAAAATCCTATAAATTCCAACTTTTCAGTCGGTCACTTTTTCATAACCAAGAAATATTTATTATTAAGAACAAAAGCATCACCCTATTACTTGTTTTAGAAAAAAAAACCTGCAGTGATTTCATTTTCTTCATACTATTAACCTTTGTATTCTTATGTATCTATATCAAATAATAGCCATAACTTTTATGTAAATCTAAAATCCCTTAAATCCTAACATTTTACTGTATCATTCTTTTATAAAAAGAACTCTAATTATCCATCTCAACTGCATCACTTTATTGCCTGTTTAAAAATTCTTCACCGTCTACTTTATATTTTTCAAATTGTTAGCCTTTTATACTTCTATCTTTCATGTCAAATAATAGCAAAAGGCTTTTTGTAATTCTTAAAAAATGTTAATCCCAACTCCTTCAGATTTTATTTATACATTAGTCAGTCTCACTTAATGCGTAGTATTTATATCAATTCACATACAATTTAATCTAATATTATTAGCACTTTTAAACTTTTCAAACATATTCGTATAAACCAGTTATCAAGCTAATATTTGTATGAACCCCCACGCATATTAAAAAATAGCTATATAGATTTGAGATGTTGAATTTTAATTGCATATAGAAGGCATTCGGTCATTTTTAAATAAGATGCAGCATTATAAGATAGCCTGTTGTAATTGTCTATAACCCTGCTGTTTATTTGTGGATGGAACGGATTGGATTTTGTCTTCACTTCATTGCTCTTGGTAAAGGACTGGAGGATGATAATTGAACGACTGGAGTGAAGTTACAGAGAGAAAGATTGGAATGGATGTGACAAAAGCTATGAACTCGTGAATTTTGACAAAACTTGATTTTTTTCATGGATTATTTTCATTGGCTATCTATATCTTTTCAGAAATTTTGATTTGAAAATAACAAGTATTTTATCAGTTTAGTAATATAGTATAGTAGGGATTGTTAGTGTAGTAATATAAACATATAAATTCGAATCCTTCTAAATTATATTTTGTAAACAATGAGCACTTCATATGTTTTCTTGTTCCTCCACATATGCATCTCTTATTGAATTTTAATTTTGGCAAATAAAGCAATAGTTGTTTACAAATTGTGTCTTCATTCTTACTTTGTGTTTATGTAATAAATCTTAAAATATTCACATTATTGCTTATATCTTTTAGTGTGTAAAAAAATATTAGTATTTCATTCAATTATAGATTTCGAAAAGGTCGGAGGTAATCTTTCAAGAATAATGGCCGTGGTATACCAAAAAGCAAGAAAAACGAAAAATTAAAGTTTAAAGTTCACTTTTTTTTTCTTTTTATCACCTTTTGGCAAATAGTTGCTTTGAAAATATTTATAATTTTTAAAGATTGAATTTGAAGTGAGCATGATTTGGAAACCTTAACTTTTCATAAGAAATAATTTATATTTTGAAATTTGAGTTGCAGTAAATATCAGATAATTTTGAATTTTAATGTTATTGTTTAATTAATAACCTCCTTTCGTACTATAAGAAATATTTTTTTATAGATATAAAATAAGAAATAATTATTATAAACTAATGTAGAAACTTAATTTACCATAATTAAATCCTTGTCACGGAGGTAAAGGACACCATGTCCTTTTTTAATTGTCATAAGTAAATACTATGATCACTACTTCCAATTACTTATCAGTGCCAATAACAATGTGAAAAACTTTCTTTAAGCTGTTTCTATAAGTAACGAAGAAACAAATTTTGATAGTTCAAAGTAATGGAAAATTAGCTCTCCTGAACAAATACCAAAATGTGACATGGTGTCCTTTACTCCTCTGGTGTCCTCTGGGGTACAGAAATAAGTTGTTTAAAAGCAGAATGTTTGCACATCATGGAAAAGGTCCCGCTATCGGACGTTTGCAACGCTCTTCAGGCTTTCTTTAAAATATGTATACACGGCAGTGATCGTGACAGATAGTGCTATGTTAATTGTTTGGCTATATGAAGGAATTATTTCTCTCTTCTAACTCTACAGACTGTAAAAAGTAGGACAGTTTCCATTGAAAGACCTCCCGGAAGGCAAAACTTCGCACAGGTATCGATTTAACGATATTTGGTGTAGTATTGTCTCCGTATAGCTGTTAAGCCATAAAATCTCTGGCCAATGCTGAAAGAAAATACCGGTAGGGGACCCTGCACTAGCTTCTGAGAGTACTGAATTGTATAAATTGTAAATCGTAAATAAATTTAGATTTTTTTTTTAGCAAGAGGACTACACTTCATTAAGACAGTGTAAATTTAGACAATTCAAAGATATCAAAATTTAATGAAAACGCCTTCCAGGAGGTTTTTGAAGGGGAAAGTTGAACACATTTTAGTCTTGAATGGGAGGAAATATGGAAGACTTCCATCAAGCAACAAATTAATCCTAACCAAATTATAACATAATTCAGATAATAAAATAAACTACTAACTTTAATTTATTACTGTTAGAGGGCGCTAAATTCACTTTGTGAAAGTATTGAACTGAATTGGTTGTATGTGATTATTTAGTAACAGCTACAAGTAGACTAGACTGTAATGAAACATCAAACATTGGCAACTCATTATTGGATTATCCTTACTATAAGAAAGAACGCCTTCCGGGAGGTTTTTCAAACTGGAACTGGAACACATTTTCGTATGGAAGGAAATACGAAAAAATACTATCAAGTAGCACATTATCAAGTAGCATTATCAAGTAGCACTACTATCAAGTAGCATTAATTCGAAAGCGATCGTAATAAAACTAAGATAATCAAATGAACTGATACGTTAAATTTATTACTGTTTGGGGTCGCTTTGTCGCTTTGGAAAATATTGATTGGTTTTATGTGATGTCTTAGCAACAGCAATAAGACAAAATAACAGCAACATCTATGGTTATAATTGCAACTTTCAAAAAAGTAGAATTGTCATCACGAAATATAGCAAGGCAAATTGGACATTCACCTCAAGTAATTAATAATTTTCTTCATCTTGGATCGAAATATGGGAAGCATAAAACACTTGGATGACCTCGAAAGCTAACAATGTTGCAAAAAAATTAGTTGTTAAGAAACTAAAATTCGGTGAAACATTGACTCAACTATCATAAGACCCCACCATCAACGTTCACAAGTGTGCTATAACAAGAATGGTCTGAAGCAGCGTTCGCCACAACTTTTGGAGGCGGACCGTATGACTTATGTTCGAGCTTTCCGCGGGCCTGATACACCAAAATATGCATCTTTCATTATTATCGATTTGATAATATACAGGGTGTCACAAAAGGTCATGTCCAAACGGCACACATGGTTGTGTCAGGTCATGAGGAAGCAGAATTACATAGGAAAGGGGGGTGAGAAACGCGATTTTGACAGTGAAATTGCATCGTAACCGTCACGCAAAGAAAAGATAACAAACGGTGTAAAAAATCTTTATTTTACAACAAAACAGTACCAAATAAAAAAGAAAAATGCTACAAATCATAGTAAGTGCTCAAAATTGGCCCCATCACCTGCGATGCATGCTTCACATCTGCGGCGCATAGAATCGCGAACTCGTTCGAATTGGCCAGTAGTCTCTCGGACACGTGCCGCCGCTTCAACGATACGTGCGATGAGGTCCATGTCCGATGGAACGGGTGTCTCGTACACCAGACACTTCAGGTATCCCCAGAGGTAAAAATCCAGGGGGGTTAGGTCCGGGGATCGCGGTGGCCACGGTACAGGGCCGGCTCTACCAATCCAGCGATTTGGGTACGTCAAGTCCAGGAACTGACGTACATTCCTGTCGAAATGTGCGGAAGCCCCATCATGCTGGAACCACATGTTGAGGCGTGTCGTTGTGGGAACATCCACTAACAACGTGGGCAATACTTCTTAAAAAAAAAATGGAGTACGAAACCTCGTCTAGGCGTCCAGGCATTACGTATGGACCAATCAGCATGTCACCAATAATTCCAGCCCAGACGTTAACGCTGAAACGGTGTTGGTGGTTGTGAGAGCGTGTGACATGGGGATTTACAATCGACCACACATGCATATTGTGCTGGTTGAGGACACCATTCCGGGAAAAGGTAGCTTCATCGGTGAACAGTATCCGTGATGGAAATTGTGGGTCTGTGATCCTTGCCTGTAAATACCAACGTGCGAATGCCACACGTTGGGGATAATCCGCAACGCTTAGCGCCTGCAACCGTTGTATGTGGTACGGATGTTGGTGATCTTCCCGCAGTATTCGCATAATGGAGGAGCGATCGACACCTAGGTCGCGTTCCACAACGCGGATACTTGTACGCGGATTCCGAGTAAATGCGTCTAATACAGAGTTCTCGATGTTCGGTGTCCTTGTTGTACGTGGCCGGCCCATGTGGCTGCTGATTCTGAACGATCCTACCTCCTGCAATCGGCGGTGTAATTGTCCAAACAGTCTATGGTCGGGTACAAGTCGGTTCGGGAACCGTTGTCGATACATGCGTACCGCTGCTCGTCCATTGCCATCTACAGCGCCATACACGTAATGCATGTCTGTCAATTCTGCATTGCTGTACTGGTTCATAATATCTCTGCAACGTCCGATTAATCCGACTGCCCACGCTTTCGTCTGCTAGCGCTTATTGCCCTCTAGCGGATTACAATCGCGTTTCCGACCCCCTTTCCTATGTAATTCTGCTTCCTCATGACCTAACACAACCATGTGTGACGTTTGGACATGACCTTTTGTGACACCCTGTATAGCATTGCTGAAAACTGGAAAAAAATATCATTTTTTTTTTTTTTTTTTATCTTATTGAAATAACAGTTAACATTTAGTTCTCTTTTTTTTTTTTTTTTTTTTTTTTTTTATATAATTAAAAAAAGAATAGGTTTCATTATTAGTAAATCAAAGTCTAAAAAAGCAGTGAATCTGTTGTTTCAGTGTAACAATGCGACTTGACCTAACTTTTAATAAAAGTATCTAAATTGTATGTCAACATTACTCCGTTTTAGTCCTTATGAATTGTAAGACGATTATGGTCGAAATCATTCAGTTTATTTTTATGATAGAGTCGATGTCTTTCAGAGTATTTCTTGCAATCAATTTTAATAAATTGTCCAAATAAGATTCAGTTAAGTTATTTCTGCATTTATTCTTGATAAAAACGGCCGTGCTGAAAGCTTTTTCATATAGTTTATTCAAACTAGTAGTGGAGAACTCTGTTTCTAAATAGTTAGCACATATTATTTCGGATAAATTACAGTTATGTAAAAAAAAAGTCCAAAAGGTGAATTTTTTTTTTTTTTTTTTTTTTAATATCTTCTGTAGTGCCTGCGGGCTGCAGAAAATTTGTCGCGGGCCACGTTGTGGCTGACGCTGGTCTGGAGGAACGAATATCTTGTGTAAAAGAAAAAGAAAACACAGCTTACAGAGCTTTACAAGCGAAAAAAGAATGCGATGGGGGTAAAAATAACATACGACCTGGAAGGAACAGTGGCTTCAAGTAGTCTTCAGTGACGAAACAAAATTCAATCTATATGGTCCTAATGGCTGGCATACTATTGGAGGAATCTTAGAAATGAAAAAAGTATGTATCTAAGAGACAATGGGGTGGGGGTGGATCAATTTTGGTTTGGTTTGGTTTGGTTTTAGAAATGCAGGACTAGCAAATCTTGCGTTCCTCAATAGTCGAATGAAATCAGAGGATTACAAAACAAGTTAGAAGACAATTTGCTGTAGTTTGGAGAAGAAGTTAAGAGGTCTATTTTGGAAATTCCAACAGAACAACGCAAATATTCATGTTGTCAAATCATAGACTTATTATAAACACTAGACTGCGCGCTCCCACTTCAATTATACAACGAGGGTGAAACCAAAATAAAACATATGAGAAGGGAGTTCTTGGGAGCAGGGTAGCATATTGTGGCGCGGCCCTAGTTATATAAAGGAATAATTTTATGACGTAGTTATCTTGTGTGGTAAATTGTTGGTTGATTGTATTCCTCAGGAACAATAGGTATAAATTTTCCAAGCACGTGTGTTTTAAAAAACTTGTGAAGTTTTACTCTGTTTCCTTGGAAAAATTTCACAATTTCAAACGAATCTATAATAATAAAACAATCTGTGTGTCTGTTTGTCTGTGGCTCTGTGGATCTATTGAAACCTACTTAAAATTGGAGTAGAGATCTGGAATTTTCAACATAAGAAGTTTTGGCCCTCAAATTTTACATAAGTCAAACAGAATGTTAAAATCTTAATTAGTTCTTTTTTAATTAATTTATATTTTAAAAAGGGACTTCATTTAGAGATGCAGCTCTGAAAGTTTCAACATAAGTAGTTTTAGCCTTCTAATTGGACTTTTGTAAAACAGAATGTTAAAATTTTAATTAGTAATTTTTTAATTAATTAACACATTTATTTACAAAAAGACTTTTAATAGATCTACAGCTCAGGAATTTTTAACATAAGTAGTTTTGACCTTCTAGTTGGACTTTTAAAAAACAGAATTTTAAATTTTTATTTAGTTTTTTTTTTAATTTTTTTTTTTTTTTAAATAATTAATAAATATTTTACAAAATGATTCCTAAAAGAGCTACAGCTCTGAAATTTCAACATAAGAAGTTTTAGCCTTTTAATTGAACTTTTGAAAAACATAATTTTAAATTTGTATTTTAGTTCTTTTTAATTAATTTTTTTTTATTTATTAATATATAATTAACAAAATGATATATAATAGGGCTACAGCTCTAAAATTTTCAACACAAGTTGTTGTGGCCTCTTAATTGGACTTTTGAAAAATTAAATTTTTATTTAGTTCTTTTTTAATTAATTTGTTTAATTAATTAACAAATATTTTACAAAACGATTTCTACTTGGGCTACAGTTCTGAAATTTTCAACACAAGTATTTTTGGCATTTTAATTGGACTACTGAAAAAGAATGTTAAAATTTTAATTTGATGTTTGATTAATTTTTTTAATTAATATTTTCACAAAAAGCGACTTCTAATAGGCCTAGAACTCTGAAAGTTTCAACACAAGTAGTTTTGGCCTTCTAACTTTTCCACAAACGTGTTAAAATAATCTTAAAGGGGTGTAGTATTATTGTATTAACGGGGATTTTTCTGAGTGTCTCGACAGGGGAGAGGCTTTTAATATTAAGGCTTTTGTAACAATTAGATTTTAGTGAGCGAAGCGAGTTTTTGCTTATACAACAATGAATCTTTCAGCGAGAGATGCGAGCCCATTCTTGCATAGTAATGAGCCTTTCACTGCGTGAAGTAAGCATGTACTTATATGTCAATGAACTGTTCAGCGAACGAAGCGAGCTCGATTTTGCGTAGCGATGAACCTTCCTGCAAGCGAAGCGCCAAAAACAGGGACCTATACACCAATGACGAATTTCCGCAACGCGAGGCCTCACAGCTAGCTGAAATATTGCACATGTTAAAATTTTGTATTGAAGCACGGGTATTCAGCTAGTTGTAAATAAACTACTCTTTTCAGTTTTTATTATTGGTAATTATAAAAACCTTTATAAAATTTATAATTTAGTAAGTTTATTTTTAGGCACTTTTACACTTTGATCGTTGTATTCATAAATAGAGATTACAAATATTGTAAATTTACCAAGTATAATATTATATAAGAAAAAAAATGCTTCCATCGTTTTATTGAACAAATACATCAATTAATAGTAATTATACAGGAAAACAAATATTGTAGAATTACGAAGAATAATATTATATAAGTAAGTAATACAAATTCTTCCATCTTTTTATTAAAAAATATAATGGCATCTTCCTAATAGTACGAGAAATTGCTCAGCAAAGTACAAGAAATTAAATCCAGGCACGATATGTGCTTGAATTAGATTCTTAGCACATCAGAAACCCAGAACGTAACCAAATTTTACACTGAAACACTTTCGTAAAAAATAAATACATGAAAGACACTCGTAAAAATAAAAAAACTGGGTGGTATTTTTTTTTTTGGGGGGGGAGAGAGTTTGTCAGCTACATTACTGGGAATTTAGTGCCGTGGGTTTTTTAATTATTGTGAAACAAATTTAACTATTGTCTAAGAAATTACTTTAAACTTCTATAAATTCTAACTCTAGCAGTCCTACAACGAGTCTATTTGCCAATTTTCAGCTCGATTGGATGAAAGCAAAAAGGGTTAATTATTGGGTTAATTATTCCATCTAAGTGGTAATATAGTAGCGTGTGTAAAACAAGACTTTTAGTGACCTCCCCCAAAATTTGATAGAATGTCTTGTCTTCGACAAAGTCAATATGCCAAGTTTCAGTTCTATTGGATGACCGCAAATTGGTTAATTGACCTTCCATAGATTTGCCCGCCACAAACAAACACACAAAACAATTGAAGTTAATAAAAAAAAAAACTATTTTAACATTTATATCAAACGTGCTATCAAACAATCTATCAAACGTGAGCATGTTCTAATTCCAACTGTGGCGGAGTTAATACCTACATTATGTAATAAATCTGTATTCAGTGCTCTTGTTGTTAAAGATGGATTTTACCATGTTGAGTTGGATGAAAAATCTAGTGAATTGTGTAAGAATAGTTCTGCACATTGTTGTCACAAATTTTTACGGCTTTTGTTCGGGATTCGTTCTGCTCCGGAGCATTTTCAGAGATATAATGAAATATATTTTGGGGATGTTCCTGGTGGTAATAATACATTTTGATGATTTATTAATCAGTGCTGAAATTCCTGAAATTAAATATCTTAGTCATGTTTTTAATAAATTTTACATGAGTCCTGACCCAGAGAGGGTAAAGGTTATTTTGAGTATCGAAACGCCCACTGGTAAAAAGCAATTACAAAGTTTCTTAGGAATGTTTAATTATCTTAGAAAATTCATTCCTGATATGAGGCTATCACGGCTCCTTTGAGAAAACTGCTTAAAGTCAATATTGAATTTCAGTAGCTGCCTAAGCGCACCGAATCTATGAATATTTTAAAAAACAGAATAAGTAACTCTCCTGTGTTGGGAACATTTGATAGAAAGAAAGAAATTGTATAATAGTGTGATAGTTCTAAAGATAGGCATGGATATTTTGGAATACGGAGGTAGAGATTATTTGTTTGCAGTCGACAACCTTTCTGAATGGGTTGAGTTACTAATTGTACATAACAAACGTGCTAGTGAGGTAATCAATAAATTGAAGGAAGTTTTTGCCTGCCATGGTATTCCCAGAGTAACTATGTCAGGAAATATGCCATTTAATTCTTTTGAATTTAAAAATAAATTGCTAAGGAATTGGACTTATGATATCTAGTAATAACTAGAAGACATAATTTTCCCCAATAAAATGGACAATCAGAAAGTGCTGTTAAAATAGCAAAAAATATATTAAGAAAGTGTAAGGGAAAAGTCGAAATTTCTTTGTTGGACCGGCTATATATCGATACGGCGATATTTTTAATCAATATTTTAAAAAAAATATCGATAGTAAAAATATCGATCAAGTCACCGATATAACGATATTTTCAAACATTTTTAGTTTTTTGATGATCGTTTTGTAGTTCCATGTGTTTTTAAAATTTCTCTATTCCCTTTTCGAAAACTTCAAAACTAAGGTTTGGACTTAGGGGAGAGACAGTTAAAATGGCACCCTAACCAAAAAGAAAACATCATGTAATAGAAAGATAAGATCATTTATTAGTAGTCATTAACATAGCCCGTTTCTGTTGCCAGCGTGTGCCTGTAATTTGCATCTAATTTTAAATATTAAAAACATCTCTATCAGCAAATTATGCGATAAACTACTTTTCAAAATTTCTTTTTAAAAATAAATGTGAATTTATGCATTGACATCCAAATGTATTTTATTGATTCTGATTGATAATATAATTTATTTGTTCTGATTAATAATATAACTTATTTATTAAAACAATGTTTATGATTTATTTATAAGAGCAATTTTTATAATTTATTTATTAAAACAATTTTTATAATTTATTTATTGAAACAATTTTTATAATTTATTTATTAAAACAATTTTTATAATTTTTTTTTTTTTTTTAAACAATTATAATTTATTTATTAAAACAATTTTGGCATGAATTCATGAAAAGTAGAAATTTGCCCCGAAAAACTAACTTTGTTTCTGGCAAAATTGAAAATCAAATTTAAATTGAAAAAAAACACGTATCGATATATCGATATTTTATCGATATTTTTTTCTATAGAACGATATAGCATCGATATTTATTATGATCAATACTTCCGATCTCTAACAAAAACACACCAATAAAAGGGATCGAAATATCGCCATCCCAGATATTATTGTGTAGGAGAGTTAGAACTAGAATTCCTATTTGTACGAATTTATTTCTACATATAAACTTCCTACATCCTAAAATGCAACTTAATGTTCGGCAGCAAATTAGGCTAAAACAAAATAATGTCAAGGCATACTATGATAAAACTTCAAAACCTCTCCCTGAGTTAAAGCCTGATCAAAATGTTGTAATTCAAAATAAAAATATTTGGGAACCAGGTAAAGCAATTGGTACTGCTGATGCTCCAGGATCGTATTATGTATTAAATAAGGGGTAAATATTTTAAGGAAAAATCTTTAACATTTGAGGCCATCGGAAGGTAGCTCTGAATTTTGTACAGATCACGATGGTGATGCTGTTGTACCTGATAAAAGTGCTCCTAATGATTTTGCGCATGATCAAAATTCTTCTAATAACGGTGTAAAGAATGATAGTGACAATGTAAACTCGCAACCTGAACAGTTTGTCACAAGATGTGGTAGAGTGATAAGACCACCAGAGAGACTACAAGTATCATAAATTTATGTTTGTTATTTAAGTGTCATTGGTATTGAAATACTTGTGTAGATTGTACGTTTGAATTAGCTTTAATAGTTTTTATTAAAAGGGGAAAATGTTGGATACGTTGTTAACTTTATGATGTATGTGTACCTGATGTGAAATGTACCTGTCTTTTATATGACCTGTATAGAGTAACTGGAGTTTACCCATCAACGGTCTTCCAATAAAGTGTTACATACTTAAGTAGTGAACTTGAATCATTGAGTACTTGATAAAACAGTGGAAATGTTTAGGACACCTTTAGAGGCATTACTACAGCGATTTTGATCAAAATCGTTAGAGCTGTTTTGTAGCAATGAGGAACTTTCACGTTTTTTGGTTTTATTTTAAAGAAAAAAAGTAGAGAAAAAATCATGAAAATCAATACCATTCTTTCAGAAATTTGAGTTCGGATAGAAAGTTAAAAAAATATATTTAGTTTTTCACTTTGTGATTTGGCGGGAAAGCGCTACTTTTGGGTAGTAGGACTTTCGGAAGTAGGCGGTTGTCTTAATTTCATCTTTGATCAAGGCCTATTCTAAGGAAAATTTTCAACTGTTAAAAAGCTTTATCTAAATCCTTCCTTCTAATACAATCTTTATTAAATGGGACACAGAAAATAAATGAAAATATCTGGTTATTAAGGGTCTTCCCTTACAACTCCAGAACTTCTCGTTCTAGTAGACAGAATACAGCTCTTTTCACAACAATAGAGCACAAAACCGCAGTTAAAAACTTGACAACACAATTTCTCAAATCGCTACACAAGACAATGCAATACAGTTCGCTTTCGGAACTCTCTGAACGCTCACTGAGACTCAGTATCTCAACTCAGTAATTCCAGTCAACTAATGGACTCAGCTAACAACTAACTAACTAACCCATCTCATGGCAGAGCTTATATATAGGGGAAGCGAACATTCTTGAAATTTCTAGAGGTAGATATTTGGAGAACTTTCCAGATCGCAGTCGAAAAGTCCTATACATGTACATGGGGACCGAAAATGTCGCCAAATGGTCGCCAAGTTTGGCGACACAAATTATTCACCAAAACCGTCGCCAACTTGGCTCTATCTCGCCAGTTTGGCGAGATTGCCATTACCATAATGTTAAATGCCCTGCTCCTTAAAACTCGCTTCCCAGAATTACCTCTGTAAAACTCGTTATCAAGAATCAATACCCATATTGCCGGGAAGCCAAGCTCAGACGAACTATCGCACTGCCTTATGAGAAATGTACATAAATTTTACTATTTACAAAATTAAAACTACGAAATATTTACAAATATACAAAAATTCGTAAAAATATAAAATGGGTAAAAATATTAGAGGTTTTTATTTTCCTAAAGTAGCCAAGTAGAATCGACTGGGTGCCAAAACTGACTGTGATATATTCTAAAAATAGAGGCTAGGAAGCTTTCAAAACATAATATGCTAAGCCCACATGCATTCAACGATACAAATTTAATTTTTAGACAATGCAATAATTGTTGCTTGTGGTATCATTAATATGTAATGTCCTTTAATAGAGAGATAAAAATATTTTAAATAATAATTGTGTTTAAATATTACTGTATGTAGATATAATCATTGACAGGAAAAAAAAATCCCAGGTTAAGTATGTGATAAAACAGTTATTCAACTAATGGCAAACATATTTTATTGGCCTGAAATTACAATAAATTAGAAGTTAATTTTAAAACAGTTAAAAAAATTCATTTGAATCAGCATTTGAAATAAGATTTAATGGTTTTGCCTGTTTGTTTGTTGCAAGCATAAAAGGGCATTTGTTTACTTAAAAAAATTTAAAAATTGTGCAATAAATTAGCTTTTTAAAGTAAAATCCAGTCACACTTAAAAAGTTTTAAAAGGGACAAAACCATTCAGTCATTATATACCTATCATTAAAAGAAGAAAAATATTTCTTCACCTCGTTATCCTAATAATTCCTTCAATTCGCTACTTACTCGTATAAACCTCAAAATATCATATATAACAGTAAAGGAACACACTAATCTTTAATGGAAAAAGAAATAACCTTGTAGCATACTTTTTACTTTAAAGTATTGAAGCTGATAACCAAATCAATGTTTTCAATCTGTAACAATAATACACATTAAAATAATAAATATAATCTAAGATATCCAAATCGAGAAATAACGTACAGAGATTTTATTTCATGTTTTAACTAGCTGCTGTTATTTGACTATAAAAAAGATTTCCTGATAATGTACCAAAACAAACTTTTTAAGAGATCACAATTAATAACTCTGGCCATTATAGTTGTCACTTTGATACATAATTTGAAGTGTAATATAATAAATAACATAATTTTAATTACATAATGCAGATAACTTTTACTGTATTTTATCTTTTAAGCAAAATCCCATTGCAGAGTAAAAAGAACAAATTTAATGAAAAGCATTAAAATTATTTTAGAAACTATTTTCATTGTACCACATATCCCTATTTTTAAGATAACCAATAAGGTTGGTTGGTTGTTTTCAGATTATCTGGCGCCGTCAGCAACACGAGGGCTATAATGCGCCGAAACATTCGTCATTAGACAAGCCAACATACATTTACAAACACACATGCCATACACGGGACTCGAACCCGCAACCTCCCGGTCTAGAAGCCAGCACGCTAACCACTATACCGTTTGGTCGGCGATAACCATTAAGGAAGAAAACAATAACAGACAACTGAAAATTTGAATAATTAAATATTAGCTACCACAATTTTTTTTATTTAAAAAAAGCTGAACTTCATGTGAAAGCAAAACCAGCAAAAACAGTAAACTTAAAAAAAAATTTCAGAAGTCAAGCAATTTTAAACAATTCGACTATAGTATTGAATAACTGGTGAAATTAATTAAACCCAATTTTCCAATTTTTTAAGCTACATTCTAAATACTGAAATTTAGGTCAAAAGAGCTGAAATCAGTGTTTCTGATGCAGTGTATCATGTCTAAAAAATTGATTTGTAAACTTATAAACAGATCCTCAATAGAAGTTTCGTTAATCCATTAAAATTTCCTTGGCATATTTTAATTCAAAGACTTATGGTTATGACTTTAGGAAGGAAGTAAACAACACATTTGATACCAGGTAATTGTTTAAAGGGGAGAGGGGGGGGGATCTTCTTGAAATTTTTACATTTGTCAAAACCCATTAAATAATTATTTTTACATACAGTCTTCTTCACAACAGCAGAAAAATATGCACATAAACCAAATACAAGTTTTATTAAATAGACTTCTATAGATAAGAGGTTACAGACCAATTTGACTTTCTCATATCTTACATAATATGTAGGTAGAAAAGTACATTGAGATAAATTGCACACATTATTGGATATAAGGATATACATAAAAGGATATACAACAACGCAAAAAATATAACAGTTATATAACATGAAACAAGCAAGAGACCCTGCAAGAATACTCATATATAGGATAGTAACTTTATCTGAAATTCAATATTAAAATATATGTGTGTAACATTTCTAATTCAGTGGAGAAGATTTGCAAAAAATTTTACAAACATTGTTATGATTGGACTCGCCAATTGAGTCGAAAGTGCCATATCATTAATGGTAGCTGCTATCCAGCAGTCGATATGTTTTGAACATATAACTTATATTCTAAAATATGACATTTTAAATCTCTAATGCATAGTGTAGCATATATGCTACACAACTTTGCAGTAAAATTTGAGTAATGATATATTTTATTGAAATTACTTGAACCAGTCATACTAAGATTGCTTATACCTAAAACTATTGAATACTTTTTTAAATAAACACTAGCTACATGACTACTAGTAGCATCTTAAAGAAAGAAAAATCATGGACTACAGGATTAATGCAGATTTATGAGTATGTCTGATTAGAAATGGTAAACATTGGCAAAAGGACTATTCATGTGTCCATTGGGAATTCACCACGTGAGTGATAAATTAAAATTTATACTTAAAAGCATTTATTTTCTTATTGTTTTCAATATTTTAAAATTACAAACTATTTGTGCATGATGGCTATTTTTATTTAATTACTACAGTTAAACCCCATTAACGTGAAATCGCTTAATATGAAATCCTGTTTAACGCAAAATAAAAGTAGACCCCGGTAATTAAAACTTAATGTTAATTTATTCGTTTAAAATGAAATTCGGGTAACATGAACAATTTCAGCTGCCCCATCGACTACGCGTTGACAGGGCTTGGCAGTATAAAATTTATGATTTCAATGCAAATTTATTGTTACACAAAAGAATCCATTTTTAAGTATTCTCGAATGCTGATTAAAGCTTACCTCAACCGTTAAGTTGTTTACAAAAAAAAAAAAAAAAAAAAAAAAAAACAGTGCCAAGTAAAGGCATTTCACTAGCTTGGTAAAAAAATGGCAGCGGATACTGTTTTGCTAATGGTAAAATAAAGGTATAGATACCTTTATTTTGCCATTAGTGGCTCTTTTCAAATAGCAGTATGGATTCTATGTTAAGGCGATTAATGGCAACAAACAGTAAGAGTAAATATACAGTCAAGGTGCAGGTGATAAACAAAAATTCAACAATTATACTTGAAAGACGAAAGTTAGCTCGATATACAACCTTTATTTCGCTATAAGCGGCTGACTTTAAACTATAGTATGGATTCTATGTCAAAATGATTAATGCTGTAAAGTGACATCAGGCACCATTTTTTACTTAGCTAGTGATGTACGTTAATTTGAAGCTTGTTTCATGTAACACTGTTACATGTATTGCATTGCAATTTAAGGGATAAATGCACATTGAAGGGAAAATAGTTGGTAGTTAAGGACAAAAAAAAATATTATTCGTGAATATTTAAGCCCAAATTTTAAAGTTTCTAAAACTGTCTATATGTTATCTCTGAGTTGATTTGAACCAAAGTTATGACAATGGACAATTCCCGCATTTTTTAAAAACGAATGAAATTGATTTATATTTATAAAGAATTTCTTTCTGATTCTAAATAACCAAATAAAAGTTCTTTAAAAAATTAGTTATTTAAATATTAAGAAAAGAAAATGCGCAAAAAACCCTCAAATTGCGATCCGCTCAAAATGGATCGATTTTGAGTACCAACCCGCACACCAAATATGAACATTGTAGGTAAATTTGTTAGAGAGTTATGCTGACCACGTACTAACATACATACAGACAGACATATTTTCTAGATCACTTTTTTGAAATCAAGATGTTCCAAAACGTGGAGAAGTGCAAAAAAGTCAATTTTTTTTTATATATATTGTTACGAATTTTGTATATTTGTAAATATTTCGAAGTGTTAATTTTGTAAATAGATAAATTTCTGTACATTTCGCATAAGGCAATGCAATGGTTTGTTTCCCGGCAATAGGGGTGTTATCGCTTGATAACGGGTTTTACAGAGGTAACTCTGGGAAGCGAGTTTCAAGGGGCAGGGCATTTAACATTATGGTAATGGGAATCTTGCCAAATTGGCGAGATAGAGCCAAGTTGGCGATGGTTTTGGCGACTAATTTTTGCCATTTGGCGACATTTTCGGTACATGTATATAGGACTTTTTGACTACATTCTGGAAAGTTCTCCAAATTTCTCTCTCTAGAAGGTTCGTGAAGATTCGCAGCCTCCCCTATATAAACCCGGCCGTGAGTGAGTCCAAATATATATATATATATATATATATATATATATATATATATATATATATATATATATATATAACGGTACATTGGGTGATGACCATTATAAGTGAGCAAGTCGTGTCCAAATAAAAGTAAGAGTTTATAAAAGTAGAGCGTGAAGATTCAAATGATACACAAAAGGCGTAGACAAAAAGAAAATTGAGGTTTTTATAGATGGGTGAACATCAAAGAACCGGCCCTTGCCGGTTTGATCTAGACCACACAAGACAACTTTCATTTTCATATAAAAATTCCTTTGAAAAATACATTTTGTTGATTATTTTTCAACTTTTATCTAGAATCAAAGTTTAGTGTATCATTCAGTATCAGGTTAACGTATGCTTTTATATATTTTTGTAGTTACAAAATTTTAATCCGTTCATCATTACATTCGTAAAGAAAAGAAAATAATTCAATTCTTCAAGGCAGCAAATTCAAATCATTCAAACAAGGTACTTACGAGAAGGAAGCATACGAAACTAAAATTAAAGATCTTGTTTCTTGTTTCTCACTTCTTTACAGCCCTTGTTTTTTCCTAGGGTTTTTGGTTATTTCAGAAATGATTTTCAACGTAAAGTTTCTTACTTGAATGAAATATTGGTTAGTTACTACATCATTAAAAATTATAAACGACAATTTTAATATCCTTACATTTATTACATAAAAACAAAGTAGAAATGAAGAGAGAATAACTATTGCTTTATTTGCCAAAATTAAAATTCAATAAGACATGCATATGTGGAGGAACAAGAAATCATATGAAGTGCTCATCGTTTACAAAGTATAATTTAGCAGGTTTCGAATTTATATGTTTATATTACTATACTAACAAACCCTACTATACTATATTACTAAACTGATTAAATACTTGTTATTTCAAAATCAAAATTTCTGAAAAGATATCGATAGCCAATGAAAATAATCCATGAAAAAATAAACAAGTTTTGTCAACATTCGCGAGTTCATAGCTTTTGTCACATCATTCCAATCTTTCTCTTTGCAACTTCATTCCAGTCCTTTATCTTTGTAACATCCTCCAGTCCTTTACCAAGAGCAATGAAGTGAAGACGAAATCCAATCCATTCCATCCACAAAGAAACAGCAGGGTCATAGACAATTACAACAGGCTATCTTATAATGCAGCATCTTGTTTTAAAGTGACAGAATGACTTACTATTTGCAATTAAAATTCAACAGCTCAAATCTATATAGCTATTTTTTAATATGCGCGGAGAGGTTTATTTAAATATGAGCTTAACAACTGGTTTATACGAATATGTTTGAAAAGTTTAAAAGTGCTAATAATATTAGATCAAATTGTATGTGAATTGATTAATATAAATACTATACATTAAGTGAGACTGACTAATGTATGAATAAAATCTGAAGGAGTTGGGATTCACATTTTTTAAGAATTACAAAAAACCTTTTGCTATTATTTAAGACAACAAAGATACAAAGGCTAAAAATTTGCAAAATATGAAATAGACGAGGGATCATTTTAAAGCAAGCAGTAGGGTTATACAGTTACGATGAATAATTATAGTTCATAGTTATGAAAAATGACACAGCAAAAAGTAAAGATTTAAGTGATTTTAGATTTGCATAAAACGTATGGCTATTTTTAGAGATAGATATATTAGAATGCAAAAGGTTAAAAGTGTACCAAAAAGGAAATAGCTGGAGGCTCTTTTTAAAATAGACTTTACTTTTGTTCTTAGTAATTACTACTTCTTGGTAATGAAAAAAAGTACCGACAAAAAAGTTAGGATTTACATAATGGTTATTTTCATTATTTGATCAACATATAAGTACCCTAAGTATCAAAATGTGCAAAATATTAAACTGATGGTTAATTGACACAGCAAGTTGATAAGAAGGGTTTTTTTTTTTTTTTTAATGAATAAGATATAGATGAAGAAAAGGAGTAAGGATACAAATTAAATGAATTTAGTTTTAGAGAGGCCTATTGCTACTATTTATTAAAGAATGTGGAATATAAAAGAGATAAAAAATATGCAAAACAAGAACGAGTTTGATGTTTTTTAGAAACTACCTTTAAATTGCAATTAGTATAATTATCTTTTTACTTGATGATTTAATATGTTGCATAGCATGAAACTTGGAGCTTTAGAACTCCTGATGGTCAATGATGTAATTCTTTATGTATTTTTGATAAAAAGTATTTGAAAGTAGCACAGAAATTACGTTATAAAGATAAAAAATAATATAACGAAATTATATTACACTATGAACTTTAGAATTTATATATAAAATATATATAAATAAATACAATAAATTCATATACAAATACATGAAAAAGCTAAGAAAAGTATACATATATTTTATACGTATATTATTTAAAATTATTATATAAAATTATATAAGTTTGTCGACATTTCTATTGATGTATTTGATTGTTAAGCATTGAATATTTAATTTGATTTGAAGTTAGATACGAGTTCTTTTAGTAAAATAGTAGAAAAACCTTTTTATTTTTAAATATCAGTAACGGAAATTTCTCATACTGATTTTATTTATAATTTTATTGCATATTTAAACAACTTTTTAGATAATTATTTTATTTTATAAAAATCCGAAAGAACTTTTTTAGTTATTAATTTAATTTATAATTTTGCTCAATTTTACGCAGTTTTTTTTTTTTTTTTTTTTTTTTTTGCCTACTCTTATGCTACCTATTGTCGTTACTATTCGTTATTTTAGTTTCGAACATTTTTTTTTTTTTTTTTGGCTCTTGCAATTTGTAATTAATTTTTTGTTGAAACATCAGAATCTATATCTGCTACTATTTATTTTAAATTTGCAATTTTATACACTTTACAAGAAAAGTCTTTAATTTAAACTAAGTGTTTTAGAAAAAACTCTTGTTGTAGCTAAGTCAACTATTGTTCTGATAAGCATTTATCACACTTTTTTTTATCTCTGTCTGTAGATTATTCCTAAGTGGGTGGAATAGCTGTTTCTTTCATTAGTTTTGAAAAATCTTTTTACTAATAAAGGCTGTCATTAATTTATATGTGAACTATCAAGAAATCTCTATTTCCGTTACTTTTGTCCATTATAGTGCGAAAAACTATTGTGTAGGCCTTAACTATTATTTTTCTATAATTATCAGGAAATCTTTCTTTACGTTAATAATTGCTATCGTAATATTAAAATTTTAGGAAGTCTATAATTTTTCTATTAATATCTGGTACTCTACAAATTCATTACTACATTAATTTGAGGTTTTGCACATTTTGATACTATTGCTACTATTTGCAATTATTAACTTTCGATTGCTACTACTTTTAATAACTAATAATTAGCAACTATGCAATTTCATTATCTGCTGCTACTATGTTTTTTATTACTATTAGTATTACCAGCTCCTACTATTGCATGATTTATTATTGTGATATCAGATGAAGAAAGGTCGATTAACTATGATTTTGCTATTTTCGTACTTTTGCAGAAAAGGTTTTGAATTGTAAATTGTGACTCATTTGAAGATCATTTTGGAGCATAAAGTTTTTTGTTTCACTATTTTGTCCGACCAGTGTATGCTATGCCCTTAAATTGCTGTCTTTGTAGATGGAAGGTAGTTGATGTTGGATTGGACTGCTATTTCTGAAAGAAACACATTTGTTATAAAACTTTGAAGGTCTCTACATTTTACAAAAATAATAAAAATTTCTTTTACATGTGTGCTTACTTTAAATAAAATGTTCTGAAAAAAAATATATAATTTTAAAAGCATTACCATGTTTTTTAATGATTTGACTTGGCGAAATGACATTAAAACGCTTTAATCTAAATTATTTTGCTATAAAATTTGCACATGCTTAGAGAAATAAAAAAAAAATCGTCTTTCCAAAGAATCCACATAAAATTATTCTTTTGAGATTCTAATATTTATAGTATACCCGAAATAAGTTTTGTACCATTTTAGCTGGTAATTTTAACTATAAACAACTGATATAACTATCCCTTCCTCATCAGAATTTTACTAGTCTCCTAAATAAAGCCAATGACCGGTCTAAAAAATTAAGCTTACATTGTGACTGCTTACATACTGACCATCTATTCTATTTCGGTAAAAACATTGCTGCTGATCTTTTCCCTGAGGTTTCTATTCGACTATTTTTTTATTTTTTTTTAACACAGGATATTTTCAAGTTGATCGCGTTAACGCTCCAGCCATTAACCCATCCCTAAAATCTACATTTAAACTATTTATCTACCAAGTATGAAAACATTCATTCATCGATACCTTACAATTCAATTGAAATAAAACAAAATAGCAGAGATCAACAAAAATGGAATAGATGATTACACTATCGTCTAATTTTATTGCAAAATCATATGCATTCATAATAGTACTGTATAGAAATAAAATACATGAGTGAAATTTTGCCAAACATAGATTATCTTGTTATTGATGGAGTGTTTCAATAATTTTTAAATTTAAAGTAGTAAATATCTACTTACCCACCGATTAATAGCCTACTACTTCAACAACAAATTCTTCCCGGAGAGTTTCTGACATATTTTCTTCTTTCTGCAACTTTCGGTGGATGGAACAACTCTGAAACATAATCAGAATGAAACACGTAAATTGAGAAATTCCAATGCATGGATTCAGAAAAAGTCAAATAATAAACATTATCTAGTGCAAAATTTTAGATTTATAAGGAAAATACTGCTTTTGCGTACGTTTCAACCTTATTTTACATTCTGCACTTTCACATAATTTACATCAGTCATCTTTTCGTGTTTTATTTGGAAATATCATGCACAACCAGTGGTACACGCAATAAGGAGCAAACGTAAAATAGTTGAAAATTGTGTAATAGGTGGTTTTCTATCAGGTAAGCAAATGATATTGAATCAGAATATGTGGTGAAATTATGCGGGTCTCGATACTATTTCTACTCAGTATTGATGGATAGATTGTGCGCTATTACAATATGAATAGTTCAAGATTGTTACAGATATACAATTACTAAGATAAGTGCACCGTATAAAGTTAACCTATGGTTCAATAATTATTTTACCATGTTTGTAACCTATTGCCACTTAATAATTCTTCTGCAGACTTGGCTTGCAGAAGAATTGACAATTGACAGTTGGACTATCCAAAATATTTATTGAAAAATATAGACTCATTTCAGGGTCTTAATAGTAAAATGGAACCTAATAATAGAGAAATTAAATATTTTTTTAATAATTAATTTTGAAATAGGCTGCAAAAGTGAAGAAGATGAAGTTTATCGAAGTGTACCTCTGGAGCATCTTTTGGATTTCTTCCTTTTCCATGAGATGGTGCATTATGGGAGGATGACGACATGCTGTGATCTCCTCCTCGCTCATCTCTACAAATCTCACGCATCCCAGGAGGTCAGTGGCAATGTCTTCCCTCGATTCGCGATCGTAGTTTAGCCACTTCAAGGCAGCCACGTAGACTATCATTGCACTGAAAAAGAAGTGAAAAAATATTAAATTTGATGTTCAGTGTTAACTTCAATCCCAAGACCATAATGCCGTATCAAAAAATTGTTTTTTACGACTAATAGTGAATATCTAGATTTATTAATACTGTATTTTGTACAATATAATGTATTTCGACGTATTACTTAAAGGCGTTAAACAGTAATAAGAAAGCATTTCGATTTGGCAGATTTATCAGAAATTCAATCTTTTACTATCAAAATACAACAGCTTCAGCGTTTTTATACTCTCAGCTACCTAATGTAGAAATTATTGTTATAGTTAAAAAAATTGACCTTGTTTTTTACATACATCAGTCTGACATGACATGTTAATTCCAACAATTCAAAACTATCGATAGAGTATGTCCGTTAGTCCTGCTGTCCATCACACTAGAAACCATATTCTTTATAAGCAGAAAAGAACTAATTCGATTTTGATGAAACTAGGATAATATATTTGCCTGGGAATTCAGCAATGAGAAAGCTAGGAATTCGAAATTTTAATTCCTGAAACTTAATATCAAATAATAATAATTACATTCTGAAGTATTACCGACAAACATTTTTATGAAATACTAGATCCCTAGTTTTAAAATTTTGTTTCCTGTTGTCTCAGAATAATTGAATTTTTAATTAATTTATTTAAGTTAGATAAATTTGATATTTCTAATGGTAAACACTCTACACTAAATTTGGGATAAGCTTATGTAAAAGCGAGTTTGTCAATCTGTCTGTAGAGAAATCCAAGTTAAGAACTTGGTAAATATTCAAAACATCAAAAAAATTATTTACTTCACCATTTTCCGAAATTTTACTCATTTATTATTGCCATCATAACGTCAAAATTGAGCAAATGAGTTTTTTTTTTTTTTGTTTATGCTAATAGAAATATCCTAGGATAAAAAAGTTAATAGTCCTTCTAGACGCAATTTTTTCTTATTCTTCAATATGTGGCACAAATAGAAATCCAAGAGAATAATTTAACAATATTAATAATAAATTATAAATACGTCAGAAGTTACAATTTATGATTCTTCGAATTTTACTAATCAACGTCTTTTATAATTATTATATCTGGTACAAAATTTCAAATGTTTGGTAGCAGCAATATTAAGGCATAAAATGACCTTGAAATTGCATTATGGGGCAGAAATAGATGACAATTCCTCTTAACCACTTCAGTCTCCATGCTATTGTTACCCAAGTATGTTAATCACTGGCATTTTTACAAACAAGTATTTAAATACTTCCTCTATGGATTGGGATAAGCATCCCTTACCTTTCAAAACATATTTGTTAGTTTTAAAACATTTTATGATGTTATTTAACATTAGTAATTCTGGTAAGAGTTTTAATAAACATTTTACCTTCTTATTCAATAATAAATAAAAATACTCACCTTCTCTCTCCGATATTATCCCTTTTAAGAATTTCCATCACTTGTTCTTTATTTAAATCCAAGAAATCTTTACGTACCTCCACTGACTTGAAATTTCTCACCAATATGTTCACAACTCTCCTCAACATGCCCTTTCTCATACCTTTCAACTGAAAAGAACATTAAATGATCAATAAAGTGTGGATTTTTTTTTTACATTACTACAGTGTGAAGAATATTTAGATAATAAATAAGTTATCAATATTATAAAATACAAACTTCGATGCTTCAATAGCTTTGATTATGTAGTATGTACTATTTATGTTGTGATTGTACCATTAGAAAATGATAACGTACAATTGGGTTGTGCACTTTTTAAATATTTAATGAAATTTTGTGCTTTATAAATGCAATGAATTAGGGTGTTCTTTATATGGGATCAAAATGAAATTTCATTATATTTTAACTCTCTCTCAATCCCTCTGTTCCGAATTTCATTCCGATAAATTATTATTAACCCATTCCGCAATGAACCTGAAGTTGTTAAAAAGATGGAAAAAAAAAAATTATTTTTTTAAAAAATGAAATTTCTTCTGATTCGATTGTACGAACCCAATTTTTTTTCCTTTTAAACAATTTTGACAAAGTATTAAGTTTTATTATAAAAAGTTAATATTAACCCTGCCACATTGATATTGAAAATGCTAAAAATGGACACAGAATTGGCAAAAATGAATGAATTTAGTCCAAATTTTTTTTTCCTTTAAATAAAAAAGAGAAAATCAAAATATTGAGACAATTTAACAAATAAAGAAAATATAGCGCTCATACAACAAAAAATTTGTGTTTTTAAGATATTTTGTGTTTATTAGCATACTGTTTGCATCAACAGTCCACACGTCGATAAAAGCACTTTTCCTTTATTTTTTTTAATTTTTTTTTTCTCTTTTTTTTTTTTTTTTTTTTTTTTTTTTTTTAATTAAAAGATTTCTTTGTTATTTACTTTAGTTTTCTTTCTAATGTAGTTTACTACACGAAGATTTTTTTCAGATTTATATTTGACATATTTATTAGAATTGTTTGCTTTCAAAAAAGTGAGCGATACACATTTAAAAATCCCATTTAAGTTCCTTAAACAGATTCAAACTTTTAACTGATACAAACGACAATTTTCTAATCCAAAATGCTAAATATAATAAAGCCTAATCATATGATGTAGATTTTTATTAGTCATAGCTAGGCCTGGGCGATGTTAACATTTCTGCATCGTGATATATTGGGAAGCAAACATCACGATGTCACGATACATCGCGATGATAACTATATGTATATTTTTTTTTACAAAATACTACAAAACAACATTTTCATAACACGCTATATAGCCGAAAGTTATGCTTAATTAGCTTTGTAAAATTTTATTAAATTCATTTTAATTTTGTATAGTTTTAGGAAGTTTATTTTAAATAACATGAGCAGCGACCGAATTATTTTCAGCGAGATACACAAAACACCCAAGGGGGTACAAGCCGGTTATTATTATTATTATTTTGGTTTAATCCGGATTTTTCAATTTCTCTATCTTACTGAAATTTTACTTTGTTATTTTCCAGGGAAGGAGGGGGGTGGAGGACAAGTGCACTTCCTGGCGGTGCACATGTTATTTTAGTTATTAGATATTCTTAATCATTAAATCAAAAATATACATTATAATGAATATTTTATTACTTACAATATAACTATTATGCATTAATTTTATTTGCTGTAACATCTATAATTACTAATATTGTCGTGCGGCTTTAGCGCTGATAACTTCGTTGGTTTTTACTTTAATTTTTTTTACAGAAGTCAAGTTTATTTTTCACTTTATATTTCAATTATTTGTCATCGTAGATTTTTATTAATTATAAAAAATCTATTTTAGTATTTTTTTTACCACAAGATTAATACTTACGAATATGTGTCTCCCTTTCAAATATTTTTCCTTTTCTACATATAAATATCTTATTTTCAAAGCAATTATAAAGTGCATCCATAATAATGTATTGAAACTATTACAGGTATAAAATAACAACCATCTTTAAGCTCAATTGAGTTGTTTAAGGTTTATAAAAAAACCTATACAATACACCTATATAGAATAAGGTGATTTTAATCAGAAACAACTTTCTAAAACAATTGCTGCATATGAAAACTCACATGTCAGATTTTCTTTCATTTACCTATAACCTATCTGAGCTTTGAAAGCGAATAATTTTAGAACGTTAGGAATAATATCACATAGCATGTTCTCTTTGTGGTTTGTAACTTTATTTGGTTTTATTTTTTAGTAAACATTTATCCCTAAAACTATTATGCAGAATCCAATGAGTTCCCGAAAATCCATTTTAGAGTTATTTAGCTTTGCTCTTGATCTTTCTAAAAATAATTAGTGTTTCTTCAAATTCTTTGTTGTTGGAAGCCTCGTGTAAATGTGTTTTTACATCCTGAAAATTCTCCTTGTGGATATAGTTCTATTTTATCCGAAGTATTTTAATGCTTGATGTCTAGACTGCTAGTGACTTGAGCCAGTTCATTTACAAATACCCAAAACTTATACAATGACTCTACAACGGAACTACAATATTTATTTTTCAGATAATTGTTCCATGTGGGAACAGCAATCAGTCAGTAATAAACACTACGGGAGTATCAAAATATTAAGCACTTTCGTGCAGCTAATTTGAATAAGATTTTTACCGATAGTCGGCTTCAAATCTAGTTTGATGTAAATCAAGACTGACAAAAGCTGTTTATTAAAGTGTAATTTGTTGCCTGTTACTTGGTGATAAACTTTACTAATTAAATTAATGTTACCAGTATTACTTCTTAAACTACGCACCATATTTTAGACGAAGAATAACAACAAATTCAAATTGAAATCCATAATGAATTAAATGTAGGAAGTCCAAAGATACTAGATTTCTGCCACTATCCTTCACCCCACAGAAGTGTACTAAATTTTCATCCCCTTAAAACAATTTTTTTCTGAGTAGATTTATGCCATTCTGCAATAATTTCTTAGTATTTGACAGCTGACCGTGTTTATGTAACGTAAAACGGGAAAGAGTCTGCGATACAGAGCAATACAGTAAAATGCGGCTTCAGTATGCGAACTTCAAGCTCGTTTCTGCATGGGTGTATCACTTTTTATTTTTTAAGAAATGGCCTTATTAATCTTTTTATAGTCAAAAAAAAAATTGGCTAGCAAGAATAAAGAAATTTGAAAGTTTAAAAATGAAGACCACAATGTGCAATAGTGTAAAATGTGACTATATGATACAAACTTCAAACTCGTTGCGGCACGTGTTAATCACTTTTAATTTAAAAAAAAATTGATCATAATAATGTTTTTATAGCCAAATTGAAAAAATGGGGGGTGTGAGTAAAAAAGAAATTTGAAATTTGAAAAATAAGAACAATCCTAATGTACATCGTAAAATTGCAATGTGTTTATATATCTGCTTGACTTCAATATGTAAATATTTTAAGACTTAAGTCTTACTATTTCACGTAATAAACAGTATTATTGTTTCTGTAAAAATTAGAATAACATAGAAGATGACATCATACGAATTTATCAGAAATTAACGTACAAAGCATGTACAATTCAAAGCTATTACCTTCACGCAAAGTTCCTCCATATCCTTGATGCCTAGATATTGTGCGGCTCGACTTACTGCTTCGATCTTCTGGCAGTTCAGTTGAAAGAGATCTCCGTAATACATGAACTCGAAGAGGGATTCCAAGGCTTCAGATGAAAGGCATTCAGAAGGCAACTGAAATGTCAACCGGCGATTAAAGTTACGCCATACCAATAATGTACTCACTTAAATGCATTCGATTGTATTTCATTAGGAGATCAATTAGATGTCAGTCTTGCATTTCCATTTGTAACTTAAACATTGCTAAAAAAACATTTTCAAATTTACCACACAATAGACAAGGCCCTATTTCTGGGCGTAAGGGCGGATCATCTGATCTTGACAAAACTGATACGGAGACCACTTTTTGTTTTAATTTGCTGAAAATTGATTCTATAGTACTTGAGTTATAATGGTATAAATTAATTATTGTGTTACCAGGTACAATGTATTTTATGAGTCTTATGAATATAACATACTGATAAGTAATTCCCGGCTTTAAGATATGTTAAAAGGAACAAAATAGTATAAATTTGTATTTAGTAAAAATTCCAAACGTAACAACCTTAATTAATTCCCTGGTAATTGTGGGTTAAGTTAATTCGTCTTAATTAATGCTTCAAGAAAGAATTGTTGCTAGGGTAATTAAGTGGTTGAGTTTACTTCCAAGCTCCATGCGTTGTCCTTTTGAAATCTCATTTCGAAAAAAAAAACTTATGCAATGAAAATAATCTTTTAGTAGAAGCAGTTAACACGCATTTACATCTTCATAATCTTGTAATTGTACAGTTCCTAATTTTAACTTAGTACTGATTTGCAATGTATAAAACTGTATCCAAAATTATGCCTTTAATACTAAAACAAGGAATAGCAGAAAATATTAACCGATCAGAATCATATTACAAACAATAGCAGAAATTGTAAAAGCTTAAGTACCACCTTGGAGGATGTAACATTTCACCCCGTAACTTTAAAAAATAATAGCGTGTGAAGAAAAGCTGAAAAATGAACAGAAAATAAAACTCTGCTTCTTGTTATTTTGAAGCACATTAATTTTCTTAACATTTCATACGGAACTTTTATTATCCTTTGATAAATTTGATTTTAAAATTCAATAATGAACTCTCTGTGGGTTCCGCAACCCACCTCTTTTGCTTATTGATTAAGGCATTAAGAATCAAAAGGTTGGAGTCTATTTATAATTAATTTGATAATATCCTTTCCAAAGAAAACTACCTTTTATTGAATATACTGAGTGACTCAATTATTATGATCTCCATCCAGTTTTCCTATCAAATTACTTTTGGCTTGACTCGGGAATCGCTTGAGGATGATGTACGTAAAAAGTAAATCTAAATGTTTACGATACTACTAGAAATAATTTGTTTTTGAAATGAAGGGTAATGCATCTAATTTGACGGAATTTGAACGTGGGAGTTTGTAGCTATGGAATGAATATCAGCTAAACTGTGACATTGTGAAATAATTGTGTGTTTAAATATATTACTATGAGTGTTTCATAGAAATGACACTATGTTAGTTTCATAGAAAGACCACACAGTAAGCCAAAAAACCAGATCTGAATGTACACACTGTATGCACACAAGGTACCAATAAATTCCTGTGTGAAAGCTAGAGCATCTAAAATTGTAAAAGACCTTATTCTATATGTGATCCTTTGTCCATTTCACAAAGTCCATGCTCAGAGAAATCAATTGACAGTGCAAAGGTCAGTTACGAAAATTACACATATTTTTATATCACTGGCTCTTAGATTATAAACAAAACAAACATCCAAACTGAAATGCAACGAAAAGTAAGGTATACTTACAAAGATAACAGACTGCCTGCCTTCTCTTCCCTTTAGCTTTTGTTGGCAGAAAGTGGAGTTGTCTCTTAAGACATCACTATGGACGCAATACTCCTTTCCTTCAATACACACAAATACGTCTGGACGGATGGGTGCCCACTCAGATATCCTCCTCACATTCCAATAACTTGAAGAATGACAAAAGTCATCTTGAAGGGACATTTCAGCTGTCTCAAAAGGGATGCCATCTACCTCCGAAGTGTTCACTGCAGCGGGATTAAGGACGTCGCATAAAATTGACGTCTCCTCGCATTTGGCGGAAAGGACATCGCTAAATGCTGTATGATCTTCTTTCGTGGTGGAAATATCGACGCCTGCAGTATTACCATGTGCCGCGGAAATGCTTGCAGAGGAGATTTTAGAGCTAAGTGTGGCAGCATCGACACAAGCAGTAGTATGATCTAAAATCGCGAGGGTATGATCTAAACTCGTGGTGGTATGATCTGCGCTCATGGTGGAAATATCATCAGCCAAGGCGGTATTTTCTTCGCAAGCGGTGTTAAAATCTTCGCCACTAACTTGAGCATTATCCTCTTCTGAATACTTCTCTGGACATCCCTTCGACACCTCATTCAGTGTGCATTCTCTAACTCCTGATGATTGCTCTTTATCACTGGTCAATGATCCTTCTTCATCCGATATTGCCTATAAAAAAAGAAATCATGATATCAATATTCAAAAAAAAAAAAAAAAAATGACATACAATTAGGGACACCATTTTTCTCAGTTATTTCGCTCCCCCCCCCCCCCTTTTAATTGAAGATTGAACAGACTGGGAATAAGCAATACCCAGAGAAGTCTCAAATTGTCAATGCTTCAAATAATTCGAAAATTAACATTTAATCTCAATAATTCGCATATTCTCGCAATTGGTACAAATTAGTTCCCTTAATTTTACAGGGTGTGCAATAACATCTTAAAATTTTGATTCGGATCACATTTTATTCGTGTCACGTATAAATCTAAGTTAGATTCAATTGAATCAAAATATAAATGCAACGACTTTCGAAAGCCTTTTTTAAAGTGCATGAACGCATAATAGATTGGCGAACTCCACGTTTATAATATATTAAAATGTATGAATAACTTTCTTATTATGCATACAAGTGTGTATTTTTTATTTAATATATTTTTATTTATATGCAATATTATTATTTATTTCCTTCTAACCCAAATGATTTGTTAATTTTTTCAATACTTTACTTTTGTACAAGTGGCTTGTGTACGTATGAAAAATTTAACCTAATGTGTTACTATGTTTTTACAAACAACAAACTACACTCATGTCATTAAAATAAGGACAATACAGTTTTTCCTTAATAACTTCTAACTAGAGCAGAATAGACACATGAAATTCAACTCAAAAAGACATCTACATGTAGCATATCTATAAGTAAAACAACTCAGCGCAAAATTGAAATGCAAAGTGTACATTGGGGCATATATAAAAGAATGGAGTACAATTAGTGTGCAGTTGTACAGATGCATTTACATTAAAAATCACGCAACTCATGGAGTTCACTTTTATTGTGAGATATAATCTCCCCTGTCATCAGTATTTACTTGGCACTATATTTTCATGCTTAACATGACTTTCTTGATGAATTCTAGTAGTTAAATTGCGCGTCCCAAGTTTTGAAGTGTTTGCAGGGTAATAGAAAGTTCCCTATACATTAAATCTTTACACAATGCATATCGTTCAAGCGTCGCACACATGCTTGATGAAATTTTGATTAGAGAAATGATGTAGTTTACTTATAGGGGCGATATTCATATTTTTCAATCGTTTATCCAAGGCAAAAGTGGAATTAAATATATTTGTCTTAGAGGGGAGGGGGGATTAATAAACAAAATTTAGAAACTGATATTTCACCATTATTAAACCAATTCAACATATTGCACCCAAAGACTAAATCATTTTAACATCAGATAATGTTTACTGAAAATAATTTTTTCAGTGTCATGAGAAATATTGGACATCAGAGAATCTATAGACAGATGGTAACATGATATCTCATGTTAAATTTCAAATCATGATAAAGATTTGGGGAGGAAAAAGTTTTGGTCTTTAAGTTGAAAATGCTGAACTAGTTTGATAAGCTCCCCAAGAGCGGAAGAGATAATTAAACTCCATTTTTGTTCACTGTAATTACGTTAACTTGATCAAGACATTGTCTAGACTTGTCTAGTAGACAAGTCTTCAATTGTGAAATATCAGTTTCTAAATCGTGTTTATTGATACTTATGGCAAATTTCATTCCACTTTTGCTTTGGATAAACGATTAAAAATAGTAAAAATATATTAGGGAAAAACTAAATTATTTTTAATTTATGGACATGAGTGTAGTTATTTAGTTATTACTTCATTCTCGTTAGAGCTGGTTACCGTCTGCCCATCACAAGAATAAATCCTTCAATAATGTTAAATTATTTAAAAGGAAACAAGACTAGTCCAATTTGTCAAGGTTATTAAAAGATAAAAGCAACCTTTTCAAAATCCGCCGATTTTCAGCATGCATCAACGGTATTTTAAATTGGCGAGTCTTGTTTTATAAGGACCGCCATAACTTGTATTATATGCCTCGTATATGTTATGCCTCTTGTTTAATAAGGTCACACTATTAGGCCTGAATTATTCTCTTGATATACATACAGCATATGGTCTGACTGTTGAAGAAGCAGTGGAGAGGATAAAAGTGATTCAATATAAGTGCACCAACTCACCTCTAAATCTTTTCTCGCACATTTTCTTCCGCAGCATAATCTGCTTCTGTAAAAGGGAAAATTAAAGTGAGAAATTTACTAGCAATAAAATTGTTTTATTTAGTAAGACTACATTTCCTATTCCCTTGCCACTTAGTAGGAAGGTCTAATATCCCGAAAGCGTATCACCATTTTGGGGGAGAATTTGAGGCACTCTCAATTTTAGTGTGCGCTGATGGAAAACAGCTATTTATCCGGATCATATTGAAAACCGGATAGAAATGGTTTAAATGCACACTCTTAATAACCCTCCCTATTTATAAACGATAGTAAATCTTCTTATTTGTTTTTATAAAAGTGTGTCTAGTTGAATTGCAAAAGTAGCTTATTTTATTTAAAAGGTGTGAATTTGGGGAATTTTATTATATACCTCATTTATATTACTTTATTATAATTGGTGTATCAATTATATTTTCGTGCTCAAGAATAAATGACTTTAAAAGATTGGGTATCTTTAAGGTGTTTGAAACTTACACTTATACCCTATATTTAACAGTTAAAGAAATAAAGAAAAGTCTTTAAAGGACACCATTGTATGCGACTACCAAACAAGTCATTGTTTTAAAATAGCAAATTTAAATTTTATGTCTATTGTGATGCATTTAAAATGTATTTATCTTAGGTACGAATCCAGTAATTTAGCTGGTAAAGGTAATCAAATTTTTTTAATCTTGGTATATCGGGATTTTGCCGAACTGAACATTTATATGAATTATCATGAATATATTCTTCAAACAGATAAGAAACTATTTATAACTTCACTCTTTCTTGAATTTCCAAACTTCCAATCAGAAAATTCCTTAATTCTTGGAAAGAAGAAGAGTGTGATTATTCTGTTAGAAAAAGATTACCAAGTTGACCATATTATCGTAGCTTTGTAAGGGGAAATAAATTTAAGCATACTCAACCATCGAAACTTTTTAAACCGATTATTAGTAACTTTAATTTCTAAAATGAAAGCTTTATTTCATGTGTGTCATCTGCCTAGTCAATAGTGTCTGTCTAGTCTGTAGAGTCCGGGCAGGATTTTGGGGAAAATACTAAGTCTACAATTTTCCTTGCCACATACTAGTTTAGTTCAACATTTTTTTTTCTATTTTTTTTTTTTTTTTTTTTTTTTTTTTTTTACGGAAATGAAGATATCTTTTACTTACGCAACTCTACCAAACCATCTGATGATGTAAGCCATCTCAGTGAAAGTGAGTGATAATTTTCAAAGCAGAACTCTTTAGAATATTGACAATTATGCGTGGAGGGTTGGAATATACGACTTATTACTTTGAATTCTAAAATGGTTATGAGAAAACAATGGATGAGATGAGGCAGTTCTTTGTTACACTGGACGATTATTGCCGAGTATAACACTGCGTTTTAACAGGAGTCTATTTGTACTTGATTGTTAATTTGCAGTTTAATTCTAATAATGTGTCCCTTTAATTGTTTGAATGAAAAACTGAAAACATAATATGCCTTGGGAAAAACATTGTTGAGGTGGATAATATTTTGGAGGAACATCAAATATATTTGGTAAAAAAAGGAAAATTTACATACTATATCATTGAAAGTCTCAGCTTTTATTTTGTTCTATATGTCGTACATTAATAATGCACTGCTTCAAAAGATACCACACAAATGCAGCCTAAATACCAAAAAATAAACCCATTTGAAAACAGTTAAAAGAAGCATACAAAATCATATAAAATTTGTTTTAAGCAAGCTAGTAGCCTAATTTTGGGTTCAATAAACCAAGACAAAGTTGTGAAACAAAAATTTTAAAGAAGGGTGTACGTTATCCCACAATCTCTGTAAATAGTTTTCTGAGAGTTTACTTTCCCGCTTAAAAAATTTTTAAAGTTTCGTTAATTGGCCGAAAATTTAAATTAGTCGTTTTGAAAGTGGTGTCAAAATAGCATAAAAAAAAATCCCCGCTGAATTATTGGAGAGAAAGTGAGTGTTCCCATAGGGATCTAATAAAAAAATGCATTTTTTATATTAAATTGACTTAACACGTAAAAATGTTCATCAAAGCTAAAATATTTCTTTCGAATTTTCTTTTCCAGTCCAACATTTCAGAAGTTTTTCACATTTAATTACCCCCATTTATCGTTACCAATATTTTTAAAATGAGTATTTGGGCGAATTACTGGTTTAAATTTTTACTACTCATTTGCTGACAAAATGAATAAATATTCTTTCAAAAGTTGAAATAGTGGTTCATAAAAATGTCTGCGAAATTTCAATATTCAATTTTCTCCTTGAATGTTCATTTCACTTCAAACTCCACACAGATTGCACAAACACTAGTTTTCTCATTAATTTTATGAAAGACATAGAAAAATGGAAGGCAAAGGAAAAAAGTTGACTTCGCACTGCAAACCACCTCCTCTCATTTAATTTACGAAATATTTTAAGAAAAAACTATTGAAAAATCATTCATAATTTAATTTATAACAGACCCTAGTTTGCTACTTCAATTTAACAATTATAGCCGAGGGATAATGTCATTCTTGCAATTTAAATTTAATTTAATTTAATTTAATTTGTAGTTTTTCACGGGTTTTATGCGTTCTTTGAGCATTTTATTTCAGTCAATAACAAGTTCACATTCTATATTTATCTGGCTATTCACATCATAAAGTGATGAGTAGAATTGAATATTTACTAAAAATTAAAATGGTTTTTCCTAACTATTGTTCTTTATTTAAAAAGCCTTTTTAAAAACTTACATTTCTTATATATCTATGATAAAATCTAAGTTTAATGGGTTTCAAAGTATCCTGAAATATTTAAATCAAATAATTAAAAGTTTACATTATTGTTTTTATTACTTTCAGAAATAACTGAGCATGGTGATATTTATGTTTCTATAATTTTAATGTTTTTTTGTATAAAATTTCTTATCTTACGCATTTTTCATAAAAAATTGCAATTTTCGAGTGAATATTGGATCCCTGAAGAATTGCCTCACATAATTCAAATTTTACATACTTGTTGAGAGTACTTTATAGAAATTATTACGCAGGGTGACATTTATGTTTTTGTATTTTAAATATTTTCGTAAAATTTGGATTTTGTATATTTTTTATAAAAATTCCAATTTTTTTTTTTTTTTTGGGGGGGGGGTCTATGAGGAACTGTAAAAAAAATTCTTGAACTTTAGATTTTAGAGTCTTGATTTAGACCATAAATGGCCACTAAAAACCGTAATACCAAAACAAATTTCGAAATTATTTTTTTTTGGTTAACCCTATTGTCTATTCCAACATGCACCACCTCCCTGAAGAGGTCCATCAGAGTTTCTTCTTCTTCTTCTTATCAAGAACTTTAGGGACTAAGGCACCTCTGCTTAAGCATTTTGTACCAACCCCATATCCCGTACAGATCGGCAGTGGGCAGTACTGCACAGGATGTAAGCGCACACTCGCGAGAGGGAGTGCGCAAGTCTACCTATAGCCACCGAAGAGTTCATTTCAACCTCTTTCGGTAGCTACCCGGTAGATGGCAGCACTACCGACCGCATGTGGAACTTCTTAATTTAGACTCAATACCAAGCAGAAGATTCCACCACAAGACCTGGCTTTGCCACATCCAGAGGTATTGATTTGTATGGGAATTTGGAGGACTTTGCGACCATGACTGATTTAACGTGCTCCAGTCACCATTTGTGAACACGGCGGTGTTTAGTCAGTCCTAGGTCCGAACTCGCAACCTTCTAGTTGCGAGAACAATACTCTCCCGACTGGGCTGCACGGCCCTCCCACCAGAGTTTCCTCCATCAACTCTTCTTTCAGTTTAGGGGTACTTTTCACAGATCTTAAGTCTGTCTCTCCCAATCGACAGATCGTGACACCTGTAGCGATCTATGTGACCAATTCTGTCGTTAACAGAATGGGGACATTTTCAAGAGCTACATTCCGTTATAAACACAGCTCTTTTGCGCATGTGTGGTGTGTTTCGGTTTACATTCATATTTTTTGGATAAGTGCGATGAATGTTAACGATGCTATTCAGCTCAAACGAAATATGGGCTATTTGAAAGACCAGACCACTCAAATTTCTACGTGACTCACCAAAACAGATGGAAATACTTTGATTGTCGATTTTGAAATCACGTTAACAACCATCCCAGGGTTGAAAATTACGGTAGAAAAAGGATTTTTTTTAAATCTCAATGTGTGATACTTTTTGATGAGAACGATTACTTTTACGAGACCAAAAATTGTACTATTCTAAGTCTTCTATTTTGGGAACTGCGAAAACCATCCAGACAACTGATGATTCATATGCACCGTTGTTTCATGCTTTGAAATGTTGATTTGAAAATAGTAGGAAAATTGTAAATTAACATATTTCATAAATTTTAAATTGTAAAAACTTGACATTTTAATCGGCTACAAACTTTAAAAAAAATTGATTGATACCTTGTTAGGTCATTTAAGGGCATTGAAACAACTTGGTTTAGATCTGAATAAGTTTTATGGGACATTATTGATAAACTTTATTGTTCAGAAAATAGATATGATGAGTCTAAAAAACAATACGAGATGTCATTGAGTTCAAATGGCTTTTCTGATTTTGATGATTTTTTAGGTTAAAATGTAGGTTAAAAATGTGTAAATTTTTTTAAAACATGCACAATTCGGTTGCCAAATTAAGTGAGGGTTTTTGGAAGCTCAAACAAGTTGATTACAAATCAAAACATTTACCAAATAAATTCGTTTTGAATAGAAATAAGCCATTTGAAAAATGTCCGAATTGTTTTCTATATCACGAATTGCTTAAATTGTGCAAAATTTAAAAACATGAATTTTATATGATCTTGGGACTAAAATTAAAAAGCAACTTATTTTCAAATCAAAATTGCAAATCAGAAATGTTTTTTGCTTCATATTTTAATATTATTATTAATGTTTTACCGCATGAGTGAGTTAAAATCTGTTTGTTAAAGTTTAATGCAGCTTGAAAAAGAATAGCTCTTTAGTTTTGTTGCTACCATTCATTGATCCAGATGGTTTGCTACCGGTAGGAGGAATATTGGATAATTCTCAACTGAGCTATTATTCTAAACACCCAAATATCCTGCCTTCCAAACATCCTCTGAGTGTCTTATAGGTTCAAGAATTTCATGTGACTCATTTGCCTGCTGGTATCAATGTGTTGTCTAACATTATTAAGCAAAACTTTTGGATCATTCAGGGTAAAAAATTAACTAAAAGAGTTGTAGGTAACTCTCTCCTTACATTTGAAGAAATGTCAACTCTGCTCAATCAAATTGAGTCCATTTGGAATTAGCGCCCATTTGTAAAGACTAATGAGAAAGAGCTAGATAGTATAAATGTTCTTTCCCCTCAACTTATTTTATCAGAAGAAGTTGTTACCATTATTCCAGATAATGTAAATTAATCTGAGTCAAATTTATTGAAAAGTAGGATTTGATTCAATGCATGAAAAATGTTTTCTGGTAACGGTACTATAAAGAACATCGAAACACTTTGCAAACCAGGTAAAAATAGACTCAAACAAGAGCTAACTTTGAAATGAATGATGTAGTTCTGCGAAAGGAGGATAATGTGCCTACTGGAAGGTGGCCTTTGGGTCGGATTATAGCTATTCATCTTGACAAGGATGGAAGAGTCCAGATTGTAACAGTTAAACTGCTAGTGGGCAATTCGATCGACCAATCATTATATTGAGACTTCTTCTCACTAGTCAAGAAAAAGTTCTTCTTGAGAGTGGCAGTATGTTCGAGTATATGTTCTGTTTTGCATTTTTTTTCCCTGGGTAGTCTGATAGTCACTCGATCGCTCCACCAATCATGTGTTTTGGTTGGTTACTGAAATCTCGGAAAGGTTTTGCTTTATGCATATGTAAGGCTTTATTATGTTTGAAAATGTTTTAGTTTCGTTTGGAGTTGCTTTGGAGTATTGGGCCGAACAAATCGTTGTTCGTTGGTCACCTTGTCAAATGAACGTCAAGCCGGTCGTCCAAGAGTTACGACTCGCGCGGAAGATCGATATATTGCTATAGTAACCAAGCGCAATCGAAGACAGCCCTCCACACGTATGACATCTTTGGTTGCAGTGGCCATTGGTAAGACGATATCTTCCACTACTGTTCGTCGAAGGCTACACATGAGTGGTCTGGGTACCACGTGGTTGTGTTCCTTTATCCGCCAAATCCAAAGGGGCGTGATTAAAGTGGTGCTGCCAGCATGTGGATTAGACTGTGTCTTTTTCGGGAAACCTTATGTTCATAGATGAGTCCAGATATGCCATTCAACCCGATGATAAGCATGAAAGGGGCAATGCACTCGAAGGAACAAGGCACACGCAATTAGCATCAGAACATCATCTAATATCTTGCATTCCGCGGAGGTAGCATCATGGTCTGGACAGGGATTTCATTGGGATATCGCACCGACCAGGATATTTTCAGGCGAGGATCTATGATGGCTGCACGAATCGAGATGCAGTCTTAGACCCCATTGTGAAACCGTGCAGCAGAACCCACAGTGAAACCAACCTTTGCAGCAGTTGGTCCTTCTTTCATTTTAATGGACGATAATGCCAGTCCCATAGAGCTGCCATCGTTGACAACTTTCTGGAGAGAGAGGATTGAGCGTTTAGAGTGGCCGGCTTATTCGCTGGATTTTAATCTATTTGAAAATTTTTGGAATGCCCTCGACCGTGCTACATATAGACGTTTCCCATCTCCAGCCTCTCTCAGAGATTTAGAAGCTGCCCTACAGGATAAATGGTGATTACTGGATTCTGTGGTGGTTGATCACCACGTAACAAGCATGATCACACGCTGTATACTTTGAATGCAGGTGATGGGTACTCATATACCCTATTAATATCGGTTTTTGTTGTTTGTTTTGAATTTAGATATCATTTTGTTAATGACACTAATATGTCGTCATCTTATAATTTATAAAAATTCAATATTTATTTATCTCTGTTTGTAATTCTTTGCTTTGTTTCATGAATAAACATATGGCTTTTTACTTGCAGCATTTCGTGTCAATCAAAGCAGTACTTCTCCATTTTTTCGTATTTTACCGCTCCGTGCTTAACTTTTGGATGGGAGTGTATGTGTCCAAAAAAGTAAGTTTAGGACATATCAACATTATAATTTCTTTTAGAAATAATCCAAAAAAGTAGGTGTTCATTAATCATTTCAAAATCTATTAAATTTTAAAGTATATTTTGAACAGTGATTGCTAAAAAAAAATGCTTTACCCATATTTTTTTCCATTTGTTTATCAATAAAACTCGGAGAAATTCACCATTCTCGTTAAAATCTCTCTCCTTTGTAATCGATGCTTAATCGATGTGCGATGCAGGTAAAATTTTAAAATAACACTTGCTTCAAAATGTTCACTGAAAAGAATTATGTTGAGTAAACTCTTTTTTGTAAAATAAATTATCATTCTACTCTATCGTCTTGCGTCTTCTTTTTCAACTTTGCGGACGTGTTTCCTGTCTGCATTGCGTTTGCAAGAAAAAACTCCTAATTAATTCTTGATAGTTAAAATGTTTCGTATCTCCATTTATATTTTCTGAAGCACCCTTAACCTTGTAAACTTACCTTTAATACTTTTGGAAGTGAGTGTATGTGTCCAAAAAAGTAAGTTTAAGACATACCTACATTAGAATTTCTTTTAGAAATAATCCAAAAAAGTAGGAGTTCCTTAATCATTTCTAAAATCTATTAAATTAGTTAAGTAAAACAATTGTTTTTTTACTTTTTAAAGTATTTTTTGAAACGGTGATTGTTAAAAAGAATGCTTTACCCATATTTTTTTTTCCATTTGTTTGTCAATGAAACTCAGAAAAATGCACCATTCTCGTTAAAATCTATCTCCTTTATATCTTGATACAAATCGTTTGTGGTGAAGCACATACAACACTAGTGATTAGTAAAAATAATAATATAAATGAAAATAAAAGGTATCTATCTTTTCAGGTGAAGTTTTGTTTTCCAGGGTATTTTTTTTTTTACAACTTATCCTTTAACCTTGAGTTTTTAAGAAGGATATTATCACATGTTTTGATGCGTCAAATTTAATCAAATACATAATTAACTTACATAGTTAAAACGATGCTCAAACCTATCTGTCTTAGAAGCTTTAAAGACCTTTATATTTTCTACTGAAAGTTAAAACATGCTGGGCTTTTTCAAGAAAATGATATTATTGTAATGATAAAAATTATTGAAATTTATCGGAAAAACCTTATATTTTTAAAAGTAGGCATAGACATATGCCCCACAGTAGCAGAACTCTGAGTTACGTTATTTTCAAGATCTGATGAATCAAATGAAAAATTAAAAAATAAATATTTCAATACATATATACTAAGGCTACAAATACAAATAAACGTCTTTCCACCATTATTAAAGTTAATATCATCATCATAACCTTACTTCATAAACCTTGACAATGCGGACAGCAATCTTAAATTTAAATAAAGATATTCAAGAAAAATATTCATGGTAAGTTTTGAAATAAATAAAAAATAAGAAATCAAAGGGTCAGCGGTGTTAACAGGGGGTAGACTTTTGTTAATTTTATGACCATTTTTGTTTCTTATTTGCATCACATGATATAAAAAATTATGTCATTATGTCATGGGAAATTAAAATATCTTTGAACTAATAATCAGATTATGCTGTCAAATGAGAAATGTTTTTTATTAACAAATTTCGGGTGAAAATAAATACTTAGAACTGTTAGGGATTTCTATTTACATAATTTAAAGAATTAATTTTTAAATAAAGCTTCCAACCTTAAAAAAAATCTATACATGAAAAAGAAACTGGTCATTTGTTACACCAATAAAAGCTAAAAGCGATAATGTTAATATTTAAGATTTCCCACAATAACAAAAAGTAGAAAGGAAGACACAAATTGTAAACAACTATTGCTTTATTTGCCAAAATCAAAATCAAATGCGACATGCATATGTGGAGGAACATGGAAACATATGAATGGCTTTTTTTTACAAAGTATAATTTAGAAGATTGAGAATTTGTATGCTGTACTGATAAAACACATGTTATTTGAAAATCACAATTTCTAAAATTATACATATATATAGTTTTGAAAAATAATCCATGTGAAATAATCAACAAGTTTCGTCAACATTCTCGAGTTCATAGCTTTTGTCACATCAATCCAATCTTTCTCTCTGTTAACTTCCTCCCAGTCCTTCAATTATAAACATCCAGTTCTTTACCAAGAGCAATGAAGTGAAGACAATATCCAATCCGTTCCATCCACAAAGAAACAGCAGGGTCATAGACAATTACAACAGGCTATCTTATAATGCTGCATCTTGTTTTAAAGTGATTGAATGACTTACTATTTGCAATTAAAATCCAACAGCTAAAATCTAATGACTTTTTTTAAATTTGGGATTAAAATCTTTACTATGTAAATCTACCTGATGCATAAATAAAATCTGAAAGAGTTGCTACTCACATTATTTAAGATTTACGGAAAGCTTATTGGTATTAATTAACATAAAAGATAGAAGTATATAAATGCTAAAAATTTGCAAGATATGAAATAGACGGGGAATCATTTTGGAAACAGGCAATAGCGAGATAAAGTTGCGATGAATAATTATAGTTTTAATTATGAACAAATGCTACAGTAAAGTTAAGATTTAAGTGAGTTTAGATTTACATAAAACGTATGGTTATTATTAGATATAAATATATAAGAATGCAAAGGTTAAAAGCGTGCAAAACATGAAATCGCTGGAGGTTCTTTTTAAAATATCCAATTGGGTTATACTTTTGTTCTTAATAATAATATTTCTTGGTACTAAAAAAATGACAAACAAAAAATTTGTGATTTACATAAATGTAGATTTAATTAATGCTTATTTCTATTATTTTATCGACATGTATAAGTACCCAAAGTTTTAAAATGTGCAAAATATTGAATTGATGGATGGTTAACACAGACAATAGATTGATACAAATTGATGAGAATTGTTATATTTTCCATGAGCAAGATGGAGATGTAGAAAAGAAGTAAAGAAAAAATTAAATTAATTCAGTTTTAGAGAGGCCGATTTTGCTATTATTTATTAAATAACTTAGAAGATTAAAGATATCAAAAATGTGCAAAACAAGAACGAGTTTGAAGTTTTTCAGAGACTACCATTTAAAGTGCGATTAGGATAATTATCTTTATACTTGATTATTTGATGAGCTTCATAACTTTACTTGGAATTTGCAGCTATATAACTACTCAAGTTCGATGATTTTATTCTTTCCTTTAATGTGTTTTTGAGAGAAAAAAAAATTAAATCTTTGCATAAATTATGTAATAATTATGTAAAATATAATGAAATTACATTACATGATGACCTTTTTAAACTATATATAAAATATTTATCAATTAATTCAGTAAATTCATATACAAATATATGAAAAAGCTTTGAAAATTATACATATAATTTATATGTATATTAGTTTAAATTATTACATAAAATTATATAAATTTTTCAACACTTGTATTGATATATTTGATTATTTTAGGATATGAATATTTCATATGATTTGAAGTTAAGTAGGATCTTTTTAATAAAATAATACACAAAACTTTTTTTTTTTTTTATATATATATATATATATATCAGTAACAGAAATCTCTAATACTGATTTTACTTATAACTTTAGTATTGTATATTTAAACAACTTTTAGAAAATAATTATTTTATTTTTCAAAAGATCAAAAAGAGTTATTTTTATTATTAATTTAATTTGAAGTTTGCTCATTTTGATGCAATTTTTTTTTTTTTTTTTTTTTTTTACCTCTTATGTGGATGGTATCTCTATTGTCGTTACTATTCGTTATTTTAGTTTTGCACATTTTTTACTATTGCAAATTTAATGAATTTTTTGTGGAAACATCAGAATCTACATACCTTACAATTTATTTTAATTTTGCACATGTATACACTTTTACAAGAAAAATATTTAATTTATACTATGAGTATTCGAAAGAATTATTTTCGTAACTAATTCAACTATTGTTCTGATGAGCTTTTAATGCACAATTTTAATCTCTGTCTATAGATTATTATTTCTAAATGGGTGGAATGGCTATTTTTTTTTTTTTTTAGTTTTGTACATTTTTTTTTACTATTGAAGGCTGTCATATTTTTTTTTTTTTTTTTTTTTTTTTGTGAACTATCAAAAAATCTCTATTTCAGTTAATATTATAGTCAGAAAAACTATTGTGTAGTATCAGGAAATCTTTCTTTACGTTAATTTTTGCTATTGTATTGTTAAAACTTTCGGGCGTCTACGGTTATTCTATGAAAATATCAGGTATTCTATAAATTAATTACTACTGTAATTTGCAGTTTTTCACATTTTGATCTTATGGCTACTTATTACTATTATTAACTTTTAATTGCTACAACTATTGAAAACCAATTATTACCAACTATACAATTTCTTTATCAACTGTTACTAACTTTTGATAGCTACAATTTCTTTATCAACTGTTACTAACTTTTGATAGCTACAATTTTTAAAAACCAATTATTACCAACAATAAAATTTCTTTATCTATTGTTGCTTTTTCTATTACTATTATTAATATCATCTCCTGCTATTGCATGACTTGTTATTAAGATATCAGACGAGGTAAGGTCTATTAGCTATTAAATGATATTTTTGTACTATTGCAGAAACAGTTTTAAATTTTTAACTTGGGGTCATTTTGAAGAACATTTGGGCAAATTAAATTTTTTGTTTAACTATTTTATCCGACCTGTGTATGCCATGCCCTTAAGTTGCTGTCTTCGTAGATGGAAGGTAGTTATTGGATTGGACTGTTATTTCTGAAACAAACACATTCATTATAAAACTGTATTTCACTGAATATTTTAGAAAACTAAACAAGATTACTTTCACATGTTTTTTGAGTTTTAGATGCAATTTTTTTGCATAAAATGTTATTTAAAAAACATCACAATATTGTTTTGAAATGGTTTGCCAATGTGAAATGGGATTAAAAAGTGTTACTGTAATTTATTTAGCTATAAAATTCGCTCACGCTTCAAAAAATCAACAAAAAAAAACACTTGTCATACAATCCACATGAAATCAATCTTTTGCGAATCCACTATTACAATGCGTAGCAAAAGAACATAGACATTTTTTATTTTTTTTTACCTAATAGCTAATTAAACGAGTAAGAAATAATAAATAAATTATGCAAATATGTTTTAATTAATGCAAATTATAAAATGCTCGAATGACTTTAAGCAGTCATGGATTTATTACAAAAGATAAAAACAAACAAAAATGCTGCCCCATAAATATATAGATAACCATTGTTAGAAGATGGATAGCCAAAATTTACATATTCCAAGAACATATACTTGTGACACAAAAGTTTCCTGGGATAAAAGATAACCTCTCTTTCCATTTTCGACTTTTTGCAAAGATGCCTCGCATGATACACTTTTCCAAAAGGAAATTTTACAAAAAAAATTTGCAAACAACAGAAATTTTGCAAACTATTTTGAAAAAAATCTCGTTCTGAGTGACCAAAGAAAACTTTTAAACTGCAAGACAGATAGATTTTGATATTAGTTTTCACACAGGACCTGTCACGAGAAGTTATCGTTCGAGTATCAAAATCCACGGTGCAGTTGGAGAGTTCTATCTCGTTTTGTACATAACTCAACAGTCCTCCAACAACTTCAACAACAGGTAAGGATTCCAGTCAGGGGGAAACTTGTATCGCGAATTATATTCATAACAAGGATATTGTTGTCCGTGGGAAGGAATGGGGATACTTTCAGATCGTATTGTCAGGTGGGGTCAGTGAATAAAGGTACCACGAAAATATGGATCATAAATAAGTATACCACATTTTATTAAATTCCTAGATGCAGAATAAATAGCATTTCTTACGAAAACATGTTGTTGTTGACCGATAGAACCCATGAGAAACAAGGGGGACAGGATGACAGGGATTGTTAACCAAGCTATAGATTCCAACAACAACAACAACATAGATTCCAGGTGGTATGGAACGAGACAAATATTATTGTAAAAATGCTTAACTCGAAAACAAGCAGGGTGTATAAATATAAGGAATCATTCGGGGGACATCATTCAGATTCAGATTTCGAAGTTGAGAGTTGGTTATCAGATACCCGTGACCAGGAATGTAGGTCCTCAGATGCTAATGCAATTGGATTATACCGCTTGAGACAGTGCCGGTTCGGAGGGTTAATCATCAGAGCCATGGGTAGACAACTATGGGGTAAGCGTTCTCACTTATATTCATCCTCACAGTCAATTCCGCGATAATAACATTACCTTATTAATGAAGGTTTTTAAATGGTTAATTGTAACTTAACTTAAGGTTATCATGACTAATTCGAATTCCAATAATTTGTTAGTTAAGATCATTATAGTAGAAATTGTATTAAATTGTTACAGTATATTAACTTACATAACCAGAATCTTGTAAATATATTAAGTGTAAATAAATGTCATTATATTAACCACTAGCATTGATTCAGTGTGTACTTCTTATGAGTTTAATTATGGATCACTTTACGTTACGGCCAGAGTGCTATTGTAGCTACTCAACAGTTGGTTCCGATGACCTGGATGAAATGGGCAACAAATTTTTTTTTCATTCTTTAAATAAAAATAAAGAAAAATATATACACTGAATGATTGCTGGACTTTAATTAGAATGAAATTGTACAATTACTTGTTCCAATTGTTCATATAAGTATCTTATAGAACTCGCAAATGGTTATTGGTATTTTTTATTGTTGTGCATTTTGATTATTGAGAGATTTATTATTTGATTGAAAAATAAGTTTACAATTGTTAAACCATGACGGAAGTCGAAAATGGGTTATTCCCAGAAAATCATACTCAAATACAAACCTCACCATACAATTTTCCAAATGCTGTGATGATTCAGAACTTAATTCCGATATTTGACGGAACTTCTGCCATAACCCCTAACTACTTCATAGAAACTAGCACACAATTATTAAAAGATTTGAACATTTCCCCTCATCAAAAAATTTTAATTTTAAAAAGCAAATTCAAGGGCGAGGCTTTATCAAATTTAATTGGGAATCTAGAATTGTCAGCGGAGACGAATTTAGACACGTTCAAAACTAAATTCCTCGATTTCTATCAAGATAACCAAAGCCTAGCATTAAGACAGCAGGATTTGGCAAATTGTCGTCAATTTCCGGATGAAAACATAAAATCATTCGCGATCAGAATCACTTCCACAGCGAGAAATTTTATGGGAGAAGTTAACTTTGGAGTCACTGGAAATCAAACAAATATTCAACCAAATTAGATTAGCTAAACTCATCGATGGTATATTACCGATTTATAAAATGCAGTTACTTACGAAGGATTTGAGCGATTTCGACTCAGCAATTAAATTTGTACAATTACTACAAACAAACCAAGCTCTATTTACATCACAAGCGGTCACAAATATTACATCACCCAACATCACACAAGCAAATCAAGATATGACACACTATCTTTTGGACAAAATGTCTCAGGAAATTGCTAATTTAAAAATTGAAGGTCGTCAATTACATAAGAAATTTGATACCCAAGCAAAACACAGTAATGTCAATAGGGATAGGCAATGCATTATTTGTGGGAGATTTAATTGTTATAACATGCATGATAAGCAACACGATTATAGTAGAAACGAAAGGCAAAATTGGGCATACAGAGGAAGGAATGAACAAAACTTTAATGGAAGAGGGCATTTTGATAACAGAGGATTCCAAACAAGGACGTTTGGACAGAGCAGAGATTTCGGACAGCGTAATTTCCGCCAAAATAATAATGGAGAAAGGAATTTTGGGGGAGGAAATTGGGAATATAATAGTGGACAGAGAGGAGATTTTGGATACAGGAACTTTCAGAATAGAGGAACACGAAGTCGAGGGGGAAATGGGCAAGATAATTTTCGAGAAACAGGTAGACGGGATGGATACGTTGAACAAGGGAGATCATTCGCGAGACAATCAGGGCCAGACAGGTACAATGAGCGAACACATAGGAATTTAAACTAACAAGGGGATACTAAGAAAAGCGTCTGCTAGTCTCCCCAATGGAACACAAAGGAAATTTGCAAATAATGCGAAATAATAATTATAACAAAATCAGTCGGGCGCAACACATTAGAAATAACAATGCAATCAATCAGAGAAATGATTGGATTCGGGAATTACAAGAAGAAACACACAGACAAAGCCAGAAAAGGGTTTTTGAAATAACACAAGCAAAAACAAATGTAGTTGGGAAAAATTATCTTCCCGTTGTAAAGGCTAAAATTGCAGAAATAGACGTAATCCTGTTGGTTGACAGCGGTGCAAGTTGCACGATCGCTTCTAGTGGAATTTTTAATCATATTACACAGAAAATTAAACTTAAACAAATGACCGCAGACGTCGAATTTTTTTCCGTAAGCAATCAAGCCCTAAATGTTACAGGATGCTTTGAAATACCTATACAACTCGGAGGGAAAACAATCACGCATAAATTTTATGTCGTCGACCAAAAACTAAGCGATAATTACTCAATGATCCTTGGTTTTGATTTTCTTAAGCAAAACGAACTAAACTTAGATTTTTCTAAAGACTTATTAATAGGAAAAGGACTAACATGCAAAATACATGATGTTAAAACAGTCCAACTTAATAACATAACCACAAGTTCAAGGGATAAACTACAATCTAATTATCAAATCGAACCATTCCAATCTAAACTAATCACACTACATATAGGTGCGGATGTCACTGAAGGACAAGAAATACTCTTAGAACCAATAATACAAAATAAGGGAATACAGATCAGTGACGCTGTAGTTAAAATTAACAGAAATAAGTCGACTCAAATGCTTATTTCAAACATAACATCAGAGAAAATACATTTAAATAAAAATTCAAAAATCGCGACAATACAGACATATATTGACAACGTTTATATCGAAAAAATAAGGAAAATCCGTAGACAGGAATTAAAAGAGGAAGATTTTAACTTACAACGCTTAGACAAGGAGACGCGCACAAAATTGTTGGCACTTTTGCGAGAGTTTGGAGATATTTTTTCTAAATCAATGTTAACACTTGGAATAACACAGGCAGTTCAACCTCAATTTACAGTCAACGGACATGATCTTCCCACATCAAGATCATTTCCAGTACCTCAATCCTTGAGGGAGATTTTAAGAGAACAATTACAAGAAATGGAGGCAGCCAACATCATAGAACGTTCGGATGCGTATATACATTTTCCACTCATCTTAGTACGAAAACGCAACTTTTCAGGCCAGGCATCCCAAGATAATATAAGAATTTGTATCGATTTCAGAAAGTTAAATGAGATTATTTCTTATTCATCTCACCCCTTACCAATTATCCATGCTGAAATTGATAAATTAAGAGGCGCTAAGCTCTTAACTAATTGCGATTTGGCAAGCTCATTTTTTCAAATACAATTAAAAGAAGAGGATCGCCAATACACAGCGTTTCAAACGCCATACGGTCCTTATAATTTCGTTTCCATGCCAATGGGCGTTAATTATGCCCCAGCGACTTTGCAGAAATTGTCAGACAAAATCCTGGGACCAATAACTGATTTACAAATCGCCAATTTCGTTGACGATTTTGGCATTGGAGCGGCTAATGTCGATGAAATGTTGTTTAAACTAAGAAAATTTTTTACACAACTAAGGCAATACAATTTGACACTTAACCCGAAAAAGTGTTCTTTCCTAGTACGAGAAATTGACTTTATAGGACACAGAATCAACGAGCAAGGCACACAGCCCACAGCTCAAAATTTAATTAAGATCAGGAATTTTGCCACCCCCACAACGATGAAAAAACTCAGAGCCTTTAATTGACTTGTTAATTTTTATAGGAGATATATTAGAAACTTTTCTGAATTAACGGCACCTCTTACGGACTTAACAAAAGATAAGAAATTTAAGTGGACAGAAAGAGCTCAAACTGCGTTTGATCAACTGAAACAATGCCTTGATGAAAGCCCAATTCTTATACAACCAAATTATAATAAAGATTTCATTATTTCTTCAGACGCCTCACTCACGGCGATAGCTGGCTGTCTTAGCCAAATAGATGAAAACACTAACACAAAACTACCTATCTCATACTTTTCAAAAAAACTCACTGATACACAGAAAAAGTATCGAATTTTTGAACTAGAACTTTTGGCCTTAATTGAGACCTTAAGAGCATTCAGATTTTATGTATACGGGTGAAAAATAGCATGTGAAATCGACAACAAAACCTTAAGTCAAATAAAAACTATACAAAGCCCAGCCACAAGAGTCTCACGCCAAATTTTAGAACTTTCAGACTATGACATTCTCTTTAAACTAATACCATCACATGAAAATTTAATTCCAGACACCTTAACTCGATATTATCACAATCATTTAACAACACAAGGACTAGACACGCCAAGAACACACGTTCCTTTCTTTGGCGGAGATTAGAGAAGAACAAAACAACGATTCCGAATCAAATACGCTCAGACAAAAAATTCAATACAACCCACATCTGTTAAATAAAACAGAAAGATAATACTTCATTGAAGATGAGCTATTAATACGGAAAACCTTTAAATCCTCTCAATTAGGGGAAGGGGTTGTAAAACAAATTTTTATACCCAAGAAATTTAGGGCCAATATCATGATTCTTACAGACGCATTACATAGCGGATTTTCAAAAACATATGATAATGCTATACAATATTTCTGGTGGCCAGGAATTTATATTGATATTAAAAAATTTGTACTATCATGTCAAGATTGCATGACCTATAAAAGCCCAAATCGTTATAAACAACTACCAATTCAAGATAACATAATAGCTACGAGACCATTGGAGTACCTAACAATTGATGTCGTAGGCCCTCTAAACGCCACAAATAACAATAATAAGTACATACTTTGCTGTTTTGATTTATTTACACGTCATATGATGCTTTATAGTATGCCAAATCAAACTTCAAAAGAAGTCGCAGAAAAATTGTGGTTATACATATCAACTCTAGGAACTTTTGAAAATTTAATCTGCGATAACGCTCAGGCATTTCATAGCGAAATAATGGTGGCCTTATCTGAGAAACTTCAGGTAAATAGAGTCCGAATTTCAAGTAACAGGCCCCAGTCCAACTCTTCAAACGAGACCACGCACCGCCAGTTGAAAATTAGCCTGTCCATTTTATCAAAGGATCTCCACAATTGGGATGAAGCGCTGCAATTTTATTCTTTATTGTACAACGACCAAGTACACTCTACAACACAACAAAAACCATTCTTTCTTATGTTTGGAAGAGACGCCAATTTACCATACTCAGTAAAAATCACAAAAGAGGAACGCAACACAATCCCCGAATTTGTTCAAAAGAGAATGGACCTTTTCGACAAAATACAAAAAATTGTAGTCGACAACTATGGCAAAGCAGCAAAGGCTCAGCAAGATTATCGATTAACAAGGGGGGCCAAATTGAGATTATTTCAAACAGGGGACCTCGTTTTCTTACACACCCCAAATCTGGGACGTGAAAACAAACAACCTAAACATCCTCTGTTTACGGGTCAGTTCAAAGTTATTCAACAACACTCTGATGTCAATTTTTCTATTCAAAACGTAGACAACGATAAACCAAAAATTATCCGTGTACGTGGGGAAAGACTATTAAAATATACACCGCGAAATACAAATTACGAAGTGTATCACAAGAACGAAACTCAACCGACAGAAAATACACAGCCAAAACAGTTATACACAGCCACAAAGCACATCACAACACATAACAATGATTCGGAGAGCGAATGGGAAGAAAACATTCCATTAGCGTATTTCCAGACGATTACAAATAATTCAGTACCACACACAACTTCACGAGAGCCGCCGTCATTAAACCAAAATGACTCCGAAGAACACACACACAATCTCGACACACATTCAAACAAACCCACATTACACACACAACTGTCAACGGAATCAAACGACATTATCATTTATGATCCACACACACCTCGCCCAGACGGGCAAAACTTGACACATGAAACGGACATTCAAAGCTCACAAAATCAATCAGAACACCATTACAATTTACGACCACGAACTCAAAACGAGACAGCAGCGGGGAGAGTTTTAGATTGGGCTTTAAGGTTAACAGAAACTTAACGACAAGGAAAGGAAAAAACATTTTGACACTTGCCACATAAAACTATTACCTAGTGGAACAAAATTAAATAATTAACTCGAAATTATTCAAAAATATATATATTATCATCCACTTTCTTCTTTGGTTTGAACTTACGTTAAGGTTTACGGAAAACTTCGGCCGGGTTTTCAGTATTCCTAAACAAAATCACCCCAAATAGAAACATAACTATTAAATCCGAACTCATCTAACATTCTGAGAGACGTCCTCAGAATTTGGAAGTTCAGATATTAAATTAATTCATTATGTAACTTTCACTACATTTCGTTGTCTCACACAACATCAAAATAATAAAATAACTTGTGGAAAAATTACGAATTTAAAGAAGAAAAAAAAAATAATAATAATTTATCACATTTGTCAAAGAAAAAAAAATTAAAGTTGAACTTCTTAAGCTTTGAAAGAAAATTATTTTAGTGTATGTATAAAAACACTTTACTTATTCAAGTAAAAATTTACACATGAATTCAATTATTTTATAATTAAAATTTCTAATATTTGGAAAACGTGAAATCAGCACAGTACAAAATTACTTTCTTACTTAAAGTTTTGACAAAAGATTATGAAACATTTTTATATACTCCTTGTTGTTGGTTATTTTAAATGATTGTCGAAACTCGACGATATATTCGGAAATTGAGGGGGGTTTTTTTTCTCGGAAGGGCCAAAGTAGCTCAGGTTGTATATACGGATATGGAAGAGTCAAGACATCGTCGGGGCAAGTGTAAGGAGAAAAAAAGGTGAAAGGGAAATTTATTGAGCAGGAAGGCTCCATAGGGGTCAAAAGAAGGGATGGCGAAAATGATACAAAGTGTTATAATAGGTTATAAGTTGGGGTGTCGATTCTAGTAGCCACCCCCCGCGGACAATGAGCGTCGGACAATGAGTTTACGAGGCATCACACAAAGGGAATTTCCACCCTTCGATACCGTTATTCGTGACAAGAAAGCGTAAACATTCTCAACCCCCCTTAGCATTGGAACGGTAAATACCCTTCCCACCCCTCTCCTCAGTAGGAGTGAAGTACTACGTACAATATGTAGGTTTATAAAGGGCTATGAGGTCGAATTGTGTTATGAAAGGCTGTAAGGCTGAATTAGGTTAGGTAAGGCAGAGAAGCCAATTGGGAAAAGAAGTAGATTCGGATATACTGAGTTTAATAATGGAAATTTACTGAGAAAAGGATTTAGGTAAATGGGAATTTCAAAGAGTTAAATCAACTAAGGTTACAGCCGACCAAACGGTATAGTGGTTAGCGTGCTGGCTTCTAGACCGCGAGGTTGCGGGTTCGAGTCCCGTGTTGGCATGGATGTTTGTAAATGTATGTTGGTTTGTTAAATGACGAAATGTTTCGGCGCATTATAGCCCTCGTGTTGCTGACGGCGCCAGATAATCTGAATACAACCAACTAAGGTTACAATGATTTATTCTATGGCATTGTGTGTGAGATTTTGTTTTGAGGAATGATATGATTTGTATTTTGAGTAAGATTATTATTTTGTGGAATAAAAGGATATATTAGGATATAAAATTTTGGAATTAGAATAAATACAGCAACGAAGGGTATCAGTGATCTGATGTTTGTTCTTGTAGGCTGTATGGGTATGATTGGAACAGTAATGGTATATAAAAATATATTATGAAGAATTAATTTTTTTTTCCTAAAATTGAAAATGATAACGAAATTTATTGAATTTACTAGACTAGTTAATCTGGTAAATTACGATATGATTGGATTGTCATTTTGACAAAGTAGTATTTTATATATAGTATTTAGGAGGCTAACACATAAGATTATAATGCATGCTTTAATTAGAGAAAAACAAATACAGGTTAACGTCAATTGGTAACCAAAAGCTTAGATATTATTGACTGTGAGTGAATGGTATTTGTGGAGATCAGATGCTTACTTACAGGTTTTTCCAGAAAACGTCCTTATTGACAAATGACTTCCAATTTACGGAACCATCATAAGGTATATTACGAGTGGATCCAGCGAACACCAACAAAACACAATCTTCAAAATTCTACAATTACACATGAACTACGAAGTATCACAAGACAGGCGACCGTAGACAACAGATGTGCTTTGGAACAGAAGATTTCTGTGGCATATTCCAAAATCCACAAACTCACACGGAAAGTGTCATTGTTCATTGACTCATCAGAGGGCCACTCTGATTAATGTTCATAACAAGACACATTAACAAACCCACCACTAATAACATTCGTCATTCGTTGTACGACGGTAAAGGTCTTTTTGCGATCATCAGACTTTGACCAATACTGACTGTGCCTACAAATATACTGACTGTAATTAGTGATAACAAATGATATTACTATATGAATTATTAGAATATAGGGTTTCAACGTCTTTTTCTACGCAATTTCGAGCCAAATACAAATTGCTTGGAAAATGTGTGTTGCAGTCGTCATTTCTTCAGTCGTCACTCATAGGTTGAAGCTAATGAGACGTTGGCCTTTAAAGATTCAGTGTTTTCATAGCAGAGCAACATTTTAAGCCTTGCAAATAAGGGCTACGTTAAGCACGACATCATGTATCCTCTTCGAAAGACTTTCACTTCTTCCGAATGACAAACGTGAGACTCATCACATCACCTTTGTCTTCAGTGACAAAGGTTCAATTAAAGGTGAATTTCAGAGACTACAAAATCGATGTAGTGCAACGAGATGTTCACCCAAAAATTCTTCAAACGGAAGCGGAGACTGATGCTACAACGAGAGGCTAATTGTTCTACTGTCAAATTTTTAAGACACAAACGTTTCATGATCTGAGTTCATGTCAACTGAAACTGGTGAGTGTTGCCCTTCAAAGAAATCACAGATGAAGACCTTGGTCCAATGCATCGCATTGGATTTCTGCTTCAAGATACATCGATTTAACTTTTGAATTCAATTATTGAGCTACATGAAGGTGTCAACACATGTTTCAAACATAAACTTATTTGACTGGATTAATTTTCTGACTCTAATTAGCACATTAATTCCATGCTGTTGTGATCGTAAAAAGTTACACGACTTTAACCATATCACTTATACATGCATTTTATTTCAGGAATTTTAGTGTACATGCAGAAGATTAGGTTTCAGAAATTATACTTATTTTTATCTATTCTACTGTTTACTGATTTTCAGTTCATGAAGAAATTCTTATAGATGGAGTGATAATACTTATGATTTTGATTTACTACAGAGGACTTTTCTTTTGTGTTTTAGAATGAGATTTCTATTTATTATCCTTACTATTGTATTAGTATACCAATAATTTTTACTTGGTTATCACGAAATTCACATTACTAAATTATTTTTACATTACATAATTGAATTCGTTTGGAATGTGAATGTGATATTTTAAGGTAGAATATTAATCATTATTAATTGTATCTTCAGTATCATTGCTAACATTTTTTATTATTACTATTACTACTATTCTTATTACTATTGTTATCATTATTATTTAAGTGCGTCTTGTGAATTTTAGTGGATATTATGCCAAAACTCAGGCACTCATTGATTATAGTTTAAATGTTCTATTATATAGATTATGTGACATTTCCTCTAAGTTAAGAAGGATCTTTGATTTTATTTAAGGAAAATTTAACCAATTTTGTTGTATTATTTTAGTATGATTGTCTTAATGTGTCACAGAAATTAGCGAACCAAATGAATAGATATTTTTCACTACATTATTATTACTACTAGGCTTGAGCTCTTTGAATTATTTCTCAGCCATTTGGTTAGTACAGGAAGTTTTATTTTCATTTCTGTTCACATATGTATCGTGGTATTTAGTGATTTAATATTTTAATCTTATATCAATATTTCTTTTATGTTAGGCCAACAGATGACATGGGCTCATAAAATATTTAAGACAAACTCCTTAAACGGCCTTACTTTAGAATAGCAAGGACATTTTCCAGGAATTGGGCAATTGTATCCAGATAATCAAATATAACGAAATGTAACGTTACTTGGAAATGAAAGTCTTGGAATAGAATCGAGCTCCGTCACCTGAACGGCATCATTTGTACATATTTAACAATGTATTACCTATTGCTTATATAATCCTTATGTAACATTGATAACGGAATCTGACTGTGGGGAAACGTGTAGAAGTCTAAGGAAACTGCAAATGATGACGTTGTCACCATTTGGGAAGGAAAGGGGGAATATTGTTGGAGAGTTCTATTTCGTTTTGTACATAACTCAACAGTCCTCCAACAACTTCAACAACAGGTAAGGATTCCAGTCAGGGGGAAACTTGTATTGCGAATTATATTCATAACAAGGGTATTGTTGTCCGTGGGAAGGAATGGGGATACTTTCAGATCGTATTGTCAGGTGAATAAAGGTACCACGAAAATATGGATCATAAATAAGTATACCACATTTTATTAAATTCCTAGATGCAGAATAAATAGCATTTCTTACGAAAACATGTTGTTGTTGACCGATAGAACCCATGAGAAACAAGGGGGACAGGATGACAGGGATTGTTAACCAAGCTATAGATTCCAACAACAACATAGATTCCAGGTGGTATGGAACGAGACAAATATTATTGTAAAAATGCTTAACTCGAAAACAAGCAAGGTGTATAAATATAAGGAATCATTCGGGGGACATCATTCAGATTCAGATTTCGAAGTTGAGAGTTGGTTATCAGATACCAGTGACCAGGAATGTGGGTCCTCAGATGCTAGTGCAATTGGATTATACCGCTTGAGACAGTGCCGGTTCGGAGGGTTAATCATCAGAGCCATGGGTAGACAACTATGGGGTAAGCGTTCTCACTTATATTCATCCTCACAGTCAATTCCGCGATAATAACAATACCTTATTAATGAAGGTTTTTAAATGGTTAATTGTAACTTAACTTAAGGTTATCATGACTAATTCGAATTCCAATAATTTGTTAGTTAAGATCATTATAGTAGAAATTGTATTAAATTGTTACAGTATATTAACTTACATAACCAGAATCTTGTAAATATATTAAGTGTAAATAAATGTCATTATATTAACCACTAGCATTGATTCAGTGTGTACTTCTTATGAGTTTAATTATTGATCACTTTACGTTACGGCCAGAGTGCTATTGTAGCTACTCAACAGTGCATCAAAGCATTTTAATTTCTTGATTATCACAAAATGTGTCGTTCGCCAAAGTTTACACAGTGGCATAAAGACGCTAGTGTTCATCGGGCACGAAATCATATAAATTGCACTTATGAATGATTGAGTGTTCTGTTCAGTAATGAAAAGAAGTTTAATTTAGATGACCTCGATGGATGAGCATATTACTGGCAAGATATTCACAAGAAACCGTGAACTTTTTCAGTAGACAACAAGGAGTGGGTTCACTCTTGGTGTGGGGAGCATTTTGTTACAACAGAACTATAGATATTGCCTTTTTAAAAGGTCGTCAACGTTTCAAAGATTTCCAGATAACGCTCGAAGTACAGTTACTTCCATTTGGAAAGTTGCTAAATGGCGACAATTGGAATATCAGCAAGACTATTACTCCATTTACGAGTCAAACTCTACAATGTAATGATTTAGTTAAAACCAAATAACTGTTATGGACTATCCAGCCCTAGCTCCTGACCAGAACAAAATGGAGAATCCTCTGGGGAGTATTATCTAGAAACGTTTTTGCTAATGGGAGTCAATTTGCAACACATCAAGATCTAAAGCTGCAAATTGAAGGAAGTTGGTTTTCTCTAAAACCTGAATGACGTTTTTCTCGAGGTTTTGAACTCATTAGTAAAAACGGCTTAAAAATTTGAACGTTAAGGGGAAAAATTAGTTGTCTATTAAATTTTGGAACAATAAAATATAATTTTAATTTTTATCACAAAGTCTGGCAATTGTGTGATATTATTTTTGTACATTATTATTATTATTGTTTTGATGTTATTTATAAATAAAAATTATTCTGAAATGTTTACTCATCTTTTTCAATTGTAAAATTAAAAAAAAAAAAAAAAAAAAAAAAAAAAAAAACATTGTCTTTGGGACGCACTGTAACCCGAAATAATTTTTGAAGCAACTTTTCCAGGTAAATTTAACGATCAAGAAATGCTTTGATGTCCCTCCCCCATTAGAAATTTCCTTTCCTTCTAACTAAAAATGATGTGCTTATTAAAAAATTAAACTTACATTTTTCTCCTCGCCATTACTTCCATTTCAGTAGAAACATTACTGCTGATCTTTTTTTTTTCCCTGGCAGAACTTAAATTTCTCATGTGACTCCTTTTTTAACACTGGATATACCAGGTTCATTGCATTAATGTTCCAGACAATTAACGCGTCCCTGAAGTCTACATTTAGACTATTTATCTATCAAGTATGAAAAGGTTCGTTCATCAATCCCTTACCATTCAATTTAAATGAAATGAAATTCCAGAGACCAACACAAATGAAATAGATGTTTCAAATTTCAATCATTTGCGTGCATAATAATGATGTATGGAGATAAAATAAGTGAGTGAAATTTTGCCAAACGTAGATTTCCTTGTTATTGGTTGAGAGTTTCGAGAATTTTTAAGTTCAAAATGGTATATTTCTACATACCCATCGATAAATAGTCTACTACTTCAATTACAAATTCTTTCCCGTGATTTTCTGGCACATATCCATCTTTCTGCAATCTTCGGTGGATGGAGCAACACTGAAACGTAATAAGAATAAAACACGTGCGTTAAAAAATTCCGATGCTTCTATTCAGAAAAAGTCTTTTAAAAACAATAATATAGTGCAAATTTGCAGATATATAAGGAAAATACTGCTCTAGTGTATAAATTGGTCAATAAGGCTTTTCCACAGAAACAGGAAATAGTGTGTCCTACACAAGACAGATAGGTTTAATTAAAAAAATTGGAATTTAAAATGTTTATTAATAAAATTCTTGTACTTATAAGATCCCCCTACTCAAGTGCTATCAATAGAAGGTAACAACTTTTAAAACTTCGTACTTACAAAAAAAAATCTCCAAGAAAATAGAGTTTAAAATGCACTGCACGTGATGTCCACTCTCCTGCACGTGACGATAGAATGGCCCAATAGATAGTTTCCTATCAAATTTCGGTTGAACTTTTGCGAAACTTTCGCGAATTTCGGTTGAACTACAGAGTTCTACTTAGATGGAGGAATTGTGCTCCAATACAATAGGAGAAAATAAAATGTGTTATACAGATAAAGTTTGTAAGATAAATTCACCATATAAAGCTAGCTTAAGGTTCAATCATTCTCTTACCATTTCGGTTATCTAGATCCACTAAACAATTCTTCTCCTAAGATTTCAAAGAACTTAATAGTGAAAGAGAACTTAATATTGTTCAATAATGAATTTTGAAGTAGGCTGACAGTTATGAAGATGATGCTTAACGAAGTGTACCTCTGAAGCATATTTTGGATTTCTTCTTTTTCCATGAGATGGTGCATTATGGGAGGATGACGACATGCTGTCATCTCCTCCTGGCTCATCTCTTCAAATCTCACACATCCCAGGATGTCCGTGGCATCGTCTTCCCTCGACTCTCGATCGTAGTTAAGCCACTTCAAGGCAGCCACGTAGACCATGATTGCACTAGAAAAGAAGTGAAATAAAGATTGTGTTTGATATACTATAAAGCCTTTTTAAAATATTGTTCTTTTCGACTAATGGTGGATCTCTAGTATTCTTAATAATGTATTTTGAACAGCATAAGGTCTTACGAAATATTACTTAAAAAAAGTTAGATGGTAAAAGGAAAGCATTTCATTTTGACAGATTTATGAAAAATTCAACCTTTCCCTACCAAAATAAAACAAGGTCAGCATGTTTATATTCTCAGCTACCAGATGTAGAAACTATTGTTATAGTTCAAAAAAATTGAACTTGCTTTTTACATAAATCGGCCTAACATGACACATAGTTCCCAACAATTCAAAACTATCGATAGAGTATGTCAGGTCGTCCTGCTGTCCATCACACTAGAAATTATATTCTTTACTAGCTAATTACTATAAATAATAATAATACTTATAAATAATTTTAACATGTGCAATATTTTAGCTAGCTGCTGAAATCTGTCATTCGTGTATAAGACACAGTTTTTGGCGCTTCGCTCGCAGGAAGGTTCATCGCTACGCAAAATCGAGCTTGCTTCGTTCGCTGAAAAGTTCATGGACACGTAAACACAGGCTTATTTCACTCGTTAAAAGGTTCATTGCTATGCAAGCATATTCTCACTTCGCTCTCTGAAAGGTTCATTGCTGGGAAAGTATTATGCTCGCTTCACTCACTAAAATCTAATACTTACTTACTTAATATTGGAAGCCTCTCGCTAGTCAAAAAAAAAAATTCCCCGTTAATACAATAATACAAAACCCCTTTAAGATTATTTTAACACGTGTTTGTGGAAAGCAAAATTAGAGGCTAAAACTACTTATGTTGAAACTTTCAGAGATCTAGGCCTATTCGAAGTCGCTTTTTGTAAAAAAATTAATTGAAAAACAAATTAAAATTTTAACATTCTTTTTATCAGTCCAATTAGAAGGCCAAAACTACTTGTGTTGAACATTTCAGAAATGTAGCCCAATCACAAATCGCTTTATAAAATATTTGTTAATTAATTAATGAAAAAAAATAATTTAATTCAGTTTTTTAAAAATCCAATTAGAAGGTCACAACTATATCTGTTGAAAATTTCAAAGCTGTAGCCGTATTTGAAATCGTTTTGTAATACATATATTAATTAATTAAAAAAATTAATTAATAACAAACTAAACAAAAATTAAAAATTCTGTTTTTCTAAAGTCCAATTAGAAGGACAAAACTACTTATGTTGAAAATTTTCGAACTGTAACCCTATTAGAAATCGTTTTGTAAAATATTAATGAATTAATTAATTAATTAATTAATTAAAAAGAAACTAAATAAAATTTAAAATTCTGTTTTTCAATAGTCCAATTAAAAGGCTAAAACTACTTATGTTGGAAATTTCAGAGCTGTAGCCCTATTAGATATCGTTTTATAACATATTTATTGATTAATTAAAAAAATTAATTAAAAAAGAACTAATTAAAATTTTAACATTCTGTTTGTGATGTATACAATTAGAAGGCCAAAACTACTTATGTTGAAAATTTCAGAGTTATAGCCCTATTAGTAGTCGTTTTGTAAAAAGTTTATTAATTAAATAAAAAAATTAATTAAAAAAAAAAGAACAAAATAAAAATTTAAATTTCTGTTATTTAAAAGTCCGATTAAAACGCCAAAGCTACTTATGTTGAAAATTTCAGAGCTGTAGCCCTATTAGTAATCGTTTTATAAAATGTTTATTAATTAATTAAAAAAATAATTAAAAAGGAACAAAATAAAAATTTAAAATTCTGTTTATTAAAAGTCCGATTAAAAGGCCAAAACTACTTATGTTGAAAATTTCAGAGCTGTAGCCCTATTAGATATCGTGTTGTAACATATTTATTTACTAAAAAAATTAATTAAAAAAAAAAAGAACAAAATAAAAATTTAAATTTCTGTTATTTAAAAGTCCGATTAAAACGCCAAAGCTACTTATGTTGAAAATTTCAGAGCTGTAGCCCTATTAGTAATCGTTTTATAAAATGTTTATTAATTAATTAAAAAATTAATTAAAAAGGAACAAAATAAAAATTTAAAATTCTGTTTTTTAAAAGTCCGATTAAAAGGCCAAAACTACTTATGTTGAAAATTTCAGAGCTGTAGGCCTATTAGATATCGTTTTGTAACATATTTATTTAATAAAAAAATTAATTAAAAAAGAACTAATTAAAATTTTAAAATTCTATTTGTGATGCATAAAATTAGGAGGTCAAAACTAAGTATTCTGAAAATTTCAGAGATCTACTCCAATTTTAAGTAGGTTTCTATAGATCCACAGAGACACAGACAGACAGACACACAGCTTGTTTTATTATTATAAATAAGCAAAAGAGAAGAAGAGAGCTAAATCGAATTTGATGAAACTAGGATAATATATTTGTCCTGGGAGGTCAATTGATTCCTTAAAGGAGTTCAGCACTTTTTTAAAAATATTAGATCTTAAGTTTCAATTTTGTTTTCTGTTATTACAGAATAATTAATTTTTCAATTTATTTATTTAAATTATATATAATAATAATTATTATTTTTTTTTTTATTATTATTATTTTTTTTTTTTTTTTTTTTTTTGGTAGACACTCTACACTAAAGTTGAGATAAGCATATGTAATGACTTGTTTGTCAATTTGTCTATAGATAAGACTAATATTACCACTTGGCAAATTTTCAAGTCATGAAAAGTATTGTTTACCTTACTAATTTTGCGATATTTTACTAATTTGTTATTGCTAAAAAATTGTCAAATTTGAATCAGTGAGTTTTGTTGTTACTTATGTTTATAGAAATATCCTAGGATGAAAAAGTCTATAGTCTTTCTATTCGCAATTTTTTTTCAACTTTCAATATCGATTTGAAATCGAAATATCGATTCAATATCGATCTTTCAATATCAATTTGAAATCGAAGAAAATAATTTTACAAAACTAGTGGTAAATTGCAAATATTTCAGGCGTTATAATTTATGAATCTTCAAAATTTTCTAATCAAAATTATATTTTTCATATAATTTTGAATTTTTGTAGTAGCAATATTAAGCATACAATTGTCGGAAAAAAATAGATTATCAATCTTAACCACTTCAGTCGCCAGGCTATTTGGTTCCAAGTATTTTAACACTGCCATATTTTACAAAAAATGTCTTCAAATACTTCTTCTATGGATAGGGATATACATACAAAACATTTCAATAGAGTATTTAACACATACTTGTAGTTTTTAAAAAAACATTTAGAAAAAAAGTCGAAAATTTTTATGATGCTATTTAGCATAAATGGTCCTGGTCAGGGTTTTAATAGAGCGATTTACATTCTTGTACAATAATAAATAAAAATTCTTACCTTCTGTCTCTGTCACTATCCCTTTTAAGAAGTTCCATCATTTACTCCTTATTCAAATCCAAGAAATCTTTACGTACCTCCACTGACTTAAAATTCCTCACTAATATGTTCACTACTCTCCTCAACTTGCCTTCTCTCACACCATTCATCTGAAAAGAACATTAAATCATCAATAACATGTATATTCTTTTTAAAATTACAACAATACGAACAATACTTAAATAATAAAAATATAATCAATATTACAAAATCAAAACTAAGATGCTCGATTTTATCAACTTCGATTTTATATTCGATTATATAGTATATACTATCTATGTTTGGATTGTACCATCGGAAAATTATAACGTAAAATTTGGATGTGCAATTTTAAGTATTTAATGACACTTTGAACTTCATACATACATCGAAAAATTGCAATTTCTTTATACTTACTTCAATCTGTAAATATTTTAAGACTACGTCTGAATATTTCCCATAATAAACAGCACTAATGTCTCTTTTAAATTTAGAATAATGTAGAATTTATATCATCATTACAATTTATCATAAATTAATGTACAAAGCATGTGCAATTTAAAGCTACTAACTACACACACAGTTCCTCCACGTCCTTGATGCCCAGATATTGTGCGGCTCTTCTTACTGCTTCAATCTTCTGGCAGTTCATTTGAAGGAGATATCCATAATACATGAACTCGAAGAGGGATTCCAAGGCTTCAGATGAAAGGCATTCAGAAGGCAACTGAAAATCCAACCGGCAATTATGGTTACGACAAATAAATAATGTACAACACTTGAATGAATTTGATAGTCTTTCGTTAGGAGATCAATAAGATTTCAATCTTACATCTCCATTTGTACCTTAACTAATGCTATAAAAAGAACACTTTGAAATGTACTACACAATAGACAAGGCACGATTTCCACACTTAAAGACGGATCATGTGATCTTTACTAAATAAATATAGAAACAGTTTTTTTTTTTTATTTTTTTATTTGCTGAAAATGCATTGTAAAGAATTGGAGATATAATAATCTGAAATAATTATTATGTTTCCATATACAAGGTATTCTGTGAGTCTTATAACAATTATGTACTCATAAATTATTCACTAATTTAACATATGTCAAAAGAAAAAAAATAATATTACGTATTTTATTTAGTAAAAAGTGCAAGGTACTGTCCCATTTGTGAAATAATTGTATGTTGAAATATATTGCTGGGAGAGGAGTACAACGTCCACAGTGTAGTTCTGAATCACTACTAGGGCCCATATAGTTGCTTATTGTGTTCAAATTGCAAAAACCAAAATCTTTTGGTGCTTCAAAGCGTTAATGCATGCAACTCATTTTTTTTTTAATCAGTCTTCAAGTTATAAAAATATCTGTAATTCAATAATAATTTGACACACTGTAATTTATTATAGTTATTACATGATAAATCAATGACACTGATAATTACTTAATATTGATTCTTAAAGAGAATGGCCTTAGGTACATCAGCTACTGGACCTAGGTACAACGAGATCTTGTACCTAGGGCCTTTTGTGAAATTTCTTTAAAAACCTTCTATTTGACAGAATGTATTATTTTAAGTACTTATATTAATCCCAATGGGAAGTAATTACTATAAAAATTCATGCTTATCAGTTTAAAATTTTTAAATTGTTCATTGGCTCATTTTTTGTGCCTTGAAAAAAGGCGGCCCTGGGTACACATTTCTGCCCTACACACTTGCAGGTTCTGCCGTTTTGATATCGAATTTGGCAATAGAACACTGTCATTTACCAAGATTATAAGATATATCAGTTAATTAGAAAAAATATTGCTTTGAAATTATTTCAAACTTAAAATCTAGATATTTTGTTATAGTATATATACTTCTTTCTTTCACATTACGTAACTTTTTATTCATATGCATAATTTGAATTTGTTTAAAGGGCAAGAACATATAAAAAAAAATATACATTTATAACGTGGTCCCTTGTCTATAATTACAAAATGGTAAGTGGTAAAACTTAATAAAAGTTGTAAAATATATGAAATATATAAAAACAAAATGTATAAATTATTTGTATAGTGTTTTCTTAAAATAAATACTCCTTACATTGAATAAGAGGAGAAAATAGTTTGCAGTGAGGAGTCAACTTTAATCCTTTTCCTATGCTTTTCACTAACTGTCTAGATATTCTGGAAAACTATGGAAAACTTATGTGTGCATTATTTGTGACGTGATTTAGGAAATTCTTGCTGATTAATATATTAAAACATTTTTATAAATGTATTTATTTTAATCTTGTAAGTACAATATTATATTAATTATAATTGAAATATTATAATAATATAATATAATTTTGAATTTTAATATTATAATTGGAATTTTAATATTTAATTTTGAATTTTAATATTATATTTGGAATTTTTATATAATATTTGGAATTTTTAATATTATATTTGGAATTTTAATATAATATTTATTATATTTGAAATATAATATTATATTTGAAATTTTAATATTATATTTGTTATATTTGAAATATAATATTATGCTTGGAATTCTAATATTAATTAATATTATATAACCCAAAACTTAATTTAAAAATTTTGTTAATAATTAATGAATGAAATTAATTGTGAAAAACTGCAAAAATGCTTAACGCAATATGAAATATTTTAATATGATCAATGCTACACGTTAAATCAAATTAATATACAATTGCATACATTATTTTTTATTGTATCCTTATGAAAACCCTTTCTGCTCCTCTACTTTGGTCTTTATACTTCAAACTTTGCTTTTTAAGTTCTTTATGTTTACTTCGAATTTGTGGGTAGGTGTGTATGTTTGGGAATGGTGGGAGCTAATTAACTCAATTGCGTTAAGGAAGAGGAGTACAACGTCCACAGTGTAGTTCTGAATCACTACTATCCATTCGTTCAACAGAAGCTGGAGAAAAGAGAAGACTTGCAGTCTGTCATCTTCGGAAGGATACATTACTTTTCGTGGCATTTCAGTTTTGATGTTTGTTTCGTTTATAATATAAGAGCCAGTGATATAAAAATGTAGGTAATTTACGTATTTGACCTGTTGATTCCTCCTCTCTGCATGGACTCCCTTAAAGGGACAAAGGAACAAACATAGAATAAGTCTTTACATTTCTAGATGCTCAAGCTACCACATAAGAATTTATTGATCGATGAAGACCACATTATGTACATTCAGACCTAGTTTCCCCCCCCCCCCTCTTTTGCCAACTGTCCTCTCGTTGAAACAACGCTCACAGCAATGTATTCACTTGCAATCATCAAATCAAGATAAAAATTGGAAGATGACTCTATGTCGTTGACAATGCATTCCATCAAATTTCGAGGGCTGTCACAGTTACTAAAAGGTCGCTTTTACAAATTCTTCTATAGTCAGAATACTTATAAACCAACTTACTATAATCCAATCGCGATTAAATTTGACATGTGGATTCATTGTAGATAAGACTGCATTCCATCAAGTTTGGAAGGACCACACTCTCACTAAATGGAGGCTTTTGCACACGCTTCAATTGGCGTTTTGTTTTACTAATAAACCCACTTCCCGTCATTTTGTCGAACTGAAACTTTGAAAATTGCTTGGTACACTCATTATCGATTACTGTGTATTATATCAAGTTTTGAGACTATTAAACAAAGGCCACTTTTACACACGTTTCTATTAACTTCTGTCAAACTTATCAGCTTTTACTCACGTTCCATTAAAACAAATGCAAAGCTTAATTCAAACATGTTCAATTCGGTGATATTTAATGAATTAAACCTTTCTTTATTGAGATTGACGAGGTAAAATCTTCGGATATCTAAATAATACGACTTCTGTCATCCAACCAACTGAATCTAGACAAATTGATTGGCAAGTAGTCATGCTTTGGAATTAAATGTATTCAGTCAATTTTTGGGGATAAAAAAGAAGTTGGTAAATAATTCGGAATACATTTTTTGTTCTTAATGGTCACACAAAACTAGCCAAAAACTCGATCTGAGCTCAAGAAGTTGCAATTGCGCTTAAAAATTAGCAATGCATTTAAAGGACTTATTTTAAAAAATTTGTTTTTATTGGTTATATTCTTATGCTATTTTGACACTACATTCAAAACCAGTACATAAAATTACCGGCTACCTCAAGAAAATTTATTAAGTTGGAAAGTAATCTTTTAGCAAACTAATTAAAGAGATTGTAAGATAGCGTGTATCCTTCTCTAATCTTTTTGTTGCATAATTTTGTCTTGGTTTTTTTAAACCAAAAGCAGGCTTTTAGCTTGCTTAAAACTAATTTTATACGATTTTGTACACATTCTGTTCCTAGTTTTCAAATGTGTTTAGCTATTTTTGCATTTAGGCTACATTTGTCATATTTTTTAAAGCAATGCAATATATGTTGTATGACATCTGGAACAAAATAAAAGCGGAGAATTCCAATGTTAAATGTAGATATATATATATATTTTTTTTTTTTTTTTTTTTTTTTATTTTTTTTTTTTTCATATATATCTGATGTTCCCTCAAACTATTATGAACCTCAACAATACTTTTTCAAAGACATAGAGTGCTTTCAGTTTTTCATTTGGACAATTAAAGTAACACATTGTTTAATTCAAACAGCAAATTAACAATAGAGACTCCTCCTATTAAAACACAATGTTAATCGGCAATAATCGGCAAATGTAACAAAGAATTGTCCATCTCGCCCATTGTTTTCTCACAACCATTTAAGAGCTCAAAGTAATAAGTCGTATATACCAGTCCTCCAAGCAAATTTGTCAATATTCTAAAGAGTTCAGCTTAAAAATTGTCACACTCACTTTCAAAAAGATGGCTTCCGTCATCATATGGTTTCGTAGAGTTGCGTAAGTAAAAGATATCTTCATTTCCAAAAAAAAAAAATTTTTTTAACTATACTAGTCTGTGCCATGATCAATTGGTACAACAGTATGCCCGAAAGAAGATTTTTTCCCCCTGTCCCGTTGTAAACTCATAATCAAGACATATTTTTTTTATTTTGTAGTTGTCAGCAACCCAAATTTATTTTTGTAGATATCCTAAAATGTATTTAAAACTCCTATTAAAAGTATGTCAAGACTTTTTAATACTTGATCACAAATATCCGTGTGTAGTATTTGACATTTCTTTTGCATTAAATTCAAACTGGATTTGAAGAAAAAATATATAAAATATTTGTCACTGAATTTTACTAATGAGTTTTTTCCACATCCTTTAAACCTATACTTTATAACCAAATCTTTTAATACGATCCATATATATTACTTTTAATAGAGCAATGACCATCATTGTCTTCATCTAAAAAGATTTTTTAACATGCATGTTCAAATTTAGCATTCGATCTTTCTATCAGCATGTAAAATTCCCATTCCACAAAGATTTGACGAGAGCAAAATGAACGAATGAATTTTGAAAAATGAACAAGAATTAATGTTACTAATTATTTATTTTAAAAGTTTCGTTTGTTGAACACGCTTAAAAATTGGTATTTAGAATTTTTCTGATTAAAAGTTTGGGAATCAATGGTGTATTCATATTCTCTTAGCTCAATGGAAGTTATATTCAGAACAAATTCATTTAAATGTTTAGTTCGGAAAACATCTTCAATTGACAATTACAAAAATTTGATTAGCTCTACAAACGGAATTGCTGGATACTATCAATTTGTATGAAATGCGTCATAAAGACATATAATTTAAATTTGATATTTTATCTTTCTGACTTGGAGTGAAGTCACATACAAGGGTGTTCTTTAAAGATTGTTATTTTTTTCTTTAACTGTGAAATATAGGGAATCAGTTTAAGTTTCAAACAGACAAAAAGGAGACCCTAGGAGATAAAATGTCATTCGTTCTTGAGCTCAAATCACATTATTACAAATAATTGCATCTGTAGAAATGACCTTTAAAACATGTCCAATACTAATTTTGAATTAACATATAATGATGTAAAGACACTAGAACCAAAAGGAGTACTTTAATTAATAGAACTGAGACATTATAATTATTATTAATTTTTTGCGAGTTATAAAATGAATAAAGAGATATATGGTGATATAAATTCGGCACTTTAACTAAATGACGTAGGTTAGTTTTTAGATCAAAGGCATTAAAATTATTATCTAAGTGTTTCAATTCACAAAAAGTTTTAACTAAAAGATTAAAAAAATTTGTTTAATACCATTATCAGTGACTTGTAAAATTCTCATTTTAAATTCCCTATTTTAATCAGTAACGCTATTGGAAGAGCTATGAACATAATTAAAGAATGAAAAAGAGTATTCTTAGTGAAATTAACTCCTGCTTGAATATCACAAACATTCCAATCATTTGCTTACAAGCCAATGCAACAAAAGTTCAATATCAACATCTAAATATATTCCTTTATGAGTCAACTCTCCCCAAATTCCACCCCTTGCTTTTGCAACTCAACTTGACGATCTTTTGTTGAAAATCAAAAAGAAGAATTTTTATCTTTCACACACATAGAGAGTCATGAAAAATGCTTCTAATGATTTGCATTTCAATAGTTTTTATACGGTTTTCACTACCGAACCGGATCCAGATAACTTACCACAATTCGTTAGCTTAGATCTAAAATTAAAAGTGCAACAAATGCTAATCCTAAAATAAGAACGCCCTCTCGGGATATCAATGTTTTCTACTGTAGAGCATGGGAATGCATCCTTACTTAATGACACGCTATTATTAATAGTAAAGTTCTCACTTTAATTTTCTCTCTTACAGAGGCAGATTGTGTTGCGGAAGAAAATGCGGAAAGGATGAATCGAGGGTGAGTTGTTGCACATGTATTTATCTACCTTTAACCCCTCTCCTATTTTCTTGATGGCCAGACCATATACTGTCTGTCTATGAGAGGGGCTGGGGGAATCTCCCACCAGATAGTCTGGCTGGTGGTGGTCATTATAAAACACGACTCAACGATTTAAAATAGAATTGATACATGCAGGAAATTGACACTCAAGAAGATTAAAATGCGGAAGATGTTAAAACCTTCATTTAAAAAAAATTTCGAATAAAGAGTAGATAAAATATTAATTAGTAATACATTAAATTAAACTTTTCAGTATTATATAAAAAAATATCAGTATTAAGTAAAAAAGAGGTACATGTATACATATTAAGCAAGAAATTTTTCAATTTTTATAACTTGTACAAAAGTGCTTTGACCTATTTTTATGCGTTGGAAAAAGCTTTAGAAAGTCGTTGCTCTTACATTTCGATTCAATTTAATCTCACTTAGATTTGTAATAGCGATGAACAAACACAAAGTAAAATACTCCAAGATGTATAAAAATGAGGTATGATAGTTTTGAATAACCTCTCTTGGTCTGAAGCGAAATTTGAAAATATTGCGCACACTTTCATTTTAAAGGCACTAACGTATACCTTGCTAATCTTCAAGTAAACGAGAAAATAACCGAGGAAAAAATTGTGACTAGTTGTACATTATTAAATTCATTTCGTAGATTGATTTCCTTATTTCTTTCATTATAGGAAATCACGAATAGAGAAGAATTATTTTCCGGTCATGAAAGTCTATCTGAGGTAGTTGAAAAAAGCTCACAAGATGAGTTATCAAGAGAATATCCGGAGGAGAGCGCAGAGGAGGATCATGATGGACTAGCTGGCGAAGGTTTTAATGCCGCTTGGGAAAATAATACCACCTCGTATGATGATATTTCCACCAAGAGCGCAGATGATAGTGGTGCATGTCTAGATCCTACCTCAGTTTGCGGCGATGCTTCCTTGCCGGACACTTACATCTCCGATGCAAGCGTTACTGCTGCACATGATAGTACTGAAGGCGTTAATCTTTCCATCACGGAAGAATATCATTCCGCATTAAGCGATGACCTTTCGGCAAAATGCGAGGAGATGTCCAATTTAGAGAATGCCCTTAATGGCTCCGAAGTCAACAATCCGGAGATGGAAAACCCTCTCGAGACGATGCAGATTCCCACTCAAGACGAAATTTGCCATCCGATGAAGATCAATTACAAATTATTGGAGTATAAGGAGGATATTTCTGAGTGGGTCCCCATTCATCCAGACGTCTTCGTGTGCGTCGAGGGAAAGGAGTACAACGTCCACAGTGAAGTTCTGAATCACTACTCCACATTCTTCCAACAGAAGCTGAAGGGGAGGGAAGGCATGCAGTCTCTCATCTTCGTAAGGATAAGCTACTTTTCGTTGCTTTTCAGTTTTGATGTTTGTTTTGTTTATAATCTAAGAACCATTGACCAAAATTGTTGTTAATTTCCGCATTTGACCTTTTTGTACCTATTTGGTTCTTGACTTGTTGATTCCTTTTACTGACTGCAACACTCACAGCAATGTATTCGTTTATACTTATTCCATAGCTTCGAGCTCAAGCGCTCAAAATAGTTCAAATTAGATATGCTACCCTTTTTTATTAAATCCTTCATATTGACTTCGATTGCGTTTGTGGCTCCCTGCAAATCAGCTGAGGCCTAATTAAACAACTTGCAATAATCCAATCAAGATGAAGCAAGGCAGAAAGAAACGTTGATTCTATCAAGGGTTGGGGGCTGTCACTAAAAAGCCAAATTTATACATGCTCGATTGTCCCTTCGGAATGCTGATAAATCCACTTGCCATCTTCTAATTGCGCTGAAATTTGCCAGATAGATTCAGTAATAATGCGTTCTATAAAGTTTAAGGGGCCATCACTGTCACTCAAAATGCCACTTTTTCACACTCTTCTATTGGCGCTTCGATTACTAATCACTTTCCGTCATTCAATATAGCTGAAACTTAGTAACTCGGCAGGTACCCTGCTACGAAAAACTGCTTTTGCATAAACTTTCTATTGTTTTACAAAAAGCCTCAGCTTTTATTCACGTTTTAATTTCCAGATACCATGTTTAATTCTAACGTGGTTCAATTTGGCTATATTTAAAGATTGAAACCTTCCCCAATTAATGTTGATGTGGCAAAATCTTTTCAGGGCTAATTAACCCACTTGGCGTCATCATCGAGCTGAATCTTGGCAGGTAGAGTCATTGTGGAAAACAATGTATTCAATAAACTTTTGAGGTAAAAAGTAACAAGTAAATAGCACGGAATGGGTGTTTTCTTCTTTTAAAATTGAATTATATTTTTATAAAAAAAGGACTGAAGTGTAAAAAATATGCTTATAAATTTAATCCAGTTCAGATATCCAGTCTGTAAGTTTGGAAATCGTTCTTTGTCTATTATTGTGAAGTAAATTACATCATGTTTTGTATCACTGTTTAAAATACAAATGGAAGTTTTAGACTGAAACTTATCTCCTAACGAAAGACAATCATTATTTAATTTTCTTATCCTTAATTGCCGGTTGATGTTTCAGTTGCCTTCAGAATGCATTTCATCTGAAGCCTTGGAATCCCTCCTCAGGTTCATGTATTACGGAGTGTTTCTACTACGGCACTACCAGAAGATCGAAGAAGTGAGCCGAGGCGCACAATATCTGGGCATCAAGGCTGTGGAGACTGTGCATGCAGGTAGTAGCTTTAAATTGTACATGTTTTGTACGTTGATTTGTGATGCATACTAAAGATGACATAAATTTTACATTTTTCGCATTCCTACAGAAACATTAGTACTGTTTATCACGAGAAATAATTGGAAAACAGACTTAAAATATTTTCAGATTAAAATCAAATAAATGTACAAACAAATTTTGATTTTGTTTTGCACATTAAAAGCAAAAGGTTTTATTTAATATTTAAAGTTGCAGATACAATTTGACATTATCGATTTCAAATTGTAAAATCACAACATGTATACAATGTATAATCAAAGCAGTTGAAGAAATCTTATATTGATTTTATAATATAGATTTTTTTTTTTATTATCTAATTATTCTTCGCAATATGGTAATTTCGAATAAATCAACACGTTATCGACAATATTTAATGTTCTATTTAGATTAATGGTGTAAAAGAGTGGGAAAGTTGAGGAGAATAGTGAGCATACTGTCAAGGAATTTCAACTCAGTGGAGGTTGGGAAAGAATTTCTGGATATGGATAAGGAGCAAGAGATGGAACTTCTTAAAAAGGATAATATCGGAGAGAAAAGGTAAGAATTTTAATTTATTGTTGCACAAGAATATAAATTGTTCCATTATAAAGCCTGACAAGTAATGCGAAAAAACGACATCAAAATGTCCGACTCGTCATTTCAATTTTTAAAATACACCATCCCCAATACAACAAAATCGAATTAGTAAATTTCTACTTATATAGAGTACCATTTCTTGTGTGATAGACAGCCGGACGAACTGGCATACTCTATCGATATTTTATAATTATTGGAATCAGCTTGTCGGATTAGGCTGGTGTATGTAAAAAGTGCGCTCAATTTATTGAACTTTTATAACTAGTTTCGACGTCTGGTAGCTGAGAATATAAAAAAAGATGACATCTCTAAGATGTATTTTGGTAGGAAAATCTTGTATTTCCTAAAAACCTGTAAAAATTTAATGTTTTCTAATTACTGTATAACATTATTAAACCATACTTCTCAAGACTTCATATTGTGCAAAGTATAGAATATAGAAAGCTAGATATTCTCCATCAGTCGGAAAGACAATATTTTAACGAGGTATTATAGTCTTGAGTTTGAAGTTAACACAGTATATTAAATTCTCGACCCTACGTTTATTTCTTTTGCAGTGAAATGATGATCTACGTGGCTGCCTTGAAATGGCTTAACTACGACCTCGAGTCAAGGGTAGATGATGCCACTGACATCCTGGGATGCGTTAGATTCACAGAGATGAGCGAGGAGGAGATAACATCATGACGTCACCCTCCCATAATACCCCATTTCATGGAAAAAGAAGAAATCCAGAGGATGCTCCAAAGGTACACTTCTATAAGCTTCGTCTTCATCACTTTCAGCTCATTTCGAAATTCATTATTAAACACTATTTAGTACCCTTTCATTCCTTGAATTAAAGAAAAATTTTACAATAATGCTTTTTGGGTAGACGAACAGTCAACTGTCAAGTATACCAAGCTTAGAGAAGATTTGTTTAGTGGATATTGATTACAAAAATCGTAAAAGAACTATTCAAACTTATGTTAAATTTATATGGGGAACTTATCTTAAAAAATTTACCTCTATAACAATCTTCAGTTTTTCCTTTTGCAAAAGCGCACAATCCACCGATAGAAGCAGAAATAGTTGCGGAATCAGCAACAAAACAAAAGTTCAACTCATTATTCTCTTCAAACATTCATTACTCCTTTAATAGTGTTAAAAGCTTTAATAAATAAATGCTACTTAAGGTAACGAAGATATATTTTATTGCCTGTTTCTTACGCACTAACTTCAGCTCACCATACTTCACTAGAACTGTCGTGTTCTATCAATATCTTTTACTTTTTAACATAAGCTCGTGCATCTAATTATAAGTGATGTCAACATTCGACCATCCTGGCATACAATCGTCCTCGATTTAGAGGAATAACTAATACTAATAATGTAATATACAACTGAAAACTTAAAGTTTGAAAGCTAGCCTAAATACATAAACACTGAATGATAACAATCATTAACTTAGAGTTTAAAGTTCTTGGGGGTTTAAGTCTCTCCGTTTTATTTCGGATATTGAGCAGGAACTCTACGGGTGCGTCTAGGATTTCTCCTGGATGACAATTCCATGTCCTGATCATCTTCATTCTCGTCTTCCTCGCTCTCACATCGCCACGCTTTCAACTGACTAACGTGAGCGATGATGGAATAGAAACGTTCCTTCTCTTTAGGTTCGAGTTGGCAAATTATGTAAGTGGTCGCTTGGGAGTACCTCCGTCACTATTAATGGACCACGATATTTTAGTTAAGTTTTAGTTGGTTCCTCCGTTGGTTTAGGTGATCTTCTGACCACGACTATTTCTCCTTTATCAAATTTCATAGTTTTGCACTTCTTTCTGTCGTAATATTTCATTGCTTTTCAAATACCTTCTGTTGTTCTTCATTCCACTGGAATTTAGTATCCTTACGTGTAAGTCGACTCGGTGGTTTAGAATGTGTAGCATACTTTGGTATGAAACGTCTGAAAAAAATAGTGAGACCCAGAAACCTTCTAACTTCGTGCACATTACCAGGTGTTGGAAATTCAGCAATAACCTTTATTTTCCTTCGAACTAGTTTAATTCCATTTTCGTTAACCACGAATCCTAGGAACTCGATTTCTTTCTTACCGAATTCACATTTTGGTAACTTTAAAGTTAGTTTGGCTGACTTCAGACGATCCAGAACTTGCTTCAGTTTATCCATCATCTCCGACCAATTTTTCGCAGGTATGAGAATATCGTCCAGATAACATAACACTGTATTGTTCAGAAGTGGTTCCAATACTGCATGCATCATGCGCTGAAATTCCGAAGGAGCGTTAGTCAATCCAAAAATCATTCTTTCAAACTGTCCAGTCTCATCGGGAGTTATGAAAGCCGTCTTCTGTTTAGCGTCTTCACTTAACGGAATCTGTAAATACCCATGGGCCAAATCTAACGTCGTAAACATTAAACAGTTATTCAAGGACTCTAACAGATCATCTATCCTGGATAATGGATATTTATCTTTTATAGTTTGCAAGTTTAACTTTCAATAGTCAACTACTAAACGGTGTTCTCCCGTCTTCTTCTTTACAATCATCACTGGACTTGCATAAGGAGATCTTGTTTCAGTAATGATTCCGTTATCTTTCCATTCTTTCACGATTTCCTTTATTATAGATCGCTCTTCGGCATTTGTTCTATATGGACGCATGGAAACTAGTTTCTATCTCTTTAATTTCCATCGTTATCAAGTCAGTACACCCAAGCTCGCTCAAGTTTAGTGCAAAGCAATCTCTATATTCGTTTAGAAGATTAACTAACTCTTGCTTCTCATTATAAGTAACATCTTCGTCAGTTTTTATGTCTTCACAATTGATTAGAAGTTTTATTTCAGGAACTTCGTTTGAAGTTTTTAAAATTTGATTGTTGAAAATTTCGAAATTGTCTGATTCTGAAGCTTTATTACCCAGGATCAAAACGACACATTCTTCATTTCCTAAACAATCATTGCTTGAAAGCAATTCTACTGCGTCACCTCTACCAACACATTCCGTTAAGGTAATACTTTGATTTTGACTATTTGTAATAGGTATTTTTACTTCTCCATTAACTACTTCCAACAAACAACTTATCTCTTTATTTCTCTTAAATATGACTAATCCGTCATAATGACTTTCAGTCCTACATTGAATCAGATTAACCGTATTTTTCTCGAGTACAGTAGCTTGCACTGATTTTAGAGTTATACGTGTGTTATCCAAACTTAGCTGCAGTTTATTGAATGGCGCTTCATCGATATGCAATTCGTTACCCATTCTGACATAAGCTATATGAGGCATATCTAACCATGTTCTACCAATTAACAAATCCAATGATTGATTTTCATCGCCTACAATGAGAACTGTTTTGTCCTTTCCTAAGACGGTATCGATTTCAATATCAACTACTGCTTTTCCAAGAGTTTTAGCAGCTGGTGTAATTTGGTTGCCAAATCCGAAAACTTCATTTATTTCAGGAATAACTTCAATGTTTAACTTCTTCGCGACTGATTCTTTCATCAGGCATCCTGAGCTTCTTGTGTCAATTAATGCACTCACCCAGTTTTCATTGTTAAACTTGGCCGTTTTGAGGTAGAGAAATGAATTTGAACCGTCTCTAATCTTCGTAGTTAAATTGGTAACGTTATTTCCAGAATTCTGCATCTTCTCGGGACAATCCTTCGAATAATGTCCATAATCATTGCAATTGAAGCATTTGGGCTCACCTTTCTCGTTACGTCAAGGTTTCCGGTAACCTTGAGTCTTGCTATTTTGTGTTGATTTCGTTTGTGGAACTCGGGGCTTTGGTTTACCGTTGTCATATTCCAAACGTTAAAATTGAGCGTTACCTTGATTCTTTTCCAATCGAATTCTGCATCTTCTCGGGACAATCCTTCGAATAATGTCCATAATCATTGCAATTGAAGCATTTGGGCTCACCTTTCTCGTTACGTCAAGGTTTCCGGTAACCTTGAGTCTTGCTATTTTGTGTTGATTTCGTTTGTGGAACTCGGGGCTTTGGTTTACCGTTGTCATATTCCAAACGTTAAAATTGAGCGTTACCTTGATTCTTTTCCAATCGAATTGTCTGCTTTCGATCAGAGGCCTTGACCTTTAGTTCCTCTCCCTTTTTCATATTCGTCTAACTTATCAGCGAGTTCTTTAGGAGTTACGAACTTCGACCACTCATCTATAAAATGATCCATAAGTTCAAAAGGGACTTTTTTCTTCATCTGGTCTGTAATCATCAAATCTTTCAGACCTTGAAAATCAACAACACAATTAAACGTTTCAATAACAACCTTTTAACGTGTTCATAATCGCTTGTCGTTTCCTCTGACTCTCTTGCGATTATTTGCAAAATTTCGTAAGGAATCAGTCCCAACAGGTGCGAAACCCAATCCGCTTTTGGTAAATCTGCTCTCCGATGTTGGCATCACTTATAATTAGCTGCACGAGCTCATGTTAAAAAGTAAAAGATATTGATAGAACAAGACAGTTCTAGTGAAGTATGGTGAGCTGAAGTTAGTGCGTAAGAAACAGGCAATAAAATATATCTTCGTTACCTTAAGTAGCATTTATTTATTAAAGCTTTTGACATTTCAGAAGTGGGATTTATATCTACAATCCGCCAAAGGACAGCGATATGAAAAAAGTTATAACTCAAGTAAACGCACTTAACGCATTACGACAGGCAAGAATTAAGCCTAACGGAATTTTCAATACGGAGCAACGCGGACAGACAACGATAAAGTCCATCGAAGATTTATACGATCCTACGAATAAATAATTTGTATAAAAGACTACTATGAGATTACCTGAAAAAATCGCATAGGCGAAAAATTGCGATTTAAGTCTTATTCGAAGATTTAGCTCTGACTGAACTTGTTCTCAAGTGGAACGCCATTATGAACTTTTCCAGTTAATAAGGAAACCTTTTCATTATGGACGTGCTTTTATAATATCCAAAGTATATTTCTAGTGTAACTCATTGACGTTTTGACTCCTACACATTGTGGAAACCTTCAAGTAAAGGAGTTGTTGGAAAAATATTCATATAGTGTTTATTTGAATTTCTTTTCTGTGCAAAATGTCTTATTTGGCGAAAGCTAAGAAAGTTGAATTATTTGAGTTAGCAGATGAGTTGGGTTTGAAAATCAATGATAGAATGAAAGTTGTAGAGTTAAAATCATTAATTGTAAACTCTGAAAATTATGAAGAAGAATTTGTTAAATTAATGTTAGAAAGAATGATTAGTGAGCTTTTGAGTTAGAAAAGCAAGAAAAAGAAAGAGAACGAATTGAAAAAGAACGAATTGAAAAAGAACAAGAAAGAGAACGAATAGAAAGAGAACAAGACTGTTTTTAGTGAAGTATGCAGAGCTGAACTTTGTGCTTAAAAAACAGGCAATAAAATATACCTTCAATACCTTACGTAGCATTTATTTATTAAAAGCTTTTAACAATAGACCTATTACTTAATATATACTACTTTCAGGTGGCAGCTTTTTTTGTGTACCACTGGTTGAGCATTTTAGTTCTAAATAAAACACGATTAACCAAAAAATGTATATCTTCTGAAAGTGAAAAAATTAAAATAAGTAGGGAATATACTCAATAGCATAATTTGCCTTAAAAATCTGAGACTTTGCACTGGATTATGTTTATTAGATGAGTTTTTCTGATTCCCGGCATCGGAACTTCTCAACTTACTAGTTTTATTCTGATTACATTTCAGTGTTACTCCATCAACAGAAGATTGCAGAAGGGATGGAATGTGCCAGAAATTCTACCCCGAAGAATATGCTGATGAAGGAGGAGGCTATTAATTGTGAGTATATAGCTATTTTAAACTTAAAAATTCGTGAAACTCTCCAGCGATAACATGAAAATAAATACTTGTCAAATTTTAACTCACTTATTTTATTTCCATACGCAATTGATTGAAATCATAATCACAATCATCATTTTTGTTGATAACAGCAGTTTTGCCTAATTTCAATTGAATCGTAATGAACTGGAGAACGAATGTTGTCATACTTAATAGATAAGAAGTTTGTATATAGATTTTAGATACGCGTTTATCGGCTGGAACGTTAACTCGATGTACCTGGATATACAGCCTGCGTTAAAAAAGGAATCGAATGAAAAACTTCTGTTCCACATAGGGGGGGGGGGGGTATATAAGCAGTTAACTGAATATAAGCGTTTGTACTGAAATGGAATCGATGGTGAGGAAAACAATGTAAGCTTAGACATTAATAGTTCGTAATCTTTATTTAAAACACTTGAATTTTGAACACTTGAAAAATTCTGATAGGGGAGAGATATCGAAGCAGTTGCAAAAGATTAATTTCATGTGGATTGTATAAAGTGACGATTTTTTTTTTTTTATTTCCTTAACCGTATACGAATATTATAGCTAAATAATTTAGAGTAATAATTTTAATCTTATTCCATACAGTCAAGAAATTTAAAAACAAAATTTTTATATTTTTAAAATTATATTTTGTGCACAAAATTATATTTCAAAATAATTACACATTTAAAGTGATCTTGATTAAATTTATTGAATATACAGAAAAACAAAGTCTTAAAATGAGTGTGTGGGAAACATTACCAAACAATATTGTGATGTTTTTTAAATCATATTTTATGCACACAAAAAATGCATTAACGCAAAAAACATGAAAAAGTAATCTTATTTTGTTTTCGTGAATATACAGAGCCACACAGTTTTTTAATGAATGTGTTTGTTGCAGAAACGAAACAGCAGTCCAATTCCACAACATCTTCCTTCCATCTACGAAGACAGCAATTTAAGGGCATAACATACACAGGTCGGACAAAATAGTTAAACAAAAAATTTATTGCATCCAAATGTTCTTCAAATTAGTCACAAGTTACAATTCAAAACCTTTTCTGCAAAAGTACGAAAATATCAATTAATTGCTAATTCCACGCCTTTCCTCGTCTGATATCTCAATAATAAATCGAGCAATCCCAGGAGCTAGTGATAATAATAATAATAGAGTAGAAATAGTACAAGTAGATTTAGAAATGTTGTGTTTGGCAATAATTAGTTATTAATAGTGGTCGCAGTCGAAAGTTAACGATAGTAGACATAGTATCGAAATGTGCAAAACTGCAAATTAAAATATTAAAGACTATATAGAAGACCTGACTTTCTTAGACTAATCATAGGCACCCTAACATTTTAACAATACAATAGCAAATATTAACGTAAAGTAAGATTTCCTGATAATTAGAAAATTAATCATAGCCTATGCCATAGTTTATCAAACTATAATAGTAAAAAGCCTATAATAGTAGCCTTTAATAGTAAAAAGAAGTAATCAACACTAATCAAATAAACAGAGATTCTACCCATTTAAGTATAATCTATAATCAGAGATAATGATAATGTAATAAATATTATTCAGAACAATAGTTGAATTAGCTACAAAAAGTAATATCTAATTATCTTAGTATTTATTAAAGACTTTTCTTGTAAAAGTGTAAAATTGTGTTAATTTAAAATATTAAATAGTAATGGATATAGATTCGAATACTTCAATAATAAATTAATTACAACAGACAATAGCCAAAAAATGTGCAAAACTTAATTTATAAATAGCAATGAAATTGGAAATGCCATCCATTTAAGAATAAACGGAAAAAAAAAAAAAACAGTGAAAAGAATGAGCAAACCTAAGAATTAATTTAATAACAAAAAATAGTTCTCTCTGGACTTAAAAGAAAAAAAAGAAAACTTTTCTAAAAAGTTGTTTAAATATGCAATACTAAAATTACAATTACAATCAGTATTATAAATTTCCTCTACTGATATTTAAAAAAAAAAAAAAAAAGCATCCTACCTAGCTTCAAATCAAATTAAATATTCAAAGCCTAAATAATTCAGATACATCAATCGAAATAATGACAAATTTATATAATTTTATACATATAAATTATATGTATACTTTTCATAGGTTTTTCATATATGTGTATATGAATTTACTGTATTAATGTATAGATATTTTATACATAATTTCAAAAGCTCATCATATATTACAATTCCATTGTATTATTTTATATCATTATTACATAATTTATACAAAGCTTTCATATTTTTTTTACAAAAGTACATAAAAAAAAGAATTCTATCATTGACAATCAGTATTTGTAAAGTTTGAAGTCACAAGTAAAGTTATGCACCATATTAAATGATCTAGTTTAAAGTTAATTATCTCAGTAGCACTGTAATTAACAATTTCTTAAAGACTTCAAAAGACTTCAATGCTTTGAACATTTTTTATCTCAGTAATCTTCTACATTCTTTATTAAATCGTTGCAATTTTCCATTCTGAAACTAATCATAAATTTTATGAAAATCTAAAATCACTTAAAACCTAACATTTTACTGTATCATTTTTTTTATCAAAAAGAACTATAATTAACCATCGCAACTGCATCACCCTACTGCCTGTTTCAAAATGTTCCTCCATCAGTTTTATATTTTGAACATTTTAAAACGTTTGGGTACTTACTTTTATATGTAGAAAAAATAATAAATATCAGCATGATGTAAATCCAAAATCGGAAAAATCACAATGTTTTAGTCTGTCATTTTTCATTACCAAGAAATAGTTATTATTCATCATAACTGCATCATCTATTGTTTGTTTTAAAAAGAGCCTCCATCTATTTCCTGTTTTGTACATTTTTAACCTTTGTGTTCTTATGTATCTATATCAAATGATAACCATAAATTTTTTATAAATCTAAAATCACTTAAATCCTAAGATTTTACGGTATAATTTTTTAAAAAAGGATCTTTAAAAATCCGTCGCAACTGCAACACCCAAATGCCTGTTTAAAAATGTTCCACCGTCAATTTTATATTTTGAAATTTTTAGCCTTTGTATACTTCTATCTTTTAAGAAAATAATAGCAATCAGCTTTTTGTAAATCTTAAATAATGTGAATCCCAACTCTTTCAGATTTTATTCATACATTAGTCAGTCTCACTTAATGTATAGTATTTATAATAATCAATTCATATATAATATAATATAATATTATTAGCGCTTTTAACTTTTTTTAACATATTCGTATAAACCAGTTATCAAGCTAATATTTATATGAACCCCCTGAGCATATTAAAAAATAGCTATATAGATTTGAGCTGTTGAATTTTAATTGCAAATAGTAAGTCATTCGGTCACTTTAAAACAAGATACTGCATTATAAGATAGCCTGTTGTTATTGTCTATGACCCTGCTGTTTCTTTGTGGATGGAATGGATTGGATTTCGTCTTCACTTCATTGCTCTTGGTAAAGGACTGGAGGATGTTACAAAGATAAAGGACTGGAATGAAGTTGCAAAGAGAAAGATTGGAATGATGTGACAAAAGCTATGAACTCGCGAATGTTGATAAAACTTGTTGATTTATTTTCATGGATTATTTTCATTGGCTATCTATATCTTTTCAGAAATTTTGATTTTCAAATAACAAGTATTTTATCAGTTTAGTAATATAGCATGGTAGGATTTGTTAGTATAGTAATATAAACATATAAATTCGAAACCATCTAAATTATACTTTGTAAACAATGAGCACTTCATATGATTTCTTGTTCCTCCACATATGCATGTCTTATTGAATTTTAATTTTGGCAAATAAAGCAATAGTTATTAACAATTTGTGCCTTCATTCCTACTTTGCGTTTATGTAATAAATCTTAAAATATTCACATTATCTATATATATAAAACTGAGTTTTTTGTACGTCTGAACTTTATACAAATCCACAGTTTTTCACCTAGAGATACGAAATTTGGTACATAGAAGCTTTAGTACATGGATATAGTAGAGAATAACTTTTAAAATCCATTAAAAGATGCTTTTATTAAAATTTAAGAATATGAAAAAAATCTTGGAATGGCAACAATATTTTTTACTAAATCATAATAAACCAAAAGTTATTTTAATGAGTTCCCCTTATTTTTCTGATTATTTTTATGTATTACAATCATCTGTCCGATAAGCAGTACGAATATATAATTTTTCATATATTTACTGTAAATTTACGCTCTTGGCAATGCTTTGTTTTAGTGTAATGCTTATCGGTCAATATATATATATATATATATATATATATATATATATATATATTGTTACGAATTTTTGTATATTTGTAAATATTTCGTAGTGTTAACTTTGTAAATAGTAAAATTTTTGTACATTTCACTTAAGGCAGTGCAATAGTTCGTCGTTAGTTTGCTTCTCCGCAATGTGTTTCTTGATGCTTGATAACTGGCTTTACAGAGGTAACGCTGGGAAGCGAGTGTTACAAGGAGCAGGGCATTTAACATTATCGTAATGGCAATCTCGCCAAATTGGCGAGATAGAGCCAAGTTGGCGACGGTTTTGGTGACTAATTTTGGTCGCCAAATGTCGCCAAACTTGGCGTCCATTTGGCGACATTTTCTGTCCCCATGTACATGTATAGAACTTTTCGACTACGATCTGGAAAGTTCTCCAAATATCTACCTCTAGAAATTTCACGTATGTTCGCCTCCCCTATAAAAGCTCAAGAGAGCGGGTGATGGAGTTAGTTGATTTTGAGTCACTGAATTAGTTGACTGAGTTGAGTCAGTTAGTTGACTGGAATTACTGAGTCTCAGTGAACATTCCGAGTAGTTCTAAAGCGAACTGTATTGCATTGTCTTTTGCGGCAATTTAGCAGTTGTGTTGTCAAGTTTTTAACTGCTGTTTTGTGCTCTTCTACTAGAACGAGAAGTTCTGGAGCTGTAAGAGAATCTGCGAAGAGTTATATTGGAATAAATTTCTGCAAGTTTTGATCTGCTTTGGCTTCAAATATTTCGAACCCATCCACGCAACAATATATAATTATTATTATTATAATTATTATTATTATTATTTTTTATTTTTTTTTATTATTATTAATATTTTTATTTTATTTTTGTTACTGTGTGTCCGAGTTTCATATTATTTAATCTATATTTGAAAAGATTTTTTGTATTACACATGTTTTATTATTTACACCAGACTATCTTACAATTTACATCAGAGGCGTAGTATTTAATTTATGATTTTATTTCTTTGGTATTTTACTTTGGTCGTGATTATGAAGTTAGTAAGAGACCGGGCATGGGACTACTTTTTCTCTGTGTACAAAAAAAAATTTTAAGAACACAAAACTTTTTGGGTTCAGATGCATTATAAGACATTTCTTAGGGGCGATTTTATTTGGTGCTTTTATACAGATAAATGTGGTTTCTCTCAAAGGTTTTTAGCTTTAGTTGTATTTTAATTTTATTTTTATTTAAATTTTTAACTTAACCTGGTACTAATTATTACCCGAGTACCAAATAAAAATCACTCAAAAGATCTAAATAATCCAAACTAACAACTTTCAAATAAAGTATAATTTCTAAATTTTAATTGGCGATACATTTATATGGGCCCTAGTAGCAATCACTGCATGGCGTTTCGTCGGCCAATGATCGGAATTCATCAAAGTCATCGGCGATTCCCCAGACTGATATATAAACACACCCGTATTTCCTCGTCTACCGATGACCCTAAACTCATCGGGAAAAGATATCTTCCCAACATCGGTGGCCGGTGAAATTTCTGATCATCGTTTTTTGATCGGCAAAAGATATCGGAACGACATCGACAGCCGATAAAAAACTTATGTTTCTTTTTCTTGCAATTCCACTGAATTAGAGGCGATCCTTGAATGTATTTCAAATTTAAATCAAGTATACAATTTGCTAAACATTTCACTTTGGCAATAAGTGAAAAATATTTTAAAAATAAGTGTACGAAAAATTTTAAATGTAAAAATATATTTTGAAAAAAAGCAAACCACATAATTATATATTGCTTATCTAATACGTCAATAAAATCCATAAATAAAAATAAAATTATAGTGTAAAAAAATATAGGAACAATTTTCTAAAATTAAAAATAAATTCTCATTTCAATTTCAATGTAAAATAAAAATATAGTCCTTGTTTTTAAATAGTTTTCATTATAATTTGCTGAACTCATTTTGGTCCGTTTTTTAAACATCTTTTAAGTAAAATAAAAATATGTTTATATGTTTCAAACAGTTAATCAAATTGAATATAGTTTTTAAAAAAAATTAAAATTAAATATATTTTTTTTAAATGTCAAAACTATTAAGTAAACTCTTAAATTGCAATTCAAAAAATATCATAAAATGTACACGTCAATTAGTTAAAATTTTCCAAAATAGATGGCGACACTATTTATTATGTGTGTAAGAATACAAAAACTAAATATGTTTTCATATGGGATATATATATTTTTTTGCTATAATAAATAAATTAATATCATTTTCCCAAATTTATGGAAGATTTGCTATTTTCCAAAAATTTCGGTCAATTTTCTTGCAAAGTCAGTATGATAGTAGTTTTGTACTACAATAGAATTGCTATTCCAAGAATAGCTAGTACCATATCAGTCCAGTGGCCAAGTCACCGCGCTTCGGAGACCATCATCCTAGGTTCGATTCCAGGATAAGTAATTTAGATAATTCTGGCGTGAGTAATTTGGTGGAGTTATATCTTCGATTTGTACTCTTAATATGTCACTAGACACTACAATATAAGAATTACGCGCTGTAGGAAAATATTTTAGTTTTGCATTATTTTAAATTGTCATTTTTAATATTCGATACTTACATCTTTATAATTATTTAATGTTTATTAATTGGTATTTTCGACAAAATAACGACCGTTTCGATATTTCTTGAGAGCAAAATTTTCCTCGGATAGTTCTCGTATTTTCCCCTTTTCCCTCGGCCTTCAAACGAATTCTTGCCGGCTTCTCCTCGAATTCGATCAGTTTCCGGACATCGGCCAATGGCCGGCCATGGGGACAAAATGGATTAGTTGCCAAGGGAAAGATAAGTTTCGGGTGAGTTTCCGGTGAATCCCCAATCACCGGCGATTCACCTGGGGATGGAATTCCGATCATCGCCCGAGGTAAAATTGCTACTAGGGGGTAAACATTTAGGCTTGAGGCCAACTAGTAACCGCCTAACGGAAGAGTACCCTTAATATTTATATTTCAACTTATTTTCTTATAAGCCACATAATCGGCAATAGTTCTGCGCATTCCAGTCCAGTCTGCTCCGTAGTGAGGGAGGAAAGGATACAACTCATATAATAAATAAAAATATAATAAAGAATTAAAATATAATTTAAATTTTAATATAAATCCTTAATATGTATTGCCAGTTTTAAGTGCAATTGCTACTTATTATTAAGTTCAGATCGAGTTTTCATAGTGTTTGTCCACTACAAACAAAACATCCATTCTAAAATATTTACTAACATTTTTTGCTCCCCAAACTTGATTGAATATACATTGTAATCCATAAAAAGTTTATCTGACAGGATTTAGCTCAATTGGAGACGGCAAGTAGTCTATTGAAGGTTTAAAGGAACTCTCTCTCTCTCTCTCCCCCCCCCCCCCTCCTTTTTTCCTTTTTAAGCAAAGATATAAATAGGCTACCTGCACCAAAATATCGTAACACCTAGACTACTTTAAAATATTTCTCTAAATTTTAAGGGGAAAGTAAACTTCTTTGCTTTTGAATATTGAATGGTCGAAGTCTCGAATTAAAAACTTGCCATTAGATTTGCAGTGACAAGATTTCAGGGTATCCCCTATGATAAGGATATGTAAAGAGTAGCAGTGACAAACTTTCAGAGTAACCCCTACGAAAAGGATTTGTAAAGGATATCTGTGACAACGTTGCAGAACATTAACCCCTATGACAAGGTTTTGTCTAGGAGGGGGGGGGGGACAATGAAAAGGTTTTCGACGTAAATCTGTGACAATCTTGCTAAGCCATGGCTTTGATCACTGAATAAAATGTACTAAGGAACAAATTTGACGTCGATCTCCCAAAGTTTCGAGGTTGTGTGATCAAAATACTCGTTTGGACTATCTATGCAAATTGTTACCATCCTATTGTTTCCAACACTTTTTGTAAAGACAAAATAAATTCTAAAACATTTTAAGATTTTTAATTTTTTTTTTTACTTCAGCAACAATTTAATTTAAAATGTAATCTTGCATACGTTTTTAAAAATAGTGTTAATCATGGATATGTTTCTCTTAAAACCAACATATGTCTTTTTTAGGGGCCTATTTCTTCCAAAGCTCGTTTTAATACCGGCAAAAAACTGCCAATTTTCAAAAAATTTAATGTGTCAAGCATTTTTTGAGCAAAAAAAGTTATATATTTAAACAATTATTACAATATATTTCCCCATTTTAAATTCTTTTTATTAACTTTGATTTTGGGTGGGCCTGCTTGTCAAATCTTTGGAGAGCTATTTAACCCACTTCCCGTCTTCTAATAAGGCTGAAATTTGGCAGATAGACTCAATGATGATGACAATGCATTCTATCAGATTTTGGGGTTGTCTCTAAAAACCTGTTATTTACAAATTTGAATGGCATTTTATTTTCCTTTGAACGTAGCCGTCAACTGTGACATTGATAGATGTGTGGACTTTATGCACTAATACACCTTTTGTGATTAATCATAGTGCACTTCTAAATCAAATTTGAATTTACACATTCTATTATCTAATCACAATACGAATTTTATTTAATGTCAAAACTAGCAGTTGACTATGACGTACCATGTAGCATTTCCATTGTCTTTTGACTTAGAACAAAAATAATAAAAAAATCACAATGAATGAAGTTAAAAACATCTCTACTCATGCCATGCTCCCCTCTCCCCGCGGGTATGGTATCTTTTTAAAAAGAGAAATTTTGGTAAGTTGTAAATTAATTTTTGTGTAATTTTTATTTGTTAACAGCAACAAAAAAAAGGTTGTAAGTGCTATTATATGAGGTTTATATAATCTGCAATTTGTTCGTTTGGATATAGACTGTCACGATGCGATTTTTCTTTAGTTTTGAGCTATAAAAGAACAGTCAAATTTAATTTTTGAGACATGTGTTATAATTTTACAATTGACGGACCTAGTTGACGTTAAAATATCGCCAAGCCGATTTGGCGCGGTTTTGTAGGCGATACAGTTCTAAATTTGGCAACCCTATTTTTTTTAATTGACGCGCTTTGGCTTCAACCTTCCTATACCACAAATCATGGAGCTGTTTCGTTTCTCAATTTTTCATATTGGAATTCCGAATTGGCGACATTCTGGCTTTGTCGCCAACTTTTCAAAAGTGCGCCAACCCATAAACGTGAACTAGAAATTTACCCAATTGACGTTGAACTCAAAACTTAATTATTTTTCTATGCGAATTTGAGTACAAATGCACTATACACACTTGCGATATTCGGCAAGTATTTTTAAAGCTAAAATAATTAAAATTATGCTTGTTATAAAACTGTTCAGAGAATGTTAGGGGGAGACTACTGCCCTCTCAATTGTTGCAGTTTTTAACAACATATCTCTGGTAATTTGCAACTCTCTCCTCCACTCATGATGCATATGGCCCACTGCTTCTTTAAATTTAAAACAAGAACCTTGTAAGAGTGGCAATTATTAAAACTTTTTAAACCCCACTTTTTCCTTTTTTTTAATTTCTCAAAATTCTTCCTTAATGCGTTAAGAATATCCCACTGCAAAGAGGCATTTAAAAAAGGAAAATGTGGTACTTTCATGTTTTCCTGTTGACCGATTTCAACAAAACCAAAACTGTTGCTGAAAGACATCTTTAGTGCCAATAATGGATAACATTGATCTCACAATGATACACCGTAGGGTCTGAAGCCCTCCTTTTTCAGGGTTCCCACGGTCCTGGAAAGTCCTTGAATTTTTTTTTATTAAATTTGGTCCTTGAAAGTCCTTGAAAAAAGAATAAGGTCCTTGAAAGTCCTTGAATTTTTAAGTGACCAATGACAGTGCGTGGTGTAGTGTAAAATAAAAAAGTGTGGCAATGCTATGTAGCGTCGTTACAAATGTATATTTTTTTTTCTGTGTGTGTGGGGTGGAGGGGGGGAGAGTGAAAATGACAATTTTAAATATTTTTGTTAATATTACTATAATAATACCCCTTATTGCCGCCACTCTATGATTTTTTTTTTTAAGAACTGCTGCTACATTTTTGGAATAAATTTTGTAATAACTGCTGTAAATGTAAATCTTTCCCGTTCTCAAACCGAAAAGCAATTTAATTTTGCATTTTAAAGTAGTACATCTGAATTGCTTTCCTACTTGTTCGCAGCCCAATTTCGATGTATTTTACCCATTTGCAAAACCATTAGCACTTTTATATTAAGGAAAATCAAATATACAGGACCTGCCTTGTAGTAAAATGCTATGTGTGCAAGAATGAGTTTTGGCGCCCCTTACAATGAAAATGGGTATAGAAAACACTTTAAAAATGGTAAGGGTGCTCTATATGGTATGGATGCAAACTATTAAAATCGTAGCGTTTTCTGCACTAAATAACATTATTTTAAGTCAGTTTTTATTAATGAACCCACGTATTCAATTTTTTTTTTTTTATAAAATATAAAAATTGTAATAAAATTATTTTCGAAAGAATTGAATAAAATACGTGTTATTAAAATTACTAATTTTTGCTACATATTACTTTTTTTAGTAGTCCTCCGCTCTTAGCTCAAGCCATGGAACCCCTTTTCAACTTTGAGTTGTGAAGGGCTGCAATTTTTCTAATGTAGCATTATCAGTACTGCCAAGTTAAAGTGAAACAAAGTTAACAACTGTTCAGTTCTGTCACAACAACGTAGCGGAGCGCTTGAAGCCAGTCTCTTAAATGTTCATTCAAGCAACATTTTATGTGTTGAACTAAACATATTCAAATTCACAAACATTCAAAAGCGAAGTTAATATAAAGGATTTAAAAATCAATACTATTTTGAAAATATTTGTTCACGTTCAAACAAGTTATGTTTGATATTTCCAATAACTGGGAATAAAATAAATATTTCCCAATATCTGATAAAATATACATGCATAATTCCGTGATCTCAAAACACCTTAAAAGCTAATTCAAAATATCAACATTCTGCTCTTACCTATCTGGATTTTTAGCATTAACCAGTTATTTCCGTCAGAACCGCAGGTTTGCTTAACTTGTTTGTAAAAAACACCATCTTTTATTGTCATTTGCTTTTTCCTCTTGAATGAATTCATTTCTTAGGTACGTTGAGTGGTTTACAAATAATTTATTAAATCCGTCTGTGATATAAAAATTTAAAAAAAAAAAAAAAATTACATAACTTTTGTTGATAAATCGGTTAGCGTTCCCGTTGAAATTAGAGGTGGCGAAATATTCTTCAAGGAAAGAGCGCAAAGAACTAAATGTGCTAGGTCACAGTTTTGTTCTTTAAAAATGTAGATAATTGGCATGAATTTGTGTATGGAAGTTTTAGACTGTATATACGACGAACCATACAAATTTGACGTCTGGAATTCCTCCACAAATATAGATTATTCGTTGAAGAGGATAATTGCTATTGAATGAATCATAGCTAGATGTAAACATATATGTCAGTTCATTTCTAATCAAGGAGAAATGGCCATGTGTGGGTTGCCGCTCCTCTTTCAAGTGTTTTACAAAAACTAGAACTTGCCTGCTCAGCTCTGAAGTTGTGGATCCCATACGAAAGCAAGTTCCCACGAAATGACTTTTTGTTTGCTTACTTGGCTTTGAGTTCAGTATCACGTAAAAAGAAAAAAGAAATGTAGATGAAGGAACGTCATTCCGCCTTCTATAAATGTAAAGGATCGCCGTCCCCTCGTGTTTCCACTCCACTACATCCCTGACCACCGATAATCTCCATTTTGTAATTTTACATCTGATGTAGTATTTAAAATTATAGTCCTTAAATTTTTCTAAAAAAGTCCTTGAATTTTCTTAAAAAGGTCCTTGAAAGTCCTTGAATTTTTTTCTTCAATAAGAGTGGGAACCCTGTTTTTGTTTTTGTAAACACGTGTTGAAACTGCCTTTTGGAGGCAGGTTCGGTTTTGCCAAAAATGGTCGACGAGATTATACATAAGTATTGAAAAGGTTTTGGTTAATTGCGTGTGATCAACAATGTTAACAGTTTTTGCCTGAAAATTACAATTGAAAAATATATTAAAAGCCATAAGCAGAAATTAGTAACAAAATAATATAAAATCCTGACCTAGTTTCTTTGGGTTGCTTGAACCCAGTAGGGATTTCAATGGATGTGTTTCTGAAGAGCAATTGCAGAGTGACCACAGAACCTGGAAATCATTGAAATGTCAGAGAGCTTTCTGATTCTGGGAAATGTCAGGCTTTTTAAAATTTCATGAAAATCAGGGAAATTTTGTATTGTTTAAGGCACGTTCATCCATATTTTGCCGCTGTTTACATGGAGATTTGTAGTAGTAAGCCATTAGTTGGTTGTTTTCAGATTACCTGGCGCCGTCAGCAACACGAGGGCTATAATGCGCCGAAACATATTCGTCATTAGACAAGCCAACATACATTTACAAACACCCATGCCAACACGGGACTCGAACCCGCAACCTCGCGGTCTAGAAGCTAGCACGCTAACCACTATACCGTTTGGTCGGCCAGTAAGCCATTAGATGTTTAATGTTACGGAATAATTTTAACTTTTGATTACCAGGAAAACTAATTTTTAAAAAATTACATATTATCTCTTTAGCATTTCTAGACATCTGGAAAACTAAGAAAATTGGGAAATTTTAAAAAAAAGTTTGCCCTAAAATCAGGGAATTTTTTAGAAATCTGTAAGGGAATTATCAGGGAACTTTTTTTTTTTTTTAAATTTTGTGGCCACCCTGAATTGATAAATTTTATCAATTTCCCTCAAGCCCCAACGCCTCCATCAAAATAGGCGGGAAGTCATATATATTCAGAAATAATATAATAAGATATATCTTGCAAAGTAAGCCATACAGAAACGCCACAAAAAGCCCCCGACGAAGAAACTCAGTCGGGGTCAATTGTGATTTTTTGGATTGTATTAAATGTTCTGCTTTCATATAGCAATGCCCTAAAAGCTTATGTGCAATGGTTTTTGAATATTTATCTATTTTGTACATTAATTTTGGTTTTTCTGCTATAAATTAACTTTTTCTCTTTCTTGTATTTAATATTAATAGTTCTTGTGTGGTTAGAAAATTAATATAGATATAAAAATAGTTCTAAATAGGCACAAAATAATAATCATATATGAAAGTTAACTGCTAAACAAGATGGTAGTGCTAATAAAATTGTCCTTGATACCCAAACTTCCCGATCATTGTGGTAACCTCAAATGAAACTTCATCATCATCAGTAGCTCGACAGTCATGAGTAGGCCCTGGCTTTTCTCAAGAAGACGAGACCAGGCTTTCTTATTGTGTGCCACAGATTTCCAGTCTCTGACATTGATTGAGACAAAGTCACTTTGGAGGCAGTCTACCCACCTCAATCTGGGTCTGCCACTTCTTCCAACTCCTGTTGGCTTGGCCAAAAAGATTCTTTTCAACATTTGATCAGAGTTGGCATGGCTTAAACCAATGGTTGTTGTTTTTTTAAAATAATTTAACACTATTTTTCTTTTCACACATTTTTTGAATTTTTTTTTTAAGAATAATTTAAAATGCATTTTTATTTGTTTATTTATAATTCAACATTTAAAATTATTTGGTGATGTAAATAACTTCTAGTTTTAATCAAAAGTTTTCCATTTCAACGATAATTTATTAAAATGAATTTATTGAAAATATAATAGTTGTAGAATGATGGCAAATGCAAGAAAATGATATAAAAAGTTAAATGCTGATGTTTTGAAGGAAGTTTAAGTAATTCTCACTGTAAAAGCAACTAAAAAAACATTGAGAGAATTTGTTCTTCTTTTACAGTTGTACAATTGTTTCGTAACAGACTGGGTTTAGAAAAAGCAGCAAAGCTTGTTTTTTTGCTGCCGACCAAACAGTATAGTGGTTAGCGTTCTAGTGTCTAGAGGTTGCGGGTTTGAGTCCCGTGTTGGCATGGGTGTTTGTAAATGTATGTTGGCTTGTCTAATGACGAATGTTTCAGCGCATTATAGCCCTCGTGTTGCTGACGGCGCCAGATAATCTGAATACAACCAACCAACTTGTTTTTTTGCTCAAAATATTAAATCCTAACTGTTAAATCTTGTATTTTTTTTAAATGGGACTAAAGAAGTAAGAACCTAGTTTTTTCTATTTTTTAAGAAAATAATTCATTAATTGAATTAAACGTTTTTGGTATAACATGACTGAGTGATGATTTTGTAAATGAAAAATTATACAAATAGAATTCAGTTATAATCTATTTCAAAATAAATCTTGTAATTAAAGACTATTGAACAGAAAGTTTTTATAGATATTTTAATTATTCAAAATTATCAATTAAACTTAAATTATAGGCTGCATTTTAAATTTGTCTCTGAAATAGAGGTTTTGTGCTTTAAAACTTATTTCTAAACCTTAAAAATATCATTTTGAACAATATATCACCATTACTGATGAATCTAAGAGCAAAGTTTCATGTACTATGTAGTAAACAATTACCATTGCATCATACTGTATACATTGAATTTAAAGAATAGTTTCTCTAAATAAAATATTAAAATTTAATTTGATTTGAAAGTCCTCATAAGTAGCAATTGTTTATGTACTTAGTTTAAATTATTTTCAGAAGGAATATTATTTGTTATTTCAATATTAATTATTCTAGTTAATGTCAAATTTTATTTATAAATATGTATACATGTAATTAGAAAAGGATTGGCAGAAAAAAAAAACGGTTTAAACCAAAAAAAATTTATTATTTACTGTTCATTATTTACTCATTGAGCGCCATCTTTTAATTGGGGTAGGATTCTGAAATTTTGCTAGAACATTTGTATGGGTAGATGTAAAAACTGAGGGGGTGTCTTGGTCTCTAGGTAAAAAAAAAAATTTTACCCATATATTTTTGAACCACCCTAAATGCCAGTATTTGGAGCCTAACGTCAGCTTTTAAAAAATATCTCTAAATTTTTTGGAGCTATATGAAAGAAAACATATTTCTGATTTTTTCTTAAAATGAAGAGTCAAACAATTCTGCAGGCTTTTATAGAACTTGAGAAGTACCAAATTAAAAATGTTTAAAAGCCAAAACAAAAAATGATTTTTCAAAATTTCGAAAAATAATTATATAAAATTTCATTGAGATATAAATGAAAAAGTGTTTTTTTTTTATATATATATATATATATATATATATATATATATATATATATATAAATCTTTTGGGAGAATATTTCATTAAATCCTGAGATAATCAGGTTAAGTAACTAGTTAGTTTGGCATGGAATGACCCAATAACAAAAAGCTCTAGGCAGAACTTAAATGAATTTTTATGTACCTATATTTTAGTAATTTAATAAAACTGAAATGATACAGTACATTTTTAAAGTAACGATTTGTTTTGCTTTATTATAGGACAATAAAAAGTTTGACGAGTCATGCCTAACAAAAAGTCTAATACCTCAAGACTTTTCCAGTTGGGTACTTGGGTCTTTATATTATTTTCATTTATTTCTTTATAATTACTCAACAGGTTAAACTTAAGAACATGGTACTATTATCAATTGTTTATAATCTTGAAATAAGACAAGTGTTAACACTATATGTAAATATATTTATTTGAATGTTTGAGATATTTTAGCCAATTACTTTAATAGATTTTAAAAGAATAATTATTTTTATATACCCTAAAATTTTCTACCCCAAATGCTGCCAATTTGGCTGTGCGCATAGTATCATGTTTGTAAATTTTTCTGTTGAATGTTTGTTATTATTTGTATAGCAGTCAAACCCTCTTAAGTGTGTACCCAATGGGGGCTGATGCACATTAAATCACTAAATATGTCATGGCCTCAATATCCTCTCGCTGGTGTGGTGGGGTCAGAGGGAGGGGTTTACACTAGAAGATTTCGATCTTGTATTCTTCTAGATGCTCAAAATTACGAGACATATATTAGAAAGTTTCGAGAAAAAAAATCATTTTTGAAACGCATAAGGTGAAAAAAGTTGTTGCATATCTTGATAAGAAAAACTGTAAAAAAAAAAAATAATAATAATAATATCTTCAGATCTCACATTCACCTCAAAGTTTGGAAAAAATACAAAAAAATAACTATTTTTCCAAAATTTCTTTTTAATTTCTAAACGTTATATATTTGAAAGGTAATTGTTTGCACTAGGTAGTGAAAGGGTGGTATAACACAGAAAAACACTATTCTATGCATTTTTAAAACATATATTAATAAATAAAAATATTCAAAAATACATTTTTTGGTTAAAATATTTATTTTTCTATAAAATGGATACTAAAGTTATTTCTTACATATTTTTGTTAAAATTGTTTTATTTACTTCAAGCATTCACTTCAAAGTTTTAAATAAATGCAAAAAATACTTTTTTCCATCAATTTGTACAATATGCCAATCATTAAATAAAAGCACATTAGTTTGTATTGTGGGGTATGAAGTAGATAGAACTTGGGGAAATAATCAACTTAATAATTATTCAATAATAATCGTTCTCGAATAACCTTTGAAACATTGATAAAAATTGTGTTTTGACGGCTTTCAATCTAGGTAGCCTTTCTAATGGAGCCTTCTCTTCCTTTGAAGCTCATAAACTTACTTGCTTATTCATTGGATCATAGCGCACATGACTTTGATTGGGACTGCCATTAATACTGGTTGGAAATAATCTGACAGATCAAATTGCATGTTGGAAGGTGACTACAGTGGGATATATGCCTCCTACATTTCAATGAATTACCATTCAGACGCCTATTTAAACGCATAGATAGTACTGCAACAGGACCAACATCTTTCGGTGGGAACTTAGATAAAAAATTAAAGAACCATTAAAAAATTTCCCCTGACTGATATTTTTTATGTGTTTCATTCCTCAAGTTGAGATGAAAGTACTGAGTACAGATCAGTTATATATTTTGAATATTTTACCATTAAAAAAAGTTAATTTTCTGAAGGACCTAAGATCATATATGTGGCAATTCGATTGTCTTGAAACCTCCCTGAATATTTACTGGGAGTTTTAAACTCGTTCACTGAACAAAATCCTTCCCTCACCCAAAAAATTCGATTTCGGCAATGATTTTGTACAAAAGGAGAGATGTAAGAGAACTGGATTGTCGGGTTATGAAATCTCCTAGAAAAACTCTCGAGAGCTTTCCTAGAAAAAGACAATCAGGCATTTCATGGTAACCAAACTTAACTTTATTGCCACTGATTATGTGGACATATTTAATTGGAATGTTTGTAATATGACTGGGAAGTACAAACGAATATTTGTTAGTAAAGACTGGCTTATCTAAGGTAGCACATTGGAGGAAACAGGGGAAGACTGGAAGATTGGCCAATTCTGGCAGAGCATAGTTCCAAAATACACTATTTTTCAACAAACAAATAAGTCAAAACTACCACGTAGTTTTGTTTCTCGTAAATACAATATCCCTAGTTTAAAACTGTACATCGGCGTATCAAAACCTCGTCTATATTTTATCCAGAATTAGGCGATATTGGCTAATGTTGTTTACAACAACAGATTCGCAACATTCCTCATTGGGATTGGCCTATGTCTGGAGAAATTGGCCAGCTTTTCTGGGCTACTAGGAACCACTGAAATCAGACTTCAGCTAGTTTCCTTTTCTCTCCCTAGCTGTGGAACGCTTGTGTTGAGAGAGAAGAAAAAAAGTGGGTAGCACTGACGGCAAAGATGTTAGGACAACACCTTTTTTTTACGATCCATAATGCCCGACTTTTGTACATAAGTTTGCTTCAAAGTGCACTTTTAGCTGGGATAAAAAGTTTGAGAAAAAAATAAACCAAATGAATTAAAGCATGTTACCATTCTGTAAAATGGGTACCATAGTATCCTTTAAAACTTTAACGTAAAGTCGCTTAACATGAAATCTTGTTTAACGCAAAGTAAAAGCAGTTCTCTGTACTTAAAGCTCAACATTAATTGATTCGTTTAACATGAAATTTGGTTAACTCGAACAATTTTGCGGCCCTATCGACTTCACATTAACAGAGTTTGACTAACTTTTCATGCCCTAAGTTAAAGTAAAAAACTTGGAAGTTCTATGGGTTTAACTTACAAATCCACTTGACTGTCTCAAATTTTGTTTTCTTTTTATATTTAAGGGAAAAAATTCTGGATATCTTTATCTGATTTTTTTATTGTTAATTGTCTGATTTTATTGTTAGGTATGCAATATGTACTTCCATTTTAACGTTACTTGTTTGATAATTTAATTAGTGTTATACACTTTAACTTCATTTAGTGCTGTTCTTATAAGATTTTGACACAAACATAATGCAATAAACAAAGTCTGATTTGAAAAAAAAAGAAGAAAAAAAAAAAATTCTTCATATAGATATTGGTAATGGTTGCACTCATTTTTGTTAAAGAAGCATTAGTAAGGCATTTGGGCATCACTAAATACTGTCCAAATGCTTTACAAACCGAATATAAGTGTGTCGAAATGTTCTGGGGGAAAGTGAGAATAAGAAAAAGAAATTTATCTAGAATGTATTGCATGTTTTCGAAATAACGTTTGCACACCTTTTTGTTCTTTTGTTGTTTGTTCTTGTTTTAGACATAAATGTAAAAAATATATGTATATTTTAGCTCTCAATGATGTGATCAAATCCAGTGCGGAGAAGTTGGAAAGGAATTCTCAATGGCACTTATCAAAAGAGGTAAAAGTAATGGTTGCATTTGAAATCGAAAATTAACCTTAAATTTTATCATGTACAAAGAAGCATCTATAGACATAATGTTGGCAAATGTGTCAAGCAGTGTTCTACATAGAGTAGAGAACTGATTCTGTTATAAGAGTTAAAATATACCCACCTTGATAGAACATGGTTTTCAAACTCGATGCTACTTGTTGATTTACTAATAAGTTGAAATAAAGTGTTTCTAAAATTTCAATAAACACTGTTTTGTCAAACTTTTTTAAGAATGATAAATGATTGGTTGGTTTCTACGCTCAACAACCTATTTTTATTCACAATAACGCTAATCAGGCCGAGACCTACAGCTTAACGTAGATTCCAAACCACAACAAACATCCATGCCTAACCCAGTAGAGAAATTAATGGTTATTTTCAGCCTGATGTGAATGATCTGGTGGAAATTGCCATGATTGTGGGAACATTTATTTTGGCAAAAGTAGCAAGAAAAAAAAAAAGAGACAAATTTGTTGGGATTTTGTTTTCAACTTTTAAGCAACATTGAGATTAAGGACCTAACTATTTCTTATCTGAAAAAAGTATCGAGCAGTAAATTTTCGTAGGTTGAAACTTCCAAATAATATGAACTAGACAGGAATGATATTGTTAAAATTCTGCCAACACTTTTAATTTCAAATAGACTTGTCATAATTATTGCATATGTTAATACACAAGAATAGAATATTGACTGTTCAGTATTTTTTTTTTTTTTTTTTTATTAACTTGTGATTAATTGTTTCAGAGGGAAGTTCAGTCTGACCTAATACTTTATTTTTTTCAACCACAATTTTTGTCAAAGTATTGCATTGAAGCAAATACATTTTTTAACAGTAATAATAGCTCATTAAAAAAATTTGAAGGCACATTAACTAGTGTTTATTATTATTATTTTACTATTACACTAACAATGTTTTTATGTGCTAGCTTAATATTACTTTAAAATTTAGTAATAAAGAACCACTCGTTATTTAGCCATCAAATTTCTTATGAACTTTTATTACAGATGTTATGTCTGCTATAAAATTTCCTATACTTCAAAGACAATACCCCAGCAGAAATTGTACCTGTAAAAATAATGCATGAGGTCCATGTTTTCCCATTATAAATACCAACAATATTTGTGTCTGGATTAATCATTTAGGCAAGCAGATGCATTAATATGCCTTTTAAAAAATCCTTTTTGTACTCTGTCACATACATGATTGGCTTACCACAAACATGCTTGGTCATTACATTTGTTTAAAAATCAGTACAAATGTCACATATATGATCATTTTTATTTTGTTTCTTTTGTTAGTTTCAAACTAATAAAACCCATTTTTGCCAGTAAATTATTTTTAAATACTGTAATTTGCTATTGACATCTGTAATCGGAATGGTCAAATTAATCTGTTAAGTGTTAAATTTCACCAATGGGAATTTTTTGGTGGAACCTGCTGTCGTATTTCTACCTAGCAGATTGGTTGATTTAGATATTATTTGGCACAAGAGCTACCTTAAGGCTTGCCTAAGCAAAACAATGTTTGAAACTGTAGAATACCAGAGGTGTGGCCTTTCAGAGGAAACTATCCCACATTTGAATCTAGAATGAGAGAAACTCATCAGACGCTTGACAATCTAAAAGGCTATCTCTCACAATTTCCATTGTGTTTACACATTTTTTAAACTAGAGCTCACAGTACGATGGCCCCAATCGAGATTTGATGCAGGGACCTTTTTTCCCTTGCAAAACTTCCTGGCGGCCATGGTGCGACTTGTACCGAACAAAACTCTTTGTCGCAAGTTGCTTTGTGAATTTTCTAGGTCTAGGTATACTTTAAGAACATTTAACTTAAATTTAATAAAATGAAAATTTTAAATATATGTAAACTACTAAAAAACTATATATGTAAACATACTAAAAAACTGTTCACTTCTTCAACTGAATATGATTAATGATGAGACAACTAAAATAAGGCGCATTTATATGAACCAACTTAATGTACACATATCTTATTTTAAATGTCTTAAAAAATAAAAGGTTAATTACAATGGCTGAAACATTCTTTGACAACGTAAGAAAAGGTTAATTTTTAAGGTTTCGCAAAAATAACCCATTGTCTAGCTGCAGTTAAAGCATCTAAGTATGGTGTTAACGTCAGTGCCTATCTGTTTCTTAGTGTTCAGTACCTCAAAGGACAAAACCAGAATACTTCAAGGACTACTTTGATGTCTATATTTTGGCCATGAAATGTTGAATGGTGATTAACAAAAGAACAGGTTGGACAGTTTAAATTCATTTTGAAATCTTGCATGTAATATTTTCTTTCTTAAGTTAAACAACGATTAAAATAAATTCCTTAAGGACAAGAAATCACATTTTCATCATTATTATTTTTAAAATGTATCCTCAAATTTGCTTTATGAGCACTAAATTTCCTTGAACTTAATTTTTAACGGTTTAAATTTGCATTATTGTATTTGTATTAATGTAGTTTTATTGTATTTGTATTAAAATTTTAGTTGCTTTCTCACTGGCCATCTATTAAAACGTTAGTCCTCAAGCAAGAATTATATAAATTTAACTATTGTAACAGAAAACTAGAAATGGAGTCTTAAAAAAACAAAGAGGTAAGAACCTCTCATCAGAGGGTTCAACAGACCAGGACTTCAAAGGAGATGTTCTGAAGAGATAGCAGGAATATTCCTAAAGCATGTCTCTGAATCTTTCTGAAACCTTTATAGTGGAATGCTGACAAATATAAAAAGTTCAAAATTCAAATATATAAAGCATACAGTTATAAAAATCTAGCCCAATATGAGTAAAGCAGGGGTCGCAGACGTCCTATAAATCCTATATTTTTTTAAAAATCGGTAAAAACGTCCTATATTGTCCTATATTTTGCAATTGTCCTATATATCCTATATTTATACATTGATTCGATCTATATTTTCTTCGAATTCGTAATAACGGCTCCGTTTGATGCCATTTTTTAATATTTCGGATTCTGTGGCGCGATTGTATGTGAAAAAGACCTGACAAAAACGATGTTTGTAACGGCGGCGCGACGTTTTATCTCTTGTGACGTCACGTGCTGCATAACCTACAACTCAACTCTACGGGACCGGCCCGAATTATAAACATGTGAACATTTCCATAACAATCGGATTTGAATTTCTGATCTGATTTCTCCTCCAACGTAATAAATTAATTGGCCATAATGTAGAGAGAGATGCAACAACAAAACTCTGCCTCGGGAAAAACGGATAAAAACAACTTGGGATTGACTTGCAGGACTACTAAAGAACATTTTGAGTGCTCAGTCAATAATTGATGAAGGAAACAAAAGGGTTAAGATTTACTGTATTATGTCGAATGCCGATTTTTTTATTCCGAATCCTGTACGGATTCTGCGCCACGAATTGTTTACATCAAACCGCTTCAAATTATGGCAACCATAGGCAGTTATCTTGCTCTAAAAAAAAAATGGCAGGGCTGCCATTTTTTGGCGAAAATCGCCTTGGCGCAGAATTCGTACCGGATTCGGAATATTAGCCACGATTTTTTCATAAAAGTCGCCAAAATTGAAAATTACATTAATACGTTGTGTTGTCAAATCCAAACGATCACTAGGGTTGCTTTAAAACCAAGTGCCAGGTTTGCCACATTCGGCGATAAATCTCCCACTTTTCGCCGCCAATCCAGCCGACACTGAACAGTAAATTTGAATCAACAAAAGACTGCAAACAGGGATAAAAAGAAAATACTTAAAGAAATTGGAACAGTTAAAAATGCTGGAAGCAAAAGACTCATGATTGCAAATAATGTAATTAATAAAACTTGATTTAGGGATGGAATATTGATGCAATAACGGATCACGTATTCAGGATCAGGCGATTTCTTTCTTTTAAAGGTGTGTTTTCTATTCTCTTAAATTCAATATAACGAGTATATAAATCTATAAAGAGTTAATTTTGAAGTTCAGTAGCAACTGTGTGCAGTTATTTGATGTTTTAAATTGTCCTATATTTTTTTTGAAAAAATCCTATATATTCTTATTTTGTCACTTTGACCCCTGGTAAAGTAGTTATATTGATTGAAAGTCCAAAAAACATTGACATACTGACAGTAGAAATATGTTTTTTCTTATATATTTTAGCAGTACATATTTACATATAACTTTTACATTGGTTTAAGATCTCAAACAAGGACATGTTGCAACCAAGTTACTTGAAATTTCACCTGTCCTTTATATGTTTCAAAAGAGTAAAAAATTGTGTTAATGAATTTGTATAACAATATCAGTATTGTTTTTAGTCAAAGGTATAGTAAAGAGTATTTTGCATTTCCTTACTGGATTTGCATTACAAAACAGTTTATTTTGCAGATGATTCCCCAAACTTTGAATCCGAACCATGGAGTAGTGTCCAAACAAAAGAGCTCCCAGCAACATGGCTCGACGTATTTTCTACCTCATTCCGAAGATTTGAACAAATCTTGTCAGAAAATCTCTCGGCCTCCTACAAATAGCATTTCTGATTGTCATCCAGTTAGTTTTTCTCTGAATAGTTCCTCCTTAACCAGTAAGAATCCTGTTCCTGTACAGAATTACTCAGCTTCAATCCATGCTTTACCGATCTCCCATTGTGAATGGGGCAACTCACCAACTAGGACCGATTGCAGCAATATGAAATGGATCAATCCTCCAAATTTCAGTCCTTCAATTCTTTCTAATAACGAAGACTTAAGTAGGGATGAGTTTAGATCTGACCTGTTTCCTGAACTTTTAAAAGGTACAACTTGCAATACTCTACTTTCAGAAGAAAGTAGAACTGTGGAATGGCCACCAACCAATGAACTTTGTGGTTTCGGTTCTACTATTCCTGCTCCAAAGAGTGCCAGCGACTTTTTTAATTCTTCCTCTTACACTGATCAGGTAAATGCTCGGAATTCTGGAGCTGTCATTAAAAATCCGGAAAGTTGTAACATCCCTTCAGATTCTTTCCAGTTTGGCAATCAGATAAGTTCTCAGAATGTCAGAACTGAAATACCCAGCCCAAAAGATTGTGACAGCCTTCCAAGTTCTTTTCCTTTCACTGAAGTGAAATCTTCTATGAATAAGGAAATTTTGCTTCAAGGCCCAAAAGATTATGACTATCTTTCAAATTCTGTGACCGACCATGTGTATTCTCCAAATTCTGAATGTTCCATTCCGAGCCCTAAAAGTCCGAACTTTTTGAATTCGTTTCCTTTCAGTGATCAGATATGTTTGTCCAATAGTGGAACGACCATACCTTGTCCGAAAAGTTACAGCAGCTTTAATAGTTCTGTTCCATTAACAGACAAGGCATGTTCTGGAAATCATGATATGATTGCTTCTGAAAACCAATTTAGAAATTGCAGTGTAGAGCTTAATTCAGACTTTTACGAAAATCAAATGAGCACTTGCAGATCAAATTGTTCCTCTCCAAAATGTGATTGTAGAGCACAGTATTCGGGGGAAAACATTCGAAAATCTTGTGTCTTTGAAAATTGCGATTGCTGTTTACCAAGCTGTGATATTTACACATCAGGTTCAAAACCTTCCAAAAACCTTTACCAAAAGTTGCCAAATTTAAGAGACTGTAAAAAAGAGCTGGAAAAGCATAGTGCATGTGATGACCTCTTTCCAAATGACTACCTAGATGAATTAATCAAAATGGGTAATAAAGACTCTGATATTCCCAGGAGTGAAATTAATTATCTCGAAGATATTCTGAAAACGGATTCTAAATTCTTTCACTTCAACGATAATCCTACTAAGCCTGTAAGTAAAAGAAATTATGAGGAACCATCACATGTATTTGATTTGAAAAATCAAAATTTAAAACCTAGCACATGTATCCCTTTTGAGAATCAAAACTTGATAGATTTTAAGGAAACTTCTACAAGTGGTAAACCGGCAGTAGAACTTAATGATTCAAGTACTTTTGATTATTGGATGAACCAATCAAAAGTTGACAGCACTATTCCTCATTTTCAAAGCCATTTAGATCAATTGGTTGCAAAACCAAAAATAAAACCTGATTATTGCAAATATGAATCTACACTTAGGAGTACTGTTCCTCTTCTTCCTAGCCATTTTGATCTCTTGAGTGAGGATACCACAAATTCCCTTGCAAACAACCCGACAGTACATGAAGCAAAATTTATTGATAATTTCAATACTTCTGAACACCTTAAAGGCAAACGAGATACTAGTGAGAAAACTACAAGTAGCCTTATGTGTTGCTTTGACCAAATAGATGATTTTTCTACCTCAAAATTTACCACTTCTTTGGACTCCTTGGTCGATTCTAACTTTGAAAATAGTGCAGATATTTTATCGAATGTCACTGGTAGTATGAGCGTTAATAGTTGTTCTACAAATTCGATAAACGAGTCGATCCCTTCTGAACAAAATTTTAATTCATTTACTTCTGACATGTTTTTCAATGAACCAAAATCAAAGAGTTTGTTGGAATGCGACAAATCAAGCGGAAGCGGTGTCAGGAAAAATGACTTTTTTGACAGACCCTCAAATAGTATAGATTCAGGCCTAGGATTGTTATTAGAAGATGCTATCTCCAATGTGTCGTTGGACAAAAGTTCTACTTATTCAGAACCTGAATTAAATATTTTTTCGTTCATTCCTAAAAAGCCATCTAAACTTGTGTGTCTTGATAAAAATGTGATAAATGTTGATTCCAAAAATAAATATGCAGCAACATCAACAAAAATCTCTGAATATGATACTGATAGCAGTGATTTCCTTGTTGATGAACAACAGAGAATTGACAATTTAATTGATCAGTTCATAGGAATGTAATTGTATTGCTTATAAATGTTGAGTTTGCATACCTAACGGTACTTCAAAAAGTGAAGCATAGTTTTTTCTTTTCTTTGAAAATATGTAAGTGCAGTTACAATTGTGTTACTTGGAAAATCTGTTGGGTAAAAGAAAAGCTGAAATAGATGGTTCAAAGTAATTTCATGTAATGTTATCAACGCTATATTTTTTTTAAAATTTGAACACAATTTTTTTCTATAATTTTAAACAAATTAAACTGCAATTATATTCACAACTGCAAACTTATTATCTAATATTTGCTACATTTACTCTAGAAATTTTCTTTTAATGTTTTTAAAAAGTAATGATATTTAATTAGGCATATTTGTTATAAAACTACATGAAGTGCAATTATTTACTTAATTATTAAAAGCTGTTGTGTAAAATAATTATTTCTCTAAAAATGAAAGGATTGTAGTTAAACATTTGATATTTAGAATTAAAAAGATTTGTTTAATACTATGCCATTGGCTTATTTCATTGAATATGCATACATTTTTATTGATTTTGCAGATTGTGTCTAGTGATAAAATTTTATACTATTAAATTATACATATTTATGTGCTAATGCCTTATAATTTCTTACAAAATATTTTGTTTAACTAGTTCCATCAATGTACTCTAGAAATAATTTAATATAGCTTTTGTTTCAAATCATTCCATTATTCTACTTGTACAAAATTTTATAGTGTTAATATATTGGCTAAAAGCATTAGACACAAAAAACTATGCATGTATTAATAAATAAAATTAGCATGAATGTGCTCTAACGAGGATCAAACCTGGGACTAATAGGTCAGTAGACAGGCTTGCTAACCGCTAAGCAAAAGTGACCACTAGTACCTAGGTGTTGTATCTGTCATTTGTGCATGAAACCACCACAAATTCAATTGAATCAAATTTCAACGGGGTTCCCACGGTCATTGAAAGTCATTAAAAGTGCTTAATATTTTTTAACTTGTTTTCAAGGCCTTGAAAATGCTTAGAGATCCTTAAAAGTCCTTAATTTTTGCGAATGTTGTAACAACTGCAAAAGTTAAAAAAATACAACTCTTACTTGCTATCCCCGCTCGACCACCACTTATCTGCATCGTATTGGAATTCTCTGACATATTTGTACTACGCATCCACCAACTTGTAACTTTTTTGACAGAATATACTTTATTAAAAATTTATATATAGACATGATGCCTAAAAACAAAATTTCCAAGGTCCTTAAAAACATTAGTTTGGTCCTTGAAAGTCATTGATTTTCTTTCTGTAATTTGAGTGGGAACCCTGTTCAAAAACAAACTCTAACAAAAATAACTTATAGTCAAAGATAATAGATAAAACTCTTAAATAAATTGACCAATTCAATTTTCCTACAAATTTACCAAAATGTGTGGATTTTCATATTCTTCAATCAAGTTTCCTATATTTTAGTGTGTATTATTTGGACATTTTTGTTTTAACTGAAGTAAATTTTCCACTTAATTAGCAATGTTAACTTATTTTTACTTCAAAACTGCTCATTAGATTTTTTTTTTTTTTTTTTTTATTATTATTATTATTTGTATATGAAGAGTAAGTTTAGTTCGATGACATAAGTTTAGTTCAATGAATTTTTCTCGTGGTTTTTGTAAACATTTTAATTACTGTCCTAAAATTTGTGTTCATTTTTTATAGTCATTACAAAGCATATGGGTTTCATTTTCAGTCTGGAGTAGAAGTTAAAAAACTGAATTAATTAAAACTAGGTGAAAAAAATATAGTTGGTTTTTAAGGGAAAAAAAATTTATTTGAACCAGTTGGCTAAATTTAAGTATAGTTAAAACATTTCTTATAGAAAAACACTTCATGTAACCTGTTTGGTTTTACTTATACATGAATTAACAAACACATTAAAAAAAAAAAAAAAATCTTTGAAAATATATGCATTTGATATGATAGTTCCTTCATAGCACACATAACATTTAACCACTGATTTAATATCAGTGAATATAGAAATTTAAAAGATAAAATACTGCTTTAATTTAAAATAAATATTTCCATGCATGTTTCAAAGTTGATAAAACTTTCAATTCCTAAGTTAGAACATCAAACAGTTAACATGCAAAGTTTCATGATTGATCATCAGCAGAGTGGTCCTCTGTTGAGGGCCGAGTGTGCGTAATCGGCGGGTAACTTTTCTTCACGTCAACCTTTCCATATAGTCCGAGAGGCGACTGCAAATTTTGGACCCCATCGAACATCATTCTGAATTTTTTATAGAATATGGAGAAAAGTGAGTAGATTACGAATCCATTGGTCTGCCGTGGCAAAAATGGCGGAAACTGATCAAAAATTGACTTGGAATGAGTTTAACTAAAGTCCGATTGCCAAATATGTCATAATTTGCCAAAAACGGAACAAATTTTTTCGTCTAGCAACCCACTGCATTTTGGTTTTCAATGAGAAAAAGCGCAAACGATTTCTGATCTCTGGCTGGGAAAAATTGAGTATCTTTTAAAAGTAAGCCAAATTGGCGACATCAGTGACGTAATGTTTATTGTCAATTTGGCTCATTTGAGAAAGATGCAAAAAAGCTATCGCCACACATCCGAATCGTCTGCAACGTTCTTTATTGAAAATTAAAGAGTGAGGGTTACCAAATAAAAAAAATGCTCATTATTTGGCAAGTTATGGCGCATTTGGCAATTGGATTTAGTTCAACTTATTAACAGTCGATTTTTGATCAGTTTCGGCCATTTTTGCACGGCAGACGAGTGGATTCGTAATCTACTCACTTTTCTCCAATTTCTATAAAAAAAATTCAGAATGATGTTAGATGAGGTCCAAAAATTGCAATCGCCTCAGTCCAATAGTAAGTGTAGCTCTTCCCAGGTTGCTGGGGGCAAGACAAGCCACTGTTCTGGCTCGCGTCTGTTTCGAGAAACGTGAACGGCAGAAAGATACCAGATATTTTGCAATTGAACAGAGTGACCACAGAACCTGGAAATAAGGGAAATGTCGGGGAGCTTTCTGATTTTTTTTTTTTTTTAAAAAATCGGGGAACTTTTTAAAATTTTCAGGAGTTGCATTCGACCTGAAATTCCTAATATTCCTTAAATCTGTATTTTTCCCTAAAATTCTTAGAATTGTTATTAATTTTTCGATAATTCTAAAAAAAATTATATTCCTCCAGATGAGAAAAGTGGATTTAATTACATTCGCAGGGGTGTGAATTCTGCGCCAATTGCGCCAGCGCGTGCCAAAAGTGGGATCCTGCGCCAACCTGCTACAAAACCACATTTAAGCACAATTCTGCGCCAATTTTGATTTAAAACTTCTTTTAAACGCGCACGCTAAAGCGCCAAAACATCTCGCGCATGTCAAATCTATGTGGAGACGAAATTACGGCAACCTCAAGGGCCGTTTTCGCACGAATTTGTAAAACATTCGATTTTTCTCCCAACAGAATGCAATATGTGGAAAATCACGTGCAATCTCTGAAATCGGCATTCACGCATGCGCATTCATGTTCAAACGCGTCTGGCATCGGGACAAATTGAAATCGCTGAGTGCTGATATCACGTGCGTCATTGCTAGATAGAATTTAAGGGGCAGCCACAAAATTTCCGATTTCTAATTAGCATGGATGACCATTTCGTACGTACCTTGATTAAGTGTGTTTCGCCGTATTTTTATCACATCCTCTTGCTCTAAATAAAGAAGAAAGGAATTGGAAAGTTAAGGGTGTATAACCATCAAATGTTTTTACTAAGCATTTAAAAAGAATATTTCCGCTCGGACACGCGTAATGACGATGCCTTCTATTAAATTTAGGGTTGTTTTTTGTAATTTTTACTTGTTGGCTGTTGGTAATTAACTTATAAACGTCCGTTTTACAATTGAAATAAAGTATCACAGAAATATAATCAAATCCCCGTAATGTTTCCGATTTCAAAAAAAATAAAAATAATACTTTTTTTATAAGTTTATAGAACGGCATGTAGGGTAAAATCGCCATTTTGACGCAGAATTTTACCCGATTAGGAAAATAAAAAAAAATTCACAAAATTTTAGAACATACACAAAAATTTAGAAACATTCTTATTTTAATTTTACTATATTGCTATTTTTGCTATAAGAATTGCTATTTTTATACAAATGAGTCTTATAATAATAAAGCAAAGAGCGTGTGGATCTGTAGAAAGCTACTTAAAATAGGTGTAGAACTTAAGATACAATTTTTTACATAAGTAGTTTTGGCCTTCTGATTGTACCTTTGATAAACGGAATGTTAAAATTTTAATTAGTTCATTTTTAATTTTTTTTTTTTTTATCAACCGACTTCTAATAGAGGTACAGCTCTGAAATTTTCAACATAAGTAGTTTTGGTCTTTTTTTAGTTGGACTTTTTAAAAACGGAATGTTAAAATTTAATTAGTTTTTTAACTAATTTTTTTAATTAATTAAAAAATATTACAAAACGACTTCTAATAAGGCTACAGCTCAGAAATTTTCAGCATAAGTAGTTTTGACCTTCAGATTGTATATTTGACAAACAGAATGTCAAAATTTTAATTTTGTTTTTTTTAAATAATTTTTTTTTACAAAGCGACTTAAAATATAGGTACACCTCAAATTTTCAACCTATGTAGATTTGGACTTCTAATTAGACTTTTGAAACACAGAATTTTAAAATTTTAATTTGTTTTTAATTAATATTTTTACAAAGCGACTTCTAATAGATCTAGAGCTCTGAAATTTCCAACCTAAGTAGTTTTTGCCTTCTAATTTTGTTTTTCATAAACATTTGTAAAAATAATTCAGAGGGATGATTGGGGTTGTGTTATTGCATCGACAGGCAAATTTTTCGGTTCTCGATGGGGAGGAGGCTCTAATGAACCTTCTAGTGAGTGAAGCGAGCCTGTCCTTGCATAGCAATAAATTTTCAGCGAGCTTGTGCTTGCGTAGCAATTAAACTTTTCAGTGATCTAAGCGAGCTGTGTTTGTGTTACAATGAAACTTTTAGTTTGCAAAGAGAGCTTGGTTTTGCATAGCAAATCCGTTCGTGAAGTGTCAAATGCTAATAAGTATAAATGTTTTTTTTTTTTAATTTACAAATTATATTTTTTGTTGTAATTTTATGGATATCTTATAATTTTATATTTATTAATATGTGTTTTATGTAGAAAAATTAAATCAGATACAATTTATTATATTTCTGCTACTAATATCTTCGAATTTTTCTGCTACATTTTCTCTTATTCTGCTCCGAAAGTTAAATTTTGCTGCTCCAATTTTTTGCGAATCTGCTCCAAATTTTAAATTTTGCTGCTCCAAAATTGCTCCAAACTGGGCTTTTGCACTTCCCACCCCTGCATTCGCTAAAAAGTTGTTTGAAATTAAAAATTTTGAAAATTGGCTGTTTTTTGCCGATATTGAAACAAGCTTTGGAAAGAATATGTCTATGTTAGGATCCTATGTTCGCTTCACAGGAAATGCCGCTAAATGTTTTTGAATTATCCCTAATATTTTAAGAATTATCCCAAAAAATTTTGCAATCGTCCGTAAAATTTTGGGAATCGTCTCTAAAAATTTTGGAATTATCCCTAAAATGTTCCTAAAAATTTTGAAATTATCCCTAAAATTCCTGCCTAAATTTTTTAGAAAACTCAAAGCGCCTCTTAAATTTAACAAAAATCAAAGATTTTCTCTTTTTTTTTTTTTTTTTTTTTTTTTTTTTTAGATACGTAAAGCCAAACCTATTTTTAAAAATTTGGCATGTTATCTCTTTAGCATACATGTTCTGTTTATCACACTTCTGCAAAAGTTGGGTAAAAAATGTGAAGTAAAATCGGATAACTTTTTTTTCCTGAATTTTGTGGCCACCATTGTTGATGAGCATGTCTTCGACCGTTTATTTTCAATGTGATAGAAACTTTGGTGATCTCGACAGTTTCTCCTGGAAAGCATTTCATTCTTCATAAGACCTTACGAGGTTCTGGAACTGGCACCAGGAAACAGGCGCCTAACGAAGCACCAGGAAATTTCCAAAACAACCAACCATTCTTCAAATATATTCTTTAAACCTATTGTATTTTGAATTACAAACATGTATTTTATTTTCCTGTAGTTTTAACATCCAATTACTCATATAGCATCATTAAATTAAAAACGTGACTGGTTACAAAAGTGTTATCAAAATTTTATTCCCTATTTTAATTTATTACAAAAACAATCCTTTTTTACTTGTACAGAATTTTTCTTTAATATTGTGTTTATTTTAAAAAACAGAGTGGCCACAGAACGTGGAAATGTCAGGGAATTTTTTTAAATTTCACGAAAATCAGGGATATTGAGGCATGTTTTCTTGTTCATCCGTAGTTTGGCGCCATTTACCCGTTGATTTGAGGTGGGAATCGTTCGAAGTTTAATGTTGCGGAATAATTTAAACTTTTCACTACCACAAAAACTATTTTTAAAAAAATTGGTTTGCTATCTCTTTAACATACATGTTCTATTTATCACACTTCTGGAAAAGTTGGGAAAATTATGAAGAAAGAAAAAAATTCCCGTAAAATCAGGGAACTTTTTTGATACTCTCTTTGATCAGGGTGTCTACACATTTGAAAAACCTTAACAAATTGAGGAAATTTGAAGAAAAAAAAAAGTTAACCGTGAAATCGGGAAATTTTTAGAAATTTGTCTGGGAATTATCAGAAAACTTTTTCCCTGAATTTTGTGGCCACCCTCTTAATATGAAATTCCACAATTTCCTGGAAATTCGATTCAAGATAACAAGTTTTCACTCTCAAACTATTTATTTTGTGATTGTTGTATTAACACTGTGTCCTATAAATTCATACGTGATCCAAGCGCCAATACCTAAAATATCAAAAACTTCAATCTACGATTTTTTCCCCATACAAACACATAACCCTCTATAATTACAACTAGTCATAACATAATTTTTTTACTTTTGAATAATTATCTTAGCTAGGTCATTTATAAGCCACCGACGCATGGAACACGGACGAGTCCCGTATGTTGGTCCATACAAATGCATATTTGACGTAGTTAAAATAGTTATTTTTCCATGACTGTGTCGCCAAGTAACATTTGAAACAGAAACATATGTTACTATAGAAACAAGACTTGTCTATTTAGAATAAGGGGGCTACATTCAAAATATTGGCCTCCTAAAAGGTTACAATGCGACATTCTTGTCTATGAGATATCTTTTACCTGAACCTGGGCTTGAATCGGTCTATTTTGATAATCTATCGCCAACATGCAATCAGGGCGTTCAGCAAGCCAATATTGATGTCTTTCCCTTGGCATTCCCTTAAAATATGAGACTGGTCTTGTTTCCAAGGCAACTCTAGACTTCATGGCGGGGGCTATATTCTTGTGATAGACAGACAATGGATATTGGATGGTGACTGGTTTCTGAAACAAACAAAAAATGCATCTGTTCCCAGATAAAGTAAATAGATCACACCAGCTTGGCGGGAATCAAGATGCAGAACAAGGGCTCCTCTTCTTCAAGTCCGATCGACATCAACTTGAACCGCAACCCAACCTCAATCGGCGGGTAACTTTTCTTCACATCAACCTCTCCATGGTAAGTGTAGTTCTTCTCGGGTTGCAGGGGACAAGACAGGCCACTCTTTTGACATGCGTCTTTTTGGGGGAAAGCAAACGGCAGAAAGATACCCAATATTTGGCCATTGATACGCATGTTGATCCCGCTCGCATTCGAATCCGTCCTGAATTTCACGTCCAGTGTCGTTTTGTTCCCTCGGACGAGTTCGCACACGTCCAAGTTGTCGCAGCCTAACAGTTGGACGTTCCAAATTTCGGTCCTGTTCGATGATCCGCAGTCGCTGTACAAAATGGCGTTGACTGACGAAAGTAGCAAGAGACACGTCAGTATAGTTAAGTCTTTAATATCCATTTTCTGCTCGGTATACCTGGTATGTTCCTATTGAAAGACAGTAAGCAATCAGCGAAATTTAAAATAAAAAAGATACTAGAACTCTATCACTATCAACAATTGATGGTATAGTTAGCGTGCTAGCTTCTAGTTCGGGTTCGAGTCCCGTGTAAGGCATGGGTCTTTGTAAATGTATGTATGTTGGCTTGTCAAATGACGAATGTTTCGGCGCATTATAGCCCTCGTGTTGCTGACGGCGCCAGATAATCTGAAAACAACCAACCACTATCAACAATTGTCCGAATTGAACCGTACAAAATTTCGAGCGAAATTAACTGGTGGAATACCTTTCCATTCACCACTTTTCCCTTCCAACTGTGTGTGCTCTTCATATGGTTCGTCGACCAAACGGTATAGTGGTTAGCGTGCTAGCTTCTGGACCGCGAGGTTGCGGGTTCGAGTCCCGTGTTAGGCATGGGTGTTTGTAAATGTATGTTGGCTTGTCTAATGACGAATGTTTTCGCGCATTATAGCCCTCGTGTTGCTGGCGGCGCCAAATAATCTGAATACAATCTTCATATGGTTCGTGTTAAGTAGATATGTTATGGAATTACTATCAGAGGTAGTTAATGTTTTTAAAAACTTCTCTGTCGAAAATTAAATGAATCTCTTTTGTCAATGAAGTCTTTAGATGCGTTTACAAGAATGACACTAGAATTTTGCTACAAGACTATTGTTTAGCTACACGAAATTTAAAAAAAAAATGGTTTCCAATTTTATAAGCTTGGAAACTTGATAATTTGGGGTATTTGTCAAATTCACTTGTTCGGGCAGACGAAGTGAAAAGTTGGTGTTAAATTCTAAGAATGTAGATTTCAACTGTCAATTGAAATTTATTGAATTGCCACAATTGAATATGTGAAATCTGGAGTCCAACAATGCAAGTATCACTAGTTTATTTACAAATGCGCAGGGAAGGGTACTTGAATCTTCTCAACGATACTCTGTCAAAATAATCAAACGAGCAATCTAGATCGACCCCTATACGAAATCATTACTTGCTAGTATCATAAGAGAGTTGCCAGTGAGATGTAGCTTGCGAAGCTATACTCGAAATTAAAACAGCTTTGAGAATAAGGTTAAAGTTCCAGTTTTAGATTTCAACTGTATTGGTTGTGATACAACACGGCTATATTGTACTGCTATATCAAAATTTTAAAGATTCAATTACAGTAAAACCTCATTAACGCGAAATCGCTTAACATGAAATCAAGTTTAACGCGAAGTAAAAGCGGCCCTCCATACTTAAAACTTAACGGAAATTTATTTATTTAACATGAAATTTGTTTAACGCGAACAATTTCGGCGGCCCCATCGACTTCGCATTAACAATTGACTGCATATACTTACTCAGACATTTTTTTTTTTTTAAGTTCAAAACAATCATGAAATCCCTTCTATCATTTCAAATGATACCATTCAATACAGAAGACTATAAACAAATGCTTTCTGAATAAAAAAAAAATGAACCCACCTCCGTGAATCCGTGCTGATATTGTCTTTAGAAGTTCCTTCGAGTTTTGGATCACAAACTGCACTGTAAAATGAATAATTCTACGATGATCCTGGTCACATTCGAAACGGTATCAAAAAATAATCAATGCTCAAAAATAACACAACTAATAGACACTGAGCCACTCCGGAAACGCATTAGAAATGGAGTTAACTTATGAGAGACAGCATTGGTAAGCTTATTACGCCTAAGAAGTCACGGTTCATGAATTAAAATTCATCTTCTAAAATGATAAATGATCTGCCATCTGATAAAAGCCATTTTCATAGATATGTGCGTCAATCTGAATGTGCGAACAGCTGTCAACTGAAGTTTTAAGACAAAGTTGACACAGCTATGTTTATACAAAACATTGTAACTGGTGCTATTGTTTTATAAGAAAATCATGGACATATTCGAGATTCCTGCACTGTTAAAAAAAACCTGAAATTTCAGGGGAAAATATAACTGATTCTAACGGAAGTTTTCCGTAACGCCTGAATACGTGTTATTTCCCTCTAAACACGGACATTTTCCATAAAGCACGATCGGAGAGATGAGAACGGGATTTTCCCTTCTTTAGAGTTGTCGTACTTTTATTAACTGATATAGAATTGGCGAAAATGCACTAAGAATACACACATCGAAATGCGAACATCAAATAGCTGTTTTACGAAATATTTATTTTGCTTTTGAAATATTTTTGTATTAAAGCATCCAGCTATCAATTAAAATCAAAAAGTAAACTTTTTTTTATGACCGGGCGCAACTGTATTCATTTATTTAAATTTGAAATATTTTCGCTATCGCCGAACACTACAATATGTCGCCAAATGTGGGAAGAGAAGACATCCATTGGCGTCGTTCTCGTTCGTCGTCGCGGCGATCGAATCGAAATTCGAATCACAAGAGATTCTTTTCCCGCGTTCTACTGATTTTTGAGGTGAGTAATAGTATATTATATAACTTATTTTGAAACTATTGTCAATTTAAATTGTGATTCCCATTCCTTAAAAAATGCATTACCCTGATAACATGTATTAATACATTAAAGCACTGTTTATACGACTCTCAAGGGACCGTTCTAAAAAGGCTTAATAAATGAGAAAGACGGTAAAAATGTAAACAAAACATGTGTAAACGATTTGAAATTTTGATTTCGCGTTTACAATAGCATAATTTTTTTAACATACTATTTCTTTTTGGTTGTTCTTTTCAAAAATGAGAGTTATTGGATCGAATTGTAGGAGATTAACTCGAAGAAACAAGAACTTAGAACTCATTTTTAAGAACGGGATTTTTGCATGTACTACAACATAAATATATCTCAAGTTATTATGATCCGATTTTAAAAATTCAAATTGAATTCTGTACGTTATGAACCAGTGCATGTGACCTACTAGAATTAAATTGTTCTAACAAAAATTAAATTTTTTACATGCGTTTTAAAATAAATATTAGTACAAAAATTTACATTTTTAAAGCCTTCCATTTCAAAAAATCATATTTAAATAACTTCTTTAATTAGGGTTTAGATTATAGTAGGTCACATGTATGGATATTTACTGTTAACTTTTCAGCATAAATTATGTCATAAAAATTATTCAAAAATTAGTTATTACCGTTCAAAGTTTGCCATAATTAATCATTAATTACTTAATATGTTTTTAGTAAAGTAAAGTATTTTTATGTTAGTTTACTTGTCTAAGGTAAATGGATACCTTAAATATACAATAGGTATGAATCGGGACCTAACTTAAACGACGCCTAACTGTATAAAAGTCGTATAAACAGTGCTTTACTGTACAATGTTTATTCTTTTGTTTCTATCCCTTATGTGTTTATGTCCCCCTCCCCAATTTCTAAAGTTAATCGATATTTTTTCGATGTACTTATTATTTATTTTCAAAGAGCTCAATTATAATTTTTTAAAAGCATGTTCATTTAAAAACACAAAACAAAGGGACAGAGACAGTTTATAATTTTATTTTTGTAGATATATATTTGTGTTCCAAGCTCTTCCAAATCCATCTCTCCATATTTGTGTTCCAAGTTATGAATGAAAATGGCAAAAAAAGTTTTTAATGCATTCCATTAATTAGTAGTGAATTATTAAAAAAATTAATTTTCGTTAGAAGATGCTTTTGGCGGTAGTTAGGTTTACTTAATTTTCTCAACTTGTATTGTAGCTACATGCTAAAATTTTATATTGTTTTAAAGCCCATTAAATAAGCTTTAATTTGACGTGTAACTTAACCTATTTAAAAAAATTAATTTAACTAAAATTTAAATAGCTCAAAATGCAGTTTTTTTTTAATTCTGAAATTCAATTCTCTCTTGAATGAATATTGAAAATCAATATTCATTCCAGTTTTAAATCCAGATTTTACAAGCAAAATGCAAAAATTTCTCTCTTGCAGAGTATGCAGAATTTTTGAAAGAAAGATATTTTTCACTAGGAAAAAGATTAATCGTTTGAAAAAAGCATTTCAATACAAAATATGCAAAAAAAATTTCCCCACATTGAAATTATATGCAATTCACCTGAGACTTCATAAACACAATAATGTACAGTTTTCCTGTTATTTTATGGGATGATCCAGAAAGTACTCCCCACAAAAGGAAAGAAAATTTATGACTTTATGAAGACCAAAACAAAAGTACCAAAAGTAGTTAAAATTCATCAAGGAAATAGAGATGGTGAAAGATGTTAATCAAAACTTGAAAGCTGAATACATCGGAGCTTTTCCACTATTGATGGCTTTCTTTGAAAAAGAGGAGTCACTTCTTTTTAAACAAAAAATGGTATGCTTTTTACAATTTTAATATTTTCTTTAAGAAGCTTTTTTATTGAATCGAGATACAGTAGAAGATCTTTATAATACACACCTTGGGACGACCAGAAGTTATGTATTATATCGTTGATCAAATGACAAAACCACGAATGTGCAAATTCTAGGGATTGGCGGTTTTTGAAAACGGTGGGCTTAACATTTCCAGTTTTGCATCCCTGTGTTTTTGCCATTTTACCGATGATATGGAATTTTGCATAATACAGATCATTTTACCACGCTAAAATTATTTACATTCATTTCTGTTTAATTTACACTCCTTTTTTTAGCAAATTAATCATGTGATACAGTAACTTTTAAAAGTTTTGTATTGAAATAACGTAACTAGAATTGGGGAATGTGTTTAAAAAATGCTTTCATAGACATATATGAGTGTTATAATAGTTCTTATAATAAATAAATTTTGTAGGGTCCAGATGACATTGAAGCTGAGTCTCTGTTTACACCATATTTGGTCACATTTGGTATGCTATATTTTTTTTCTGTTAATACTTTCATTCTTCTATTGTGACACGTTGTATTCATGTGAAATAACCAAATTTCAGAAATCTATAAAGTAGCTAGTTATTAAATTTGGTTTTATGATTATGATTTTGTTCTACATGCAGAGTCCGTAGCTCCTTGCAAGATCAGATTTTCACTTTCTTTAGTGCAAACTTCATTACTACATCATTCCCCCACTTTAAATTCTACATAATTTTCTTCAGAAAATTCTGTTTGTATCTCCCCTCTCCAAATTTAGGAATAATCTGCTGAAAGGTAGTTTTTTGAGTAAGAATTAAATGAAAGGGTGTGGGGAATTCTTCTCCCGTTGAAATATGGGACAGAACCCTTGTAGCTTACACAATTTAAAACTAATTCAAATTCTTAAAAAAAGAAATACTTGAATTCAGAGGGGGCCACTCCATAAGCCGCCCCTCAAAAAATTGGATTTTGGAGACTCCTCCCTAGAAATCAATGCGGTATGACAAAACCACTGTTACTCCTTGAATTTAGTTGACCAAAACAGGGCATAAATCTGACTGCCAGTTGTTTAAAAGCAAATGCCTGCTATTAAAAAAAAATATCATACGTTAAAAAAAATTCCTCAATTGATTTGAAAGCAAAATCTCTTTCTTCGACCTCTTGTGCCTTGCTTTTAATTAATGAGGTGCTTAGGCTATTTTTCTCCTGCCCCAAACACTGTGCCTTTTTCCAGTATAATATGTGAAATAAGTTTATTTAAGTAATTTTTTAATTTTTTTACAGGAAGTGATCTTTATACTGCAAATGAATATTCATTAGTGATAGACGGCAAAATAACAACTCATTCTGACAATTTTATCACTGCAATGAATGTCCTGTTCTCCTCTTTCCTTGTATTCAATATTGAATATAATGCAGACACAGCACTAACAATGGAGTTTGTCCAAAGGTATTGATGCTTCTTTCTATCTTATTATAAATTGGTATTCAATGCATACAAATCAGTGCTAGTTGAATTAAAAATATGCATTTATTTAAAAGAATAAATCAACAATGTGTGTTTTTCATTGTTGTGACATAGTTTAACTAGCACTAATTGATTGAAGATGATGTTTCTAAAAAGTTTTTTTATGTAAACAAGAAAACCAATGGATTAGTCTATTGACAGGAAATAGAAAGACATTACGTTTATCATAAATGGAGACTTTTAATTGGTTGTTTTCAAATTTTAAATGTAAATCCAAGAAGTCTAAACTATTATCAGAATTACTAGGGGTTTCAATTAATTTTAACGTAAATATGTAAAAATCTAAGGATATAATAGATGGAGTGTTTACGAAGCCAATCAAGATATCGTCTACATATCTAATATATAATAATTCATTAATCAAAGATGTTTAAAAAACGACTGTAATTATAAAATGATAGGGACAATAAAATAATTTATATGTAATAGCTTAATTTGATGCTACGTTATCTAAATAAATAATGATTGTTGTGAATTATTGATAATGGAAGGTAATCAAGACCAGGGGTAGGGGTAACCTGGTAAGGGTGGGTTGACATGGTTAATATTAAATTCGTCATAAATTGCTTTAAAATCTGTCAGTATGTTATATTTCCATTCTTCGAAGGCTGACAATGGAAAACTATATTTTACAGCTAATTTATATATAAAAGAATTAATATTAGATTCAAAAGTGGTATAAACAGAATGAAGTTTGCTATACAATAACATGTACCCCATGTAAAGGAATTAAGGTCGTATTACCCACTATTTCAATATTTCCAGTAATAATATTCATCATAACCTACATCAGAAGCAGTACACGAATAGGAAAGGGGGGGGTGGAGGATAATAAAATTTAGATATGCGATTATAATTGTATATAGAATGTCCTAAAGGTTTATTTAAATGAAGCAGTAATATGAATGTTGTTAATGGGAAGTAAGTGTTGCTTAGAAAAAGAAATATAATCGTAATTTTTATTCAAATAATTAAGGATACAATATTCTTTTAAGATATCATTAGTTGGTTGACAATCCACAAGATTGACGTTAAGATGGTGTGCTCGATATTTAAGATATTGTAAAATAGAAGAATATATAGTTGAAGTAAATTATAATTCCATGGGAATTAAACTATAGATATAAGACCAGATTTCACTTAATAGGTTCTTCTTTACACCTACTGCAAAGTATTTTATCCAATTGTAATTAATAATATTAGAAGCAATGAAAGAGTACACTAAAAGGTTTAGCCTATCTATTGTATATTTTAAAGTAGCTAAGTTTGTGACTGCCTTTATTGTGACGTTTTTTTAGCAGTAGTAGGGGGAGGCATAAATAAGCTACCAGGATCAGAAATATTAGGTGTTGATACACAACTATTATACACCAAAGTATTGCATATCTCTAGAAAAAAAAATCCAGACTTTCCCAGGTATTCCCTGACCATTAAGGGAAACTTTTCCTGACCCATCACAACTAGGGTTGGTACGTACTTACACATGTGTCCTGTATACACTAAGTAAATGTTTTTCCAAGAACCGCAGCACCACCTAGTGGATTTGGAAATGGCTGGTTATGCAGCACTCCATGATTTTCAGGCACAATAACTCAAATTTTCAGCTATCATATTAATTTTATTTTGTGTCTGTCGATTTATTAAAAAAAAATTCCAAAAATATGTTTTCTAATAGCTAAAATTATATTCTATTATTAAGTTTATATAACAGTAACATAATTATTTACACCCAGCCAGCTGTACATAACATCCACAACATTTAAATATTTGTGTGCAATGTTAAAAAAAAACATTTAATGACTTAAAAGTTTTTAATGATAGATTATGTGTTTATTTGTTAATTTTAAGACTATTTTATCTTTTATTAGGTGTATCACAGATATTAATCCAAAGAGAGGAACAAAAGCAAGCAAAAAAGAAACAGGAAAACACTATTCAATTACCAAAAAAGTTATAAATTTAGCCAATGAAATAAAGGATTTTGACAAAGTTTTCAAACTGTAAATAAAATAAAAAAAATTCTAAAATATATACAAGTTGTTCTTTGTTGCAGTTTTTAAAAAAAATTCTTATTTTACAATTATTATTTTCTTAATAAAAATGTTTAATCAGGTATAAGGTATGGGGTGAATCTTTTAACTTAATCAGTTTCAAATTATGCAAGTAAGGTTTGCTCTATATATGTATAAATTAGTTGTTATAAGAAATTGTTTACTGAAAAATTATGATGTGTTTCAATCAATGTTTCTTCTGCAATGTACTTTAACAAGTTTAATTGAACTTGGTAGCGAATATTCTTGAAATTTGAAGAATAAACAATGTTTAGTTCTTAATAATTTTAAATATTGCAGTGTTCAAACTTTTTATATTGCTAGAAATATGAGCATGGAATTTGAATATCTTGAACGTTGAATTTTCAGGGGAACGGATACCTGCTGGAACTGCTTTCACCAGAGAGTGCCCGCTAATGTTTAAGTCTATGGAGAAAAGTCGAGAAGAATCTCAGAAAATTATGCATATTTTTCATGCGCTTTTTTGCAATTTTAGAATGAGGTAAAATCTTGTTTTATAAGCACTTTTTAATTTTTTTAAAAATGTTAAATTTATCGTTTTTGTACCGAAAATAGCTTTATGGGAAAATTCAAAAAAAGCACTTCACAAGATTTCACTTCATTGATTGCGAAAAGGCGCATGAAAAAATATGCATAACTTTTTGAGATTTTTCTGACTTTTCTCCATAGACATTTGCATTTCATTAGCAAAGAAGAAAGAAAAAAACGGAGATTTAAATAATGGGAAAATACAAAACGGAAAACTTAAGTAGATTCATGGAAAAATGCAAAATGGAAAACTTACTTAGATTCACGGAAAAATATAAAACGGAAAACTTTAACAACGAAGAAATAAGAAACGGAACTTCAGTTGATTCACGGAAAAATACAGAACGGAAAACTTCAACAACGAAGAAATAAGAAACGGAACTTCAGTAAATTCACGGGAAAATACAAAACGAAACGGGAAAGTCCCGGCAACTCTGCTGCCGGTACTTTTTCCGTTATTTTCAGTAAATTTTTTTTACAGTGTGGGGAAATTGCAATTGACGAGTCTTTTTACAATAAAGTTGTTAAGACTGCTGTTCACTGTAATATCACATTTTTAAACAAAAATTGTGGAACTGGTCAACGATTGCCCAAATCCCGACGCAAAATCACTAATTTCGACCCACTTAGATAAAAAGGTAGTGGTGTGCGTCTTTTAACCATGTTTGTTTCAAACGTGTGAAGTAATGCGTCAAGATAATCTATTTAGTGGGTCATCTTCCTGACCTTTTGCCATTTTAACATTTTCTGATCTGCTTTGAATTGCATAAGTTTGAGTTTTCTTATTTATACTTATATAGTAAAGAAGGATATACAATAAATGGATCTTTTTGCAACAAAAGAGCCAATATTGAAGACGTCAAATTAAAAAAAAAGATCGTGGAACGGATCAACGAATGCCCAAATCCTGACCTGAAGTCGCCGACCAAACGGTATAGTGGTTAGCTTGCTGGCTTCTGGACCGCGAGGTTGCGGGTTCGAGTCCCGTGTTAGGCATGGGTGTTTGTAAATGTATGTTGGCTTGTCTAATGACGAATGTTTCGGCGCATTATAGCCCTAGTGTTGCTGACGGCGCCAGATAATCTGAGTACAACCAACCTGACCTGAAGTCATTAATTTTGAATCCCTTAGAAAAAATTTGTGGTATGTCATTTTAAAATCCACATTTCAAAAATGGATAAGTTTGATTGGAATGTTCTTGTTCATCCTTATATGTCGGAAGACTGTACACAGTATATTTGTGTACTTAATGTTTTTTTCAACTCGTCAATGTATGGGGGCTGCTTCTTTATTGTCTGCAGAGTGATTTTCTATGTGTCTTTAATTTCCAACTCTTTATAGGTTTAAGAAAAGAAATGTTAGATTGGTTGGTTGGTTGTTTTCAGATCATCTGGCGGCGTTTTTAAAAACATTAACTACCTCTGATAGTAATTCCATAACATATCTACTTGACACGAACCATATGAAGATTGTACTCAGATTATCTGGCGCCGTCAGCAACACGAGGGCTATAATGCGCCGAAACATTCGTCATTAGACAAGCCAACATACATTTACAGACATCCATGCCTAACACGGGACTCGAACCCGCAACCTCGCGGTCTAGAAGCTAGCACGCTAACCACTACACCGTTTGATCGGCAAATGTCAGATTGATTTTGAAGTGGTAAGTACGACATTCTTGAAATTAGATTTAAATTCTGTATGGGTGTGGAAATTATGGTGCTTTCGATCAGCTCAACGTATTCAATTGCTTTGTTTAAATCGATACGATGAAATTGAAGATATTTTGATGGTTTCTATCCCAAACTTGAAACGAGTCTATCGTCGATGAGACCATTAAATGACCTACCATTAAAGTTTTCGAAATTGCGCATAAGGTAGTTGCGATTGAAAAAATCATATTTTTTCAGGAATTGCTAAAAAACGGCTCAAATATTTTGATTAAAATCTCTGTACTAATGCCTCTTAGAGTGTTCTAAACGTCCCCAGCTCCGAAATTCTTGTAGAAATGCGATAAAAGCAAAAGTAGTTGAAAAACAAGTGCCTTTAACACAAAGTTCTCTGCCCTCGAGCACGCACATCGCCCATCAACAATTGATTTTCTTCTGTTTCACCCTCAAGATAGGACAGTGTATATTGTTTATCGAATAACATCGCCAATGTCGCCATCTTGACGTTTTTTTGCCCATGTAAAAATTATTTACAAAATATCACCAAACTGGCCATTTTTATTTAAATGAGTGAGAATATGAAATCAATAAATAACACCATATCAAATTTTAATGCAGTGACCAATAATATAGTGTAATTTAACACGCTTTCATTAGCTTCGTATGTATCTGTGTATGTAACGGAATCTTTGAGCTCGATTTTCGAACACTTCAAAATGTTGGCTTAATTTGAAATTTTTCCCCACTTATCAAGGACCGATGACAATACATTAATTCAATAAGTTTGTCGCATATTATCTTTTCCTGGATCTTCAGGATTACCGATTTTTCATATTCAGAGACACGGTGATGTTTTGTGCCAAATAGTGAGGCGTGTACTAAGGCATACACTTAAATTTGAGACTAGCATGTAACTATTGGCAGGAACAACTGGAGAGTTTTGTACATTTAACTAATATATAAATATATATTTAGAAAACTAAAAAACACGCTTTAATAGAAAACTAAACTAAAAAGTAGAAATTAATTTTAAATAAGTTTGAAATAAGAATAGAGTGATTAATAAGAAATATTTATTTTATCGTAAAAAAAAGGGCGGGGTGCTTTTTGAGATATTTTCTTAACGGCTCTACTTTTACCAATATCTGTCATTAAATATTTACAACAATTGACATCAATCATCCAACGCTTTTTTAGGATAAACTAAATATTTCTTGTTAATCACTCTATTCTTATTTCAAACTTATTTAAAATGAATTTCTACTTTTTAGTTTAATTTCCTATTAAAGCGTGCCGACCAAACGGTATAGTGGTTAGCGTGCTGGCTTCTAGACCGCGAGGTTGCGGGTTCGAGTCCCGTGTAGGCATGGGTGTTTGTAAATGTATGTTGGATTGTTAAATGACGAAATGTTTCGGCGCATTATAGCCCTCGTGTTGCTGACGGCGCCAGATAATCTGAATACAACCAACCAACCTATTAAAGCGTGTTTTCTAGTTTTTTAAACTATTATTTATTTTACTTTTCAAAAGATGTATGAACCTCATTGTAAGAGTTTTCGTGTTTTCTCCCGTTTAAGACATAAATGAGGGATAGTTTTTGCTTTGAAATACCTCAAGGATAACTGTGTTTCAACCAGTGGTAGAAGTGGTGAAAAAAAGGTGGGGGGGGGACGCCCAAAATTTGGTGACAAGTGACCCCCCCCCCCCCACACACACACACACACTTCCCTTCTGCCATCTTCAACCATAAATTTTATAAGTTCGTAACTTGTAATAAAACTTTTTACTAGTAAAAAAATAATTTATACTTCCTAACATTAACATTAAACGAGGGTCCAAAATTTATTGTTATTTTAATGACTATTCGGTGACTTAGTTTTTTTTACTTGGAAGTAAGAGATAAAGTGAAGTAATAATTTAATGTTAAATACATAACTGTTTATTTAGATTTAAATAATACTTATAAATGTGCTTACTTTCATGAAATTAAATTAATAGAGAATTCTAAAAAGATTTTTTTTTTTTTTTTTTTTTTAAATAGCTTTTGTCTTTATATGAAACAAGAATAGAAATTTAAGAAAATAGCTCAAAATAAAGCGAAATGGCATATACCTCCATCTCACGAATGGTATAAAGCCAAAAAGCCAGGACACTCCCTATCTCTTCCTTGTGATAGGCACACCAATACCCGTCTGTCCCGACTTGCTAGTGGTCACCTTAAAGGCCTAACATATTCCGGGGGAAGCAAAAATTTTCCTCTTTGCCCTAAATGCCAAAAAGAACAGGCATCACCTCAGCACATTTTGGACTGCCTTGGACTGGACTGGGAGGACATTTATAGCTGTCCACAACTAGTGTCAGACTTCATTAATGTCAATGGCTTCACTGATATTATCTGACTTCGTCAGACAAAAGGGAGATTAGAAACAACAACAACAACAAGAATAGAAATTTAACTTAAAAGAAAGTTCCTCCAAAGTAAAAAGTTGCCCAAGTGTAACCGTATTTGTTAGTAAAAATAATAATATCTTTATACCCAAAGTAGTACAATACATTTTTATAATAATATGATATACATACCATAAATAGTTTAAGAGTTTTCAAATGTAAAAATAAATAACTTTTTCACAGTGTCACTACATTTAAAGGTTAATGTTATTTTTCATTAGTTGTTTTTGGGAGGAATGAATACTTTTTAAAGTGGGGGGATGGATTTCAATGACTTTAGAAGTGGAGGGGACGCATGGGTATTTTCTTGAAAAGTGGAGGGACGCGTCACCCCGCGTCTACCCACACTTCTAGCACTGGTTTCAACACTGTATAAGGACTTCAAAAGATGCCAATGAGATCATGCAAATCATGACATCTAAACGACCGAGCCAAACCAACTGGTTCAACAGTGTGAGATGAATCTGTTGGAATAAAATCTGTCTGATCGTGACTGTGATATAATATTTTGAGTTTAAATAACAAGTAGCCCATATGTATAATATATACATAGGGAAATGAAAGTATAGCATTCGATCAAAAATAAATTTCGATTTTTGTGGCATTTCTCCACGTTTTGGAACATCCTGATTTCAAAAAGTGATCTAGAAAAAATGTGCGTGTGTACGTGGTCAGCATAGCTCCCGAACAAATTGACCTACGATGTTCATATTTGGTGTGCAGGTTGGTGATGGCTCAAGGACCTACCATTAAGGTTTTTGTCAAAATCGCTCATGCGTATAAGGTAGATGCCATTGAAAAAAATCATTGTTTTCAGTAAATGCTAAAAAAACGGCTCTAACGATTTTGGTCAAAATTGCTGTGGTAATACCTCTTAAGGTGTTCTAATCATACCTACCTCCTCCGAAATTCCCGTAAAAATGCTTTAATGGCGTAAAAAGTTGAAAAACGAAATCCTTTAAGACAGAGTTCTCTTTCCTTCAGCATACCTCACCAACAATCGTTTTTTCTTCCCTCCTCAATTTCACTTATAAGAAAGGATAATATACGAACTATCGAAAAGTATATCGCCAAAATTATTACTTTAGCGGAGGTTTTTTTTTTTTTTTTTTTTTAAAAGACCTCATACAAGAATTATCGCAAAAAATGCCGCCAAACTGTCCATTTTTGCTAAATGAATGATGAAAATATAAAAACGGTAAATGACACCAATCCAAATCAGTATTATGGTGTAATTGAAAATTGTGCGATGTTCCACACCCCTGGTTTTTCCCGCAGATATAAAGAAAGTGGCGATTGTGGAACATGGAATTATTTTGAGGGGGAAAAAAATCGTTTTTTATAAGATTCTGAGGAATTACTACAAGAGTTACACTCGTATGCACAAAATTGCCGTATGGAAAATTTCAATTTCAACATAATTGTTTTTTCACAGTTATAATGAAGGAATTGTGGAGGAATTGCCTTGAGGGAAAAAAAATTTGCAAGATTCTGAGGTATAAGAAATAACAAAATTATTTCTTTCACATTTCGTATCAGAAATAATTTTCAATTGCCCAATATTAAAAGAAAAATGAATTTTTAATAAATATTTCGCGTAAATTACATTCCTCATTTTTCAACTGGGGCCTAACAGCTTTCTAGTAAATTATATCAAAGCTATAAAAAGAACTGTTTTTTATTGAAACAAACTGAACTCTTCCAAAAAAAAGCATTGGACTCTACAGTACACCCTCATGTAGCTTCTGCGCAAGATAATATTCCATATAACCACCAACACTCAACTGAATTTTGGAACACTTTGCCATTCTGGTATAACTCTGTGTGTTCTAACGAAGTTCTGGCGCAGTATAGCCTTCTGGTAGGTCTTGCGTAAGAAAATATCGTAACACAATCGACCGCAATGTAAGAATTTCAACAATGGGAGACAAGCAGTCTAATGTCGTGCAACACTTTTTCTTCTTGTCACCCAAGGCACGCGAAGTGATTGTCAGTTCTGTGATTGACACACTCGCCCCGATAACACAACATTTTCAACATAAAATCATAAGATATCCTGACTTCGACATCGTGTTTGTTTTGGAAGTTATAGCAAAACACGAAAACACTGATAAATAAGCTGACAAGTAATTAAAACCTTTGCACAACTTTTATTGTTACTCTACAGTTATTTGCAATGCATTTTATAAAAAAGAAAATTTTTAAAAATTGGCTTATTAAAAAAAAGTTTTTAATATAAATCCTTTATAGGTATTGCCAACTTTTATGTGTATTAGCAACTTATTTTAGGTTGGTTGGCTGGTTGTTTTCAGATTATCTGGCGCCTGCAGCAACACGAGGGCTATAATGCGCCGAACATTCGTCATTAGACAAGCCAACGTATATTTACAAACACCCATGCCTTACACGGGACTCGAACCCGCAACCTCGCGGTCTAGAAGTTAGCACGCTAACCACTATACCGTTTGATCGGCAACAACTTATTTTAGAGATGTGAAGCTGAGGTTGAGTTTTTGATGTAGTATTTGATGACTAGAAAGAAAACCATCGATTCCGTGGCATGGACACTTTTTTTTTTCTTTTTCCTAAAACTTGATAGCATACTTTGTCACTGACAAAAAGTCTTCCTGCCAAGTTTTAGCTCGATTGGATAATGGGAAAGTGCGTTAATTAGTCCTCCAGATCGGCAATAGAAACAAGTGTAAAAGTGGTCTTTTAACGATAGACCTCAAAATTCGATAAAATGCATTCTCATCTACAACAAATCTATCTTTCATATTTAAGCTGAATTGGATGCTGGCAAGTGAAATAAATAGTCATCAGAATCCGTAACAGAAGCGTGTGTAAAAGCATCCTTTTAATGGCAGTCTCCAGAACTTGATAGAATGCATTTTCATCGACAACGAATTTATCTGCCGAATTTCAGCTTAATTGAGAGTGGAACTTAAATTTTATAAATGAACTACGGTAGGGGCATACAATTTTAAGTGGGACATCGACAAGCAAGGGCGTATAAATGCAGCCCCACTCCCCCACCCCCAAAATCAGGAAAATAAATAAATAAGTAGTTATTATTTGCGTATGTTCGCAAATAATTTTTGTGCTTTTAGCTTCCCAAAAATAAAAAATAAACGTTGATGGCTCCAGGAGTTCCGTGAAACTAAAACATGGGAGTATAATGAAAGTGTGGTCTTGACATTTTACCTGTAGCTCTGTTTTTTCAGTTAGTGAGCTTTTTAAATAGCTGTGTATCTGCATTCCTCTGCATTTTGCTGTTCTGGAATCTTAATTTGTTATTAAGTTAACGGCATTCATAATGAATAAACAAAAATTCTACTTAAAACTATTTCGTAAAAAAGCATAGTGTAAATAAGCTTCTTAGTGACAGTGCTCGAGTTGGTTGTGCGAGTAGCAATGCTTCTTCTGACACCGCAAATTCCAGTACCGTTGATCCAGAAACAGTTGCGGAGGACTTAAACAAATTAAGAAAAAATTTTAAGTGAAGAAAAACAAATAAAGAAAATAGCTGAACAAATAAAGAAAAAATTTCACTGGTAGAAAATGTATGGAAACCGCAACCTTTATACAAATTACCTTCTTTAACATTCCTAGTAACTTCTCAGCGGAGAAGCATAGACTCGTGAAATTCACTTCAAAGAGCAGTCGCAAATTGAATGCAAAGTTTACAAAGTGGGGGCATTTGCAAAAGAATGGAGTAGCATTAGTGTGCAGTTGTACTGATGCATTTATATTAAAAATCACTCAATTCATGGTGTTGACTTTTAGTGTGAGATATGATCTTCCATGTCATCAGTGTTTACTTGGCACTGTATCCTCATACTTAACATGAGTTTCTTGATGATTTCTAGTGGCTAGATTGCTCGTCCCTTCTCTTGAACTGTTTGCAAATGATTGAAAGTGCCCAATACATTGAATGTTTACAAAATGCATATCGTAAAAGAGTCCCACACATGCATGATGAAATTTGGATTAGAGGAGTGTTGTGGCTTGCTTATAGGGGCGATTTTCATATTATTTTAACAGTTTATCCAAAGGAAAAGTGGAATAAAATTGGCCATAAGTATCAATAAACACGATTTAGAAACTGGTCCTTCACAATTAAAGACTTGTCTAGATCAAGTTAACGTAATTACAATGAAAAAGTTGACTTTAATTACCTATTGCGCTTTTGGAGAGCTTATTAAACCAATTCAACATATTGCACCCAAAGATCAAATATGTTTAACATCAGATACTTTTTACTGAAAATAATTTTTCAGTCTCATGAGTAATATTGGACATCAAAGGTTCTGTAGAGAGATGAGAATACAATATTACGTAGTAAATGCCAATTCAAGATAATGTTCTGGAGGCAAAAGGGTTTCCGTCTTTAGGTGCAATATGTTGAATTTGTTTAATAAGCTCCCAAAGAGCGCAAAAGATAATTCATTTCCCCTTTTTTTTTTACTGTAATTACGTAAACTTGATTTAGACAATGCGTAGCCCAGTCGGGAGAGGCGTTGTTCTCGCAACCGAGAGCTTGTGAGTTCGATCCTGGATTTGTGCTCACAATTCTGATGTTGGCGAATTCACGATCTGGGACCGACTTAAGACCGTCGTCGAGTTCGCTAATGGTGACAGGGGCACGTTAAATCCGTCGTTGTCGCAATGTCCTCCAAGTTCCCTTACAAATCAATTCCTCTGGGGGTGGCATAGCCAAGTCTTCTGCTGGAATCTTCTGCTTGGTATTCCCTCTAAATTAAGAGGTTTCACATACGGTCGGTAGTGCTGCCATCTACGGGGGAGCTACCAAAAAGTGGTAGAAATGAACTCTTCGGTGGTTATAGGTTGACTAGCGCACTCCTTCTCACGAGCGAGTGAGTGCTTACATCCCGTGCAGTACTGCCCACTACTGACCATCAGAAAGTGGTGTTGGTACAAAATGCTTGAACAAAGCAGAGGTGTCTTAGTTCCCATATACCTTGATAGAGAAAAAAGATATGCCAGATCACCTCGAGCCTGTTGTTGATCTTAAAATTTGTATTTTTATTCATCATGTTCATGCGAGGCCGTGCGTGAATCACGTGGAAATAGTGGAGTGTTAGTTGTAACAGGTCCGGAAATACCAGTTCGTGACTTCACAGTAGAAATCCCTCACCAGATCTCTACTTATGTAAGATTGCATACGAAGATGGATAAAGAAGCATCAATGTTGGAATATTTACAATGCCTAACTAGGTAAATAAGGTATATATATATATATACATAAGGAATTGTGAAAATAGACTAAAGTATGCATTTTTTTTTTTTTTACATTTTTTTTTCTCTCTTTCTAATTATAAATGGTTCGATTTAAAAAATTTTAATTATGTTTTGTCGACAATAGTTACGAATTTGTTTCCATAAAAGATCTAATATATATTGCTATAAACACATTTATTATTTAAATTTTAATCTTAATTTTTTGTTAAAAACTACGTATTTTTTCAAACTTTTATTTGAAAACTTATAATTAAATAAATATTCAGGCCAAATTCACAATTCTTTATGGAAACATATATCAATATAATATATATTATTTGCTATAAAAATCATACCTCTAAATTATAATTAAAAATTATGCACTGACAAGTTTATTTATGCCCGTTCGAATAACCTCCTATCCAGACATTTTAATTGCAATTAACTAATTAAAAAATTATCGGGAAAAAAAGTTTATATATGAAAATGCATCATTTTTAATTCAGGTATACAGTCAAAAAGTTTTAAATTCTAACAAACAAATTTTAAAAAATGATCTCAATTGTACATGTATACCTATAGGAATGGGAATCTATATATTTAATAGGCAATACGTTTTTTGGGGTTAGTCCGTCCGCCTAAACTGCTCAACCAATTTCAATGATCAAGGTGTCATTTTAAAGGAAATAAGCTGTAGATTTGCCAAAACGTGCCAAAATAATTTATTAACACTTAATTAATTAGATAAATTTCAATATTTTTCATCATTAAGCTACTACAAAGCCTCAATGATTTTGAATATATGAATGGCAACATCCTTACGTATGTAAACAACAAACCCGTTGAAACCCATAAAAGACTAGGGGGCTTCGCCCCCTGCTCGCTAACGCTCGCCAACCCCCAAACACCTCGCTGCGCTCGGATTGAGCGGCTTTGCCGCTCGAATTTGTGGTTAAAACATCTTTCTGCGCTCGAACAGGTTTGCCAGCCATAAAAAATGTAACCACATTTTTATAAATTTAACGTAAGGCCTAATAGAGAAAACACCCAAATTGCAAGTTTCATAATAGAAAGTTAAATATACTATCAGCCAACATTCTGACTTAAAACTTCATTAGCTATGCCCTTACATTGAAGTCCCAATATCTTTTATTTATTCTGAAAAAAAAAAAACGCGAGCTACACTCGCCAACCCCTGAATGCCTCGCTTGGGTTGGGATACAAACGCCTCACTAAGCTCGGAAAATTCAAGTTTACATAAACAGAATAGTAAAATTTTAATTAAAGAGTAGTTGTATTAAGGATAGAGTGGATTTTTGTTTATCGACAGAGAAGGAAGTTATAATTCACATGCTCTAATATTCTTTATAGATTTTGAACACAATCCTTTAGGATAACATTGTAATGTCCATTAATTCCTGAAATATAACCAATTAAATTTAATGGCATTTAAAAAATGTTAGTGTTTGCAAATTAGAACAATAAATGTAAATGTTTATAGATAAGGACCCAATTCCATCCTGGTACACCTTTTAAAAACATTAGGTATTAGCTCTAATAATAAACTAAGCAAAAAACATTTATATTCAATTAAACGTTTAAAGAGATCATTAATTAGCCAGAGATGTATCCTGTTTCTGAAGCAAGCCTGACAGAGTCTAAATAAGTACAACAATCATAAATTTCCAAGTAATATACATCTGTGACAAAACAAATAATTTTTACATTTTTATATATGAAAAACAATTAATGCACACTTCCTAAATATTCACGTCGCCCCTTTAGAGAACGACGTCCAACGCGAGGCATTTTCTGGATAGAAATACTTCAAAATAATAATTACTCTAATACAAAAATGCTTCAGAAAAACAGAAAAAAATCAACTTTGAAACGAAAAGTTTAAAAAGAGCTTTAAAATTAGCAACGGGTTTGTTGTTCACGAACGTAAGGATGTTGCCATTCATATATTCAAAATCATTGAGGCTTTGTAGTAGCTTAATGATGAAAAATATTGAAATTTAACTAATTAATAAAGTGTTAATACATTATTTTGGCACGTTTTGGCAAATCTACAGCTTATTTTCTTTAAAATGACACCTTGATCATTGAAATTGGTTGAGCAGTTTAGGCGGACGGACTAACCCCAAAAAACGTATTGCCTATTAAATATATAGATATTGGGACTTCAATGTAAGGGCATAGCTAATGAAGTTTTAAGTCAGAATGTTGGCTGATAGTATATTTAACTTTCTATTATGAAACTTGCAATTTGGGTGTTTTCTCTATTAGGCCTTACATTAAATTTATAAAAATGTGGTTACATTTTTTATGGCTGGCAAACCTGTTCGAGCGCAGCAAGATGTTTTAACCACAAATTCGAGCGGCAAAGCCGCTCAATCCGAGCGCAGCGAGGTGTTTGGGGGTTGGCGAGCGTTAGCGAGCAGGGGGCGAAGCCCCCTAGTAAATTAATAACTGTTATAAAGTTAGGGTATAAATTTAAAATTGTTATAAATTTAGGGAATAAATTTAAAAATGTGCTGACCAACCTGAAGTAATTTATTCAAAAACTTGTTTAATTAAAACTGATAGGTGTTGCACTGAAATGATTTCAGCTTAATTTTTCTTAGAAACTAAAATACACAAAACTATTTAAAAAAAAAATTTATTTAAATAATTTTCTACTTCAATAGCATCAAACCATAAATTTCTTTACGAAGAAATTAAAGAAGCGAAACTCGTGGAACATCGCACAACTTTCAATTACACTATAATACTGACGTGGATTTGCAGCACTTACCGTTTGTATATTTTCATCCTACAATTAGAATAAATGGCCAGTTTGGCGATAATTCTTGTATGGGTCTTTAAAAAAAAATCGCCAAAATGGAGATTTTGGCGATATACTTTTCGATAATCCTTAGATTATCCTTTATTATTAACAAAACTGAGAGGAGACAACTTTCAAGTAATAGGAGATTATAGAGTGTCCAAACGAGGAATCGAACTCGAGAGCTTTCGCGTACGAGGCGAGCATTCTGATTATTTGGTTGGTTACAAGAAGTCATAAGTGATTGAGCGGAATGTCAGGTACTCATTAGATAAAGACCATCACGTTATCAGCCTTCAAAAAGTATTCAATAAACATTTCGATTTTAGTTTTTTATGAATTGATTAGATAAATCGACTTGGAAATAGATTGCGAACTGCTTTCGTTTACAGGCAAATAAAGGGTTGACACGCGAGAATTCCTTTCATTTTTGATTTCTCCTATTGTGGACTCCTGGATTTCTCCTACAAGAATCTGGTAGTGGTGGCCTATATTTCTGGAAAGGACCCTTTTTTGTGTGTGTCGCTGAATTGTGAAGGAACAGACTGGAATACAAAATAGAGGTATTGTTTGAAACAGTTGTATACATAAGTTAATTCTTTTGTTGTTCAAAACCTATCTTTAAATTCCTCTTTCGTGTGTCTAAAAGAAGGTAATTCTATACGAGGATTCACAATACAGGTCGTTTGCTTACTAAGCGGAATCAACGATTAATTTTTTACTACTTTGTCTTTTTGAATGAATTTTTGTTATGATAGGTTTGTACGCTCAAAGACCTATTTTTGTGCACAATAACGTCTAATCAGAGCCAAGATCTACAGCTTAAAGTGGATTCCGAACTTCAACAAACATCTATGCCTAACTCAAGGAATCGAACCCGGCACCTTTGGCATGCAAGGCCATAGCGCTAACCTCACAGCCGTCAGGTTGGCTGAATATTTGTCTTGTGTTACATTTTAAAATAATGTAACGCATAAAAGCAAAGATTTTAATATAAATCATTTACCTGCATTGTCAATTTGTGTGTGCAAATTCCAACTTATAGAGCTCATATCGATCACTACGAAGAAACTATCCATTCCGAACTATATACTAACTTTTTTCGCCCCCAAAACTTAATTGAATGTATAGTCATCCACAACGAGTCTATCTGTCAGGTTCCGAGTTGATTGGATGATGGCAAATAGGTTAATTAGCCTTCCGGAGATTTTGCCTCGTCAACCTTAATAGGGAAGGTTTCAGTCATTGAATTTCCCCAAATTGTTCATGTTTGGATTAATCTTTGTACCTGGATAATAGTCGAAAGTAAAAATTGATAAGTCTGATGTTAGACAATAGAAACGTCCGTAAATGTAGCCTGCTCAAAAATGTGATAGAATGCATTGTCATTGACAGCGAACTTATCGGACCAAGTTCCAGCTTGATTGGATGACGACCAGTGCGTTAATTGGTAACTTTCTTGCAAGTGAAACAGATGACAAACAGACGTTGATGGTCAGTGCTCAAGGAAGAGAAGGAGACCAGCTTTTACTCATGTTCGATTATCCAGATACAAAAAGCTTGGTTCAAACATGTTCAATTTGACTATATTTAATGACTGATACCTTCCCCTATTAAGGTTTATGAAGCTTGAAAGGTCTAATCAACCCACTGGCCGTCATCCAAACGAGCTTAAACTTGGCTGATAGACTCGTTGTGGATAACAATGTATCCAATCAAGTTTTGGGGACAAAAAAAAGTTACTAAATAGTTCGAAATGAATGTTATCTTCGTAGTAGTCAAACACTGTGAAAACTCGAACTGAGGTCAGTAAATTGCATTGCACATAATAACTGACAGTGCATATAAACGATTTATATTGAAACGTTGTTTTTATGGGTTATATTATAAGTTCCGCATTCGCCCTAAAACTGCTTAAATTTCCATTTCATTCTAAAATTCCTAAAATTATACTTAAAATGTTCAATGATTCCTAAAAACAACTAAAACCCTCGAAAATGTCATGGTTTCCTTTCAAAACCCGCGAAAAAACCCAAATAATCCGTCACAGGAGAAAATCTTTTCTGAGATTTTAATTATTAACTTATTAAATTTTTCGAAAAATTGGCAGTTTTTTTGCCGGTATTGGAACATGGAAAAAAATGCATGTGTTAGGAATCTATGTCAGGTTTAAAGGAAATATCTCTAAATTTTTAAAAATTATCCCTAAAATTTTTGCAAATACCCCTACATTTTTTTTGAAATTGCCCTTAAAATTACTGGAATAAGCCCTAAAATGTTCATGAGATTTTAATAATTATCTCTAAAATTCCTACCTAATTTTTGTTAGAAAACTCATTGCGCCTTCTGTTATTATTTAATTCATTAAATGATGAGAACAAAAGAATGGTAAACCAACATACAAATAAATATTTTTCAACCAAAGTAAGCTTAAGTAGTTTATCTTTCATTTCACACAGACACTGATTTTTAAATTAAAATTGTAATCGAACGATCTCTGAATTTTTGTTCAATGACGTAAAATATAATCAAACATTGCAATAAATCAGCAAATGAATGTCAAATATCAGAAACATTTGGAACAGTTTCACTTTTCCTATAACTGATAAATTTGTGTTTCGCTTTGTAATCTGGTCCAATTGAAATGCAGATAGATTCTACTAGCATTAAAAATATTTATTACTTCATATCAATATTGAAGTAAGATATAATGACAATGAACATCTGTTTGCTTTTTCTATTCTATGTTCGCTTCTGATCATTATAAAAGTTGCAAATGTGATTCATATAGATAGCTAAAGTAGATAGCTAAAATATAGATAGCATTTATTCAGTGCTATAACTTAAATTTTGTCAACATCAAGTGTATCATTGCAGGTAAGTGTTTGTTTCTGTTTAATAAAAAAAGCTTATCTGCATGCAAAATCAATGATAACGGTGCCATACACCATTAATAAATTTGCACTATTTTGTCATCCTAATATATAAAACTTGTAACTTTATTCAAAATTGTAAATAAATAAAATTGAAATATTTAAGAAAATGTGACTGATAATGCTTCATTTTATTTAAAGATTAAAAGCATAATGGACAATTCCCGCATTTTTTTAAATTCAATTTTAAATTTTTTGAAAAGGCCGTAAACACAAAAATTTCTGTTCAATGCGCTTTTTCTTTTTCTTTTTTTTAATTTGCAATCAAAGTTCTCCTGTTAGACTTTGACGAAAAAATGATTCATTCGACTGGAATTGAATGTGACGTCACTTGATCTGGAACAACTTGGCAACGCCGCTGTGTAAACCAGTTTTGCAAGTTTCTCGCAAATCGCGCCAATCTATGCGGGATATAACAATGGTCTACCAATCCAACGCCAACTATTTACCAGAAACCTCACGATAACCATAGAAACGGAAGGATTTTTTGAAGTCAAGGGCTATATTTGAGTGCTTTGATCAGACTGGTTTTGGAGTATTTTCTTTTCTTAATATTTAAATACCCAAATTATTTTAAAGAACCTTTGTTTGAATATTTGGAATCAGAAAGAAATTCTTCATAAATATAAACTTATTTCACCTCGTTTTTAAAAAAATGCGGGAATTGTCCATTTATGTTGTGTTTCCACCATACAATAAAATTGGAATTTTCTACAAAAAATATTTAATGAAACTTTTATAGATTTTGCTATTATCAACGATACGTACAAGTGAACTTTAAAATAATGTACCGTAATTTTCTATTAAACTTCTTTAGATAAAATTGAACCAGTTTAAAGTAGCAGATTAAATTTGTAAAACATTTCCGTGTGGAAATTTATTACTCACTCAACCCAACTTTATTTGTGATTATCGAACCAACACCTCATCGAACCCAATATACATTTACGCTCTTTCTGGAAAATCTAGTTCATAATAAACTAAACTGGATTAGCTTTGACTGACTAGAATATCATGAAAGCGGATTTGAATTGTAACAGGTGTAATCTTGATAAATAACGTTAAGCAATTTCTTTTGATCTTACCGAAGCCAAAAAAAGGTTATACAGCGCAAAATCTATTTAACTCCATAAAAATGAATGACATTAAAAATTAAATTGTTTTAATAGGTTTATTTTAATTAATATAACTCATAAAAACAAAGTTTTTAATTTAAATTCTTTATATGCATTGTCAATTTTTATTTTCATTAACATAGTGGCGATTCTGTTGTCAGCGTGTTCTTGGTGTTTGCATCTAATTTTAAAAATTAAAAATATCTCTATCAACAAAAATATGCGGCAAACTACGAGTGACGACATCAAATAACAGATCAAACTTCTGTGCACTGGAGTACGCTTTTGCACAGCGGTAAAGTATCTGTCTCGAGATCCAAAGGTCTCGGGATCGAGGCCCGTCGCCCGCAACGAAAGCTGCATACGTTTTATTGATGACCCGGACTAAAACGAATCATGCGGCCATCTATCGGCGCTTCTGAAAGGAGAAACTTCATTGCAACAAGCGATCAGACGCAACTCGCATGCAACACCGCAACAAGCGGGCGCAACGATGCAACAAGCATTCCAAACCTCCAACTCCAATCAGACGTTGATCTGAGCAACAGTATCGCTCCTTCGTCGCTGGGAGGAGGCTATGTGGCGACATCAAATAACAGATCAAACTACTGTGCACTGGAGTACTCTTTTGCACAGCGGTAAAGTATCTGTCTCGAGATCCAATGGTCTCGGGATCGAGGCCCGTCGCCCGAAACGAAAGCTGCATACGTTTTATTGATGACCCGGACTAAAATGAATCATGCGGCCATCTATCGGCGCTTCTGAAAGGAGAAACTTCATTGCAACAAGCGATCAGACGCAACTCGCATGCAACACCACAACAAGCGGGCACAACGATGCAACAAGCATCCCAAACCTCCAACTCCGATCAGACGTTGATCTGAGCAACAGTATCGCTCCTTCGTCGCTGGGAGGAGGCTATATGGCGACATCAAATAACAGATCAAACTACTGTGCACTGGAGTACTCTTTTGCACAGCGGTAAAGCATCTGTCTCGAGATCCAATGGTCTCGGGATCGAGGCCCGTCGCCCGCAACGAAAGCTGCATACGCTTTATACATTTCAAAATTTATTTATTAAAAATAAATGTGAATTCATGAATTCACGTCCAAATATCTTTCATTTATTCTGACTACAACTAGGCCTGGGCGATGTTAACATTTCTGCATCGTGATATATTGGGAAGCAAACATCACGATGTCACGATACATTGCGATGTTAACTATGTTTATATTTTTTTTTACAAAATACTACAAAACAACGTTTTCATAACACGCTATATAGCCGAAAGTTATGCTTACTTAGCTTTGTAAAATTTTATTAAATTCATGTATGGAAGTTTATTTTAAATAATATAAGCAGCAACCGAATTATTTTCAGGGGGATACACAAAACAACCATGGGGGTATAAGTCGGTTATTATTATTATTTTTGGTTTAATCCGGATTTTTCAATTTCTCTATCTTAATGAAATTTTACTTTGTTATTTTCCAGGGAAGGAGAAGGGAGGTGGGGGGGGGAGGACAAGTGCACTTCCTAGTGGTGCACATGTTACTTAAGTTATAGGATATTCTTAATTATTAAATCAAAAACATACTTTATAATGAATATTTTATAATTTACTATAATATAACTATCAAGCAATAAAAATAAAATTAATGCGTGACATTTAAAATTCTAATGATCTTTATTTTGTGCCAAAAAAGTCCCGCATTTTTAAGAAGCAATGTTGGATTGAGTAATTAATCTTATGGATTGGTTGGTTGGTTGGTTGGTTGGTTGGTTGGTTGGTTGGTTGGTTGGTTGGTTGCTTTACTGGCGCAAGGGCAACTCATGGGCCATACTGCGCCGTTAATCTTATGGAAATAAACTTTATTCAAATTGTACAAACTGAATAAAAATTGTAAAACATTTATTTACTTACGTGACCAAAGAGAAAACCCTTCAACGTAAATGGGAAAAAGATTGCTTATAAGTATTTAAGCAATCAAACTAGATAAACAACTGTGATTAGTCTATGCACTAGTTCACAATGATTTTTGCACGTATAACAAACAGCTCATAGTAATAAATAACCAGACAGAAATTACCGAGCCAGATTACCGTAATCCCCTTGCGATAATAAATAAAGCAAAATAAAATAATAGCAAGATCAAAAATGAAACACAAAAAGTGTAGGAAATGCTCAATAGAATTCCAAAAATAGATATCAAGGTCTTATATCTGATGACTATTAAATAAAAATCAATACGTTTTCCAAGAGTTCAGAGAACAACATAAAAAAATTTCAAGCAATTAAAGGAATACTTCTTTTACGAATCTCCAATATTACTAGACTACTGGCGCCACCTCGCAATTTCAGTACTCATCCCACATACATAAGGTGGATACGATAACCACGATGAGGTTTTTTCTGATGAAGTATCCTGCATGAGCAAAAGCAAAGTGAAATCGTCTCAAACTGCCCGATGTCGACGGTTTCACCATGTTCCTATGCAATACTGGGAACATCGCGCATATGCAGGGCAGGGTGGATAGGATTATCCCGATGTGAGTTTGCTGATGAAGTACCGCGCAAAAGCAAATGGAACTCGTTTCAAACACCGTGGTGTCGACGGTTTCAATACGTTTTTGTAGTATCTTAGGAACAACGCGCATGAATCGTGGCACGGTTCTTCGTCCTTGAAGTGCTAGACAAGTATTGTCAAAAAAGATCGTGATGTATTGGTTTTGAGAAAATAATGACACCGGTTTGACGCTGTTGATTTCACACCAGTTTTTGAAGATGTATCGATGCATCGCCCCAAGCCTAATTAAAACAATTTTGTCAACAGGAAAGAATTTCAACAATGATCGGATAAATTCTTTCACTTACAGCAATACTACTAAACGCAAAGTTGAATTGACTGGACCACACTTAATAATATATTTATGCATTCACGTCCAGTTATTAATATTATTTTATTTATTCTGATTAAAAATAATTTCAGCAACAGGAAAGAGTATCAACAATGATAGGTTAAATGAGATTTATTAGTATTCCAAAAAGATTATTGAAACGTGTGTAAAGACTACCTTTTAGTGACAGTGACAGCACTCAAAATGTGATGTCATTGACATCAAACCTATTTGCCATGCTTCTGCCTGATCAGATGACTTCAAGTGAGTTAAAAAGGCTTCCGGGAATTTTCTCGGCAGTCGCATAAACACAAGCAAAATCGAATTTAATGTAAAGTATTTAAATAAGTCAACATTTGTCATGACCGTACATATTGTAGATGCATGTCACAAAAAGCATTTTTTACCTAGAACAAACTCTCTATTTCATAACTTTTTACTCCTAAAGTTCGTCGCTCTGGTCTCGCATGCCAAAGGGGCCGGTTTCGAACCCTGGATTCGTTGGGGTTCGGAATCCACATTAAGCTGTAGGTCCCGGTCTGATTAGCCGTTATTCTGCATAAAAATAGACCGTTGAACATACAAACCAACCAACCTAAAGTTTCTAAAATGACAAGAATTTGTTGTTATAAAACATTTTCTTATTAATAACAACATCTATTTCTTTACAACCTAGCTCCTGATTTTAAACCTATCAACTGTCTGGACTTGAAGCAGGTCAATTTCAGTTTAGAAAATATTGTATAACAAAGGATTTTAATTTATATTCCTTTAAAAAATGTTGTAAACGATGTTTCATCAAAATCAAATAGATTTGAAGAACATTTCAGAGAGTAATGGCAGCTTATTGCTGTCTTTTAAGAATCATGCAAAGCACTCTCAATTTTTTTTTTTTTTTTTTTTTTTTAATTTCAATGTTTTGCGTAAATTTTATTTTAACTATATACTCAAGCCATTTAGATAACCCAAGCACTTTTCTAAAGATGTTCCTCTTCATAACATCCTTTTTATTAACTCTTTCCTGTTTCAGTATGACTTAGGCAGTCTAAAGAAATGGCATGTGCGGTTGAATTGGGAAATGGAGGTGCTCTTCAGCATCACAGTGAAACATCATCCTTAAAAGACAGGTAAAACTGATCTAACAATTAGCATTCTACCTCTTCTCTTATACCTAAGTATCCACTTTTATTTTTGAGGGTCCACTTCTTTGAGATCTACGGTCCACCTCGCATTATCCCTATAAACTTTAATGAAATATATTTTCTAACCCATATAGCCTAACATCAGAATTTCGCAAGCTCACTAACTAGTTTGATCTAACATTCGAATTTGACAAGCTCTCTAACTAATTTGATCTAACATTCAAATTTGGCAAGCTCTCTAACTAATTTGATCTAACATTCGAATTTGGCAAGCTCTCTAACTAATTTGATCTAACATTCGAATTTGACAAGCTCTCTAACTAGTTTGATCTAACATTCGAATTTTCAAGCTCTCTAACTACTTTGATCTAACATTCGAATTTGGCAAGCTCTCTAACTAATTTGATCTAACATTCAAATTTGGCAAGCTTCTAACTAATTTGATCTAAGATCAGAATTTGGCAAGCTCTCTAACTAATTTGATCTAAGATCAGAATTTGGCAAGCTCTCTAACTAATTTGATCTAACATTCAAATTTGGCAAGCTCTCTAACTTATTTGATCTAACATTCGAATTTGGCAAGCTCTCTAACTAATTTGATCTTAGATCAGAATTTTGCAAGCTCTCTAACTAATTTGATCTAACATTCGAATTTGGTAAGCTCTCTAACTAATTTGATCTAAGATCAGAATTTGGTAAGCTCCCTAACTAATTTGATCTAACATCAAAATTTGGCATGCTCTCTAACTAATTTGATCTAAGATCAGAATTTGGTAAGCTCCCTAACTAATTTGATCTAACATCAAAATTTGGCATGCTCTCTAACTAATTTGATCTAAGATCAGAATTTGGCAAGCTCTCTAACTAATTTGATCTAACATTCGAATTTGGCAAGCTCTCTAACTAAATTGATCTAACATTCGAATTTGGCAAGCTCTCTAACTAATTTGATCTAAGATCAGAATTTTTCAAGCTCTCTAACTAATTTGATCTAACATTCGAATTTGACAAGCTCTCTAACTTATTTGATCTAACATTCGAATTTGACAAACTCTCTAACTTATTTGATCTAACATTCGAATTTGGCAAGCTCTCTAACTAATTTGATCTTAGATCAGAATTTGGCAAGCTCTCTAACTAATTTGATCTAACATTCGAATTTGGCAAGCTCTCTAACTAATTTGATCTAAGATCAGAATTTGGTAAGCTCCCTAACTAATTTGATCTAACATCAAAATTTGGCATGCTCTCTAACTAATTTGTTCTAAGATCAGAATTTCTCAAGCTCTCTAACTAATTTGATCTAACATCAAAATTTGGCAAGCTCTCTAACTAATTTGATCTTAGATCAGAATTTGGCAAGCCCTCTAACTAATTTGATCTAAGATCAGAATTTGGCAAGCTCTCTTACTAATTTGATCTAACATTCGAATTTGGCAAACTCTCTAACTAATTTGATCTTAGATCAGAATTTAGCAAGCCCTCTAACTAATTTGATCTAAGATCAGAATTTGGCAAGCTCTCTAACTAATTTGATCTAACATTCGAATTTGGCAAGCTCTCTAACTAATTTGATCTAAGATCAGAATTTATTAAGCTCCCTAACTAATTTGATCTAACATCAAAATTTGGCATGCTCTCTAACTAATTTGATCTAAGATCAGAATTTGGCAAGCTCTCTAACTAATTTGATCTAACATCAAAATTTGGCAAGCTCTCTAACTAATTTGATCTTAGATCAGAATTTGGCAAGCCCTCTAACTAATTTGATCTAAGATCAGAATTTGGCAAGCTCTCTAACTAATTTGATCTAACATTCGAATTTGGCAAGCTCTCTAACTAATTTGATCTAACATTCGAATTTGGCAAGCTCTCTAACTAATTTGATCTAAGATCAGAATTTGGCAAGCTCTCTAACTAATTTGATCTAACATTCGAATTTGACAAACTCTCTAACTTATTTGATCTAACATTCGAATTTGGCAAGCTCTCTAACTAATTTGATCTTAGATCAGAATTTGGCAAGCTCTCTAACTAATTTGATCTAACATTCGAATTTGGCAAGCTCTCTAACTAATTTGATCTAAGATCAGAATTTGGTAAGCTCCCTAACTACTTTGATCTAACATCAAAATTTGGCATGCTCTCTAACTAATTTGATCTAAGATCAGAATTTCTCAAGCTCTCTAACTAATTTGATCTAACATCAAAATTTGGCAACCTCTCTAACTAATTTGATCTTAGATCAGAATTTGGCAAGCTCTCTTACTAATTTGATCTAACATTCGAATTTGGCAAGCTCTCTAACTAATTTGATCTTAGATCAGAATTTAGCAAGCCCTCTAACTAATTTGATCTAAGATCAGAATTTGGCAAGCTCTCTAACTAATTTGATCTAACATTCGAATTTGGCAAGCTCTCTAACTAATTTGATCTAAGATCAGAATTTGGCAAGTTCTCTAACTAGTTTGATCTAACATTCGAATTTGGCAAGCTCTCTAATTATGACGACTTTCACTATGGTAATCACATAATTACTCAAATATATATATATATATATATATATATATATATATATATATATATATATATATATATATATATATATATATATATATATATATATATATATATATATATATATATAGACAGTGGTAGAAGTGGGGGAAAAAAAGGTGGGGGGACGGCCAAAAGTCGTGACAAGTGCACCTCCTCAACAATAAATTTTATAATTTCGTTTCTAATAACAATAAATTTATAACAATTGAATAAATAACAATTAACTGGTAGAAAGGAAATAATTTTCAACACGAACAAAGGTCCAAAATTTATTGTTATTTTAATGAATATTCTGCGACTTAATTTTTTTACTAGGAAGTAAGAGATGAAGTGAAGTAATAATTCAACATTACATACATAACTGTTTATTTAGATTTAAATATTGTCTCTAAGTAGGCATACTTTTATAAAATTAAATTAATAAGGAATTCTATTTTTTTTTTTTTTCTTTTTTTTTTTTAAATACTTTGTCTTGATATTTTTTTCTAGTTCCTCCAAAGTTAAAATTTGACCAAGTGAAAATACCTATATCTTTATACAAAGTAGTATAATATATTTTTATAACCACTATGACATAAATAGTTTTTTTTCAGTGACTTAAAACTTTTTCTCAGTGTCATTACATTTCGCATTTCCCTACATGCTTGGTATATTTTTTAAGAAGAAAATCAATGCTTAATTAATTTTAGTACTATCTAATATCCCATGCCCAGTATTGCTTAATGTTCAAAGAAATTTATAAACAAAATTAGTGATAAAAACTGAAAAATATAGTATATAAACTGAAGAATTAGTTTGATCAACATTGCGCCATCTTAGTGTTTTGAGTCTAAAGAAGTTTAACACTGAGGTTTTGAAGAGCAATGGACAATTCCCGCATTTTTAATTTTTTTATTTAATTGTAAATGTTTCGAAAAGGTCATAAACACAAAAATGTCTGCTCAATGCGTATTTTTCTTTCTTTCTTTTTTTTTAAATTGCCGTCAAAGTTCCCCTATTAGACTTTGGAGAGAAAACTATTCATTCGGCTCGAATTGAATATGATGTCACTACATCTCAAACAACTTGGCTTGAAACGCAGCAGTGGAAACCAGTTTTGCAAGTTTCTCGCAAATCGCGCCAACCTGTACGGTATATGACAACTGTCTACCAAACCAACACCAAAAATTTGACAGAAACTCCACGACAACCATAGAAAACGAAAGGATGCCGTGACGTGAATAACTAATTTTTTAAAAGAACTTTTGTTTGAATATTTGGAATCGGAAAGAAAGTCTTCATAAATATCAACCATAATTTCACTCGTTTTTAAAAAATGCAGGAATTGTCCATTGAAACTAGGATTAAGGTACCGCACCAAGATGGCACCTTGTTGGGAACGTGAAAGTCACGTGGTTCCCTAGTGGCAATTACTGGATGGCGATCCCTCAGCCAATGATCGAAGCTCATTGAAACTCATCGACCACCAGTTGATGACCGCAATTTGGTATCGTACTGAACTTATTTCCATCATCTACCGATGAAAGTAAATTTATCAAGAAAATTCATAGATAAGTCCAACTTTCACTGACGACTTTTCGAATCTGACAATACAACATCTGAGACTATTTTTCTCTATTCTCATCGAAAACATTGACATTTCATCGTATATTTATCGAATTATGATGATAATTTATCGGGTACCGATAATCTATGGATAGTCATCCAAGCGGACGTTTCGGACCAGTTGCAGGGATGGTGAGTTTGGTGCCAGAGGTCGACGGTCGGTGAGAACAAGAAAGACCGGCAATCGGCGGAAGAGTAATTTTTACTTGTATTGCTACTGTAATATGCAATACAAACTCTATCTATAAAGATTTTTTTGTTAACTTATACACTATCTACCAATAAGTAATTGGACACCTGTGATAAAAGAGATAAACACAATTTATTTAAATTCAATTAGTGGTTGAGCCTCCACCTAAGGCAATTACAGTATTTACACACCGGGGCATGTTTTCCACAAGTGTTTGGATGATGGACAGTGGTATTTTCTTCCACTCGGCTTGGAGTGGACATGTGCGTTCTTTCACCGATTTTGGACAGTTGCTGCACTCCTTAATTCGACGATCCTACTCGTCCCAGAGGTGTTCCATAGGATTCCCGTCTGGACTCTGAGCAGGCCAGTCCAGCCCGCTGTCATCATACTAATCCATGGTGGACCTCGCAACATGACAAGTGGCGTTGTCGTCTTGGAAGTAACAATGATCCAACCCGTAAAATTGCCACAGCGTAAGACGCACATAGTTATCTAGATTAGTGGAGTAGTAGTCAGCGTTGAGCCTACCATGAATTGGGATCAAGGGTGACGTAGATCATGACTGCAGACATTCTCAATTGCATGAGTGTCCACAAATACTTATTGGTAGATAGTGTAGCAGCAATATAAAAACAACAACTGATACTTAACTATTTTTCAAATCAATTTTCCAGTGAAGTGGCGTACTCACCTGCAGCAACGAAAGACTGGGACCTCTATGATGAAGATGCAGTCGGAGACAAAGACTCTCTTCTCCGTGACCGGACGGCATTCACGACGGCCGTCAAGTTGCTCAAAGTGGTCATCTACGCCGTCACTTTCTGCCTTGTTCTCGGGGGAGGCGTGGCGTCGAAAGCGACACTTCTGTTCATGACGTCAGTCGTCGGAAAGGGGAGGAGCCTCACTCCATGCAACGTCACGGGTAACTATACTAAACTTCAACTTAACTAGACATCACTTAGACGTTAGATCGTCACAGTGCTCATAGGTATTTAATCCATTTTGGCGGAGTGAAGACATAATTCTCGCCAAACCTTATAGCCTTTTGTTCTGTACAGGGTTGTGGTTTGGCGAACATTATGCTTTCACGCCGCTAAAATGGATTAAATACCTATGAGCACTGTGACGATCTACCGTCTAAGTGATGTCTAGTTAAATTGAAGTTTAGTATATAGAAACGTATAGACAGATAGTATTCCAGAGAAGATATAAATTCAGTTCCAAAGTAGGTATTGAAATATATATATATGTCCGAAGAAGCTTGAGGTACATCTCATTATCCCCCCCCCCCCCCTCTTACTGCTTGCCCACTTTCATGTATATTCAGGATGATCCGAAATAATAGAAAATTTTAGAAATGTTTTAATTAAGGGAATCGGGCACATGAAAATTTTTCTGATAATTGATTTCGAGTTTATTATTATTTATTAAAATTTGAATTCTTCTCTTTAAAATGATGCCTCATTTATAATGATATCTTATGTTGAAGTATTTTTAATAACTTTTTTAAAGTAAACAAAATGAAAGTATGTAATTAATGTTTTTTAATTTCACAGCCGAATTTCTCAAAATGCTGGAGTTTTTTTTTTTTTTTTTTTTTTTTTTTTCCATGTTTGAGGGAGCACATAGCTTAAAATCTATTTAATATAAATAGTTGAAATTTGTATACATGTTTCTCTAATGTATTTAAGTCCTTTAACACTAGTAAAAAATGGCAAGTAGCAAGATTTAAAAAAAAAAAAAAAATGTTATTTTTTTATTATTATTATTATTAACACCTTCAATTTTGTTGATGGAGGCAAATCTGCGGATGCCTAATGAACCCCCTTGCCGTCATCCCATCTGGATGAAACTTGGCAGATAGGTTCGATGTCGATGACAATGCATTCTATCAAGTTTTGGGGCTGTTTCTGTCACTAAAAGGTCGTTTTTACGAAATACTAATAAAACAATTTGCCTTCATCCAATCGCGCTTTGGCTAGCATTTAACCGACCATTCTTAAAACTCTTTCCAGTTACCAAAATTTTTTCAATAAATAAAAATAATAAAAGTACTTTAATCAGAATAAATAAATGACATTTGGATGTTAGAACATAAATTCACATTTACTTTTAATAAACAAATTTTGAAACGTTGTTTGCCGCACACATTTTTCTGATAGAAATGTTGCTGGTAGAACTGTGTTTAATAGAAATGTGTTAATGAATATAAAAAATGACAATGCATATAAAGGGTTATATTATTTATGAAATATTATAAAGTTATATTATTTATGCATTTATATAAGTATACTTTTTAAAAACCCGTAATTAAATAAGCACACTAAAGAGTAATGTCTACATTTGGGAGGTAAAACTGTCAATGATAACTCTTGATTGTTCTCGTTTCTCAAGGTATGGAGGGAGACGCCAGATTCATGATAAAGCTGTCAGACGAAGAAAGATACAGTTGGACATGGTGCCTTCTAATCGTTCTCATTGTACCAGAAATGTTGACTTTCTTCCGAAGCGCAAGGCTCTGCGTGTTCAAACAGTACAGCAAACCAAAAATCTCATCTTTTTTAGTGGTGAGCGAAATGGATTGTAACTTCCGTGAGCCAACGAGAGCAAAAAAAAAAATTACAATACTTGAAACAGGCATAGAGCTCTGAAATTTTCACCATAAATAGTTTTGACCTTATAATGGACAATTCTCGCATTTTTTTTTTTTTTTTTATTCAATTCTAAATGTTTCGAAAAGGCCATAAACATAAAAATTTCTGCTGAATGCCCCTTTTCTTTTTTTTAATTTGCGATCAAAATTACCTTCTTAGAGGTTGGCGAGAAAACAACTCCTTTTGTTGGCGTTGAACGTGACGTAAAGAGAGCTCAAACATCTTGGCTTGAAATACAGCAGCGGAAACCAGATTTGCAAGTTTCTCGCAAATCACGCCAACCTGTACGGAATGTGGCAATGGTCTATCAACGCCAACTTTTTTAACGATAACTATTTGGCAGAAGCCTCACGATAACCATAGAAACGCAGGGATCTCTTTACGTCACGAATTTTGTTGATTGTTTTGATCGGACTGGTTTTGGGGCATTTTCTTTTCTTAATATTTAAATAGCTAATTTTTTTTTAAAGAACTTTTGTTTAAATATTTGGAATCAAGAAGAAATTCTTCTTAAATATGAACTGAGTTCACTCGTTTTTAAAAAATGCGGGAATTGTCCTTTAACATTGCTGATTACGTACTGAATTGTCTGACATGATGTCAGTGGCAGAAAGCTCCGAAAAACTATTGAATGTCGAATTAATTTTGCCGACCAAACGGTATAGTGGTTAGCGTGCTAGCTTCTGGACCGCGAGGTTGCGGGTTCGAGTCCCGTGTTAGGCATGGGTGTTTGTAAATGTATGTTGGCTTGTCTAATGACGAATGTTTCGGCGCATTATAGCCCTCGTGTTGCTGACGGCGCCAGATAATCTGAAAACAACCAACCAACCGAAAAACTAGTAATTCAAACCACCAAACGATTCTAACAAATCTAGCCAAAATATTCTTCTCCAAATATTCTCGCCAAAATTAGCTGCCATATTCTCTACGCTACCCCCGCTCATCCTTTCCCAAGGATAACTCTAATCGGGGTTTTTTCACTCTCCAATCCATCTTTTACTTACTAACTTAGCTGGATAAGGCAATCAATAGAGTGCCTTTATATTTAATGTGTAATCATGCAGTCATCAGTTACATAGGAACAGCTTGTTTAGCGAGTGGTTAAAAACTAAAGAATAGAGATTTCATTAAAAACTAGGAGTGTGGAACATCGCACAACTTTCAATCACACCATAATACTGATGTCAATTTGTGTCATCTACCATTTTTATATTTTCATCATTCATTTAGAAAAAATGGCTAGTTTGTAACACCTTCGCCAAACTGATTATTTTGGCGATATACTTTTATATAATTTTTAAATTTTCCTTTCTTGTAAGTGAAACTGAGCAGAGAAGAAAAAACGATCGTTGATGAGGTATGCTCAAGGAAAAAGAACTTGGGTGTTAAAGGCATTAGTTTTTTTTCAACTTTTTATGCCTTCAAAGCATTTTTACGAGAATTTCGGAGTTGGGGATGTTTAGAACACCTTAAGAGGCCACAGAAATTTTACTCCAAATCGTTAAAGCCGTTTTTTAGCAATTACTGAAAAACATGATTTTTTTCAATGGCAGCTACCCTATGCGCATGCGCGATTTTGACAAAAACCTTAATGTTAGGTCCTTGTGCCTTCACCAACCCTCACACCAAATTTTAATATCCCAGATCAATTTGTTCGGGAGTTATGCTAGCCAAGTACACATATACACGCAGACAGACATTTTTTTTATATCACTTTTTTGAAATCAGAATGTTCCAAAACGTGGAAAAATGAAAAAATATATATATATATTTTTTTTTATTGAATACTCTACTTTCATTACCCTATATCCTATACCTATACTATCCTATATCCCTATACCTTCATATGGGAAAATTAAAGTAAAAATATTAAAGATTGTTAGGCGGAAATGCCTGGAAAAAGTGTTTTTGTATAAAGAATTTTTCTAGGGCGTGGGTTTTCAACTCTTCCGTGTCGCTATCCTATTCTCCCCCCCCCCTTCCCCACTCTCTGATTCTCAGCAAACATTCCAATAAGCTGTGAGTAATATAAACTGAATATAATGCATGGACAATTTTCTTAATGGCTATTTTTGTCCTTGGCTCAGATTTAAAATGTAAAAAATATAAGTAATATAACGCTTTATTAACATTGAATTAAATGCAATGCTGATTCCATTACTTTTTTACAAATTGCAGGTGATGGCAGCCGAATCTCTACACGTCTTCGGACTAGTTCTTATGTTACTAGTAGCTTTCCCTCAACTTCATGCTCTCAAAGCTCTATCTCTGACAAATGCGGTCTGCCTCATCCCATCCTTCCTCAACCTCATTTCCACTTGGTCATCTTCCTCAAGTACTCACTCCATTCTCAACAACGTCATCAACTTGGCGGCATTAGTGGGACAACTGAGCACCTTCGCGTGGGCGGCCGCCAACTCGGCTTCAGAAACATGGGGATTGGCGACTGCAGTCTTGGCGTCGTTTGCATGGTGGGAAAACTTCGCTGGCCGATTGTCGTGTCTTTCTGATCTGAAAAGAGACCTAGAAAAGAGCAGGAACTTCGTCTACGTCTTCGTATCGCTATGGAAAATTGCCCTCGTCTTCGTCGTGTGTGTTGGCTGTGTTTTTATAGACGGAGATGATGTTGGCGTGTTTCTGAGGAGTTTGGCGAGCAGTTTCGACGGAACGCGTCGCAATGTGACGCTTACTTGGCCCATTTCAAACGAAGAGCAGATACCGGATGAATTAAGACCTCCTGAAGACCAGATTTTACACGTTCTCAGGTACTCAGTTATGGCCTCAGATAAGTTTGGAATTAAATTTTAATTACATATAAGTAACTTATAAAGGATGGTATAGATGAAATGGAGGAATGGAAAATCTACATTTTAAAAGAATACGTCTCGAATTTGAATATTTAGGAACCTCTGTTTTACTTATTCACCTCTTTTATTTTATATGGTATAGGTTTGTTGAACAAATAAAGAATTTGATACAGAGTTTGGCCCCAACCCGTGTCTAATCCTTTTAGTTTTTCTGACAGTAGCAATGAATAATGCACAATATTGAAATTTTTTGCAATTGGCCACTGACTACATTACAGCTAGAGTTTTGCCCTATATACAAATGGCTTTAAATTATGTCTCTAGAAGAAATTGACTTTCCCCCGTTAAACATTTAATCTAACCTAATCTTTTCGAATACTTGTAGAATAAATCAGGAGCGTAGCCAAGGGGTGGGATAAAGGGATATATCCCCTCCCGAAATTATGAGTTGACATTTTTAAAAACATAGTATGAATTTTACAGTTCGGTATTTTTATTATATTGCTAGACTCATGGAGTTTAATGCTACAAGTGATACAATCATCAGAAACGAAGATGATTATGATAGATATGCTCATGTCAATTGCCTGTCTTCTTAGTGTAACCTCTCATTCAAATGTAGAATCTTTGATAAATCTGAAAGTTATTGGTTTCAAATGCAAGGCAAAACCAACTTTAGTTTGAAAGGACTGTCAGTTAACAATTTTATGACAGCAAGGTTTTTTAGTGAGGATGTAAAAGGCAAGTCGCTTTGTAATTAAATTCAATATCTAATTTTCACTATTTCTCCACAAAAGAGTGCCATTCAGCGCCTGATTTACCATTACGCTCACTAGGCCCGGGCCTAGGGGCCCCCAAATTTTGAAAGTTTTCTGAAAATTTTAAATATAATGGTCTTTTTATGGGAAGTAATGAACAAAAATAATAAAAAAAATTTAGTTACACATCCGCAAATTCCATATTTTTTATAGTCACAGAGAGTTAAGTTAGATAGGTTAACCTAATAAAACCTAATTAAGCAAATCTTTCCGGTTCAGCTAATCATATACAACTTCTTTATATGTACACGGAGACAATGGCTTTACGCCGCTGTTCTCCTTCTCTAGCCTCTTGTAAAGAGATGTTCACTTCTTATATTATGAAATGAAAGAGTCTTTGTGATTGGTTGGTTTGCAGGCTCTTCCGTGAACTTTTTTGGCCCTCCTTTTTGGTGAAATCGTGGAAACAGTGGAAAGGTTACTTTGTATTATTTACAATTATTGTTATAAAATTAAGTAATCTTCATTATTATATAATTTGTGGACCCTGTGGTAAAATGTAAGTTTCAAATACAGGAAAGTGTGCTTTAAAATCAGTGTTCATGGGGGGGGGGGGTCTAGATTAATTCAAAATTTTTGAGGAAATCAAGATCTTACTAAGTATAACAAAAAAAATCGTGTGAAAGTAAAGTATGAGTTTTAACTGTAAAAAATTAGTCTTAACGAATGTAGCTTGATCTGGTAATATTGTGACGTAAGGAAATAAATATTTGCTATTGGGGGCCTCTCTATGAATGTTGGGCCTACAGTAAAAAAATTTCTAAATCAGGCCCTGTGCCATATATGGAGAAAAAAAACATTCAATTAATTCAATCAATAATTTCAGTTAAATTGTCCGAAATTAAAATCAGGGCAATCTATCTATCGGTTATGTATTTTTCTATCTGCTCACTCTTTACTCTGGGCTCTTATATGCCAAATTTGTAACTTAATTTTTGCTTTTTTTTTAACGTGTCAAATACTTGCGGCCTACCCTGAAATATAATACTGAACATATCCCCTTAGATCCAGCCCCTTCTTACCAGCATTCATAGCCAGCATCCACATTGCCGCCTCCTACATATGTTACTCGTTTGGCAAGTTCGCATGCAAGATATGCATCCAGGGATTCAGCTACTCTCTTCCAATAGTGCTGACAGTGCCTACCACCATGGTACTACTGGTCACGGCTTGTTCCAAGAGGAGCGTCTTTGCGGAGGTGCTTCCATACCATTTCTGGAGTTGCCCGCACGATGCCTTGGCGTACTTTGGCGGCGAATTCGGGTTCCTGTGGATTGCATGGCTAGTGTCTCAAATGTTATTGACTGCTCATGTGTGGTTTCCACACTGCGAGCGGATGGCATCAACACACAAGTAAGTTATGATTGAATAAGAAGTGAAACTCTAAGTTCAGATAGTGCATGCTTGTTCATTGACTTAAAATCGGAGAAGGTTTGTTAATCCCCATTGACTCCTCTACTTGTTTGTTTTTTTGTCTTTGGTTTGTTGGATAATCAAGTAATTAGGTTTTAATCAACCTATGATGATGTACTTTACCCGATATACACTCTTGGTGAATGTACACGAGTCGACACATTCATGAGAGTGTGAGGAAAGCAAGTCTGCACAAACACAAATAAAGTGCTGATTATCCATACTGTCGTGCTTCTGTAGACTCGCGTATATTCACCAAGAGTGTGGATAGTTCACTATCCTTACCTCATTCTTATACTCGTATGTTCACCAACATTGTCCTTGTTGGCGGTGAACAGTCAGAAATTGAAGGGGCCGTGGGAATGACAAAAGAATGCAGAAAATAGTCTGAATGATCACTTTCACAATTCACTTCAACTTCACCCGAATGTTTCGCCTGAGCGACTGGGACAAAATTGTAGAGTTAGCTTTTGAAGGAACTCAATTCTGGTGGCAATTCAATGCGCTTCATCTGTTTGCAGTTCAAAAAAAGTTGATAAACTAACTACAAGTTGAGATTACTGGTGGCGATCAATAAAAATGCCATATATCGAGCTTGCGTTCTTAAGAATGAGCATTATCCATCTACCACCACAAAGCTGCAATAAAAATTTCCGAACAAATTTGTGCACTTCCTTAAAGAACTTCCCTTCTCAAAAGTGGTGCATTGTAGATAAGGAAAGTTGTAAGATTCTATACGAAATACCTTGAAAATATGCTCTTTTTTTTTTTTTTTTTTTATTATTATTATTATTCTTTACTGTTCATTCCAAATTTGATGCTATGAAACCAATTTTTTCCAGCTTGGTGACATTTGAACCAAATTTTCCCAACTTGGTGACCATTTCAACCAATTTTGTCCATTTTGGCAGTGCACTTTAATTTTAATACCTTTCTAACTGTTGCTTTTCTGTACTTTAGATTATTTGTGAATCCGATGTATTGCACGGTTCTCATAGATCAAAGTCTGGCTCTAAACAGAAGAAAGGACGAGAAGGTAAATATAGCATTGGACACTAAAATTAATATCTATCTTCATTCGCCTAAAAGCTATTCCAAAATAAGTTACTTTGATTATCAACTTCTATTCTAATAATAGAAAACAAAAATTATCGTCTGCGGCGAGATTAAATTTTCTCATTCCCGAAGTCTTATAGGTAGAAGGATAACATACGTGGGCAATCCTACCATAATTTTAACTTTTAAGTATAGGAAACTTTGGAAAACAAAACGTAACAAATTAACATAAAATATGAATGAAAATGCTAATTAATGTGTCAAGATTACTAAAAAATAGTCAGCAGTGATCGTTTTTAAAGAAATTTTATTATAATGACTAAATGTGTTGAGTTTTTGTGTCTAATTTTCCTTACCGTCTCCATGATGATTAAATTCAATAAAATGTTACATTCTGTAAAATATACACTTATTATGCTTAATATTGGTGACCATACAATGCTAAGACACGGAAAACCTATAATAAACAGTATTGTGAAAGGATTTTTTCTGTTTGCTTTGCCGAAATGTTACAATTTAACTATTTTTTATATTGTACTTTCATACTTTTAACTTTACACCTATATATACCTATGGAAAATAGATTGAAGGTACAATAACTTTGAAGTATACATGCTGGGCATTCAGAAAATGTATTAATAATATCAGCAGACAAATTTGAAGCCATTTACTGAAAGTTTTACTGTCGGGGACGGTAATTATAGCGAAGGGACGGTAAAGACAACACAGAGATAGGTTACAAGTAATAGAAAAATAATTACTAAATTATATTTAGTTTAAGTATTCGGATCTAAATGTATTGTAAAAACAAAGTTTTTTTTCTTAAAATAGCTGTTGAAGTAGTTTGTCATAGCCCTTGACATTGTTTATGCATAAAAATCTGGTTTACATTAGTTGCGGTGGATCTTCAATTCTAGACATTATTTCTGTCACTGACAGGCTGTGGCGATCTTTTGTTAATAGTACAGGAGATATAGGTTTTTGGGTGGAACTAATTCCCACAGAAGCGGCTATTGAATTTTTTAGCTCGTGGAGGATATCTTTTTGACATACTAAAAGTCTAGAAAAATCTGAGCGTGCAAAATGCGTTTTTTGGCCGCCATCTTGGATTTTTTTTGTAAAAATCATAAAAACTCATGTGTGGTATCAAATTACAGAAAATTTTATACTGAAAAAGATTATCATTTTGGTTTTAAAAAATACAACTAATTAGCAAAATAGTGACCAAAAAACTAAAAGCTTACGCAGTGTTAAAAATCTTTTTTATTAATAAATAATCAAATAGTTTTATAATACGAATGCATCATGCATTTTGTCAATATCTTTCATATAACATAAGAAAAAAGCTATATCTATTACTATTCTTCTGAAATACTTTCTTTCAGCGCACTATTTGTGCAATCTGTACCAGAACAGTTACAACCTATCTCGGTACATTCCACGCAATAACGTCGACACGTACATGAACCACTACCACACGGTTCATTCGTATTCTTTTTCCAGGTGCAGCGGAGCTTGTACAACAATAACTCTGGTGCAGAGCTCATTTCACACGTTATTGGCTGTAGTTGGTCTCCTACTTTTTCCAATCCCACACTTGACAATATTAGTGTTCATAGTTTTCCAACAATAATATTGTAAATGTACGCGGTGGTGACGGAGAAGATAATAAACAGCAGCATCTTCTGTAGGTGGCAATCTTGCAATATTAAATTCACTTTTGGCAGTTGTGATTTTTTTTTCAAGTAGATATTTCATAGTAGTAGGTTCAGATTCTCAGTCTTTGGATTTCCACCGTACAATGATACCAATATCTGTGAGTTCGTTTCTGTTAGCATTTTCTGATCCAAACATAGTAGCACAAATATTAAATTCTTTACATTTACAGAAATGTCTATATGCGGTCGATTTACTTTTACTAAATAAAGAGCTTGTGGTATCGCATCTGTTTAAAGCATGTGGAAAGAGAATAATTTTGCATCCCTTATCGCCAAGCACATGTTGCACCGATTTAATATTATGTTTTTTATCGCTGGAAGTAGAAGACTGCAAAAGTATTATGGTAAATCAAAAGTACAAAGACATCGGTGTATTCAGCACCAACTGTTACATGTATTTTTTTATGCTAAGTTCATTGCTATTTTCACTATAACTGCGGCAGTATAATCTCTAGCATGAATCACAATTTGGCCATTCTCTTCCAAGTATTTTCCAATTATGGTTATAAAGGAATATATATTTTTTTATTAGAAAGAAAGGGTCCTTTGCCAATAAGGAGTGGAGAGTTCTTAGTTAATTTCACTGAAACATGGCCAAACACTGGGAAATTTTCAGATGTATTACAACTATATACAGTTATATTACTATAAGCAATATCAAGTTGTGATAATAGTATCTGGTGGCTATACCGTCTCCAGTAAAAAAGACGTAGAGCATCAGATATACACAAAACAGTCTTCAGTAACAGTGACATTTACTGAGAGCTCTCCACTTTTATTTGGCAAAGGACCCTTTTTTTTTTCTTTCTTTCTTTTCTTTTCTAATAAAAAAAAAAAAAAAAACTTTATAACAATGCTTGGAAAACACTTGGAAGAGAATGGTCACACTGTGATTCATGCTACAGATGATACTGATACTGTTATAGTGAAAACAGCACTGACCTTAGCAGAAAAAATGCGTGTAACAGTCGTTGCTGAGGACACCGATATCTTTGTACTTTTGATTTACCATAATACACAAAATATTTGTTTGCCTCCTACTTCCGGCGATAAAAAAACGTAACATTAAAGGTGCAACATATGTGCTTGGGATAAGGGATACAAAATTATTCTCTTTTCACATGCTTTAACTAGATGTGATACCACAAGCTCTTTATTTGGTAAAAGTAAATAGGCAGCGCATAGACATTTTTAAAATTGTAAGGAATTTAATATTTGTACTACTCTGTTTGGATCAGAAAAGAACTTACAGATATTGGTACCAAAGCATTGATATCATTGTATGGTGGAAGTGAATTTAATATGGTAAGACTGCCACCTACAGAAGATGCTGCTGTTTATTATCTTCTCCGCGTACATTTACAATGTTATTGTTGGAAAACTATGAACACTAATATTGTCAAGTGTGGGGTTGGAAAAAGTAGGAGACCAACTGCAGCCCATAACGTGTGAAATGAGCTCTTCACCAGAGTTATTGTTGTACAAGCTCCGCTGCACCTGGAAAACGAATACGAATGAACCGTGTGGTAGTGGTAGATGTACGTGTCCACGTTATTGCGTGGAATGTACCGAGATTGGCTGTAACTGTTCTGGTAGAGATTGCACAAATAGTGCACTGAAAGAAAGTATTTCAGAAGAATAGTAATAGATATAGCTTTTTTCTTATGTAAGATGAAATATATTGACAAAACGCATGATGCATTCGTATTATAAAACTATTTGATTATTTATTAATAATAAAGATTTTTAACACTGCATAAGCTTTTAGTTTTTTGGTCACTATTTTGCTAATTATTTGTATTTTTTAAAACCAAAATGATAATCTTTTTCAGTATAAAATTTTCTGTAATTTGATACCACACATGAGTTTTTATGATTTTTACAAAAAAAATCCAAGATGGCGGCCAAAAAACGCATTTTGCACGCTCAGATTTTTCTAGACTTTTAGTATGTCAAAAAGATATCATCCACGAGCTAAAAAATTCAATCGCCGCTTCAGTGGGAATTAGTTCCACCTACAGCCTATTTTTTGCCTATATCTCCTGTACTATAATGGCTAAGAGAACTTGTCACCAGAGCAATGCATTTACATAACAGTTATTGCATCAGTTTCCAATTTTTCTACGATTCCAGGATACCATGAGTTGTCATTACATTCAGCAACCCAATCACCTTTTTTAACTTTATCAGGTTTTCCAGTCTCTTGATTAGTTGAAGTGTTGAGACCACCATTTTTTGGTCCATCATCTTTGTGGGAAGAGGCTGTTTTCTTGTGAGAAGTTGGGATACTGGTAAAGTCCCATATGCTGGGATTTGATTGATAATTTTTGTATTTTACTCCTTCACAAGCTGTCCGGAGCATGTTTCGAGCACCCAAAGCACCCAAATGTTGGCTCCTCGTTAGAGGGAGCTAGTGTATATAGTTCTATGTATCTTATCTCTTATCTAAAAAGCGCATTCTTGTTCTATTCTTGGAGAGACAAGACGTATGTTTTTCTCTCTCATGTTAATACAATGAAATCAAATTAAATGACATTTTGAGCAGTCTGTTTACGAACCGCAGGGTTGACATGCAAAACATGAAAGAGTGCGGAGACCAATATCATTTGGAGATGTTGAACTCCATACAACCTGCCTTAACTTCATTGTATTTGGTATTGGTTTCAAATTTTGTGTAACTTATACATCAACAGCTTCAATGTCTTTAAAGAGTATTTGAAACAATTTAACTTCAAGCTGTGAATTTTTCAAAACTTTTTATAAAGTCTGAGTATCCGTAATATATGTGACATGTGCTATAAACTGGTCTGCCTTTGCTTTGAGTTACCCTCCAAAACCATCGGCAGAACTTTAGAACTCAGTGAAGTTCAATTTGGCTTCTGTAAAACCCAATTCTTGAACAAATGTGTAAGCAAGTACAAGTTCGTTTTATTTTTTTGCTATATTGTTGGGCCATCGCTTTGGAAATGAAAGCTATTAATACGTGGCCATGTCTTTCGTATCAAATCTAAATTTGACATAAGATGTGCTCAAATGCAGATTTTCTTAAATTGTTGAGAATTTAATACAACAACTTCAATAAGTTATTTCTTCGTTACTCTTTTACATTGGCTCTTTTTGTATTCTAAATTTTTTTCCTTATTATCTATTACTTGCTGCCTTAATGCCAATGCGGCTTTGTTTTATTCTTTATGTCTAAGTTTTAATTCGTTGTAACATCTTTGTATCTGTGATGTACCAGGAGTAGCTAAGGCATCACCTGATTTCAAACTAATCTCCATTGCTTTATCTAACTAGGGGTGTGGAACATCGCACAACTTTCTATTACTCCATAATACTGACGTGGATTTGTGTCATTTACCGTTTGTATATTTTCATCCTTCATTTAGAAAAAATGGCCAGTTCGGCAATATTTTTTGCGATAATTCTTTTATGGATCTAAAAAAAAAGAAGGGAAAAAAAATAAGAAAAAAAAGTGGTGATTTTGGCGATATACATTTCGATAATCCTTATATTATCCATTATTATAGGCGAAACTGAGAGGATAAGAAAAAACGATCGTAGGTGAGGTATGCTCAAGGAAAGAGAACTCTGTGTTGAAGGCATTCATTTTATAACTGGTTACGCCATTAAAACATTTTTACTGGAATTTCACAGGTGGGGATGTTTAGAACATCTTAAGAGGCATTACCACAGCGATTTTTATCAAAATCGTTAGAGCCGTTTTTTAACAATCATTGAAACACACGTTTTTTTTTCAATGACTGCTAACTTATGCGCATCCGCGATTTTGACGAAACCTTAATGGTAGGTCCCATGGCCGCCACTAATCCTCATACCAAATTTGAACATCGTAGGTCAATTTGTTCGGGAGTTCTGCTGACCACAGACACACATACACACACAGACATTTTTTCTAGATCACTTTTTTGGAATCAGGATGTTCCAAAATGTGGAGAAATGCCAAAAAATCGATTTTTTTTTTTTTTTTTGACCGAATGCTATACTTTCCTTACCCTATATATATATATATATATATATATATATATATATATATATATATATATATATATATATATATATATATATACATATGGGTAATTGAAAGTAAAAATAAGGAAACGCAACTTATTAGTAAACAACTACACTTTTTTAAGTATTTATGTTTAAAAATAGTGTACGTTCAATAGTAAATATGAGTAGATCTGATTTTCAAGAAACAAATTTATCAATTTTGGCTCCAAACATAAAAATTGTTGTTAAGGGACAAGGGACGGAAAAGAATTTTCTACAACATTTTTTATTCTAAAAAAAATAGTTTACGCTAGTTTACTTAATAAATACTGTTGTGTAGTTTTATAACAATTAAATTTATAATTAAAAAAAAAGGAAAAAAAAGAGAAATATGTTTTATTCTAAAAGTTTTGCCTCAAGGACTTAAAATTCAAAATTATGGTATAATTGCCCATGTGTAGATTAGATATAAACAGTAAAAAAAAAATTTAAAAAAAAAAAATACAATTTTGCGAGTTTTTCGATATTATAGCAGTATTTAATATCCAAAAAGTATCGCTAAATTGGCGATCTTTGTGAATGTTTTGGAGATCAATATGGAGTGATAATCTTAATTTCGTACATACAAAAACTAGCACAGTTCATACAAAATTATTACTACAGCGAAACTGAAATTAAGAAAATAGAAAAGATTTTTAATTTATTAAATGGTTTAATAAAAGTTTATACAATCTTTGGCGTCATAATACACCTACACTTTTTTAATTTCATTAAAATTGATTCACTATTTTACAGTATAATTTTTGCGTAATGGACGGACATACAAATGCTATCTAGATTTGTGTATTTCTGGAATCAGCTTCCAACATCTTTTGGTCAGTTACAATACTTTGTAAATTTGAATGAAAAAATAAAGTTAAACATACTCTATCCATACATATGTACGTTTTCTTTGGAACCGTATACGAATCACAACTTGTACAGAAAATGCTGATTGTCAACTTTACATTTCTAGATGCAAGCTGATCCCGACAAGAAGCCTTCCGTGGCAAATAGATTAGAACTTCAGACAGAGGCTTTTCCAATGATCTTCGCTTGTGCCACCATGTGGCATGAGACGCCGGACGAAATGGAACAGCTTCTTAAGTCCATCATGAGGTAGGTCTTTACTTAGGGATCATACTGTATCCCTTACACACATTTTCATCATTGTTGTCAAAGCTCTCGGAACCTTTCGACTAAATTCACTCCGGACGACCAAAATACTCAAGTTTTTTCGAAGGTAGGCTGTGAGATGTTGTATCGAAAAAAGTCTGTGTTGTAAGATAAGAAAGAGAAAAAAAACAGAAAAAAAACATCCAAATAGAATGATCAGTCAATAAAAGCTATGGAATTATTATGCTGGACATTATTTGAAGCTCGTTTGCAACAAGTGTAAAACTTTGTTCTGCATTTCGAAACGCTTTTTTATTTGAAACAAAAATTGAAATAGCAATACTGATAGCACATTCCGAAATTTTACTAATTGTGATAATTTCAAAACCCTTAATTGTTTATCAGGATGGATTTTCACCAGTGTCAGCAATCAATTATCCAAGCAGGTCTTCAAGTTCGTAACCCCGATTACTATGAGATGGAAGGTGAGCTGTTCTGTTTTCCAAACTTCATTTTTCAAGTGATTTTTTGAAAAAGAACTCGATAAAGAATAAATTTTTTCACGTCTATAACCTTTTCTTCATAGCTCATATCTTCTTCGATGACGCCTTTGTTATCAGCGATGAAGATGACGACAAGATGACAATCAACAGCTTTGTCAAAGATCTGGTTGTAAGCGTGAATACTGCAGCAAGGTACATATTCAATATTAAGGTTCTCTAGTCTGAGAACCCGTGGTATTTAAGACACACTTAAATTTTGCATACTTGAATTTAATACCAAATCAATTAAACAATAAATCAATATCCTAAACTTTTATTTAGTCAGAAATCAGAATCGAAACAATATAATTAGAAACCATAAGACAAATAATTTCAAAAGTCGCCATATATACGAAAAGTGGGTAAATTTCCGGATAAGTTGTAAAACGGGGGGTCAAGTTCAAATTTGAATAACAATGTGTTCCATTACCAACTCAGTGGGGCTTTGCACTCAAGTTCGTCATGAATATATATCGTCGATGGTGATTGGCTGAACAAATAAAACAGTGATCAGAGTCAATATAAAGATAGATTGTGATTGGTTGAATTGAAAACTGTTGGGTTTCGAGATGATTAAAATAATTGCTTTATGTCTATTGAAATATAACTAGCCTCATATGTGGCTAGTATACAGGCATGTATTGTAGTTCTTAATTTTAGCTTCTATACAGTATCATTAATGTAGTGAGAAGTATATAGAAAGGCCCTGTCCATCTAAGATCAGCATTCTCAGACAAAATTAGAATTTCTACAGGTATGTGGGTACTTACGTATTGACGTCACCGCAGCTACAGATTTGGCGGTTTTTAAGTGCCGCCAATAAATAGTAATCTTGTTGTTCGCAAGCGCACGCAGTTATTTAAGTGTTTTATTTTATGATTTGTCTCAAAAATTTTAGGTGTAGATTGGAGGCACTTAAAAACCGCCAAATCTGTAGCTGCGGTAGCGTTAATACGTAAGTACCGATATGTGTGATATGTCCCTCCATGACGGGTTCCCACAACAACATGTCTAACCGGAAATTACAGCCCATAGCACCAGAAATAAACCCCGAAAGCCAATTTGCAATTCACTAGGGCTAAACTATAAAAGCTGAAAATATACGTCATACATCAGTTTGAAGGTCTCCAGTAAGAATTCTTATAATCTCAGTAAAATTATAAGACATTCAAAGGGAAAACTGACTTTAAAATTTTACCAAAAGAGGGCTACAACCGGAATAGTAATTCACATCATAGCTCCAAAGAGTGATATCGTATTTGAGCTTTTATGTTTGGTTAAAAGAATTCTCTAAACAGTTTCCGACAGTGTGTTCCGACAAACTCGCCAACTTATCGTCTTTTTTGCTCATATAAACTAAATTGGGGTGAGGTTTTTTTTTTTGTTATACTTCGCCACCCTTTATTAGAAAGAAAGATTTCAGCCATCAAATATCGACATATCGCACATGCTTGATATTCCAGCATCTGATCAATAATTTCACATGCATCTAAAGAAACCAATAAGTATCTATAAAATTCTCATTAGTGCAGTGCGAAAAATCATTAAGAACTTGTGACCTGCCATACTGCAATAGAAGCTAGTTTAAAAGCGGTTTCTATTGACAGTGGCTTTCATGGTTCAATATGTTTCTCTCTTCAGGAAAGTGTACAAGAAGTTCGGTGATCTGCCACCGCCCATCAAAGTGGCGACACCTTACGGCGGTCGTCTCATCTGGACCCTCCACGGAAAGAACATGCTGATAGTGCACCTCAAGAACAAGGATCTCATACGACACAAGAAACGGTGGAGTCAAGTAAAGCGTTTACCACATGATACCTATTTTTTCGGAAATTGAAGGGTTCTTGTTAAAGATTTACTTAAAGGTTTAGATGAGGAAATAATAAAAAACCTCTTTAGGCTTTCACAGAAAATAAAAAAAAATGTTCTTGTTTTTTTTTTTTTTTTTTTTTTTTTTTTTTTTTTTTTTTAAATAGTAAACTCGAGGAGGAATTTTAAATTGTTTCGCTTTTTTAGATCGTATCTCGTATCGTGTTAGAGTAATAATCCTAAAATTGTGAAATTAAGTGAGTTTGTAAATAAATGTATAGGATAACAATATAAGCTGAGTGTATTTTTGTTTTCATATAATTATCACTTCACAAATTGTTATACTAGAGTCATTATTGTGTGAATAAAAAAAAAGTTATTGTGTCATAAGTTGTAAAGTCATGATTTTTTTTCCCGGATGGTAGTTTTAAGAATAATAAACTCAATGAACTTCTTCCCTGCAGGATTTTTAAAAATTCGCTTTAGTTCTAAAATAGTACAAATTCCAAATTAAAAAAAAAAAAAAAAAAAAAAAAAATTACATTACTTATATAGTGGGCCTTTCTCGGCGATTTGTACCATAAGTTGTTTGGTTGAAGATTATCTGACGTAAAAGCAACAAAAAGGCTATACTGCGCCTGTACCATAAGTAATTTCAAAATAAAGTTTTCCATTCAAAAATTATAATTATGTTGATGGGAATGTTTCATTCCAATAGCATGAAACAAACTAAAGTGATGGCAAATATAAGACTTGAGAAGTCAGTAGTTCCCTAGAAATATTAAAGATCGATTTTTTTTATTTTTTTTTAAATAAGTGTTTATAATTAAATTATTTCTAAATTAGCTATCTTGTTCACGTTATTGTCTATTAAAAATGCCAGCTGTAGGATTTTTGTTACAAAGCATAATCAACCTCAGGATCAGATTTCACTTATATTAAGTATTCCTGCTATCCCCCACTTCATGTCAACAATTCAAAAAGCGGCTAAAGTAACCAACATATATCTGTAAAATCCTTACATACAATTAACTTTGTTTCTACCGATATTGTCTCGTCCTTTGCCAGGTTATGTACATGTACTACCTTCTTGGTTACAACCTCCAAACTTGTTTGCTGGAGGCGATGGTGAACCAGGAGCTTCCAAGAAAAACGGTGGAGGAGGCCTTGTACCGGAATACTTTTATCCTGGCCCTGGACGGGGATATCGATTTTAAGCCGGATGCTGTACAGTTGCTGGTCGACCTCATGAACAGGAACCGGGGGCTGGGGGCGGCATGCGGTAGGATACATCCGGTCGGATCTGGTGAGTTTAAAAAGGAGAAGGATAATTTGAGTGGTTGAAGAAATTTGATTTTATGACAATGATGATAATAATTATTAAATTAAAATTAATTGTGACAGTTATATTTATAACTGTAATGAAAGTGAAAATAACAAATTATTAAATTAAAAAAATAATTATGAAACTAACTATAGATATTGCATAAATAATGTTAGTGTAATTAATACGATAATTATAAATATGATAACAATAAAGTAATAATATAATAATAATAATAATAATAATATAACAATATAACAATAATATAATAATAATATAATAACAATAATATAATAATAATATAATAACAATAATATAATAATAATATAATAACAATAAGTATAATTATGTAAAACAATTATGATAATTATAAAAACGATAATAATAAAAAAATAATAACAATAGCTAATTATAAAAACGATAATAAAAAAATAATAATAAAAATAGGTAATTATAAAAACCAATAATAATCATGATAATTATAAAAATGATTTAAATAATGGTAATACTAATTATGATTACGATAATAATAACTATGGTAATAATTACTGTGATGATAATGATAAAACTGATGATAATGGCATTGTTATGGCTTAGTGTTGATTGCAATGGCTTAATGGCTAATTACAATGGCATTGCAATGGCTTAGTGTTAGGAATTATCATAATCCTAAAAATCGAATATGTAATTTTATAATTTGAAATTATAATGACAAGAAGTATTAACTCTTTCCTTGTGTCTTGAAGAAAAACGCACATCATATCGTTTGATCTAGAGTCATCAATAAACATGGAAGTGCAATCTTCTAATCAAGCAGGTTTTAATCAAAAGAATGGCATCTACAATACTGTAAAAGTTTCAGACTTCCCGAAATCGAAATTCTTTTGAACGTTTTCTCTTTGACTGGAGTTAAAGTCACCTTTTTATTTGGCTCAAAAACATTTTATATGTCTGTTTTGTCTCGTTTAATTTCTAATTATTGACTTTTCACATTGAGACAATTCCACCTGGTTGCTAACAAGAATATCATACAAAAACCTATAAATGCAGACAAACAAAACCCTAACAGAAGCTAGAAAGCTCAATATTAAACTAGATGATTAATTCAGCTTATTCATTGATTTCTAATCGTAAACTTGTCACGTTTCGCATGAAAACCTAAGTCCAGATTATACCTAGAAACCATTGCGGAGTAATACGAAGAAATATTTTATTTTTGACGGATTGCTAACAAGAGAAAAGATAAGTTATTTCAAACAATATCACTGTGCTTCCTGACTGGTCACTACTGTTAGAAGCATCGAAATGCTGAGTGTAACACGTTAAAATTTGAATATCCTCTACCATTTGTTACCAGGAATCGTAAGTGTCCCTACATTCTCGATGAAAATCTTGATGATGATTACAAATTCATACTAATAGCATATTTTCTTATATTCATATTCCTACACAGTGATAACTTTAAAAAAAAAAAAAAAAAAAGTTTCAAAATGAGGATTGACTGCGACTGATTCCACGGATTCGAGTAAAAAGTACACGTCGAAATATTTTTATTAATTTATTAAGAGGAAAGTTTTATCTTTTGACCGTATGACGAAAAAAACAAACTTTCGATCAATTTCTGGATTATTCCAAATTAATCTTTTATCCATTCCTCTTGCAAATTTATTGCCATTTTAGCTACTAAAATCGGTCGCCTTAGGCGGTGGAAGGCAGTAGCATTATTTGCATGAGAATGCAAGACTACTATACTAAACTCCAACTTAACTTGATATCACTAGACGATAGATCTTCACCGTGCTCATAGGCAATTAATCCATTTTAGCGGAGTGAAGACATAATTCTCGCCAAACCTTATAGCCTTTTGTTCTCTTCAGGCTTGCTGGACTGAGTTTCCTAGCGTGGACGGGAGAAGAATGAAAAGGGAATGGGGTGATACAATATTCCTGTCCATCCCGTTTGTCGAACAAAAAGCTATATGGTTTGGAGAGCATTATGCTTTCACTCCGCCAAAATGGATAAATTGCCTATGAGCACTGTGACGATCTACCTTCTAGTGATGTCAAGTTAAGTTGAAGTTTAATATCGACATAGACGCCAACTACACAAGGGCTCCCCTAACAACGGGGTGCTCCAAACGGCCACCTGTTTTCCAATATAAAATATTGCGTATAAAGGATATTTTGTAATGTTTAAATGAAGTAAAAAAAATCCCAATATATAGACAATAAACACAATATTTGTAAGCACACTGACACTATCCACAACTCTCCCTAAATGAGAATCAAGTAAGTGCACCATTTGTGCAATTATTGCACCAAGTGCAATAATTTTGTAATGATGAGATTACTGGTAATAGGTTGTCTTTTCATTAATTAGTATCCAGAAATACAGAAACAAAATTCTTCATTTTAGCTCAATATCATAAAAGTATACCTTTCAAAATAATGCATGATATTGAAATAAATTATTTTATAGTAATGGATCAACTGGTTAGTGCTCTTACTTTTTCCATAAAATGTTTCTAAACAAATTTTATTCAAATAACTTTGCTACATAAATTAAACAGGTTGAGAAAAATTTATTGCGTTGTATGAAGGTAAGTTCAATATATTCATTATATTACGAAGGTATATTACGAAAAAGGGGGTATTCGGTCTCTAACCATCTGATATGAAGTGATTCCCGATGTTTGTCTTTGAGATACGAATTGAAAGTTAAATTTCTTGTTGTCCCTCCCTTAGCAATGAGAAATTTAACTTTATTTAGTTTCATCACTTTAGCTGTTCTTCACCTGAAAAGAACATGTTAATAAAAATTGAAAAATGCAACACAAAATTACAAAAACAGAAATTAAATTTAAAATACTCTTACCATAATTTCTCTTACCATCTGATATCCAGTGATTCCCGATGTATAATGTGTTTGTGATACGAATTTAAAGTGAAATTTCTCCTCCGTTTACAATGAGAAGTTTTAACTTTCGTGGTTTCTCTTTAGCTCTCTTCTTCTTCACACTGAAAAGAAAATGTTTACTAAAATCTGCTAAATACAATTCAAAATTTAAAGACCGCAATGAGATATAGATAATTTAATATTTTAATCACGCTTTGCATAAGAAAATTTGTCACATGATTGTAAAAGTTAAAAACAAATTCATTATACTTTTGAATAAGTATTTATATATTTAATCTCTCGATTTTTCGTAATTCCTGAACATGAAAGCTTTAAATTGCAACTATTCTTTACATTTTATTTACTGATAGGACTAATAAATCCCGTCTTGGTATAGTATTTCTCTTGACACTAAATTAATTAAACAAATTCTATTTAACTTCTATGAAGTTCGTTCTTATATCACAGTACAAGCTTATTTCTCTTTGGAAAAAAGAAGTACTAAAAAAGTTAGAACACAGATTGAAAAATTCGGTAAATAAAGGGTTGACGTATGTATCCTTGGCTAAAAAATTCAATAAATAAATAGTTATTCATTACTAATTTCTGATCCCTTGTATATAGTTATTCCCCAGATATCTTGGAGTTTAAAATATTTAACCTTCGCTGCATATTAAATTACCTAGCTCATTTTATACAGCTTTGATTTCATTGCTAATGTCTAATTATATTGTACATAGTTATTCCCCAGACATGGAGAGTAAATTATTTAATCTGCGCCACGCATTTAACCGCTTTCTCACTTAAGTGCATTTTTGTATAGTCCGTCTGTTTTGTCCCGCCAGTCCCCTTTTTATTTTAATTGTTTACTGTGCCACTTACAAGGAGACCTTACGGTCTCGGAAATTCAGATCGGGATGAAATTTGGCAGATTGATAGTATACCTTAAGGGTATCCATACTGTAAAGTAATAAAGCTCACTAGCCAGAAGATTCCGAGAAAATAGGCTTTAAAGTGTTATACGTAGCTTACATACTAGTAGAAATTTTTGATGAGCAACTCCCCGGTGGCTAAGTGGTCAGCGTGATGAGTTCCCGTACGGGCGATCCGGGTTCGATACCTCGTGAGGTAGTTTTTTTTTTTTTTTTTTTCAATTTATAAAGTGACTGTTACAGCTAATTGAAATTTGAATTAAAGATAATATTTTATTTTTAAATACGTAATGTATTTTTAATGAAGGTACATTAAAACTCTATTTACTATTTTCACAAACAAGTGATTAGAAATTTTGAGATATTATAAGATCTAGAGAAGTAAATGATTTTCCCAAAAAACATGAAGAACCAGTTTCTATATGGAAGAGTAAGAATGTTGTCCTATTGTACTCAAGTAGGTAGTCAGAAATTTTCAAAACCCTAACGGCACTTTGCGACGTCTATTTTTATAGACAGGTAAAGAATCTACTAAAGCGTATGCAAAATTGCGCGTATCTGGTTGAAAATAATAGAGAAATAAATACCCGTGAAGACTGAATAAAAATACAATCAATAGTCCATCATCAATTTTTAATAAAATGATCCGGTATGCCTGATATGCTTCCAAGTTTTCTGACGAAAGATATATTTTCATGAATGTTAATGAAGTATGTTTTCCAACGAATCTTTTACAAAAAGGTTGTTCCTGTAAACAATCTTCCGTTATAAATTGTGCAAGATGTCAAAACAGTTTTTGTTTTCCATGTTTTTATGATAAGTGTCATTCTGGTGTATGTATATAAATAAATAATTGACAAATAAAAACTATATGTCAAAATCCATAGATAAATTAAGTCCTACCCTAATTTTGTTGCCGTGGTAATCAGAATTTTAATTTATATCTATTTAATTTATCTCTATTTTCTCTATTAAAAATACATTACGTATTTAAAAATAAAGTATTATCTATAATTCAAATTTCAATTAGCTGTAACAGTCACTTTATAAATGGAGAAGAAAAAAAAAAACTACCTCACGAGGTATCGAACCCGGATCGCCCGTTCGGGAACCCATCACTCTGACCACTTAGCCACCGGGGAATTGCTGATTAAAAATCTCTACTAGTATGTAACCTACGCATAACACTTTAAAGCCTATTTTTTCGGAATTTTCTGGCTAGTGCACTTTATTACTTTACAGTGTGGATACCCTTAAGGTATACTATCAATCTGCCAAATTTCATCCCGATCTGAATTTCCGAGACCGTAAGGTCTCCTTGTTAGATTTACCAAATTGAATTATCGCCCTTCGGGCTCCATTTAGATAGGTGGAACAGTGCCTTCGGGCTGACCCCACCATAAACCCAATATTATAGTATAGTAGTATCCTTTCTTTTGGGTACAGGTTTAAAATGGTATTCCAAATATGGTTCGGATGTGTTATCACTTAAAATTGTAGATGGCGCTCTCTTAGTATGTAACAGGAGCGTCTGGTGCCGAAATCTTTAGATTGGATCATGATGCGACTCTGAGCTGTTTAGGGGGTCAGCATGGATCCGTTGCAATTCAAAATAATAATTAATTTTCCTGTCTTCCTGTCCCGTCTTGTCTTCAAATAAACCTAAAAATGGCCAAATGGAGATGCATTTATTTATAGTTTGAGTTTTTGTGCAGTGAAACATATATGGATTATTTCAGGAAGTAACGTTGTGTACTACATGCGTAGGGTCTTATTTCCCATAAGGCCTATAAGGCCCCCGAATTTTAGGTGGTCCACAAATTTCCTGAAAAATTCTTATGATCAATCTCTTCTTTGTCATAACGTAAATAATTAAAAATTAAATTATTCTGTAACCATCCGCATTCTGTTCAGTGCACTTGATCAATTCTATTCAGTATGAAAATATAATTTAACAAATAATTAGTCATTTAAGTATTAATTTCTTAACATTGATATGATCAAGACGGTAATCAAAATTGCCATTAATATTAAAAAAAAAAAAAAAAAAAAAAATCATCAATGGGGGGTGCCTTGATTTGGGTGGGTTGTGCTTACCTTGGGGTTCCTTGGGTTGGGGGTGCCTTGATGTGTGGATGGGTTGTGCTTACAGTATTCACTTTTCAAAATCTGGCCCTTTGCATGTGTTCCTGTACTTTTTACTCTTGCTGTACTCTCTGTACTTAGCCGTGTACTCTTGTTTTCACTTACCGTGCCATTTTTACTCAGGTTTGATGGTGTACTACCAGAAATTCGAGTACGCTATCGGCCACTGGCTTCAGAAGGCCACCGAACACATGATCGGATGCGTGCTCTGCAGTCCTGGATGCTTTTCTTTATTCAGAGCAGAGGCTCTAGTACGGAACAACACTGTGCGACGTTATGCCACCACATCGAGAGAAGCCATAGAGTACGTGCAGTTCGACCAGGGTGAGTGATGTGATCGCTATCACAGAGGGAACGCTTGTCTTGCATCGCCCACTATGCCTGATGTAACATTTTGATCATGTTGCCGGACAAATAGTTTCCTCCAAATATATGAAGTACTTATCTGATATAAAGTACACCGCAATAAATTGAATTTTGAGACTAGTTTAATAGCGATATAGTTGAAACAATCCGAGTTTTTTGTGGTAAAGGTGCTGTTACTTAAATAGAATAGAAATCTGCCGCTACTGAAAATTTGAAAATGACAGCTTTAATTTTGATGCGTTAATACAAGAAAAAAGTATCAGTTTAACCTTCCAATTTATTATTATTTTTGTTACGTCTGGCAAAAAATTAACTAGGTCTAAGTTTACTAGGGTTTTTATTTTAACCAAACTTTTGGCAGACAGGGTTTATTGGAAAATGTACTACTTTGAGGCAGTTTAGCATTTTCCCCCTGCTTTTTTAAGATTTAGGTTATAAGAGCTAAAGCGGGGGGAGGGGGAGGGTGTCTAATATAGAGATAACTTTTTTTTAGATGTTGAGGAGGAGGAGGGGGGGGGGGAGGGAATCAACAAATAATTTGGCAAAGTTATTTATACTTTTTTTCTTTTTCTTTTCTTTCTTTTTTTTTAAATTCTTTCATCTATCTAGTTTCAATCGCTGTATACGAAATCACTCAAAAAGGTTTAGAAATAAAAAATACCTTCGCCGTGCTTTTAAAATTAGTCGCTTAATATGGACCACTCTATGCTACCAACATAGACCTGGTCCATATTGAGTACTTTTTATAGTGAACCTCAGTATATAGGTTATGACTTACAAAATTAAACATTTAAATCACCAAACTCTTCTTCACAAACAAACTTTAAAAAAAAAATTAAAAAAAACTACATTTGAACTGATACAATTTATAATAACCTACAAAGCATATTACAGATTAAAAATAACTCATATGAATGGTGAGGGGGGGGGGGGGAATCTGACTGCTTGATATTAGGACCAGAGGCTCCTATATATCAATGGCGAGAGCTGATCAATAAATACATCTATATCCTTCCAGGTGAAGATCGGTGGCTGTGTACCCTTTTGTTACAACGCGGCTATCGCGTCGAGTACAGTGCTGCTTCTGACGCTTACACCCATTGCCCAGAGTCCTTTGCCGAGTTCTACACGCAGCGAAGACGGTGGGCCCCTTCCACACTGGCCAATATTGCTGACCTGCTTGTGCACTACAAGAACACGGTGGAATGCAATGATAACATATCCAGACCCTATGTAGCCTATCAGGTACTGTATCTCGGTGATAAGAGTCTCTGATTAAATAATTATATAATTATGGCTGTGAAATTATAAATGAAAAGTTAATGATAGAAATCTCTCAAAATGTCCGCAAATTTTCGGTACAGTCGGCCGTTTGTACTTCGATATTTGGTAAAAAATTTTAGCGACATAGTTATCGCCATATTAGCCAAGTTTTTTTTTTTTTTTTTTTCTATTATTTGAATATTCAATGGAAAAATTTCTAGGCAAACTCGCCAACTTGAATTTTTTTTTTTTTTAACGACTTCAAGTTGACAAGATTTTTGTTATCATATGTCTCCAACCCCAACATAGAGAGATTTGCGGAATTTAATGTAGACAAATTTATAAATGCTAGGTATTTGGATCTGATGTACTAGCTTGAATGATAATGTGTGTAAGACCAGCTTTTTGGAGACATCTACTGCAACTATCCTACTTTTATTTAAATGCACCTACAGGAAAAGTGCAATAAATTGGTTATTTCCTTTCAGGTTCTTCTGATGATGGGAACTATCTTGGGACCAGGCACCATATTCTTGATGTTGGTGGGGGCAATGGTTTCCGCTTTCGGTGTATCCAACTGGCAATCCTTCGCCATCAATATTGTCCCCATCATCTTCTTTATCATCATCTGTTTCCAAGCTAAAAACGACACTCAAGTGAGTGCCTAATATTCACTAAATAGTAGATTTAATTTACACTGACTTGTGTTTTCTTCTAACTAACGCCATAAAAAGAAAATTATAGTCTATTTAAATTCGAGGAATTTTTTGATACACACATTTATGTGCAATGTGTGTGTATGTGTATTTTACCTGACTAAACTTTGAGCCATCCGCAGCTCAATTTATTGGCTGGAATTCCACCCTATTTGGCAGGGGGACTAACGACGACATGAGAAAAAGTATTCAGTGAAAAAGAAATAGTTCTAAAAGTGGCCGCCAAGTCGAAATGTGGCTCTGTAGAATTGAATGCAGTTGAAATTTTGATCAAAAAATCAATCCAATGTAACATCACTTCAATAAACAAATTTACATTCCCTAAGGATTACAAAAGGCGAATAAAAAACAAAGATGAAACTTCAGAGCTAACATAGTACATTTTTCAACAATTTGATTTTTCCGGCCAGTACACGATACTCTTCAAAAAAGACACCGTTCTCGTTTTTCACACATTGCATCGTGTGTGCAACATTCTCGACTGCTGAACATCACACGTCATCAAGAATGCTCTTCTCTGTCTGTGCTATATTGTTCTTTAAGGTAGTTAAGTTTGGAACCCACTAAAACAAGTCCATGAGCTACAAATAATCGTATAAAAAAATCCCACGGGATTTGATCCGGCTAGTTAAGTAGCCATGCAACTGGAAAAAAGCATCCGCCAGTCCTTTCTTCTGTTAAGTTATAGCAAAACATTTCTTCTATTGATAGAGCAATGAATGGTGTTCCTCCATCCTGGTGATTATGTCCTTGTCCTGACATCATTTTGGCTTGTTACTTACGTTTTATGCACTGCTCTTGAATCAACAGCGTCACATTTTTCCATGCAGTTTTGTTAACACCCTTCCTCCTCCAGGCTTTTAAATATGGGGAAATTCCTACTGACATTTCAAGCTACAGATTGTTCTGAGAAGTATCAGTTTAATTACCAACACCTTGTATACATTTAATTTTTTTGCCAATATAGATCGGGAATTACTCTAAGGGGATTTGCTGCACATTGCTTGCCTGACTATTGCCACTTTAAAACTTAATTTTGTAACATATGTAACAAAATAATAGCAGATGATTATCGAAGTATGAAGGGTCAACTAAAGTGAAGCTTGTTCACAATCAATCATATCAGAATTAGTTTCGTGATTGTTCTTTCTCTATCTTAATTCAGCCACCTGTTGGACAAGATACAAAACTCTGTATTTATTTAAATTTTAATTTACGATACAAAAAATATCAACTGCCAGTAAATTGATTTTAAAATCGAATATACTTCTGTTTTTATGTCTTATAAAAAATGTTACAGATGTTGAAGCAATATTTCGACAGACTATGTATTCTGGAAAATATTACATTAGTTCTATCAGTTCTAATCCTAACAAACCTTTTTAAATGTTTTTCTTTGGCAGATCTTCGTGGCGCAGGTGTTGAGCGCCCTCTACGCCCTCCTAATGATGGCAGTACTGGTCAGCATTTCCCTTCAGTTGGTAGTTGAAGGCATCACTTCACCCTCGGCCATTTTCGTGTTGGCCATGGCGGCCTCTTTTATAACCGCGGCCCTGGCTCATCCTCGGGAGTTCTGGTGCGTCGCTCATGGCCTTCTGTACTTTCTGGCTGTGCCCTCAATGTACTTACTGCTGGCGCTGTACTCTTTCGTTAATCTACACGTGGTGTCATGGGGTACGAGGGAGGTTGCCGTGAAAAAGACCAAGAGACAGATGCAGAAAGAGATGATGGCTGCCGTGAAGAAGGTGGGTTGTTTTAGAGTATATGCTGTTCAAAGTTCTATGTTGCAGAGTTCCTACATTGCAGTCAATCTTTTATGAACGTCATAGGAGGGGAAATAAAGGGTCAAAATGCCGACCAAACGGTATAGTGGTTAGCGTGCTAGCTTCTAGACCGCGAGGTTGCGGGTTCGAGTCCCGTGTTAGGCATGGGTGTTTGTAAATGTATGTTGGCTTGTCTAATGACGAATGTTTCGGCGCATTATAGCCCTCGTGTTGCTGACGGCGCCAGATAATCTGAAAACAAACCAACCAAAGGGTCAAAATATAGCCACTTATCCAAATTCAAAAATTCGATGCCACATAATTTTTACCAATGAGTAAAATAATAATAATAATAAAAATAAAAATATTTTCTTAAAAGATGTCTTGTCATACATTTTTACGAAAAATAAATTTTAAAAATTTTGAAATTTATTATTGGTAATACTACTTATTACCTACTGCCAGTGCTTAGCCAATAACACCCATCGATATAAATAAACTACCGGATAGACTACTCCGTTGTCATTGCAATTTTCGAAAAGCTCGCCACTGGTTGATGACGTTGGTGGGATGATTAACCAATCACAGTTCACTTTTATAGTTGGAGGAGTATGCAAAAAACCTTGTAAAGTACTAGAGTAAATATTTTTTTGCGCCTTATTACTAAATAGCTGAATACCCATACTTCGCCACGAAATTTCAACATGTGCAATATTTTAGCTAGTTGTCAGGCCTCGCGTAGAGAAAACCCGTAATTGGTGTATAGGTCTAAGTTTTTGGCGCTTCGCTCGCAGGAAAGTTCATCGCCGCGCAAAATCGAGCTCGCTTCGTTCGCTGAAAAGTTAATTGACACAAAAGCACAGACTTACTTCACTCGTTGAAAGGTTCATTACTATGCAAGCATAGGCTCGCTTCGCTCTCTGAAAGGTTCATTGTTGCGTAAAAAAAAAGATCGCTTCACTCACTAAAATCTATTTACTACGTATAGCCTTAATATTAAAAGCCTCTCCCCTGTCGAGAAACAAAAAAAAAATTCCCCGTTAATGCAATAATACAACACACCTTTAAGATTATTTTAACACGTGTTTGTGGAAAACAAAATTAGAAGGCCAAAACTACTTATGTTGAAACTTTCAGAGCTCTAGGCCTATTAGAAGTCGCTTTTTGTGAAAATATTAATTAAGAAAATTAATTAAAAAACAAATTTAAAATTTTGTTTTTCAAAAGTCCAATTAGAAGGCCAAAACAGGGGCGGATTTAGAGGTCAATCAAGGGGGGTGCGATTATGAACGGGAGTGTTTACAGTGGCGGTGATAGTTTGTCAACTTGGGGAAGAGAGGGGGGAGGGGTATCATCAATTAGTATGATACTATCAGGGTTCAATGAAAAATAAAAATTAGAGGGTTTGACAATCCTCTTTTGCACCCCATGTAACAAATTACCCCGAAAACGTAATAAAAAATTAAATTTTAAATATTTAGTATTTTTTATTAAACAAAAAATATTTAAGAGCACAAAAAAATATCTCATGCAGATTAGGTGCAGTGTAAAAAGCTCAGCAACCATGAAAATTCAACTTTTTTATACAAGTTAATTTACCAATACATTCAACATCATAAATCAATTGATGCAGAAAAAGGCGATAGATCTTTTAACAACTTTAGGCAACATTGCAGGTACGTAACACTCTATATTCATAAGGTTTTAATAATTTCCAAAGTTAAACAATTCTTTTCAACTCTGTTTGACATCACATTAGTAAATTAAAATATAAGTTACATAAACTTGAGACTACACACTATAATATTGGTCACTGCATTCAAATTTGATATGGTATTATTTACTGTTTCCAAATTTTCCTTCATTTAAATGAAAATGGAGAGTTTGGCGATATTTTTGGCAATAATTTTTACGTGGGACAAGAAAAATAGTAATAATAATAATAAAAAAAAACGCATAACTGACGAAATTGGTGATGATATTCAATAGACATTACACTGTCCTTTTTTGAACGAAAAGCAGAAAGATATGAATAGTTGATGGGCGATGCACAAGGGCAGAGAGCTCTGCGTTAAAGACACACATTTTTTAACTTTTTACGCTTTTATCAGATTTCTACGGGAAATTCGGAGGTGGGGGCGATTAAAACACCTTAAGAGGCATTAGATTCATGATTTCACCCTTATGTGAATGCTCAAACCTAATCGTAGGTCCCATGGCTACCACTAGCCCGCACACCAAATTTGAATATCGTACGTCAATTCGTTTAGGAGCTATGCTGACCATGTACGCATAGATATTTTATCTAGACCACTTTATTGATATAAGTTGATATTGATAAGCCTTTATTGATAAGCCATATAAGCCCTTTTCATCTTAAAGTTTTATATTTTCCTTTAGTTGCAAAAATTCTCTAAAAAGACGGATTTTTATTGTACCCACCTGTACTTTAATATAAATTTTGAGATTGGTTTAACATAACTGTATATTTTCTCTTATAAATATGATTTAAAAAGAACTTAAATTAGGAAAATGTACTCAAAGACCATCTTAAACCGTCAACACACAAATCGCCATAATAAAAAAATAAAAAAAAAGCAGCAAGTTTTTCAAACAATAAACTTAACATTATCTGAAAATTAGTTTGTTTTAACTCTGCGTTTTATTCAAATAAAATTCCAAACTAAATTAGTTACAGCAGGTGAAATTGTAATAATAATTTTCATATAACCATAGGACCTGCTTTTTCATCACAAGTAGCATCTCTAATCGGTTACATATTGTGTCTCATATTAGATATATTAGTAGTCATATTACCATCAATTTTGAGTCACAAACACAAAAACACATTTAAAATTAAAATTAAGAAGAAAAAAAAAGAAAAAAAAAACATTTAAAAAGATTTTAACATTAAATGATTTAAATTATTTGTAAGTCATCGGTATTGTTCCTAATATTTCAGTAATTTATACTCAAATAATCAACTCGCACAAAACAATTTTGGCTTTTATTTAACAGAGCAAATAAAAACTGTCAAAAGCTGCAAATGCGCAATATTTACAAATTTGCAATCTGAGCTGACCAGTTTTGAAATTACAATATGTTAAATTACTTGATATTCTAGTAGCAATAAATGTCGCTGTACCGGATATTTCCAGATATTGCACCGGAACAACGTTAAATTCTGATTAGTTTGTTTATCAAGCAGAGAACATCTACCAGATGGTCTTTCAAGGGAAAAATGGACTTCATCTTAAATAAGAGAAACCTCAGAAAACTATCAGGAAGTAGCTCAACAATCGACGCGAGATTACTAGTCAAAATTTGTAAAGTGTTTACTCAATTTGAAAACAGACTACATAGAGCCAAATATTGCTCGATCCGGTGAATTTTCGCGAGGTGTGAGATTGGAGCATATAGCAATATTTAAAAACGTGTTTGGCTATGATCCTGAATATTTTGAAAAGAAGTTAAAAGGTAATATGGAACTCACTTTATACAGTTATGGATAAATTAAATTTTATAATTTACGAAAGCATTTTGTTTGACATTATCAAAGGGCTTTTATGATTTTGCATATGAAAGGGTGCAGATACAAGGGGTTAATCCAGTAAAACCAGTTTATTTTTACAAGAATTACATATTTTATTATAATCTATTCATATACTAGTGGTATTGAATTGAGAGTTACGTTGATAATTGCATAAAATGCCAAATATGAGTGTATAGTATAAATCACTACTTCTGATTATTCTGTAAAAAATGAAATATTCAAACATATTTAGAAAAAAAAAAAAAAACCTCTAAACTGAAACAAATTGTTAATGAAATATTACATTTTGTAAAATAAATAGTAACATTTAAAAAATCTTATCATGCTTATATATTACTGTCAATTATCTTGCACTGCCATACCAATTGAAGAAACAAAGTCTTGACATCGCACGCACACTCCAACTCAAGCAAAAATGACCATTCCATTCACTTGTCACTTCCACCCAGAGTAGAGGCATTTTAGTAATTTGCAACTCACAATGGTGCAATGTCACGTGCATGGGAGGGGACAGTATGCCCCACAAGTTTTATTGCTTTGTGTCCTTAATTTCAAATTCAAGGTCAAGAAAGAAGGGGTCGTTTTTGTTGATCTTCTGGAGAGAACGAAGGGAAACTTTTCTTGGTCCTAATTTAGCGATAGCTTCTTCATCGGAACTTCTTACAACCTCTGTAGAATTGCAGTAATGCTATTGTACTGATTTGATCAAAGCTTTTTTTTAATTAGGAATTAGGCATTTTATTTTCCAATTATAATTAAAGGTTCTTGTTTTTTTGTTTTTTTTTTAATATTTTTAGTGCATGATTTTTTGTACGTTTAGGGGGTGCGATGGCACCCCGATATTAAACCTGTATAATTAATTGCCCTCTGATCAAGAAGACAAGAAGTATACCTGCAGAATGCTAATTGGAATAAAAAACTTGCCAGTTATTGGTCCCATCTCCTACTCACAAATGAGAAAATCGTGCTGAAATTGAGAAATTTTTTAATGGTATTGTGAGAAATTTTTTAATTTGAGAATCACACAAGGGATAAAGATTCGTTGACCGGTACATTGCATGTCATCACAATTGCGATCGACTCGTCCCCTCTCAAGCCTATTCCTTCTACGGATTGTGAAATAAGGAGCTCGGTTAGGTGGCTTAAGAATCTGTATTAATGAAACATGAAAAATGTCAGAAAAAGCTTAATTTTGTTTACCCCCTCTAAATCCATCGATATTGATATTAAATAAAAAAAAAATAGATCTTACAAATATTAAAGAAATGTAATTTTTTTTTTTTTTTTTTTTTTTTTTTTTTGAATTTGGAGGAAACGGCCATTCAAAAATTATTTTGACGAGATACATCATGGGGGGTGCGGTCGCACCCCCCGCACCCCCCCTAAATCCGCGCCTGGGCCAAAACTACTTATGTTGAAAATTTCAGAGCTGTAGCCCTATTAGAAATCGTTTTGTAAAATATTTGTTAATTAATTAAGAAAAATTAATTTAAAAACAAATAAAATTTTAAAATTCTGTTTTTTAAAAGTTCAATTAAAAGGCCAAAACTACTTATGTTGAAAATTTCAGAGCCGTAATCCTATTAGAAATCGTTTTGTAAAATAGTTATTAATTAATTAAAAAACTTATAAAAATTTTAAAATTCTGTTTTTCGAAACTACAATTAGAAGAATAAAACTGCTAATGTTGCGGAGCTGTATCTCTATTTGAAGTCACTTTAAAATAATAATAATAATTAAAAAAGAACTAATTAAAAATTTTACATTCGGTTTGACATATATACAATTAGAAGGCCAAAACTACTTATGTCGTAAATTTCAGAGCTCTACTCCAATTTTAAGTAGCTTTCTATATATCCACAGAGCCACAGACAGACAGCTTGTTTTATTATTATAGATTAAGGTCTACTATTGACATTTCTGCTGTGTACAACCCAAAATTTTATTTTCAATCCTCGCAATACGTATTTTTTATCCCACCAACGGTATCTTGTAACGGCTTCATTTTCCCAGCGTTAAGCAGTCTATCCAGTTGTTTATCTATATCGATGATAACACCTACACTGGCAGTCGGTTTGTTAAAACAAATGTGCCAATGCAGATTTGTTCAAATTAACCCTTTGCACTTCAGTCCTTTTTCGCGCGGAGGGACCAGCAACTCGAATCATTTTAGGTTCGGTTGGCGTTTACGGATTTTCTTCATGGAAACTAAACACAGTCATTGGCCTTGCATCAAATTTCCGCATCGAACCTAGAGGTCCTCTCGTATTTTGGCATCCAATCGTGTGGCGCCTGAGAGGCGCCGTTGGAGTGCAAAGGGTTAAAATAGTGTCGTATAGCCCTAAATTACTCTCTATGATGCTATATGGAACCTGTGGCCAGTATTAAATTTCTGCATTAGAAGGACCCGGTTTACATTACATAACAAATAACTAATTTTAAACAATTTAGTACATTGGTAGAAAGTACTGCACTTGTGCACAGGAACTGTTAGGCGTTTCCAGATACGTACTGGTTATTTGAGGACATAAATATAAGAATATAACGCATTTCTGTTGACTACTTCTTATATGACACACTCTAGTAAAGTCATGTGGGAAAACATTTACCTTAAAATTTCGGTATTACTTCCTCCTCTACATTTACATGCAAATATTTAAAAAAAAAAATCTATATTAGAATTAAAAAGGTTATACAAGGAAAAACGTGAGACTATATCAAGTTAAGTGAACTGAACAAAAACAATAAAAAATTCATTAGGATTATGACAATGTGACAGTCACTGTTGCTAAACTGACGATCTGATCTTTTTTGTTATCAGATCTTTAAGTACTGTTTTTAAATTTTAAATCCATTTACCCTCTTTTAGAACATTTATGACTTCAATAACGTCCGATTTAAGAAGAAAAATAACAGCCTTTCTTGAACGAAAATATTCCGAATCGCTGTAAATTCATAAACTTCCAACCTAAACCAACATAAAATCAGTACTAAGGCAGTTGCAAAACATCCTTATTGTTTAAATTTTTCTATTTTTCAGCCAACTGCCTCGAACAAGGGTGGCGGCATGTTCGACTGGGTGAGCATGCTGGCCGACAAGGGCGTGGAAGAAGAGGGTGGCATCTCCTTCAACATGGCCAACCTTTTCCGTTGCATGTGCTGTACCTATCCCAAACCGGACCCGGCCAGTCTGCATATGGCTCGGGTGGAAGGGCACCTCAAAGAGATCACGACCCAAATACAAAGCATGCAGAGACAGATGGACAACTCCGGCAATCGACTGTCAGGATTTAGAAGACGGTACGAACATTTCACTTGCAAGTGACTGTGAAAGATTTTGTAGCAATCTGAAAAGTCATTCTAACACGTAGACAAGGTACAGGGTGATCATATAGAAACTTAGCCGATATATGGACCTCTAGTTTCCGTTCTGTTCAACAGATCGAGGTGAGATTTTAGGTATAGTTATTCAAAGTTATGAGCTCGAGACTCTGTGAATGGCAACAAAATGGCTCTCACGGTTACGGTTATAGTTACAAAAACTCGAAATTTTCGTGTGGCAACTCCTACTTTTTCCTGTCTCAAAATGCTCAGCGCATGCGAAAACCTTAAAGAGAGTTGGAATGGTATGTGTGTAACAAAAAAAGGGCGCGTTATGCACGCACAAAAAACAGCTTTGCGAACTGCCAACATAAAAGTGATAGAGGCGCACAGTGGAATTGTGCATGTGACAGAGGCTGAAGCTTACATGGGTGCCTTCACATGCAATTTTATCGGTTTAATAGTGCACATTTCCCTTTTGTGCTCCGATCGTGTTTCTGTTGGCCGTTGGCAGAGCTGTTTTTTGTGCGTATCTGTTTTTCGTCATACACGTACCGTTCCAACGATCTTTAGTGTTTTCGCATGCGCTGAGCATTTTGAGGCAGAAAAAGTTGTGTTGCCATTCGAAAATTTCGATTTTCCGTAACTATAACCGTAACCGTGAGCGTCATTTTGTTGCCATTCCCAGAATCTCAAGCTCATGCCTCTGAATAACTATACCTGAAATCTCATCTCGATCTGTTGAACGCAACTGCCGCTAGAGGTCCATATATCGGCAAATTTTCTTTTTGACCACCCTGTAAATCGAAATAGGATTGTGCTTTTGGCTACCTCTTCCGTGTGAGGTTGGTTGTTTTCAGATTATCTGGCGCCGTCAGCAACACGAGGGCTATAATGCGCCGAAACGTTCGTCATTTGACAAGCCAACATACATTTACAAACACCCATGCCTAACACGGGACTCGAACCCGCAACCTCGCGGTCTAGAAGCCAGCATGCTAACCACTATACCGTTTGGTCGGCCTTCCGTGTGAGGAATACGTCAATTGGAAAAGTAGCGTTTACCTTCCATTAGGTGCATTTCATCTGATAGACGAAGTTAATTTTGTCGTTTCAACCCACCTGACTAGTTGTTTGTGAAATGTAAAAGGGTTTGCAGACACTTTTGCGTTCTTTCTTCTTTTGATACCCTTTTTAATGGCATTCGTCACTTTGCAATTGTACTATTTAACCTTATTTTGACCTTTTTGATGTTTCTTTAATGTGGCCCCATCGAGCACATTGCGCCCAAATGAATGGTTAACAATTCAAGATTTCATGTCTCCTGAAAACTTGGTTTCAAAAGTTGAAAATATATTTCGGATTGTTGGATATCAAAATTTACCTATGAAGTATTCAATCTAGGCCATCGTTTATTCTTATTCCTGTAAAATGGAAATCTGTTGAAGATATGACATTGAATTATTTTTATGTTCATGGTGTAAACGCAACATTAACGTTAAAATGCACACACGTCACCAATCCATATTTATCTTTCCATCACAATTTTCCAAAATCAATCGCCTTGAACCATTTTCGTCGGTCTCTCTTATGTTTCGTTTTTCTACCTGCCGTGATTTATTGTGTAAAGACTAACTTTAAAATATTTCACGCTATCGATTCTACGCTACACTAACGTGGAAAGAAACTTATATAATGCTCAGTCAGTGATCGCCATTTCACGCCAAAACTATTCATATTACAAACACGTGCGATATGTCACATAAAAGAGTCGTTAAATTGAAAAAATGGCAAATGTTGACGTCTAGCACCTATCAATAATAATCTTTCCTATTTTCAACAAACACTTTGGCAGTCAACAAATGAAATCGCATTATAAGCGGTGAAGATAAGAAGAGTTGCCAACTTGTCTAATCCCTCACCCCAAACTCGCCAACTTGGCGGCAATTTTGTTTTAAAGAAAACTAGTCTAAATTAACACGATTTTTTGCTATCATATCACATCAATCATAACGGGGAAAGATTTCAGTCATTACATATCACCGATTTTACATTCTTGATATTGAAACTTGAATTACAACAACAAACATATGAAAAAGTAGGCTTTAATGACAGTGACTGTCACAATTATTATTATTTTTTTTTTAATATCTTTCTGGCAAACGTTATATTATACTTTTTTCACAGGTCCATCCCTCATTTACTACAAAAAGATTTCCCTTTGAATGCTGTTGCTGAAGGCGATGATGTTGAAGATGAAATTTTAAACGATCCAATAAGTATTGCTAATTTTTTGTTGTTTGAACATGCATTGCATATTTTAATGTAATTGTTGAATTGCACAAACATTTTAAACTTTTGCTAAATCACCTATTTGTCAGAAGTTTCAATAAAATAATGTATGACACTAGGCCTGGGCGATGTTAACATTTCTGCATCGTGATATATCGAGAAGCAAACATCACGATGTCACGATACATCGCGATGCTAACTATGTGTATATTTTTTTTTTACAAAATACTACAAAACAACATTTTCATAACACGCTATATAGCCGAAAGTTATGTTTAATTAGCTTTGTAAAATTTTATTAAATTCATTTTAATTTTGTATAGTTTTAGGAAGTTTATTTTAAATAACATGAGCAGCGACCGAATTATTTTCAGCGAGATACACAAAACACCCAAGGGGGTATAAGCCCGTTATTATTATTATTATTATTATTTTGGTTTAATCCGGATTTTTCAATTTCTCTATCTTACTGAAATTTTACTTTGTTATTTTCCAGGGAAGGAGGGGGGTGGAGGACAAGTGCACTTCCTGGCGGTGCACATGTTACTTTAGTTATTGGATATTCTTAATCATTAAATCAAAAACATACTTTATAATGAATATTTCATTACTTACAATATACAATATAACTATTATGCATTAATTTTATTTTTATTGTTTAACATTTAAAATTCTAATGATCTTTATTTTGTGCCCAAAAAATCTGCATTTCCGCATTTTTAAGAAACAATGTTGGATTGATACTTATGGAAATAAACTTTATTCAAATTGTACAAACTGAAAAAAAAATTATAAAACATTTATTTACTTACGAGACCGAAGAGGAAATCCTCAAAGTGGATAAGAAAAAATCGTTTATAAGTATTTAAGCAATCAAATTAGAGAAGCAACTGTGATTAGTCCATGCACTAGTTCACATTGATTTTGGCAGATATAACAAACAGCTCATAGTAATAAATAACCAGATTATCTTAACTGAGTAAGAACTAGACAGAAATTACGCCTTTAAATCACGCCCGAATACCGCAATCCCCTTGCGTTAATAAATAAAGCAAAATAAAATAATAGCAAGATAAAAAAAAATCGTAATACTTTATTTCTTTCAAGTTAGAGAAATAATGACAAAAAAAAATCAAAAATGATACACAAAAAGTGTAGGAAATGCTCAAAAATAGATATCATGGTCTTATATCTGATGACTATTTAATAACAATCAAAATGTTTTCCAAGAGTTGAGAGAACAACATAAATAATGTTCAAACATTAAAGGAATACTTCTTTTATCGTATCTCCAATATTACTAGACTGCTGGCACCACCTGTCAAACGGTCCGATGTCGACGGTTTCCTTATGTTTCTATACAATATTGGGAACATCGCGCATATGCAGGGCAGGGTAGATAGGATTATCACGATGTGAACTTGCTGATGAAGTACCGCGCAAAAGCAAATGAAACTCGTTTCAAACGGCGTGGTGTCGACGGTTTCAATACGTTTCCATACTATCTTAGGAACACCGCGCATGAATCGTGGCGCGGTTCTTCGTCCTTGAATGCGAATGAAGTATCGCCTCAGCAAAAGCAAATAGAAATCGTCTCAAACCGCGCGGTGTTAGCTGTTACAGTACGTTTCTATACAGTTTTGGAGACACCGCGCATATGCAGGGTGGATTACTGCGATGTGTTGAAGTATCGTGTTTCAAACGGCGCGGTGTCGACGGTTTCAATACGTTTCTATAGTATCTTAGAAACCCCGCGCATCAATCGTGGCATCACGGTTTTTCGTCCTTGAATTGCTAAGCAAGAATCGCGCTCGCGTCGAAAAAGATCGTGATGTATCGGGTATGCGAAAATAGTGACACCGGTTTGGCGATGTTGATTTCACACCGGTTTTGGACGATGTATCGATACATCGCCCAAGCCTATATGACACACTTGTGTTTTAACTTCCCCCAAAACCGTACTTTAGTGGTGGAAGAAACTATTTTTGCAATTCGATTCAACACTAGAGGTAGGCGATATATCGATACGACGATATTTTAAAAAAAAAATATCGATACAAGTCACCGATATATTGATATTTTCAAACATTTTTAGTTTTTTGATGATCGCTTTGTAGTTCTATGTGTTTTTTTTTGTTTGTTTTTTTTGTGTTTTTTTCGGTTTTCTTTATTCCCTTTTCAAAAACTTCAAAACTAAGATTTGAACTTGGAGGAGAGACAGCTAAAATGCCACCATAACAAAAAAGAAAACATGATGCAATAGAAAGATAAGATCATTTATTAGTAGTTATTAACAAAGCGCCGTTTCTGTTGCCAGCGTGTGCCTGGAATTTGCATTTAATTTTAAATATTAAAAACATCTCTATCAGCAAAATAGGCGATAAACTACTTTTCAAAATTTCTTCTTTAAAAATAAATGCGAATTTATGCATTGCATCCAAATGTATTTTATTTATTCTGATTGATAATATAATTTATTTATTCTGATTAATAATATAATTTATTTATTCTGATTGATAATATAATTTATTTATTCTGATTGATAATATAATTTATTTATTCTGAATGATAATATAATTTATTTATTCTGATTGATAATATAATTTAATTATTCTGATTGGATAATATAATTTATTTATTCTGATTGATAATATAATTTATTTATTCTGATTGATAATATAATTTATTTATTCTGAATGGATAATATAATTTATTTATTCTGATTGATAATATAATTTATTTATTCTGATTGATAATATAATTTATTTATTCTGATTGATAATATAATTTATTTATTCTGATTGGATAATATAATTTATTTATTCTGATTGATAATATAATTTATTTATTCTGAATAATAATATAATTTATTTATTCTGATTGATAATATAATTTATTTATTAAAACAATTTTTGTGATTTATTTATTAAAGCAATTTTTATGATTTATTTATTAAAGCAATTTTTATAATTTATTTATTAAAGCAATTTTTATAATTTATTCATTAAAGCAATTTTTTTATTTATTTATTAAAACAATTTTTATAATTTATTTATTAAAACAATTATAATTTATTTATTAAAACAATTTTGGCATGAATTCATGAAAAGTAGAAATTTGCCTCAAAAAACTTTGTTTCTGGCAAAATTGAAAATCAAATTAAAAAAAAAATCATGTATCGATATATCGATATTTTATCGATATTTTTTCTATGCAACGATATAGTCTCGATATTTCCGACCTCTATTCGACACCCTTTGTATGTATTAGTAACTTTTTTTTCTACCTAATTCTAATTTCTATGTAGTTTTGGGCCATACACGATGTTATTCGAAAACGTATGAACGGAGTATTCTGAACGTATTGCTGAAAATCTTGTTATGCTGTAATCGTAACAATTAAAGTAGTTAATGGTAATGGAATGGGTTTTTCTCGATATAGTGATTTAGGAAAGATTTTGCTCAGCGTTTTCATTTCAATCCTTACGATCTGGTTTTTGGAACTTAACCGGCTAAATAACCTCTACCCATCAGCCAGGTCCTTGATTTGATGTTAAATATTCGAGTGTTTAGGTTTAGAAGGTTGAATGTTCAAATTCAGTTCGAGTCACCACTGTGGAAGAAGGGGGGGTGCATTAAAAGACCAGTTATTCAAGCACTTTAAAATTGCATTATTGGACACAGTAATCCTTAAGGTCATGAATGCATAAATTAATAGGGGTGTGGAACATCGCACAGCTTTCAATCACACTATAACACTGATGTCCATTTGTGGCATTTACCGTTTTAATAAATGCATCATTCATTTAGAAAAAAATTGCCAGTTTGGCGATATTTTTTGCGATGTTTCTTATGTATGTCTTTTTTTTTAAAAAAAAAACTCTGCCAATATGGGGATTTTGGCGGTATACTTTCCGATAATTCTTATAATATCCTTCCTTTTATGGGAAACTGAGGAAAGAAGAAAAAACGATCGTTAATGAGGTATGCTCAAGCAAAGAGAACTCTGTGTCAACGGCATTCGTTATTATTTTTTACGCCATTAAAGAATTTTGACCGGAATTTCGAAAATGGAAATGTTTAAAACATCTTAAGAGGCATTGATTACCACAGCGATTTTTATCGAAATTGTGAGGGCCGTTATTTAGTAATCATTGAAAAACATGATTTTTTCAATGGCAGCTACCTTACCTTATTCTCATGTGTGATTTTAACAAAAACCTGAAGGGTAGGTCTCATGGTCACCACTAACCCGCGCACCAAATTTGAACATCCTATGTCAACTTGTTCAGGAATTATGCTGACCACAGACACACAGACATTTTTTCTGTAGAACTTTGAAATCAGGATTTTCCAAAACGTGGAGAAATGCAATTTTTTATTTTTTTTTATTTTACTGAATGCTATACCTATGAAGTAAAAATAAAACTTTTTAAAAATTATTATCTTTATACAAGTTGTTTCGTCCTTAACAATAGATTTATAAAATCAAAGATTTTACTCTTAATCTTTTTTATACATTACCATTGAAGTTTATTTAAGAGGTATTAGTACCCTCAACACCCGTAATGTTAATTTAACATATTTCATGTACCTTTTTCTCAGAAAGTAATTGACATAGAACCCTAATTTTGTCCTGTGCATTTGATGCAATTATTATTCTACTAAAGTGTGCTTTTATTGTTTGCATCGTATTTGATCCCGAAAGATCGAAGAAAACCATCAATTCACTGGCCACTGACTAATTTTGTTCTTGCCCCAAAAACTTGATAGAATGAATTGTCACCGATAACGAATCTATTTGGATTGGATGACTATGTAGAGCTCGGTAGCCGCAAAAAGAAGCCTGTGTAAAAGTGGCCGGTTAGTGACACCCCCCAAAACGATCGAATGCATTGGTCATCAACATCCAATCGGTTACGTTTCAGCTTAATTGGATGATGGCTAGTGAATTTATTAAGACATCCGAAGATTTTCCCGCCACAAACATATAAAATCGAAGTAACTATAAAGAATTTAAAAAGGCATTTTTTTGCTAGATTATGTGGGTTTGGAGGCTGATTTAGAGGCTTTTCGTAATATAGGCAAATGTTTATGCCAGAACGAATCGTTCACTGTGATGTGCATTTAAAGAAAAAAATTGAGATAAGTGTGTCTTAAGTTAAGAGAACTGAGTAGACCATCAATTATGAACCATTACCTGCAACTCGTCTCGTATTTTCAGATGACGAGGAAGACGAGGAAGAAGAAATCCCGGAAATGGACCACCACAAGCACTGGCTGAAAGAGAAGTGCTTGCAGGGTTGTAAAGCCAAGAAACTTCCCGACACAGAGACTGTCTTCTGGAACGAGCTCATCGAGACATACCTCAAGCCACTTGCCGATAACCCGGAGGAGAAAGCGAAGGTAATACATATGTACTTCGAAGCAAAAGGAATACATAAATAACGAAAAGGATCCCACAGAAATGAACTCAAAAATCACTAGCCAAATGCTTTCATTCCTAGCCAAACAAAATGCAAGCATTTTCTCCTGATGAACTGTTCTCGTGCTTTCTCAACAAGTGTGGGTTCCTGAAAAATTGCCAATCAATCCGTGGCTTGGTGATTTTGTACCAAAATTTGCACTCAATAAAATAGTTCAGTAAAGAAAGGATTTGAACACTTGACTCACTCCAGAATGTGTTTACCATGGTAAACGTCTCCCATAATGCAATGTCTAAATTTTAGCAATCAAAAGTCAGAATACAAAGACAAAAAAAAAAAAAAAAATTGTTTTTCATCCATGATGAATCTAAAGGGGTAAAAAGATATATTTATGATGTTTTAAAAACTGGTAAAAAATAATTAAAAAATCTGTTTAATCTCAAAGTTGTATATTATTCATGTTTGGCATTTAAAAACTGCTCTCGGCATCTCGATGTATTAAAGCTGCTATGTACAGTACCCCCAAAAAAAAAATCAGAACGATGGCTATATCTTTTGTTCTAATTGTTGAAATAACAAACAAAAGGTACCGTTGTAAATCGTGGAAGGTTTTTAATAATTGTATGAAGTTTTTTTTTTTTTTTTTTATCATGAGGGGTCATCTACATATTAAAACAGAACCAAACTTTAAAAAGTTCAATAGCAACCTCATAATATTATTCCATATTTGGATTCAGCATTAAAAAAGAATGCGAATTACAAAAATTCGTAATTTTCTAATGAATGGTTTGTAATTTAAATGATAAAACGAAAATGATAAATTATGTTAAATAAAAAAGTTGGTTTTTTGGCCATAAATACTTAAATAATTGATATATTTCAGTAATTTTTTTTCAAAAGATAGTTTGCAAATGGCAAAACATAAATAGCAATCGACTTTTGCATCAATTTCTTTTTTAATAATTAATTATTAATTAATAAAACATTTTTTTTTTTTTTAATAGAAACATATATTTTTTTTTGCTTTCATTAGATTCACCATGGTCTGAAACCCCACCACAATTTTTTTCTTTTCATTTTGACTTTTAGTTCTCGATTTTTTAGCGAAAATGTAAAAAACGCTCACTTTAAGGGACCGTATAGTAGACGACTTTTGAAAACTATCAAAGATTAATTCAAGGTAAACTAGAGATGTGTAAAATCGCACAACGTTCAATTATCGTAAAATAGGGTGAATAGAAACAGCGGGGTGAATCGGAACAGAATTTCTTGAGATTACAAAAAAAAATATATTATTTTATACAAACAAAGCAGTTTTATTTTTTGTATGTATATTTTTAATCTGTCTAACGTGTTTGGAATCGTGGAACATATGTTTTGTGTGGTTTTCAACAGTGTCCTTTTTCTAAAAAAAAATTTACTTCCTTAAATTACATTTATTTAAAACCACATTTTTTAAGCAATTTCAATAAAAGTTATCCTTTAAAAATTTTACTGAATCAGGTGATTTTTTCATTTTATAAATAATTTCAACGATCAAGTTACATTTGTGTTTACAGTGAAATGTTTCTGTAAAATAATCTCACTTTGCTGAATACTGTTTACTAACGCCTACATTTTATATTTATTAATTTTCTAATTATCAATAGTATACGTTATACTTCTGCAATTACAGTTTTCGATATTTTATTTATTTCGTGTGAAGAATGCACATCTTTAACGTTGTAAATAAATTATGTTACTTTTGCGTTTACTTGCTATTTTCGTATTAATCTTAAACATGTCACTATAAATCCAAGTAGTTTCTATGCAATTTTAGAATATTTGTATTTTATAACTTCGTGAAACGCTTCGTGATCACGGACCGTTCGATTTTTCCCTCTGTGAAGTAGAACCTTAAAAATACCTTTCGTTTTATGGAAATTCTCCTTGAAGATCAGTCAAAAAATGGTCGAAACATTTTCGCTCATAAGTGATGTGTTTTTCAACATAATGCATTGAAATTTGGTATATAGAGTAAATGATGTATTCTGAATCGAATGAAATGATAAAAAATAAGGGTTCGTATTGAAATTTTCGAAGATAGCGTTACTTTTACTTAGTAAACGGTCCCTCAAGAAAAAGAAATTGCATCAGATATATAGAAAATCGTATGCAAAACATTTTGGTGCAAACCGTAAGATTCTACGATAATTAGAACCGAAGATATAGCCATCGTTCTGTGATTTTTTGGGGGGTACTGTACCAAATTTCGTCCTTTTTTATGCTACAGTGGTCACTAAAACTCTGAAATTTCATTTGACAATGGCGATAGCTTTTGTCTAAAGGTTATAGTTTCGGCCTAGCATGCTGGATGCCTTGTTCCGGGATCAATTCTCACCTTACCCTTATATTCTCTCCAGTGGTGAAACTAAACTAATCATGCACACACACAGAAAAACTTCTGTCACCACACTGTGATACGTTTAGCTGCATCTACGTGACATACAGTTTCGTTCCACTCTATTCCCGTCAAACTCACTGCGAGTGAATACTGTACTGATTGCTTCAAAATACGAAAAAAATTCCCATCGACAATGGCGATCGCTTATACTAAGTATTATAATTTCAGTCTAGCATACAAGAGACCTTTCTTCGGGATCAATTCCCGACTGGCCCTTATCCACAAAGCAAAACTAGATTTGTATGCGTATAGAATGCAGAGTGACAAACACTCAGTCTTATATATTGATACAAACAAACCTTGCAACAACAAAAAATTATGTTTATAAAAAAAAAAAACTTCCATGAATTACAACAGCACTTTCCATGTTTTCTTTAATGAATTAGATTGAAGGATGCAAATTAAGTTCGGATTTTTTTTTAACTGAAAGTAATATTTTTGTCCCCATATTGCAGGATAAATATCCGTTCTGTATATGATTAACTTGACTTGAACTGACCATGGTATCTCACAGGTGTCTCGGCAATTGCTCGATCTTCGCAACAACGTTGTATTTGGCATCCTCATGCTCAACGCTCTGTTCGTGCTGGTGGTATTCCTGCTTCAAATGCAGAAAGACACGCTACACGTGGAGTGGCCCTTCGACGGAAAGGCCAACATTACATACCTGCCGGAATTCGTAGAGATCCGGGTAGAGATGACATACCTGCAGCTAGAGCCCATCAACCTTGTTCTTGTCTTCTTCTTCACGCTCATACTCGTTATACAGTTCGTCGGAATGGTGAGTGACGCCATTTTGTTATTCTAATTGCGAAGTCTCTTCTCTATGGTTCATGATTTAGGTTCGTTTTATAAATGTAATGGTCATACTAAGGGACATTGTTGTCTTCAGCATCTTCCTACCTTTCCAGAACAGTGTTTTAAACCTTAGACAAGACTATATTTATACAATATGCTTGGAGCAGTTGTTTTAAAACGTTAACAGTTAAAATAATACAGACCTGGGTACTTTAATGAAAATCTTCACTTTGTTATCGTTGCTTTTAAAATTCTTACATCATAGTATTTTTTAAGTTTTTACGCAAAAACAGATTCTATCCATCTGCTATATTTCTAATATATTCTACTTTCATTCAATATTTCTTTTAGCTCAATATTTTTAATCCTTTAAGTATAAAAGTTTGCACGATTTGAAATTTCTTTTAATACATGCATTTTGAAATACCTAGCGATTGTGTGGTGCAGCATAGCCCTTGTAACGTTGCTATGCAATCAACCAGAATAGCAAACGGTCGTTTGAAAATCAGCAACTAACATCTGACCAATGTTTGCTTTCCCCTCCAAATTTAAATATCAAATTTCACCTGCAATTAGCTAATCTAACTAGTAAAATATCTCTATTTACCATCGAATGCAAGTTGCATAATTTCAAATCCTAAGTCTCCTTCTATTTGTAAATATTATTTGCAGACGAACTTAACATAAATGGAGAATGTTTAACACGTTAACTAACAAACTATATACACCATACTTGTGGCTAAAAATCAAGTTACTTATGTAGATGAAAATAAGTTTACATATAAATCTAAGTAACGAATTTATTCAAAAGGAATAATAATTTAAATAACAAAGACTGTTACCATCTTTAGTTTAAAAGACTAAAATGAAGTCACTCATATTAAAAAAGATCAGCTTATCCTTATTAACATTTATTATTATTATTATTATTATTATTTTTTTATCATTTTAAGAATAAGTGTATGTGCAATGAGCTGCTTAACATTCGTCGTGTTAAGGATCAATTGCGAATAACTTTTTTGAATATTTTTTTGCTGTATTAATCATATGAGTGTAAGAGAAAGAAGTACCATACAAAATCGTGAAATTTCATCCCTGACAATAACCATACGTTCAAACCATACTATAATCTAAATGTATTATTGCAATGAGCCATCTTTCCTTCGCAGATCCTCCATCGATTCCAGACCGTGTCCCACATCCTGTCCTCCACGGAACTCATTGAGTCGCAGTCGAAAGACGAAGAGGACAAAATCGACTTTTCACAACTGACAGACAAACTCCAGAGACAAGGGCTGATGGACGCCGAGGACGACGAAGACGACGAAATTAACGAATGTCGTCCCGATGGTGGTCAGTTAGTCGCAGCTCCTGTTCCTCAGGATGGAAATTGTCAAGAAGGAGGTTCTCTGATGGGAGATAAAGGAAGGCCGAGATCTCTTAGCATGGCTCTGGAGAAAGACCTGTTAAAGATTCTGCACAAAGGTAATTACAGTAAAGGTTCGAGGTGGTTGTTTTTGGAGTATTGTTAATGAAAGAACAATCTTAATAAATTATCCACCTTAAATCTTCAGTGGCATTGTAAAACCTTTTCTTCATTTGACACTTTTAAGATTGCTTAAAAGATTATCGAGCTTCAAACATTTATTTAGATGGAATCTAACATGGATTAGTTTCCGACTGCTTAACCCAGCCAGATACGAATGGTAATGTTGAATTTGGTAATGAGCTCCTACTTAGCTCGTCTCATCCACACCGGTGTGAGGACGTTATGCACACGGTAGATGTAATATGTATAGTTCATCGTTCTATTTACCATTATTTTGATCAATACTGTGGCTCGAGTCTAGAATCACCAGTCACGAGACATATGCCATTAAAGAAAACATAAAATGTCTAAGCTTCTACAGCAATTGTTGATTATACTATGCTGATAGTTATACTTGGATCTCAACTATCGTCTGATATGCATGCTACAAAAACGGACCTTGCCAAACTTTGTTAAAAAGTTAAAAGCCAGTCGCCCTAAGTATAAATCATTGTGATAAAACTTTAAAAGCAGAAATTCAAATTTTAATTTTCCCCAATCTTTTTGATGAACTGTATAACCAACTCCCACAATCATTCTTTTTCCAGATCGCAAGTTCGAACTAAAAGTGCGACGCATGAGCCGATTGCTCAACCCTCTGTCCCAACCCTCAAAGGTCTTACAAAGGAGGACTTCATCCTACAACTTAGAGGCTCCGGGCCGTATCCCAACCCCAAGTTGTGGTGGATCATTGAGGGAAGGGTTCGCCATATTGGACAGAGAATTCGGCAGTGTCCAGGGCACACCACGGGGCAGTGTTAGACACTCCCATGTCAATCGGGCATACCAGGACGACATCAACTCTGATACGATCAGCAGCAACAGCATACAGATGACGATGTTGAGGAATGGTTCTACTATGGATAATTCGGCTGATGAAGCGAAAGGCGAGTCATCCACTATGCTGCATCCTTTGAGCGAAAGGAAGAGGTTGAATGATATAAAAAGGGATGGACGACGAACTGATCAGCGGTGATACCCTGGAAGAATTTCCTACAGAGGAAAATTAATTTAATTTCAAATGAAGTTTCGTATCGTGTGGGAGTCGCCAGCTTCCCAACTTCTATTTATGTATATATCAAAGACTTCTTTTTTTACGAAATCCAAGTTTTCAGGTGTTGTGTTTCAAGTCTGAGAAGAAAATGGAGTGGTGGAAGAAGGGATGGAAGAACATTAACCACAGTGATCCGTCTGAATTTCCCTTACTGAAATTGTTTTATCTCATGAACATGAGGATCTATTCACACCAGAAAAAATTGTAATAAATTTAATTTCATAAGTTTCATTTCGTTAAGGGGACGTATGACTTTCCGACTTCCATAGATTTGTCGGCAGCATTAAGAATGAATGCCTCTCTTCAGAAACAAGCTTTCCAAATGATGGTTTTCAAGTTTTAGTGGAATTCGGAGGATTCAGTCAAGAAACTGACAAGAGGGGATTCTTGTAAAAATTTCTTACATGGAGAATTTTTACTCACTTGATTTATTTTCATTTCAAGATTGCGTCATGAAAATTTCATTTTTTTTTTAAATACTTCCTATACTCACCATTAAACACATTTTTTTTTTTTTTATTTTTTTTTTTTAATGACTGCTTCTTTTCGTAGATAAGTTTTTTAATTGAGGACTATAAATAGAAAACGACCTAAGTCCAAAAACGAAAATTTTTCAGGAGAGCTGAAAAATGAAAAACATTCGCATTGGTACTTAAGGCTATGACTAAGTACCAGATTGAATTTGAACTATTACTACTGGAGTTCGCACTTTGGGAGTTATCCAGATTATCTAGCTTGGTCTTTATGACATTTTCTCGTAAAAAAAAAGATTTTAGATTTTTTTTTTTTTTTTGAGGGGTGGGGGTATGTCGTTTTCCATTTCTAGTCCCTCAATTGTTGGATAGTATAAAAATTATTTTATATAAATTAAACCAAAAACACAATCCCAGAATACATTTAGACTAATTTATTAGACTTCCTCGCATTGAGAAGTCTGTATTTTTTTTTGTTTTTTTTTAATCTTCCAACTATATTTTACCTTAAAATTGATTTCTTTAATTCCTTATCTCATGCAGGTAAAACTAAAGGGAAAAAAAGTTATAATCATATCATTATAAAGCTTTATTTTCCATTACAGGAATTATATTGAAAAGTTAAGCTCAAACACATACTTTCGAGTTTCAGTCATGCAAAACCCCATTTATATTAATAAATAATACTTAAAATCTTCTTCAGATATTGCTGTTATTATTTCAATGATCAATTCGTATTTTCTATGGAATATAGTTTTCTTAACAATAAATTGGCCGTAAAGAAGAACTTATAAAAAGGCTCATGGTATTATTATTTATCACCAAAAATTATTATTTAAAGTTAATTAAAAAAGAGTAAAATCACGTAAACAGTCAGACCTATTAGTGGTTTTGTTAAGAGGCCAAGTATGAGGTGAATATAGAAATCCAGATTTATTTTGGTTACCAGAAAAGGATTAATAAACATTGCTTCCAAAAATTTCACTTTCGACCGACATCATATTCTTTGCATAACAATGTTTGAAATCATTGTTTGAGCGTGACTCTTGAGATTTTTAAAAATGGCTGATAAACTCCTAACTTTAAATTCGAGTATACTTTTTTGCTACAATAATGTTTGTCAATATTGTCGCCAATTTTCTTCTCAGACGAATAATGTTACTGGATTACAGAAATAAATAATTTTATTCATCACAGAGAATTGTTCAATTCTTTAATCATTAGCAGCAAAATGCAATCAAGCATAAACCAGACATTCCAGTTATCCCAACTCAACAGCAGTGAAGACACAAACTCTTTGCTGTTCGGAAATCCGGAGCTTCATTCATTGCAGCTCAATCCCAAAAATCAACAGATGGAAGAAATGGACCCTGGTTAATCACCAGAGAAATACTTAAGAGTTACCTTGATCAATGACTCGCTCACTGCCTAACTCTGTAACGCTGCAAGTAAAAGAATTTTAACCGATCATTGTAAACTCTTTTCTGTTTCCAAAATTGTTTTAATAATAACAAAATTGATTGAATCAGAATAAATAAAAGATATTTGGACCTGAATGCATAATTTCACATTCATTTTAAAGAATAAATTTTGAAAAGTAGTTTACTGCATATTTTGCTATTAGGAATATTTTTATTATTTAAAATTAGATGCAAACGCCAAGTACACGCTGATAACAGAAACGGTGCAATGTTAGTGAATATAAAAAGGTTTTATATTAAAAACTTTGTATTTATGGGTTATATTATTAAATCTGATCAACAGTTTGTTGTCTCATAGCTCTATGCTAATGAATAGGAAGATAATCGATATCATTAATGGTATCTCTAAAATCTATTATAGCACCTCTTCTGTTGTCTGTGGATAATGCACTCAATTTCTCTGTTAAATTAACACACAATGTAGTTTTTCAAGCGATTCTTCATTAATAAAAATTTGTGAAATCATTTTTATATATATATATCATTTCATACATCAGAAATAATTTTCATTTGCACAACACAAAAAGAAAAATTTAACTTTTTACAAATATTTCGAGTATATATTAAATCAAAGAGTTTGTTATATTCATCATTTTTCAACGGGCATCTTTAAATTTTCTATTTTTTTTTAATAGATTGATGGCATTTAGTTCAGTTCAGTTTGCACGGTTCCGACTACCTATTTCTGTAATTATGAAGTGCTTATCACAGCCAAATACGCCATAAATTTTGATTCACGATAAGATTATGAGCTCGAAACCTTATCACGCATACCTCTCTCATCAACCAACAAAGGAGCATTGAGGCCACAACCTATTTAATGTGCCTCGCCAGCTCCATTATTTTACAGTGAACACACCAATATTCGGAAGCCAGGACCCACTCATGAGCTCAGTGCCTTTAAGAGGTTCCTAATAAGGTTCCTAATATTTTTTTCCTAATAAGTATCGTTTCCTATACTCCATTGGCTGCCCGTAATCAAAAATGCTAGTGCAGCCGGAAACATGCGTTTCCCCCCTCCCACCACACACTTTTAACAATCATTCATGAACGCTTAAGTCTGTAAACTTAATAATCTTTAATACTCAAACTCAAATCACATTTCCCTTTCAATTTTTATAAGATGAAAAAGAAAACACTTACTTATTTTTTGAAAAACAAATTAGTCCTCCTTTCTTTTAAACTTACGAGTCAGTCAATGCTGTCGTCATAAAATGGCGTTGTTTTGTTAACAAACAAACCCCACCCACGCAGATTCTCGTATGCTGAGCCAATCAGCTAATTCTCAAGGGCAGTCGAAGTTAGAATTAATTCGAGGTCGGTTGACCTGCTATTACATTGCGTGGAGGGAAGGCTTCTATTGCTCTCCATTGGTTACCATGGCAACGTAGCTGCCCGAAACACGTTTCAGGAACACACGGTTGCTGTGTACGAAGGAAGATCACTTTGATTGGAAGCGGGGTTTTTCGTAAATTATCCAGGTGATAAGATTGTCGTTTATCGAATTTTTTTTTTCACTTACCGAAGAAATTGGGTCTTTATTTTAGAAAATTGTAAAACATATAATTTTAGTTTTGAACTAATAAATGTAGACGCAGCCCGGCTGTACTGGCTGTAGTGCACGAGCCGCCACTTCTATACTCGCTGTGTTACAATATTCTAGCCTTCAGTGCATTTAGAAATTGTTTTGTATAAAACCTTTGCATTTAGTGAGTAGGTACAAAATTGATCACTTACTGAGATAACATAAATTACCAAACTCGAAAATAGCGTCTAATATATTTTATTTTATATTTGAAATCCTTTACGTCAATTCATATTCAGAGGCTTCACCTGATTCTGTCTATTGCTATTTTAATTTCCATTTATAATAGATTGACATTCATGTCATTTCATTAGGTGATCTTTTTCGTTCCTACTCACCAAATGTCAAGGTTTTCTATAAAGTAGTTTCTAAATGCACTGGACTAGAAGATTGTAACATAGCGAGTACAAGAAAGGATCCTTACTAGGACTTGCTCTTAACCACCTTTACACTGGAGCCTAATATTATAATACTAGGGGGCTCCTCCCCCTGCTCGCTGACGCTCGCCAACCAACTGGATTGCTATGCAATCCCCTTGGCTCGCCTCCAAATGAAGCATTTAAAATATGCCCTAGCAAAAAGCTATTTCAGCTGCCTAATGCCATGAAATTGAAAACGTTTTGTTATTTATGAAGAGCCAGAATACTTCCACATTATTATCCTACTGCTGTCGAAACTCGTTAAGCAGGGACAGTGTGGCAACGTAGTAGAAAGTTCTTGGAAAACAACAAAAATAAACAATATCGTACATATATTTAAAAAAGATCGGTTATTTCATTGAACAATTAAAATTTACGGGCTGGTATCGTATGAAGCGCTAAAATAATTACAGTTGTTTATCGAAATTTCTTAACTTTTTTTTATCTTTTTTGCGATACTTAGAAAATAAAATAAAACAGTGAAAGGCCAATTATCTGGCATTCAATCAACAGGAGTTTTTTGAAAATCAAATTTGGCGAGAAAATTAGCCCTATTTCGCCAAAAGTTTTTTTATTTCATATGAGATTTTGAAGTTGAGTGGGTGGTTTTATTCGTTAATTTGATAGTTATTTTTTGATAGTTCGCAATAGCTGAATTTGCATTGATTAGAAATGAATATAGGTTCAGATTTACTGCACAATACCTCTGCAATAATTCAGATTTACTGCACAATACCTCTAAGCGACTTTTTGAAAGTTGGTGATTTAGCGCTGAATACTATCCGGCGACCTCCGGAACATGTTCCAGCAGATAACTTTTCCGAAAAGTCTGATTTATCCGGAATTCCAATCCAAAAGAAATATACACATCTTGGATCTATTTATTCTTCCATCATCGTAATTATTAAATCAATACGTTTTAAATAGGCAATAATTTCTATCTGTAGACTGTAATAAGATAAACAAAATATGGCGAATCCAAGTTGTTGCTGTTGCCAGATGTATTAGTCAAATTTCAAAAAATATATTATGATTGGCTGGATTGCTGAATTTGGAAATTCGTGCATAAAGTACATTTAGAAGATTTGTTTCAAGTCATTGCCATTCTGCTCAGAGAAATACAACCGAATTTGGACGGAATCTTCTCTATATATATAAGGCAAAGCCCTCACTCACTCACTCACTCACTCACTCACTCACTGACTCACTGACTCACTCATCACTAATTCTCCCACTTCCCACATAGTCACAACTCTGAAAATCGGCACAAATATCAACAATGGTAAAAATAGAAAAAGTAAACTATTCCGATCTCGATTAACACACTTTAAGGGGTCGAAAAGGGGTCAAACGTTCCAAACGGGGGACATTCGAAAATCCTACTTCCCACATAGTCACAACTCTGAAAATCGGCACAAATATCAACAATGGTAAAAATAGAAAAAGTAAACTATTCCGATCTCGATTAACACACTTTAAGGGGTCGAAAAGGGGTCAAACGTTCCAAACGGGGGACATTCGAAAATCCTACTTCCCACATAGTCACAACGCTGAAAATCGGCACAAATATCAACAATGGTAAAAATAGAAAAAGTAAACTATTCCGATCTCGATTAACACACTTTAAGGGGTCGAAAAGGGGTCAAACGTTCCAAACGGGGGACATTCGAAAATCCTACTTCCCACATAGTCACAACGCTGAAAATCGGCACAAATATCAACAATGGTAAAAATAGAAAAAGTAAACTATTCCGATCTCGATTAACACACTTTAAGGGGTCGAAAAGGGGTCAAACGTTCCAAACGGGGGACATTCGAAAATCCTACTTCCCACATAGTCACAACTCTGAAAATCGGCACAAATATCAACAATGGTAAAAATAGAAAAAGTAAACTATTCCGATCTCGATTAACACACTTTAAGGGGTCGAAAAGGGGTCAAACGTTCCAAACGGGGGACATTCGAAAATCCTACTTCCCACATAGTCACAACGCTGAAAATCGGCACAAATATCAACAATGGTAAAAATAGAAAAAGTAAACTATTCCGATCTCGATTAAGACACTTTAAGGGGTCGAAAAGGGGTCAAACGTTCCAAACGGGGGACATTCGAAAATCCTACTTCCCACATAGTCACAACTCTGAAAATCGGCACAAATATCAACAATGGTAAAAATAGAAAAAGTAAACTATTCCGATCTCGATTAACACACTTTAAGGGGTCGAAAAGGGGTTAAACGTTCCAAACGGGGGACATTCGAAAATCCTACTTCCCACATAGTCACAACTCTGAAAATCGGCACAAATATCAACAATGGTAAAAATAGAAAAAGTAAACTATTCCGATCTCGATTAACCCACTTTAAGGGGTCGAAAAGGGGTTAAACGTTCCAAACGGGGGACATTCGAAAATCCTACTTCCCACATAGTCACAACTCTGAAAATCGGCACAAATATCAACAATGGTAAAAATAGAAAAAGTAAACTATTCCGATCTCGATTAACACACTTTAAGTGGTCGAAAAGGGGTTAAATGTTCCAAACGAGGGATATCCGAATGTTCCTCTTCCAATGTAGTCATTTTTCTGATATTTTTTTGCAAATGTTAAAAAAATAAGTCATTCCAATATCGATTAACGAATTTTTAAGGGATGAAAAGACGACGCAACATTGAAACTATACGAGGATTAACTTAATGTCTAATTAACTTAATTCCAATACAGCTACTACTTTGAAATTTAGAACTAAGAGCAAACATAAACACAATAAACTATTCCAGTTTACTATTCACAATTATAAAGTTCGTTTAAAATGTCAACAAAGGAAAGTTCCTATTTTGATAAATCAATTTGTCGGGATCGAAAAGGGAGCAAACGTCTGAAGTGTAGAATACATGAATGTCTTTTGATCGCTAAAATGCTAATGGTAAAATTTCGTAGCGCAGCACGGGTATTCAGCTAGTTATATATATAGATTGGGATTATTTTAACATTAACGCAAGAATAATTTTAAAAAAGAGTAGTGCTGCCACCTAGAGAAAAAATTATCAACGACAAATTAACTCAATGAAAAGCTGTAATAAGTCCTGAACATTCGTAGTTGAAAGCTTCTCCCTACGTCAGTGTGGCTTTAAAAAACACTCGTAGTTGAGAGCAACTTACTAAATCCAAACGTATACGTAGCTACTCACAAAGTCCGAATCTGACGTAGAAGATAAAATTGGAACTTTTATATAGTGAGGTTATTTATGACTTGCTGTTCTATATTTTGATGACAAAAAAATATGTCGATCATACAATTTATATTTATGCTTGATTATTAACTGGAACATATATCAGAAAAATATTGAATACCGAATTTGAGTAAATTTTTTTACAAATATTTAGTTGTAAATGAGTGCCAAATAACAAAGGTACCAGATGTTTTTGAAAATAATGATTTAAAAAGAAACGCGAACCTCCATTGTCTTATCTGCCATGTTTTAAAAAAAAGTTAATGATAATATAACCCAAAAAAACATACTTTTTGATATAAATCCTTTATATGCATTGCCAATTTTGATATTCATAAACATAGCGCCGACTCTGTTGTCAGCGTGTACTAGGTGTTTGCATATAATTTTAAATATTCAAAACATCTCTATCATCAAAATATGCAGTAAACTACTTTTCAAAATTTATTCATTAAAGATGAATGCGAATTTATGCATTCCGAACCAAATATCTTTTATTTATTCTAATTAAAACAATTTTATTATTTATTTATTAAAACAATTTTGGCAACAGAAAAGAAAGTTTTAAAAATGATTGTTTAAAATTATTTCACTATACTAAACTCCAACTTAACTTGACATCACGAGACGATAGATCTTCACCGTGCTCATAGGCAGTTAATCCATTTTAGCGGAGTGAAGACATAATTCTCGCCAAACCTTATATCCTTTTGTTCTCTACAGGGTTGTGGTTTGGCGAACATTATGCTTTCACGCCGCCAAAATGATTAAATACCTATGAGCACTGTGACGATCTACCGTCTAGTGATGTCAAGTTAAGTTGAAGTTTAGTATACAGCGTTACTACACAACACAAAGCTGAGTTAACTGAACTTCACTCCATAATGAATTTATGCATTCGATTCCAATTATCTTTTATTTAATCTGATTAAAATAACTAGGGGGCTTTGCCCCCTGCTCGCTAACGCTCGCCAACCCCCAAACGCCTCGCTGCGCTCGGATTGAGCAGCTTTGCCGCTCGAATTTGTGGTTAAAACATCTTGCTGCTCTCGAATAGGTTTGCCAGCCATAAAAAATGTAACCAATTTTTTATAAATTTAATGTAAGGCCTAATAGAGAAAACACCCAAATTGCAAGTTTCATAATAGAAAGTTAAATATACTATCCGCCAACATTCTGACTTAAAATTTCATTAGCTATGCCCTTACATTGAAGTCCCAATATCTTTTATTTATTCTGATAAGTCACCCCTTTAGAGAACGGCGTACAACGCGAAGCATTTTCTGGATAGAAATACTTCAAAATAATAATTACTCTAATACAAAAATGCTTCAGAAAAACAGAAAAAATCAACTTTGAAACGAAGAGTTTAAAAAGAGCGTTAAAATTACCAACGGGTTTGTTTACATACGTAGATAGTTTTAAAATTAGCAACGGTTGGTTGGTTGAACCCCTGTGCAGCCGGTTTGTTTACATACGTAAGGATGTTGCCAATCATATATTCAAAATCATTGAGGCTTTGTAGTAGCTTAATAATGAAAAATATTGAAATTTAACTAATTAATAAAGTATTAATAAATTATTTTGGCACGTTTTGGCAAATCTACAGCTTATTTCCTTTAAAATGACACCTTGATCATTGAAATTGGTTGAGCAGTTTAGGCGGACGGACTAACCCCAAAAAACGTATTGCCTATTAAATATATAGACTAGGGGGCTTCGCCCCCTGCTCGCTAACGCTCGCCAACCCCCAAACGCCTCGCTGCGCTCGGATTGAGCGGCTTCGCCGCTCGAATTTGTGGTTAAAACATCTTGCTGCGCTCGAATAGGTTTGCCAGCCATAAAAAATGTAACCAAATTCTTATAAATTTAATGTAAGGCCTAATAGAGAAAACACCCAAATTGCAAGTTTCATAATAGAAAGTTAAATATACTATCAGAAAACATTCTGACTTAAAACTTCATTAGCTATGCCCTTACATTGAAGTCCCAATATCATTTATTCTGATAAGTCGCCCCGTTAGAGAACGACGTTCAACGCGAAGCATTTTCTGGATAGAAATACTTCAAAATAATAATTACTCTAATACAAAAATGCTTCAGAAAAACAGAAAAAATCAACTTTGAAACGAAGAGTTTAAAAAGAGCTTTAAAATTAGCAATGGGTTTGTTGTTTACATATAAGGATAGCTTTAAAATTAGCAACGGTTGGTTGGTTGGTTGGTTGAACCCCCGAGCAGCCGGTTTGTTGTTTACATACGTAAGGATGTTGCCAATCATATATTCAAAATCATTGAGGCTTTGTAGTAGCTTAATGATGAAAAATATTGAAATTTAACTAATTAATAAAGTGTTAATAAATTATTTTGGCACGTTTTGGCAAATCTACAGCTTATTTCCTTTAAAATGACACCTTGATCATTGAAATTGGTTGAGCAGTTTAGGCGGACGGACTAACCCCAAAAAACGTATTGCCTATTAAATATATAGATTTTGGCAACAGGAAAAAATTTCTTCAATGATCTGTTAAATGCGATTTCAGCGCAATTGGATTATTGCAATTTGGTTTATTCAGTATTCCGTAATAGCAACCTGTTAGATTTGAGAAGAAATAATATTTATTAAAGTAAACATTAGTAGCCATCTAAGTTAAGAATTAAAGTAAACATAAAAAGGACATTCTTCTGAGTGCTTCTCACAGACTGACACCTAGGTTCGAAATTAATGAAGTTACACATTATATATATAGATGTCGCTGTGTAATGAGCGCAGCTCTATGACATGGGGGAAGTAGGTATGCAAGTACCTACATGAAGGGAAGTAGGTATGCAAGCTAGAAAATAGGTTCACTGCCCCAGGACGTGCAGTTTTTAAGAAGGGGAAATGTTATAAAAATCGTCTGTAAATAATTGTAAATAGTGTCGTATTTATTTTAAAGTTCTATTTTATTCTATTCTGTATCAAACTGCAAACATTAAAGAATATATGTTAACGTTCTATTTTTTATTTAATTTAATTTGTAAACAGCGATAATTCAGGTTGGAAAAAGGTGGCAACACCAAAATGATTCGGGAAATTTCGAGGCATTTCGATCAAACGATTGGTCGGCTGGATTTTGCTAGAAATTCTGCCGTTGCACTATTTATAGAAACGAAAAATGAAATCGAGTGGAATTGCGTTGAGAATCGTTTGCTGTTCGAAAAGCTTTACTGAATTTACTTTCTGAGCCTGAATTAAAGCTGTGTTCAAAGTTGTATGTACCGTAGCTTTTGTATTGAAGCTTGATTGCGATTTTTCTGTTTTTCAAAGAAGTTTATGAGCCTTCGAAGGAAGGTTAAATTATAGGTTTAATTTAATAATAACTGTGTCATCATTTCCTCTGAGAAAAATTCATAACAACATATAAAAAACTGAGCGTCTGTATCTCTGAACCTGATACAAATCCACAGTTTTGCAGCTAGAATTCCTTTTACAGACTGCTAATAATAATATTACAATTATTTCGATTTTCGTTGTTGATTTGTTTTATATGCATTGATTTTATGTTGAAAGAATATGAAAAACAGGTTAATTATGTTCATACGGAATTATCTTCACATGGAATTTGTACAAACAATGTATATTTCCCTATAAAACATATAAAAGAATACATCAAAAGAATTTCGACTATGCAAAATATATAAAAAAGAAGAATTTTAATGTAAGAGTACCTTAAAATGGGGTGAATCGGAACACTTTTCAACTTTCAAAGTAATAATCGGTTGTAATAAGATCGTTAAGGAACATATTTTTGACATAGAAACTTGGGTCTTGCCTTCTTCTTTGAGAATCAACCCAAAATTTTTTGTAAAAACTAGGACTTTAATTTATTTTGAATTTTTTCATGGTGTTCCGATTCACCCCGCAGAAAGGGGTGAATCGGAACACTTGTTACAATTTATGTCTGATCTTATTTAAATGTTTACAGGGTGGCAAAAAGAAAATAATAATGCATTGTGGGGAATAGGAACACAAAATTATCATAAAAAAATCATTTAATATGACGGACAAAATTTGTGTTTGTCAATTATTGTCAAAACAAATCATATGTTTGAAAGCTTACCAACTCTTATATAACTCTCCTATAACTCATCCAAATAGTCTTTAAAATTAAAAATACTTTTTAATCTACTTTATGTTTGCGTGTTCTATGACTACAAATTCTTTAAAATATCTTGAGAAAGGAGAAAAGCATCCTCATTTGTTTCAGAAAATCTCTTCGTTCATAAGCGCTTTTTGTAAAACACACTGATATAGCAATAATCTTGTGGGTATAAAACTTTGCTCACATAGAGTCTTCATACATTTTTTCATATAACTTAAAAATAAGGGAGTCATTTAGAGAAAAAACCACTGGAACAATCGGGTTTTCTGCCAAGCGGAAACTAGGCTCCTCTTCTGACATTTATTCAAGCCTGTAATCTTGATTACTATCATGAAGGGAGTAATTAGACTCTTATTCAGTCGTTGAATCTTGTGTGGAACATAATCTTGCCAAAAACAGCTTTTTAATATCACTTTTCAAGTGTTCCGATTCACCCAGCAAATCTCAAAATCGAGACGGGGCAAAACATAAAAATTCGTAAAATAAAAAGTTTTTAAAACCAAGTTAAATTAAGTATGACATGCTGTTGTGGATGTTTATACTTATCTAAAAATATATTAGTATTATCTAAAAATATATTAGTTAAGTCTATAACTGGTACATATTATTAATTACGGGATAAGTTTTGGAGAGGTTAAAACTCATTAGATTGTATGCACACTGTTTCAGAATTTTTTTTTAAAAAAAAGGACAGTATTGAAAACCCCACAAAACATGTTTCAAGATTAAAAACATGTTAACCAAATGAAAAATATATATATAATTAATAAAACTGCTTTATTTGTGTAAAATAATAATTTCTTTGTAATTTCATGAAGTTTCGTTCCGATTCACCCCTCTGTTCCTATTCACCTCATTTTACGGTATGGAAAGTTTGTACTTAATTTTTTAAGAGAATTTAAAATTACCTTCAGTATTCTGTATAACCATGGTTTTCAACGAAAATTCTTTCTGAATAAATGACAAATTTGATATAATGTCATGTTTGTTGTTATAGAAAGATAGGTAAGAATTCTAGAAAAACTCCATTTTTTGCCATTGGTCCTCATTTCTACGAATATTAATTTGCTTGTATTCAGAATATTCGGACTGGAGTTCTGCCATGTTTGTGAATTCTTTATTTGTATATATGTATTAAATTTTCTTTAACTTTTTCATTTCTTTCGATCTGTTTACTTTTGTAACCATGATGTCTTCCTTCCGAATAGTGGGGAATTTTGTTTAATCTTTTTTGCCTTTCAGTTAATTGAAATTCATTATACAAGCTAAAATTATATTTTAGTGCATTGTATACTTCATGTACTGTATTTTCTAATTTCTCATTATTCTGGTGAGAGGCGTCGGGGTTCAAGAAATACATTTTGTGGCTTTTTGGCTGTACTCTTTCAGAAACGCATCCAGGGGATTTTCAGCTGGTTGAACCCTCTGATGAAAGACCAGTCGGAACCTCCAGTTCAATATCTAACTTTTTACTTTATGTATTGTCCATTCCTATTAGATAATATTTTGCACCGAAAGCAGTCACGTAGCGCTCTGTATGTAATGCTCACTTTTCAGCTAATACGAAGGGCATCTGTATAGTTGGCTTTGTTTTTTTAATGTTCCCTTCTTATTTTTCTGATTTTTTTTTTATATATTATAATCGCTTGTCCCGTAAGCAGTTCGAATATTATCGTAATATTTCCATACAATTTCTGTCAATCAATACCGTAAACAACCTCTGAACATGCGTGGATTTAAAACATGATACATAAAGTCTCATTTTGTCATGTATGTATTTTTAACATTATTTTTTTACACGTTACGTGTTTTTTTTTTTTTTTTTTTTTCTACGTTTTACATCCATCCTATTTTTGTTTACATATTGTGTTGTCGTCAAAGATGTAATGTGCTCTTCTGGTATTGACGTTTTTGTTATATTTAATGAGTATAATAATATTTAAACATTTCTTTTCGCTGAATTTCTTTGAAATTTATTAACAAATGTCTTCTGCACTATAGTTCTTAGACATGTAACATCTACAAGTTCATTTTCCAACCTAACTTTATTTATCATTAGACGTTAGTGTTTTTATGGGAAGTTTTCAGATTTATTTTGGTCAACTTAATAAATCTTTTTTTCCAGTATGAGTCCGTTACAAAATCAAATGTAAGAAGGCTGTCTAATGTGAAGTACCTACGTATATCATTCATGGTTTGTGTGCATAGCTTTGGTCAATATTGATACTTTTCCATTACAGCCATGTCACTTTTGGTGATATTTTTTCAGTTGGCGTACAATTTGGTACAGTTATGTTTATAATGTTGAATTATTACTTCACTTAATCTCTTACTTCCAAATAAAAAAACTAGGGCGTGTGAAACATCGCACAACTTTCAATTACACTATATTGCTGATGCAGATTTGTGTAATTTATCATTTTTATATTTTCATCAATAGCTTAGAAAAAATGAAAAAATTGTCGGTTTGGCGATATTTTTTGTGATAATTCTTATTTTAGTTCTTTAAAATATATATATATATATATATATATATATATATATATGTATATCGAAAAAATGGGAATTTTGGGGATATGCTTATCGATAATTCTTATATTATCCTTTCTTGTAAGTGAAACTGAGCAGAGACAAAAAAAAAAAAAAAAAAAAAAAAAACACGATCATAGATGAGGTGTGCTTCAGAAAAGAGAACTGTGTGTTAAAGGCACTCGTTTTCTCGTTTTTCAACTTTTTACACCATTAAAGCATTTTTACGGGAATATCGGAGGTGGGGATGTTTAGAACACCTTAAGAGGCATTACCACAGCGATTTTTATCAAAATCGTTTGAGCCGTTTTTTAGCAATTACTGAAAAACATGATTTTTTCAATGGCAGATATACTTTACGCACGTGCACGATTTTGACGAAAACCTTAACGGTAGGTCCCATGGCTACCACCAACTCGCACACCAAATTTGAATATCGTAAGTCAATTTGTTCGGGAGTTATGCTGACCACATACATACACACAAACAGAAATTTTTTCTAGATAACTTTTTTTTCTGAAATCAGGATGTTCCAAAACGTGAAGAAATGCAAAAAAAAAAAAAAAAAAAAATACCAAATGCTATTCTTTTGTAAACCTATGTATACATATAGGTGATTGAAAGTAATTAAGTCACAGAATATTTAATAAAATAACAATGCATTTTGGATGGAAGGACGTATTATTTCCTTACTAGCTAATATTTTTATTGTGAGTGATACAGAAAAAATCAATCGTTGACGGGCGATGCTCAAGGGCAGTCTGTGTCAAAGGCACTCGTTTTTCAACTTTTTACGCTTTTATCGCATTTCTTCAGGAATTTCGAAGATAGAGAAGAATAAAACATCTTTAGAGGAATTAGCACAGAGATTTCAATTAAAACCGTTAGAGCCGTTTTTTAGCAATTGCTGAAAAACATTTTTTTAATGATTTCAACCTTATGTGCATGCGTGATTTTAACGAAAATCTTAACGGTTGGTCCCACGGCCACCACCAACCCACATACTTAATTTGAACATCGTAGGTCAATTTGTTCAGGAGTTATGCTGACCACGTACGCACAGACATACATATTTTCTATACCATTTTTTTGAAATTAGGATTTTCCGAAAAGTGAAGAAATACAAATATATATATATATATATCATATTTTGTCAAGTACATTTACTTTGCACGTGTTGTAGATACAAAATTCTTTTAAGGGCATAAAAACTAATAAAGGTAATATTATTATGTTTACAAGATTTTAAATGGTCACATTTTTTTCTGACTGGATTAATTTAAAATATGAATCCGACTTCCACTCGATGAGAGTGAGTTGAAAAATGCATAAAAGCATAGCAACGGATTGTTTAGAATCAATTTGACTTCATCACTTGCAGCCTCTAGTCTGGGAGCAAATGAAATCCCTTGGACCACATCATGATACAAACATGAGGGTGGTGTCATTCGCTTTGTATGAATGCGTAGAAAATGAAATCCGATGGTGGGTATATGACATCCCGGTATGAGCGGCGCTACAGTCGAAAATCCAAAATTCCACCTTTTACCACCTAGCGTACGTTTTTGCCAAATAATGGCTTCCCAGCTAATTTTATCACATGGATTAGCATTAAAAAACTTGTAGGAAATAAAATTTCCTTTCCAATGGTATATAACACATGTATGTTAGGTTAAATTACAAAATTCAAAATGGCCACCGCATCGCGATCTTAAGTACGTTTTTCAGGTTGGTGGAATGATTTGTAGGCTCAGCGACCTATACTTGTGCACAATAACGACTAATCAGGCCGAGATCTGCAGCTTAACGTGGATTCCGAACCCCAAAGAACATCCACGCCTAACCCGGGATTCTAACCCGGCATACTTAGCAAGCGAAATTAGAGCACTAACCATACAGCCATCAAGTGGGCAGTACGTTTTTTAGAACAATAGCTTCTCAGTGCGCTATATACACTTGTTGGCTGTTGTGAAACTGTAGGAAATAAAATAACTTTTAAAATGGTATATCTATTTAAGTCAAAATTCAAGATGGCCTCGGCATCACCATTGCCGGAACGCCTTTTCATAATAATAGCTTTCCGATGCGCTATATGAACATGTTAGTTGTTAGAAAACTTTTTGGAAATATAAAGGCTTACTGACAGTAATATCACCTTTACATTGTCATTTCAAGATTTATAATTCAAAAGAACACCATTATTGGGCATCTCTTTGGGACTCTAATAATAGTTTCCACATTATATTTTAAGATAAATGAGCATCACAGATAGTTAATATTTGCAGATTGGACAGTAAAACAAAGCCTTGACACTTTTCACAAGAAAATAAACTACTATACAGACTGATAATTAACTACGGCAGCTCAAAAGTGATACTACAAAGCTTTTTAATATTTGGAATATGAATGTTACAGAAGAGTGTAACAGTGTAAATAGTTTTTGTTATATGTAACATCTAGTATAAACAATATTCATACTTTTCACTGACATCAAGTTAAATTAACATCTTCATTCTCATCTTCTCATTATCTTTCATCACCAAGTCAACAATTGAAGTGTAGTGTATAGTCACATAAGTCATCACCTCCACCATATGAGCACATCTCTGTGCAAGGCAGATTGATGACATTGACCAGGGAAAGGCACACCGATGCTTTAGACAAGAGTACTTAGTCAACTCTAAAAGCCCCTGCGGAGCACACGTAATAACCTCAAATTTTACATCCACAAGCGACCAGCCAAAATCATTAGGTTGAGGTACGTCAGTATACTGTCGAGTATCTTGTGTCCAAATCATTGCTTGGTAGTGTGCACGCAAAAGACCTGGATAGGGAAATGCTTTTGTTGGTGAAAGATGTTCCCCAGTCTTGTTTTTTAGTGAAGAGTCACCATCGTCCCAATGTCTGTCATTTTGGTTCGCCGTACATACACCTGATAAACGAATGCAAGTAACGTTAGTTACATTTCTGTGGAAATGGATTCAGAAAGACCCATAACGTCCAATACAGCTATAATGTCATCACTAGCTGCATAAAAAGCATCCCCCCCCCCATATAATCTTCCCTTTTCCAATTTTTTGATCCAGTGATATTAGCACCAGAAAGGGTGGGGAGTCCAGGTAGTGCTGAAGTTGTAGTATTGGGCTCTAGCATGTTATAAATTGGATAAAGATGAATTAACCGTTTGTTTCGGCTAGTACCCACTGTAATGGTAGATTCTCTTGGAAGCACTGGATATCTCCTAATACATCTGTGTCTGGAGAGTATATGTGAATCTTGATAATGCATTTAGAAGCAAAATGTATACTATACAAAATTATTTTTGTATCTGCTTCCTTTTGCGTGGTTTCCAAGACACGACACGTCCGTATGGCTTGCACATTTGCATGATTTCTCCAACTACAAACAAATTGTTTATTATTCTTGACCTCATAGTCCATAACCTTCGATGCCAGGTACTCTGTCAGTTCATCCTTAGTCATTTCGTGCAAAAGTAACTGGTGCATGGTTAGTTTAAGGATGTTTGTTGATGGGTGTATTTTGTATTGGATAGGGACCGATTTACCCTGACGTGTCGATGTTTTCAGCAAATTCTGATAACGGGTCCCCAGCAGCGCAGGCCACGCAGCTAGAAAATTATAGTTTAAATTTAAATGTCGAGGCAATTTTTTTTTTTGTACTTGCAGAATGTATTATCTTAAAAAAATAGAAAATTGAGTTTAATTAGATTTACACCTTTTTGTCAATATGGCACAATTGCTTAGAGTTTCTTGACTTGTGCAATTTTTCAAAAATTGTATATACTGTCGATGTTTATAGCTTGTGTGTAAAGTCAGCTTTTTTTTTTTTTTTTTTTAAATTTTTAATATTAACTTCGGTTTTATGTGTTTGAGCATATGTTTGTTTGTATGTAGAGGACACATCTGCTAACGGCTAATTAACCCTCTTGTCGCCAGACAATCGATCTGAAACTTGGCAGGCAGATTTGTTGCCAGTGACAATACAGTGTCTAAAATTTTGGGCCTGAGAACTCAATCCCCTCCACATCTTCGCCCCCCTCCAATAAATTACTCTATTTAGCTATCTCTAATTGATCGGCAATAAAACGTGTTTAAAGGGGTCGATTTAAATTGAGGGCCTGAAAAGCAAAGGGGTCCAAGTGACTTTTTTCAACTTTTGAGAAAAAACACTTTAAAGTTTCTTATTTATATTAAATTTGTATGAAAATTATTTATTGTTCAAACACTAACCTCTGGAATGAGATATCAATTGTTTTCATAGAATTTAATATAAATAGGAACCCTAGTAGCAATTTTACCTCGGGCGATGATCGGAATTCCATCCCCAGGTGAATCGCCGATGATTGGCGGGAAACTCACCCTAAACTTATCTTTCCCTTGGCAACTAATCCATTTTGTCCCCGTGGCCGGCCATTGGCCGATGTCCGGAAACTGATCGAATTCGAGCAGAAGCCGACAAGAATTAGTTCGAAGGCCGAGCGAAAAGGGGGAAATACGAGCACTATCCGAGGAAAATTTTGCTCTCAAGAAATATCGAAACAATGGTCGTTATTTTGTCGAAAATATCAATTAATAAACATTAAATAATTATAAAGATGTAAGTATCGAATATTAAAAACGACAAGTTAAAATAATGCAAAAATAAAATATTTACCCAGAGCGCGTAATTCTTATATGGTAGTATTTCCAGTGACATTTTAAGAGTACAAATCGAAGTTATAACACTAACAAATTACTCACACCAGAATTATCTAAATTACTTACCCTGGGATCAAACCGAGGACGGTTATCTCCGGAGTGCGTTGACATGGCCACTGGACTGTAGTTACTTGTGATTCTTGGTATAGCAATTGTATTGTAGTACAAAACTCTACTATCATACAGACTTTGCAAGGAAATTGACCGACATTATTTCTTATATATGGGGTATTTTCGGAAAATAGCAAATCTTCCATAAATTTGGGAAAATGATATTAATTTATTTATTATAGCAAAAAAATAATAGTGTCAAATAAATAGTGTCGCCATCTATTTTGTAAAATTTTAACTAACTGACCAGTACATTTTATGATATTTTTTGAAATGTAATTTAAGAGTTTACTTAATAATTTTGACATTTAAAAAAATATATTTAATTTTTAAATTTTTTAAAAAACTATATCCAATTTGATTAGCTTTTTGAAACATATAAACATATTTTTATTTTACTTAAAAGATGTTTAAAAACAGACCAAAATGAGTTCAGCAAATTATAATGAAAACTATTTAAAAACAAATGACTATATTTTTATTTTATATTGAAATTGAAATGGGGGAGAATTTATTTTTAATTTTAGAAAATTGTTCCTATATTTTTTTACACTATAATTTTTTTTTTATTTATGGATTTTATTGACGTATTAGATAAGCAATATATAATTATGTGGTTTGAATTTTTTCAAAATATATTTTTACATTTAAAATTTTTCGTACACTTATTTTTAAAATATTTTTCACTTATTGCCAAAGCGAAATGTTTAGCAAATTGTATACTTGATTTAAATTTTAAATACATTCAAGGATCGCCTCTAATTCAGTGGAATTGCAAGAAAAAGAAACATAAGTTTTTTATCGGCTGTCGATGTCATTCTGATATCTTTCGTCGATCAAAAAACGTTGATCAGAAATTTCACCGGCTACCGATGTTGGGAAGATATCTTTGCCCGATGAGTTTAGGGTCATCGGCAGACGAGGAAATACGGGTGTGTTTATATATCAGTCTGGGGAATCGCCGATGACTTTGATGAATTCCGATCATTGGCCGACGAAACGCCATGCAGTGATTGCTACTAGGGAAACTTTAAAGTGCATATTTTCTCAAAAGTTAAGAAAAGTCAATTAGACCCCTTTGCTTCTCAGTCCCTCAATTTTTATTTTCAAATGACAGTGCAATTATTTTTATCTATTCTTATCAAACACAATAGCATTTAATCGAATTTTGAATAGGTCCCAATGATCAACGGATAATTTTCCAAGCTGACATTTGGGTGGGGGGGGGGCAGTTGCAGATGAGAGAGTGAGTTTGGAGAGAAAGGCCGAAGGTCAACCAATCACCATGCCATGTCGCACAGTTGCGAGAAAAGTGACACAACTCAAAATTCTTCATTTTAAGCAAAAGTGTGTATAGAATCCCACACTGCATGTACTTGGAAGTCGGTTGAACGACACAAAATTGTATGTAAGTTGAATTTAAGATGAAACTAACGTGTGCCGTTCTTCAGGCTTTTTGTGATTGTGTTCACAATTTAACTCAAATTGAAAAAATTTGAGTTGTGCAATGAAATGCTATACGTAGAGTTTCTTGTTTTGCGACTGTCGTAAGCCAACTTCTTTAACTTCTTTCATTTTTACAAACAATGCAAATGAGTGATAAGAATGCTCGTTAAAACTCCCGGAAGGATTTCAGGCTTACATTTTGCATTATTAAAAAATCTGATCTGACTGTCAGATGAACGACTAAATCACAAAAAAAATTCATTCTTCTCTGTAGATTAGTGTTACAAAGGCGTTTTGAAATAAGTAGAACCCAGGAAATGTTAAGTAACCATTTTTTGGAAGAAGAAGAAAAAGCATGCCTGAAAAAAGGTTCGAAATGAACCCATACAATAAATACAAAATAGTTGCTTAAAAAAGCTAAAATTATAACATTTGTTGATCATTTAATTTACCTACAAATTGTAAGCATTAGAAAAGGAATAAACAACTAGATGTCTTTCATTCTTTTTTTTAAATTGTTTACAGTACAGCCACCAATCGAAAAGTTCAATAATTTTCTTTTCTTTCCATCTGCGCGCTGAAAGAGCGCGCATTGCCATGTGGAGCGCGATAAGATAGATTTGCCGGTATTTCATTTGTCTTACGTAGGAAGAATCTTAATTTTTCTTCATTACATGACATTCATTTAACTGCGTTCTAGTATTTTAATATTTTGTGGCCTAAAATCTATGCATCATGGATTTAATCGGCATTTTGGAAAAGACAGTTTCACCAGGTAAAAGTTTTGAATACCTATGGTGTTATTGCTTGTATTTTCATAGGCTTAGTGATTGGGACCGTTGGTTAGGCTTAATAGTGTGATAAATTTATCAATTTGAAACTAATATTTTTTCGTTTGCTTAAGTATTGTGTTGTTATTACAAGTTATTTTCCAAATTAAAATTATTTAAATTTTCAATTTATTGTTCTGGAGTTCAAAGAAATAAGTTGGCAAAATATATATTTGAAGGAGGAACAAATTTTATATTCACTTACACATGCGTATTTACCAATTAAGCCGACTAGAAATTGAATAAACATAACTTTAAATCGCTTAGAAGTTAACATGAATTCTCTTTATTGCCCCGATTTAATAAAATAAGTAAAATATCATTAGGGCATCGCTGTTTTCTTATAAGACTTATCTTTTACGCATACAAATACATCTAACGATCATGTCAATATTGAAACGTAACGTTTTTTAACCACGGGCTGTTGTACTTTCGTGTTTAAATCGATCCTTTTTCATAATCGGCCATTAACCTTTATTTAAACATTTTGATTCTACAGAGATGTTTCTTTAAAATTCATTACATTGAGGTGTGCGATTTGCTTTTTTTGTAGTTGGTTTTGTAACGGATCTGCTAGATTAAAACCTTTCGTCACTAATTTAACAGATTATTTGTATTTTACAATAGGCAAGCAATGTTGTTTATTGTATTACCTTAGTCATATTATAGATAAAATTAGCATGTATTTAAGGCTATAAGTACGAGTGCACTAAAGAGACCTAGATTTTAGCTACTTTGTTTGAAGCTAAAATCGTTAAACTCAATATTACTTATTACTGCTATATTGCTTAAAGAATGAGGCGAAGGAGTAATAATTATCATTCAGATAAAGCGAAAGAAAGTTGCCCAAATTCATGTGTACCAAATTGGGGAAATGTCAGAGAATTTAAAAAATTTCACGAAAATCATGGAAATTTTCTATCATTGCTCAAGACATGTTTCCCATTCTGCTGTATTTTGGTGCCATTTACCTGGAGAATCGTTTGAAGTTGAATGTTACAGAATAATTTAAACTTTTCATTACCGCCAAAACTATTTAAAAAAAAAATGGTATATTACTCTTTAGCATACATGCTCTGTATGATCAAGGTGTATGTGTACACATCAGTAAAGGGAAATTTGAAAAAATCGGGGAATTTTTTTCCTGAATATAGTGGCGACCCTGAATGAATTTGAGTTTCAGTATCTGGAAAACTTGTTTACAAACATGACATATCAACATCATTGTATTTTTAAATGAAATCTTGTTTAATTAAATTATATGCAGAGTGACCACAGAACCTGGAAATCAGGGAAATGTTGGAGAGCTTTCTGATTCTGAGAAATGTCATGGGATATTTTAATTTTCAAGAAAGTCGGGGAAATATGCTATTGTCTTAAAGGTGCGTTTCCCTGTTCATTCATATTTTGACGCCATTTACCCCGAGAATTTTACAGGTAATTGCTAGAAGTTTAATTTTTTGTTACCGCCAAAACTATTTTTTAAAAATTGGCATTTTATCTCCTTTGTCGTGTTCTATTTGATCAGGGTGTCTACACATCTGGGAAATGCATCGATATAGATAAACAACTGGATAGACTGCTTAACATAACGCTGGGAAAATAAAGCTGTTGTCCGATGCCGTTGGTGGAGTAAAAAATATGGATTGCCAAGAATTGAAAATAAAATTTTGGCTTTACGCAGCAGAAATTTCAATAGTAGACATTAATTAGTAATATGCAGATAAATATCTACTCTAGCACTTAACAAGGTTTTTGCGTTCCCATCCAACTATAAAAGTGAACTGTGATTGGTTAATCATCCTACCAGTGTCATCAGCCACCTGTGTTTTTTCTCCTTGCATTGTCATCGGAACAGTCTATCCAGTTATTTATCTATATCGATGGTGAAAGGTTGCGGAAATTTGAAACAAGTTTGCTGTAAAATCGGAATTCTTTAGGAATCTGTCGGTGAACTTTTTTCTCTGGATTTTGTGGTCACCTTGACATGAGACTCATAGACGTGTGCAGAGTCTGATGGTCAATTGCATCCTTTACATTATCTATCATTGAGTATACAATAATATTTTTTCATTATTAAAGTGATTTATGAACAAATAATGCAAGGAGTCATTTCAAGAGAAGATCTGAAACTTTAAAACGTTTCTTCATTGATTGTAATTTAAAGTATTACGAGAATATGGGATCATTGCCAAGCCAAGTTGATGTGCCCCATACTAAGAGTACCAAAATAAAATTGTTTAAATTTATATTTTTAAACAAATACTTAATGTGTTATTGTAGTAAATAAACTATTTGTTGGTAAATCATCTTGGCCTTTAAAATGGCATATCATTAATTAATTTTGTGTTTGTATAAAGGGAGTGAAAGGGGTTGTCATGTAAAAGAAACGCAGTCCAGAATTAACTTAATATTACATTTTATTTCAGATAAAGCCGAATTAGAAGCAGCCCAAAGCTATTTGGAACAAGCTGCACAGACTAATCTAGTAAGTAAACTAAATTTTATTTGAAATCAAACATATTTGTGTTAATATTTTATTTGGTTATTTATGATCACCTTTTGTCCGATTTATAAATACATTCAGGCAAATTTTTAAACTATTACCAAGTTTCTAAAAAAAAGGTAGAAATGAATTGTTTGTTCCTGATAAAATTGTTTTGCTTGGCTTCAGACTTTTTGCTGTACATGCTTTTACATTTACACGTCTTTACAATATTAAAGTCTTCATTTCTAAACTTCTTTTGGGAAGTGAATTTTCATACAACACCAAACTTTAATAAACTATAAAGTGTCTAATGATTTTTCTATTTGATATTCTTTATTATTATCCTATTCAACTGTTTAAATATGCTCATGTTTTTACAAGGAAACTTAAAACGATAACTTTTTATGGTTTTTCCAATGTACTTTTATAAAAGATTTTAAAAACCTGTGAATAAATCCAAAACATACTAATATTCGTGTTTATAGACATGGACATTCTAGGTGGCATGATAGGAATTTTTCTTGTGATATTTTACGGTAGTACTACAGTACTTTGTAGAAAGAACCTGTAAGTTAATAAATTCAACAATTAAGGCTAAAAATAATTCAAAATTGATAAGTGTGCCTACTGAATTCATATTGTTAAGTGTTACTCTTATTATAAAATCCATTTTATAACTAGAGTGCCAAACTTGCAACGTTTCGATACAAAATTGCTGATTTGTTGTTGAGTTTTTTAATATTAATATTGATTGCAAATTCTGATTTTTTTTAGTGAGTTCTCTGTTTTGCCTGAGTATCTTTTTAAGTTCTGGAATTGCTCAGTAAATGAAATAAGATGTAAATAATTGGTATTAAGTTTTAGTGTACTCTTCTGTTAGATGGGTACCAGATAAAAACTGCCAACAAACTGTTCCTATTTGTTGTAGGGTTGCTATAACAACATGAAGTATTTTGACTTGGCGATACATGTACGCATCATTTAAACGTGTAAACATTTTGGCTTGGTGCCAACTGGTACCTATTTAACAGATGAGTACCAGTTTTGGAAATAAAATTTTCAAAAGTGTTTTGCGACATAGTGGATAAGAATAAATAATTTTATTAATGTATGTTTTATCGATAAAGATCACATTATTTGGACTGATGTTATTTGAATTTATATTACTACTAGCTGTGTGGCCCTGCGTTGCTGGAGACCTGTTGAAGGACATCTATCGGTTCTGTGTTACATAGATGTGGAATTTCTTCAGATTAATTGTTGTTTGTGATCAGCTTCCAATGTACTGTAACAGATCCATGTTTTCGTTCATACTCCAATCGATGCTGTTTTTGCAGCGGGGATACCCTAGCTCTCTTGGCGGCAGATGCTCTATACTTAGTATTAATATTCGTTATTCTCTTACGCGGCATATTAGCAAATGTCGAAATGATTTTAAAGTTTTCGGTGAATTTCAATAATCTTCAGCGAATCTACAATTGAGGCTGCAAGTGATGAAGTCAAATTGAGTCTAAATAATCCATTGCTATGCTAGATTCTATGTATATTTTGACTCACTCTCATTAAATGAAGTTAGATTCATGAAAATATATTGTATCAAGTTCTTAATTTTTGTTTTAAAATAATAAAAAAATCTGAATTAAAAGAAAAATTGACAGGCATTGAAAGGATAGTGTTATCTACCAAATTGTTCGCGAACTGAAAAATTATCGCCAAGTGGCATGGATATAACGTAATAATACCAGTATTGGTCTACTCGGTGCCACACAACACACCTAATGATATACGTAGGTGTTTCACATTAGACTAACTTCTTACATTTGATTTTATAATGGACACATCCTGGAAAAAAGATATAATAGATTTATTAAGTTGATCAAAATCCGACTGAAAACATCCATAATGGCACGAAGGGTGGTAAATTATGTTGATAAACAAACTTTTAGTTGTTAGATATTTATGATAACTAATGCAGAAGATATTTGCTAATAGCACGAAGGAATTTAACAAATTTATTTTGTTTAAATGTTATTACAGGGTGTCCACAGATCGGGAAAAGTCAGGGAATTCGGTATTTCGGGAAAAATCAGGGAATTATCAGGGATTTTGTCAAAAAGTTTAAAGGAATTTTCCGAAATTAAAATGAAACTTTTAATTTTGACAATTAAAAATACCTTGCTACAAAAAATATAAAAATCAATTTGAAAACAAATTAGAAAAAGTTAAAAAAAAAAAAAAAAAAAAACGTCAAAAATTTGGACCGCAAGACCGACCACGCAACTTTTCGTATTAAAATTTCCTGACAATCACTGAACCTGCTTGCGTTCAGATTTGCCTCTAATCGCCGATGGAATGACTACATTTCTTCCTCATTTTTCTCTTATATTATAGTAGTCTATCGACATTATTTACGTTGGTATTTGATGGTCATTTTTCTGAACGTTACAATGGTAAAATGGCCGATATTTTCGTGATTATAGAGGGCAAGAAACACGTTCTTGCATGCTGCTCATTTTCGTGATGTGTCACTGACGCTATTTTAGAGATTGCACCTGTCAGCCATGGTACAGTTCTGATGAAACACGGATTTCAGCATTTTTTGTTGTTGAAATTTCCATCATTCCTGAGACGGATTCAAAACTGCATTACAATTTTATTGGGTTTACTTGCTTGTCTGACAACCAAGGAACCTACATACTTTCAGACTTCCCCAAACTTGTGATTTAATGACCATTTTTCTTGCTGATTGCCAGCATCTATCGCTGTTAATTATGCTGGTGTGTGGTGGTTAGTTTAAACGAACTTTACTCTGATGTTAAGCTTCTTATTGCCGAGATTTTCGCTGCTAAGAAGAGAGCTATCACCGAGATTTACATTCTTGTAATGTTCATTTTAGACCCTATTAATCACTATTCCAAGGTTTGCGCCTCAATAGTTGTCTATATCGCCGAGATTTACGCTTGTGATTGTCAATTTCGTAGATGACGTCGATAGAATCGCGTCTATTTCAGAGATTTCCATCGATATATTGGATGCTAACGTTGATATTTACGTTGGTGTGATGTTTGCCGATGGTTGCCTTAATGCAGGGATGTGATTGCTTCCGCCTATCTTTCCGCTTTCGTGAATTTTTCTTATTTTTCCACTTATCAAAGTTTTCCCACAATTTTCTCATTGATCTCGGAGATTAAAATTTCCTGACAATCATGGAACCTGCATGCATTCAGTCTTCCCCAAACCACCGATAGAATTATTATCTCCTCCCCCCCCTTATTTTTCTGTAATGTTAGACTCTATCGGAATTATTTACATTGGTATGTTATAGCCATTTTGCAGAACGTTACGCTGATGAAATGGCAGTTATTCCTGTAATTATGGCGAGCGTTATCGCCGTTTTCACGTTGCTGTGTGATACTCATTTTCGTCGAGTCTTACTCCAAAATAATAGTTACTGACGTGATTGCAGAGGTTTGCATTTGTCGGACAGAGTACAGTTCAGCTAAAACGCGAATTTTGACTTTTTCTTTTAATTGAAATTTTGATCATTCCTGAGATCGATACACATCTGTATTACAATTTTGTTGGATTTAAAAGTCTGACAATCACGGAACCTTCTTACCGGGCATTTCGCCTGCACCGGTACGGGCATTTCTGCCGATTGTTGGTTTAATATAATTGCCGAGATTTGCGCCCGTACGGCGGCCGCTATCACTGATATTTACGTTGAAGTAGCTGTAATTTTCCCTTAGATTTAAGCCGTTTTAACTGAAGCTATTGGCGAGATTCGCAACGTCGTTTTGGTGTCATTCGCCTAGACTTCCGCTGATGTGAAAGCCGCTATGTACGTTATTAGTGTGTATGTGAGGATCATTTTCACCGTTTGGTTTGAATTAATGATGAATGATTAGAATTTTAATTTAATTTTGCACAAGAAATTAATCCATATCGTCCCAGTTTTTATTATGTATCCTTATTTAAAATTGTAATTTTAACTGCTATTGAATGTAAAATTGTTTATTTTAACTTGAAAAACAATTTTACATTTTAACTATAGATGTAAGTAATAGTTTAAAGTTAAAGCATTTTTTTTTATGCATAATTGTTTAAAATTAATTGTCTGGGGAAAATGTGTTTATTTTGTAAAAATTTTGCTTGGGTATTGTACTTAAACAGCGGCTACAGCTGATCTTAAACAAAAAAGAAAATTTCAAATAATGCAAAGAATGAAATTGAACAATTTGGACAACGAAATTATGCAAACTAAAAAGCCAATGAAAATAGTAAAACTCCCCCAATCCAACAACATTTTTTTTTTTAATTTTTTTTTTTTTTAAATGCACAAATTGATATATAATTCATAAAATATAAAAATTTTACTTTACTAAAATATTTTAAAGTAATTATTGATTTTTGAAATTTGATTACAATTTCAAGTATTAAGAAAACAAAAATAGTTAATATAATATACAGAGTATTTGTTAAATGTGTGTGTTTGATCCATTTTGACATGATTTATGGTTTGTCTTTATTTTTAAAATTTTACTTAAGAAAACAGCTTATTAAATCTTAAATTTAATACTAGAGTCCTCTTTTCTTGAGATTAAATTGTAATGAAAAAAAAGTGTGATTTCAAAGTATAATTGCACATGCACAGTACAGGTACACTATACAAACACTACACTAAATGAAGCAATTTGGTATTTGTGTCATAAATGTGTAAAGATAAACGCATCGTAATTTTCTTTATGATGGTGAATTTGAATGTTCTCTTACTTGAAAGTTTATTATTTATATATATTTTGTCGATAACTTATAATCAGGGAAAAAATTGGGTGTTACAGGGAATAATCAGGGAAATATCAGGGAATTTTAAAATAACTTTTCTGTGGACACACTGTATTAATACTTATTAAATAAAATCAAAATCGCAATACCCACTGAGTACAATACATCTTCGAAGACAACACAAAATGTAAACAAAAGCAGGATGAATTTTAGTACCTAGAAAAACAAAACGATGCATAAAAAAAATAATGCTTTAAAACTGCATATGCGCAGAAGTTGTTAAAGGTATCGACTGACCGTAAATATATAGAAATATTACAATTAAATTGGAACTGTTTATCGGACAGACGGTTGTAATACATAAAAATAATCGGAAAAATGAGACGGATACATTAAAATAACTTTTGGTTTTATTCTGATATAATAAAAAAATATTGTTGCCATTCTATAATTTTTGTTAATATCATTAAATTTTAATGAAAGCAACTTTTAATCGAATTTAAAAGTTGTTCTCTACAATCTCTATGTACTAAAGCTTCTATGTACCAAATTTCGTACCTCTAGGTGCAAAATTGTGAATTTGTATAAGATACAGACAACTTAGTTTTATATATATAGATGTATTCTGGTATTTTACTGCTATTATAATTGAACACTTAAGTATCAAGCTAAGTATACTTAGTGTTTTTGTATAAGCTAAGTATACTTTAATCATCAATAGTCAACTCGTCAATTTTAACATTTCTTTTAATTCAAGCAAATTTGCTTGAGAGTTTTTTTTTTATATGAGATCCCTAAGCATACATACCAATACAATAAGGACAGGTAAATTTCATGTGACTATTTGTATTTTTGTTTGATGTTTGTAATCAAGTTCAAATTTCAATTCTGTTAACGTTTGTTTTTCAGCCCGAGTTTCTGAAGTCCTTGTCGAATGTGCTGTCATGTGCCAGCAACACCCCAGTGGCCAGAATGGCTGCTGGACTTCAGCTAAAGAATGCCCTCACTTCCAAAGACCCAGAGATTCGACTCCAGTACCAAGAAAGGTGGCTGCAGTTCCCGCAGGATGTCAGGAGTTTTGTCAAGCAGAATGTAGGTTTTTTCCCCACTTTGTGTTATCTAGGAAAGGAAGTTAAATTGCTCTAAACCGGGAAATAGGACTAGGCTTTATATTGTTTTAGTACTACTAATATCATTTGCGAAATATCACTTTTGGGTCAGCTGGGGAAGTTTTAAGGTGCATTTTGCGGCTCAGTTTGACCTATCTCTTGCCTTTGCACCGTGAAAAATCGGTACCCAAAATAAAGTAGTATTTTATTAAATACTTGTTGTCTTGTTAAATAAATCGCATTCGGATGCATAAGAGATATAAATATGCATTCTCGGGAAAATATAAATTTATGGATATTATTAAAAAAAAATTTGAATTAAATGATCCTACTCTGCTTATCTCAGGGGTGAAAATCTTCCTCTTTTTCTAGTAGAAGTTCTGCTACTACAATTTTATTACTTTTAGTGGACTTTTGTTCTATCAGACTAAATTTGCATTAACTCCCCTCCCATTAGATAAAATTTCTGGCTTCACTGTTGTTCTGTACTTATACAGGGTTCCCACAGCCTTGGAAAGTTCTTGAATTTTTTTCCCTTGATTTTCCTTTTCGGTCTTTGAAAAAAAGACGAGGTCCTTGAACAGGGTTCCCACGGTCATTGAAATTCATTAAAAGTGCTTAATATTTTTGAACTTGTTTTCAAGGCCTTGAAAATGCTTAGAGGTCCTTAAAAGTTCTTAATTTTTGCAAATGTTGTGTGGCCAAATGCAAAATTTATAAAAAGTGCAACTCAAACCTACTGTGACCGCCACTTATCTGCACCATATTGGGAATCGGGATTCACCGACATTTGTATTACGCATCCACCTACTTGTAACTTTTTTGGTTGAATGTACTTTATTAAAAATTTATGTATATACATCTGGCCCAAAAACAAATTTTCAACGGTCCTTAAAAGTCATTGATTTCCATTCTGTGATTTGAGTAGGAACCACTAAAATTCAAGGACTGTTGGTGGTCACTTAAAAATTCAGAGACTGTTAAAAGTCCTTGATTTTTTTAAGTGACCACCGATAATCTGTTTTGTATTTTTATGTCTAATGTAATTTTATAGTCTTTAAAATTTCCTAAAAAGGTTCTTGGAATTTTCTTAAAAAGGTCTTTGAAAGTCCTTGCATTTTTTTCTTCAAAGAGTAGGAACCCTTTCACAATTATATTCTTATTCAGCTATTTTTGTAGTTCAAAGTAACGCTGTGAATATTTCCCTCTTTTTTACATTTTGCCTGTTTTCACCAGGGCCAAGTTATGTGGAGCGATATTTTTAACAAGGTCAAATATACATTTATAAGTCACCAATGTCCGATGCATCAGCACGTACATTTTTTTTTTTAATTGTAAATGAGCAATTCTAGCTTGATCTTCTTATTGAAATATAAACCACCATTAATGTTTATTTTATCCTGAACATGTGCCTATACTGTAATAAATGTACTCAGAGCCTTTCAATGTTTTTCCCAGCCTTGTAAAATTTTGTCAAATTTTATTTCTTCAGTTCACAGTTACAATTTCGCAAAGCAAAATGTCGTATACAACTGACTTCAGCAGATAGTGATGTCAACTGATAAATTATGTGCTTTTTTATTTCCTAACCCAATTTCAGGTGTAAATCAGTTGGCTTCTAGGTAAAGTAAATTAATCTAATGTTTTTCTCTCCTTTCAGGTGTTGTCTGCCTTGGGTACAGAGACCCTCCGCCCTAGCTCTGCCGCCCAGTGCGTTGCTTATATTGCTGTGGCTGAATTGCCCAGGCGAGAGTGGCCTGACCTCATTGTCATGCTGACACAGAATGTCACTAATGCGACCAGTACAGAGATGACTAAAGAGGCAACATTGGAGGCCATTGGATATATATGCCAAGATATTGTAAGTAGTCTTTCTAATAGCAACAACTTCAGTTGTGTATATGTTGAAAGCGAAATATTTCTTCGTACCATGTTGAAATCTTATCATTAAAATTTGTACTTTGTGAATTGTATTGTTTTGTTAGTAGTTTATGGGTCGTTCTCCACAGATTGCATTATTTCAGCAGAAGAACAGAAGATATTATTCAAATCATTTAACACTTAATCCCCAATCCCACCATCCCTGCACCATGGAACTAATCACAATCCAATTATAACATTGCAGAAATTGTACATAGTTATTCCACAGTTATGACGTCCTCGGACATGATTTGTAAACATAAGATTACTAAATTGGTATCTGTCCTACTATTATAATACTAATAGTAAATATTTTATTATTTTTAACTGATTTTATCTTGACTACTGATATGCAAACATAATCTTTACAGTTGCACCTATTTCTTGCATAAATAAAATGAAAGTATTTTTAGATGACCCAAAAGCGTCTGGATATTGGTTATTCTGGTTATTGGACGTCCGAATTTCGAACGTTTGACTGTATTAACTGCTGTCTGCACACGTGTCAGTCTTGCCACAAGAGATATTATATTATTGCATTGAAATTACTATTCATAATGGTTTTATACCCAGGTATAACATTGTTTAATATATCTGAGGTTTGGAACAATTTTAGGAACATGACAAATCATGTCATTGAACATAATTTTACAGTAAAAAAAATATTTTAAAATTTATATTACTTGTTTAAAGGGGTTTTATTTGTATGAAAATATATTCCATGTTAACAGAAATATCGAAGTTATCTATTCGAGAAAAAAATTGCTGCTACAGGTTTTTGCGTGCTTTACGGTGAATGAACGCTATGTTAATGTTAACTAAATTCAATGACTTATTTATTGTCATTTGGTTTTTAATCTGATCTTTTTTTTTATTGCAGGATCCTGAAGTCCTCGTTTCACAGTCGAATGACATCTTGACTGCAATTGTTCATGGTATTAGAAAAGATGAACCAAGTGACCACGTAAAACTTGCTGCCACTAATGCATTGCTTAACTCTCTCGAATTCACCAAAGCAAACTTTGAGAAGGAATCTGAGCGTCACTTCATCATGCAGGTTGTTTGTGAGGCTACACAATCTTCCGATACAAAGGTATGTAAATGTTGGCTTACAGTTGTTGCTTGAAGCAAATTTTACATTCTATGCTATCTTTAAACTTTTAAATAGAACATCTCTTGTGTCCCGTTTATATTTGATAGTGTCATCTTTTTTGTTTTTTAAATTTATTTGAGATACTATTTTGATGTTTTAGATAAGGCATACAAGACTTGATTTTTTTTTTTTCTTACAAAAAAAAATGTATTTTGTTTAAATTTTTTTATTTATTTGAAAATTCCAATGATGACTATCCTTACCTACCTTGATGTGAAATATCTGAAAATAAAATTAGTCTGAGGATTTTTCAGTGAAATAATTGTAATGGAATGAGCATCTTGTAAATGTATTCAATCATTCTTTTTTCTATGTCTTGGGACATGTTTGATGGACAGTAGAGTGCATCAAATGCCCCTCTAGAAACAAATCACTTTGTCCCCATTCTTAAAATGTTCCATTACCTGTAAAAGCTTACCATTCTATTTCTTTTTGTTTTCCAAACAATTTTAGGGGGTCCACGAAAAGTTGGAAATTTCAGAACCGTGCTCATAGGCAATTAATCCATTTTAGCGGAGTGAAAACATAATTCTCGCCAAACCTTATAGCCTTTTGCTCTTTACTGGGTTGTGGTTTGGTGAGCATTATGCTTTCACACCGCCAAAAGGGATAAATTGCCAATGAGCACTGTGACGATCTACCGTCTAGTGATGTTAAGTTGAAGTTTAGTATAGTTACTAGAATTTCTTCCTGGCTTGGTGCTGTTTTTAAATTATTGAATAAATTTCTTATGAAACATACCACTTCTTGATTTCATATCGGCATGTTTCTGTTTCATATAAATGTAAAATGAGGTGAAACCAAATGAAAGTATACTTTTCCGAATTAAGAGGTATGACTCTTATCTATATATCTTCATAATTTATTGTAATGAACTTTATAGTTTATTTTTTTACGAAGTTAATTCTCCATGCCTGTGAAAGAAATGCAGGAAGCGATTATCTCAACTGCTATATATTTAAAAATATACTTTTACCTCATAATGCAAGCCTATACATATCATGCAGAAGTAGGTTTTTTATATAAATATATTTTTATAAAAGTAAAGAAAATCTTTAAATGAAAGGGCATTAAAATATTGTAAATTTTGCATAATTACCTTCAACAAAGACATAAAAATGTTTTTACCTAGTAGTTGTATTCAAGAGAGTTCGTAGGAAGTTGGTCTAGGTATTTAGTTCTTAGATTACATTCCTGTGATGACTGTCCTTACCTACCTTGATGTAAAACATGAAAATGAAATTAGTCTGAGGAATTGCTGTATAAATTTGCTAAGTAGTTGGAGCATAGAGCATAAGGACTTAAATTGTGATATAATATACTATAAATACATAAATTTTTTTAATCATAATTAGAAATAAGTTTACTCAAGAATTTAGTTTTAAATTTTTTTGGTTATCAGACAGATTGTCGAATGCAGTTGGAAAGAGTAACTTTTCGTTTTACAGTTTTTACTTTTCACATGTACGAATAGACCATACGACTATCTGTTTTTTCATACGTTATGAGGTTTTATCCCTAGGATATGGAACCTGTACAAAACATGATCCAAAAGGTCACTCCCCATATCATAATACAGTCAAACCCCGTTAACACGAAATCGCTTAACTTGAAGTCCTGTTTAACGCAATGTAAAAGCAGTTCTCTGTAACTTAAAACTTAACAGTAATTTATTCGGTTAACACGAACAATTTCTGCGACCCCCATCAACTTCACATTAACTGGGTTTCACTGTACAGGGTTCACACGGTTCTTAAAAGTTCTGAAGAACTACTTCAGAATGGCCACAGAACCGGGAAAACCTGGAAATGTCAGGAGCGTTCTGATTCTGGAAAAAATAAGGGAATTGTCAGGGAACTTTTTTAAATTTCATGAAAATCAGGGAAATTTTGTATTGTTTAAATCATTCATCCATGTTTTGGCGCTATTTACATGGAGATTTGTAGTGTAAGTCAATAGAATTTTAATGTTACGGAATAATTTAAACTTTTCATTACAAGCCAAACCATTTTTTATAAAATTGCATATTATCTCTTTAGCACTTTCATGCTCTCTTTGATCAGGGTGTCTAAACATCTTGAAAACCTAAGAAAATTAGGGAAATTTGAAGAAAAAAATGCCTTAAAATAAGGAATTTTTTAAAATCTGTTGGGGAATTATCAGGGAATTTTTTTGCCTGAATTTTTTGACCACCCTGTACTTATTTTTAGTAGGTCCTTGTAAAAGGTCCTTTATTGTCCTTATTTTTCATATTAAGTCTAATTTTTATTTTGTTTCGACCCCTTTTTAATTTGTGGAGAATGCATAAAATTGTAGAGTGTAAAGCACTTTTGAAATTTTTATGCATTCCTAGTTATTTTTATTGAATTTTTCCTGTATAAGCATAATCCTGCACTTAACATGTAATTTTTTGAAGCCCATCTAGCTTTTAAAAAATGTATTAAACAAATTTTACGAGGTTTTCCATGATGGAATATCCTTACCTACATTGATGTAGTACATGAAACATAAGTAGTGTGAGGGAAGAAGCCATTCTCCTTTATTTTTGTTTAATATTTAGCTATTAGAATTATACCATAACTTCTCTGAAAATTCAAGTTGTGTTTATGCAGGGCTTAGTACTAGCAACAGCATTTATTTAAAAACAAATTCAATACTTCAAGTCTAAGCATTTTACTTGTATAGTACTATATCCAGGGATGCCAGTTTTCCTCCATTTGGAGGATTTCCTCCTTTTTGATTTTTTCATTTTCCTCCTCTTTGTCCCTTTTGAACCAGTTTTTCCTGCAAAAAGTATACTTTTCCCTCTTGGCTCCCCTTTCCTCCCAGATTACTTCACTAACTCCTAATATTTGAAATGTAATTATTATATAGTATGAGAAATTTCATTGTATTTTTAAAATTATTGAATCATCCTTCCTGCATACTCTTGTTGAATTTTTGTGTATTCCATCCGCGAGCTTTTTCAACGAATTTTTGAATTTCCTCCTTTTTGCTCTCTGATCACTCTCATCCCTGTATATCCGATTAAAAAGCTTCATTAAAATCGGTTTGCCGGGTGACTATAATTAAAATTAAACTGTTTAAAGCAGTCTGTATCTTGCATCAAAATGTAACTTTTTTATCTAGACTACAGGTATCATAATAGTTTTAAAATATTTAAAAAAGTATTGCTTGAGATTTTTGCAAACAATACTTTCAAGATACATTCAAAACTATTTTCTGTTTGAGGTTAAAAAGTCATCCCTAATTTTCTAGACAAAGCTCAATTAATCCCCTGACGGTCATGCACGTATATATACGTCATTTGATCCCCAGTTTTTTCAGCAATACACAACATTTTTAAATTTATAAATAAAATTAAAAATAAATTATTTTTTAAATATTTTTATTAGGATGATAGTTTATAACCTATCTAAAAAAATAAAAAAATAAGTTTAAAAAATTAGGTATTTGAATAAGAAATATAATTTAAAAATTATTGCAGGAAAAACAACTGTAGAATTTTGCCCATTCCCGTGATCCTCAGTGGGTTAAAGGGCCATATTTCAATTTGGAGATAAAAATTTGATTTTTTTTTTCCAGGTGTTTTAGTCTAAATAATGTATGCACCTAATTTTATTCTACAAATATAATAAAAATTAAGAGCCTAAGTTGGACCTTAAACAGTCAAAATTAAAATATGAATCTAAAAAATAGCCATTCTTGGTTAACTATGACATTAAAAACTGCCTTCTTTAGATTACATATCACTTTTCCTTGTAATCACATTTCACATGCTTTGTTTTTAAATTTTGAGTTTTTAAATTGTGTAAATTTTAAGTCAAAGGTTTTTTTTCCTTGTAGGTACGAGTTGCTGCCCTGCAGTGCTTAGTGAAAATTATGTCCTTGTACTATCAGTATATGGAAGCTTATATGGGTCCTGCTTTGTTTGCAGTACGTATAATTATTTGCACTTCAATAACTTTTTTTTTATCTAGTAAGTAATTTGATTTCACTTAAATGGTGAGTTGTAGACCTGAATATTCAATAAGTTTTTAATGGATCTGTTTATAGGATTTTTGTAAGCATTATAGCTTTTGCTAAATGTATTAGCTAAGTAAAATTTAAAAATTGAGTTTGCCATTTTTTTTATCAATTTGAAGAAGGGATCCAAATTACATTAGAGAATAGATTTTCTGGAAACTGATTTTTAAAAATTTGTTTTGTGTCCTTTTAAACAAATGTGTATGAAACAAATGTAAACAATTTTCATTTGTTATATTTAAAATTGTTTCTGTAGCATATTGTTTTAATTAGCTTCAATGCTATTTTTTAAAATACAGTAATTTCTAATCAGTGTGAAATAAGCCATTTCCTTTGAATTACTTGCTATTGATACTTGAAAATTTATATTATCTTTAGCGTTCATATTCAGCGTTTTTGTGTGTGTGTACTTACTATGCTTATTTTAATCTCCACCTAGATTACAATGGAGGCAATGAAGAGTGAAATTGATGAGGTTGCCCTTCAAGGAATTGAGTTTTGGTCCAACGTTTGCGATGAAGAGGTTGACTTAGACATTGAAGCTTCTGAGGTAAGCTTTTGGAGTTCAGATTACTCTATTTTATTAAATTTGTTATGAATTAGGTCCCAAATATTGTGTGTAAAATAAGTTACTACCTAGTTACTCGTATATTGGATCCCAACAGTTATCTTAATGTCAGAAGCCAATAAATATCACACGATACTTCTCAATGAGAAACTTTTAGACCTCTATCGTTGACAAGGTCTTTTAAATTTATGGCAGTAGGTGTCCAGCATCAGTGAAATGTATCGTTTGAGAAATATGGGGTATCAATGAAATTGCAATTGTAGAATAGTCTGATTATCTGACATTAAGTTGATCAGAAGTTTTTGGAAGAAAATTGCACTATTTTTCTAAAAAAACATCAATGTCACCAAATAGTCTAGATTTCAAGGTTTATTGGAGTTTTTATTCTTGATTTTTTTCAAGGGAATTTCTTAACATTGGTTATATAACATATTAATAAATTTTCCTTAAAGGTTTTTTCAAATCATGATAATATTCAGCTCTGAGAATCTTATTTAAAAAATTTATTTAATTGTATTACTGCAAGATTATTATTATTTTTTTTTGCATGGTATTAAACGTGTAAAGACCCAAAAAGTTTCCCAGTGGCAATAAGATTCTGATGACACTTTTTTTTACAAACATTGAATTGCTTTATTTTCGAGTAATTATCGTAAACTTGTATTTTTAGGCTTCTGACCAGGGAAGACCACCTGCAAGGACCTCCAGATTCTATGCCAAAGGGGCACTCCAATACTTAGTTCCTATTTTGATGCAAAGTTTAACCAAACAGGTATGTGGAGTACTAAATTTATAATTTATTTGAAAATGAACAAATATCTCTGAACTTTGCCAAATTTGCCTTTAATTTTTAATATACTTTTAATCATATTTCTACACAGTGATTAAGCTATTAGTGTTTTTATTTTGTTTTTGCTAGAATATTATTGGTACATCATTCAAGTCAGTCAAAAGCAAAAAGTTTTATTATGATCCCAGCTAGTAGTACCAATTGGACACATTGCCTCACCCATTTAAATTTTTCCCTACCCCTTCATAATATGATTATAATCAAGTATGACTAACTTGAGCCTATACAACAAATTTCTGTTGAAAAAAGACTGATCTAAAAAAGTTTTCAAAATAAAAATGAAAGTCTAAGGGTTAAATTGATTTTTATTTTTTTTAAACAAAATTATTGTTTTTTTTACTATTCATGGTTCTTTTTAATAAAACATTAAGCATGATGCAACTCAAAGGTATTTAGTTAAAACGCAATTTCTAGTTTTAACTTTTTAGGTTAGCAGGTTGGGATCGAACTTGTAAATCAGGCATTTCTTAAAATTTTTCATTTTGGAAATCTCGATGCTGTTTAAATTTTGTATTTATCTCTTCTAGGAAATTGGTTTTTCGTCCAATCAGAGCTTCGTTCTTTATTTTGTTGATATTTTAAGTTTGAGCATTAACTCAACTTAGAATCCTTTTTTTTTTTCACTTTTTTTTCCCCCTTTTCCTTTTCCAAATCTTATATCTGTAGTAGTTAATAATGGGTATCTTTATCTCAGGATGAGCATGATGACGAGGATGACTGGATCCCCTCCAAGGCAGCTGGTGTCTGCCTAATGCTTATGGCAGCGTGCTGTGAAGATGACATTGTCATTCACGTTCTGCCTTTTGTCAAGAATAATATCAAGAACCCTGACTGGAGGTATAGGGATGCTGCTGTCATGGCATTCGGTGAGGGAGATTTTTGTTGTATTAAAGCTAATATTCATCCATTGTTTCTCGGAAGACTCAATACAAAAAAAAAATTACTGGCAGGTACTCGATTAAAAGTGGTTTGTGCTAAATTCCCTTAGCATAGTCATCTTAGTAGATTTATGATTTTTCTATAAGAATGTGTGATATTTACCATTTTTAATGCAAAACTAAAAAATAATAAATTTCTTTCTGTGACATGGTTCGTACGTTTTTAAAAATCCTTCAAAGGTGCTTGAAAAAAAATCTTTCATTTTCAAGTGCAACCTTGAATTCTGTAAAAATACGTTTAAAGTGCTTGAATTTTATTTTCTAAAAATATCAATTCAAACTGATTAGAAAAGCAAGAATATAATATTGAAGCCGATGTGTTAGATTCGCACTTTACACCATGTACTTTGTGTGTCAAAAATGTCACGATGGGAGAAAGTGCTTTAAAAAACTATGCAAAAAGTAAAAAATGGATTTAGTTTATTTAAAAAGTTTGATGGGGATTATTCGAACTATTTTTAATGGTAAAAAATACCCCAAACTGGATATATTTCACAACAATCAAGCAACACTTTGTCAGCTTAATGGAGGTGCATGTAACTGAAAACGAATTTTTAGATACGGAAATACTATGGACATTGAAAATTATGGGGAAAAAAACATGGCTCTTATAAATTAAATGAAAACAATGATAAATTATGTAATTGCATGTTAGCCGATAGCGGGAAGTGTGCAATCAATGTACTATAATTAAAGTACAATGCATGTGAAAAATATATTGCAACATGTTCGAAGTCTGTTCATTAAAACGGAATGCAAATAGTGCATGAAAGAATTTGATATTAGCACTAGGTCCTTAAAAGTACTTAATTTTTGCTGATGTTGTATGCCCAACTGTGATGTTTAATAAAATTCAACTATGATTTACTTATATCTGAGGGATAAGCAAATCATAGTTGAATTGTGAAGCGTCTGTAAAGTCACAAATTCAAAACGTAATGCCTAAAAATAAATTTTCGAAGGTCCTTAAATGCTATTTAAGACTTTTTAAAGTCCTTGAATAGTAATTGATTTCTATTCTGTGACTTGGCAGGAACACTGTTAAAACAAGGTTTGCACACCTCCTGGAAATTTTCTTTTTTTAGGACCCTGGGAAAGACTGGAATTTTCTGATACTTGGTGAAATTTTTTTTAAATATCACCTTAACTCCTGAATTTTTTTAATCTGCTTGCTTTTGAATGGTAAAAGAAAATATTTTCTTAAATTGAGATAATTTTTTATTTTATTCCAAAATTTACTAAAATTTGAAACTGCAATGTTAGTTCGTATCACGCCCACTAGATGGCGCCAAGTAGGCATTCAAAAAGGTTCCTCTTTGTGTTTTAGGACATGGAATGGAGTTCAACCAATCAGATCAGTGAATCCAAGGTCACTGACCTTGCTGGCTATGGTTGTCATGTGATATGTGGGTTTAAGAGGGTACAAATACTGAAAAAGAGTGTTATTTCTTGAAGTTTGCTTTACTTTTATTTTAAAGCATAATATAGCATTTATAAGAACTGTTTATAAGCAGAACCAGTTCTAAAAGTACAGTTTAAAAAACATTTCTTACTTTGGAAAGACATAAAAGTTTTATCAGCAAATTATTCAAATTGTGTTATACAAGATGGTTGATTCTTTATGTCAAGAATTTACAAGAGGTGGGTCCCTTTAATGATATAGTATAAAATGCAAGTGTTTATCAAATTATAATTTTGAAATGAATTAGAAGCATGGTCATATTGCATGGTGATACGTACTAAACCTCTTGACATAGGGGGTACTAGGGATACTTGACCCAATTTTTAGTTTAAGATTATTAGATTTTTCTTTACATTACTTATGGGTGTGTAAATGCTGTCTATTAATACTTTATTAAGTATTACACAATATTTATGAATATCTTTCTGAAGTATTGTAAAGGTAGTAAAATGTATTAAAAAAAAGTCTAATCAGGGTTCCCACGGTCATTAAAAGTGCTTATTATTTTTTAATTTGTTTTCAAGGCCTTGAAAGTTCTTGAAACTGGTAAGAGGTGCCTAAAAGTCCTTGAAAATGCTTAGAGGTCCTTAAAAATCCTTAATTTTTACAAAAGTTGTGTGCCCAACTGCAAAATTTATAAATATAACTCGGACTTGCTATTACCGCATGGCTTTTATTTATCTGCACTGTATTGAAATTCTCCTATATATTTGTATTACCAGGGGTCGCAGACGTCCTATATGTCCTATAAATCCTATATTTTTTTAAAAATCGGTAAAAACGTCCTATATTGTCCTATATTTTGCAATTGTCCTATATATCCTATATTTATACATTGATTCGATCTATATTTTCTTCGAATTCGTAATAACGGCTCCGTTTGTTGCCATTTTTTAATATTTCGGATTCTGTGGCGCGATTGTAGGTGAAAAAGACCTGACAAAAACGATGTTTGTAACGGCGGCGCGACGTTTTATCTCTTGTGACGTCACGTGCTGCATAACCTACAACTCAACTCTACGGGACCGGCGGGAATTGTAAACATGTGAACATTTCCATAACAATCGGATTTGAATTTCTGATCTGATTTCTCTTCCAACGTAATAAATTAATTGCCCATAATGTAGAGAGAGATGCAACACAACAAAACTCTGCCTCGGGAAAAACGGATAAAAACAACTTGGGATTGACTTGCAGGACTACTAAAGAACATTTTGAGTGCTCAGTCAATAATTGATGAAGGAAACAAAAGGGTTAAGATTTACTGTATAATGTCGAATGACGATTTTTTTATTCCGAATCCTGTACGGATTCTGCGCCACGAATTGTTTTCATTAAACCGCTCCAAATTATGGCAACCATAGGCAGTTATCTTGTTCTAAAAAAATGGCAGGGCTGCCATTTTTTGGCAAAAATCGCCTTGGCACAGAATTCGTACAGGATTCGGAATATTAGCCACGATTTTTTCATAAAAGTCGCCAAAATGGAAAATTACATTAATACGTTGTGTTGTCAAATCCAAACGATCACTAGGGTTGCTTTAAAACCAAGTGCCAGGTTTGCCACATTCGGCGATAAATCTCCCACTTTTCGCCGCCAATCCAGCCGACACTGAACAGTAAATTTGAATCAACAAAAGACTGCAAACAGGGATAAAAAGAAAATACTTAAAGAAATTGGATCAGTTAAAAATGCTGGAAGCAAAAGACTCATGATTGCAAATAATGTAATTAATAAAACTTGATTTAGGGATGGAATATTGATGCAATATTTGATCACGTATTCAGGATCAGGCGATTTCTTTCTTTTAAAGGTGTGTTTTCTATTCTCTTAAATTCAATATAACGAGTATATAAATCTATAAAGAGTTAATTTTGAAGTTCAGTAGCAACTGTGTGCAGTTATTTGATGTTTTATATTGTCCTATATTTTTTTTGAAAAAATCCTATATATTCTTATTTTGTCACTTTGACCCCTGGTATTACGCATCCATCAACTTGTAAATTTTTGGTGGACTATACATTATTAAAAATTTATACATAGACATGATGCCTGAAAACAAATTTTCAACGGTCCTTAAAAACATTATTTAGGTGCTTAAAAGTCATTGATTTTCATTCTGTGATTTGAGTGGGAACCTTGTTAATTTGGGTCAAATATCCTAATGTATAGGAATACTTGACACATCAATTAGGGATGGTTGACACTAATCATATATTTGGGAGTATACAATTTAAAATTATAAAGGTAATACTTTTACGTAATAACATAACTTGTTAAATAATCTTTTAATTTTTTTGGTAGAAAATTAAAAATATTAGCAGTTGGAAAGCTGTTTATGTTCCTATACAAGTTCCAGAATAAGAAAATAACTATTCAACTGAAAATGTATACTCGCATTTAAACACAAAACTTGTAATTCTATCATTTAAATCTTGGGTGGGTAATAGCCTGAATTTGGTTAAGTTTGTGTATCGTTTGGCGATTTGTGCAATGAACATATCTTTTGAAAGGAGAGTAAACTGATACATCTAATGGTTATAGTGTGCGAAAACAATGTAAAGGGAATATTAGAATTATAATACCGAAATGGCTTGTGCTATATCAGTGGCAGGTAACAGTATATCTTATCAGTTACAGTACCTTTATTATCAATTGAACATCTTGCATTCTTAACAAAATGTTGTACGAAGAATTAAAAAGTCAATAACCTGCAAAGTCTTACTTTTAAACAAAAACCTTTTTAACATCAGCGTTTACAAATTACTTTGGAGCATGAAATTTTAATCTGTTTAAAAATGGATGGAATGATTCAGTTGTCATTTTCACCATGTGGTTAGCTAACTAAAGGGTAAGAAGTGATATCACTTCCAACTTACAAAACCTTCCCAATTATAAGAAAAAGGCATTGCATCATGTATACCTAGTTCCTTTTATAATTTTTTTTTTTTTTGTAAATCTTTTAGAAAAAAAAAAATTCAACCAAAGCATGAGTATTCTTGTCAGTTTGTATTCATGGTAATTCTTGGATAATGTTTTGTAAAAAAAAATGTAATTTGGCTTTCTAATTTTGCTTTTCACTTACAGAATTTTAAAATTTTAATTGTTTTTAAATTTTTGAAGCTATTTTACAAAGTGACTTTCAATATGCGTGCAACTTTCATTTTACAAGGATGACAGTTTTCCTCCTTTTGGAGGATTTCCTCCTTTTTGGTTTTTAATGTAACATTTTCCTTCTCTTAATCCCTGTTTCGAGGATCTGCATTTTTCTGATCTGAACCAGTTTTTCCTGCAAAAAGTATACTTTACCTCACTTCTAAACAAAAGATTTTCTCTCTTAGCTCCCCTTTCCTCACAGATTACTTCACTAACTCCTAAAATTTTAAATGTAACTATTATATAGTATGAGAAATTTCATTGTATCTTTAAAATTATTGAATCGTCCTTCATGCATACTTTTTTTGTGTATTCCTTCTGCGAGCTTTTTTACAAATTTTTGGATTTCCTCCTTTTTGCTCTCTGGTCACTCTCATCCCTGATTTTAACCTGCAAGCATGCCTGCTGGGGGTTTAGAGGCCTGGTCGTAATATACATCCCCATAGTAATGCCAGAGTGGCCACGGAATTTGGAAATCAGGGAAATGTCGTGGAGCATTTTTAAATTTCACAAAAATCAGGGAAATTTATTCTGAAGGCACGCATCCCTATTTATGCAACATATTTTGGCGCCATTTTCCTGGAAAATTGTGGTAATCGTTAGAAGTAATGTTACAGAATAATTTACACTTTTCATCACCACCAAAACTATTTTTAAAAATTTAACTTATTATCCCTTTAGCATACATGTTCTATTTGATCAGAGTTTATACATATCTGTAAAAGTTAGGGAAATTAGAAAAAAAGTTTGCTGTAGAATCAGGAAACTTTTTTTCCTAAATTTTGTGGGCACCCTGTATGCTTATTGTGTCATGTTTCTCTTGCTTTTCAAAATGTTGATTTTTTTTTTATACTGAACATATTAATTTTAAAATTACCGATGTCTTATTTTTGAATCAGTCCAAAGTTAAGTTGCGACACCTTTCATAACTTTTTCCATTCCACTACAGGCTGCATTCTGGAAGGACCAGACCCTGCCATCCTGAAGACAGTGGTTGAGCAAGCAATGCCCATGTTCATCGAGCTGATGTCGGACGAGAGTGTGGCTGTAAGAGATACGGTCGCATGGACCATCGGACGAGTCTGTGAGCTAAACCCAGAGGCCGCTGTCAATGAAGCTTATCTTAAGCCCCTGTTAGAAACTCTGGTCAAAGGATTGGACGCTGAGCCGCGTGTTGCATCCAACATATGCTGGGTAGGTGGCATTTCTTGCTGAAACAATTATTGTGTATCTAGTTGCGGATCAATCGTACTTTCCTTGTAAAGTGTGGCTATTTGGAGATACGATGATTCTGACCTGTTCCACTTTCAACAACTAGTCTAAAGCGTTGGACCTGTGTTTTTTCATCGATAGTAAAATAGAGCTCCAATACACACAGTTTACTTCTAGGTCTGGATACAGTTATTTATAAGCTCTGTAGCTCTTGCAGTATGACTATTTAGCTTATTTTGGAGATAAGATTGCAACACAACTAGTTGACCTGTGCTTCCTCCTCTCCACTTAAACTGACCCTCACTAAATGTCCATTTTATCTTCGACCGGTATTTAGTTCTTAGTGTTTATTTTTCTTCAGTTAAGAATCACTGAGACATCTTGTCAGGTATTTTGAGTCGTACAAAATAACTTATTTAGTAAAATTAGTTTTTTTCTTCTCAAATCCAAGATGTTAAAATACAGTCAAATTCCATTAACGCTAAGTCGATGAGGCTGCTAAAATTATTTGCTTTAAATGAATAAATTATTGTTGAATTTTAAGTGCTGAGAACTGCTTTTACTTGCCGTTAAACAGGATTTCGCATTAATAGGGTTTGACTAGTTTTATATTTTAAATATTGCTCTGCTGTGCATTCAGACCCCTATGGGTCCTTGCTGATCACGCCTAGTGTCTAAGTGGTCTCCGGATCTAGCCTTGTCTGGTGCTCTGCTATCTCTTTTGAAGGTTCAGTATTATATGTTACAATTATCTAATGTTTTCTCTGCTTTTTCAGGCTTTCAGTAGTCTTGCTGAAGCTGCCTTTGAGGCCGCTGAAGTAACAGATGATGATTCAGAACCAAATACCTACTGCTTGTCGGAGTGTTTTGAAGTGATTGTTGCTAAGCTACTGGAGACAACTGAGAGGTAATGCATCATTCTTAAGAGGAAATCTTTAAACATTGTTTGAAAAATTAAACTTGCCAGGCACTTTTTGTGTTAAAAGAGGGATTTATTTTAATAATGGGATTAAGTCTGGATTATTTTAAATGTTACGAATGCTGATTTTTGTTTTATATGGATGCCTCAAAAAGTGCTCAATTTTCAAATAAATCTAACCTACTCTATGAAATTAGCTCTAAAAAGATAGTTTAAATGTGTATGGCTTCTTTCCTTCCTAGACCGGACGGTAACCAAGGAAATCTGAGGAATGCTGCCTACGAAGCCCTGATGGAACTAGTGAAAAACAGCCCCAAAGATTGCTATGTGTGGGTGCAGAAGACTACTATGATCATTCTCGAACGTCTCAACCATGTCTTGGCCCTGGAGGGACACATCCAGAGCACCTCAGACCGAGCACAGTACAATGACCTGCAGTCTCTTCTGTGTGCAACGCTGCAGGTATGCTTGTGAAGTTTTATCATGTCATGTAATTACATAATCAGCAATGTGAATTGAGTTATGATAATTTTGCTTAACATAATCATCTACAACTTTTATCATAACAATTTTTAATATCCCATATTAATATCCAGTCATGAATTGTTTGAACCCAATAGAGAAAGATGCTGTTAGTCTTTCTTGAAACGATATAAAGAAATGCAGGTACTAGCAGTTGGTTATTTAGGAAGTTAGTGATAGGAAAGAGTTCAGTCAAATTTAAAAGGAACCAGTAAATTTTGCAACTTGGTTAAACTAAATCAAACTAATACAAAAGCTCTTATCTGCAAGAATGGATAGTTTTAAAACAATCTGTATAACAGGGCTCCAGAAAAATATTTTCTTCCTGCATACACAAATACCATTACCAAAAATTTCTTGCGAGTCTGCGCGCTTTAAATTATACCTCTGCAGAAAATTAATTTTTTCATACTATTGAGGATTTCAAGTTTAATTCAAAACCTTCTTGGCATTTATTTTGGAAGCATCAGACTCTGCAAGATAAACATCGGTTTCCAGTGGCAAATTTTCAGCTTCAATATTAGGGTCATTAGTACTTGGTTGGCTTCAAGGTTGAACTTGTGAAACAGAAGCAAACATTGATGCTTGTCCAACATGCCTCCTTTTCTAACTGTTTTCATTTCTGTGATTTTGATTTAAATAATGGGAATATTTTTGCTCCAACATTTCTTCATTGCAAATACAGCATTTTATTTTCCTTGTCTTGCTTGGATAGCTCCTTTTTATTTTAAAGAAAAATGTGGTTTCTTTTAAATTACAATGAAATATCCCAAGAATTCTTTTAAATTAAAAAGAAGATAGAAGGAAATAAACTTTCAAGTGCTCAAAACTCAAGATGCAAATGGATTGAAAAATTTACAGTAAAAGAAAAACTTGCAATTGCATGTTTCAAAAGGTTCAGATTCCAAAATTAGGAAATGAATCACTTCTCCCTTCCCTGCCCAACCTAACTGGAATTTCTTTCTTCCTAGAAGTAACTGGTGAGGAACTATATGGGGAATAGCATCTCCCCCAAACCTCTTCCCTCCCGGAGTTACAGGAGTCAACACCTCTCTTCCCCACCCTACCTAACTGAAATTTCTCCTTCTTCCTAGAAGTAACTGGTGGGGAATAGCAATCCTGCGGAACGATGTCGCTCTTGCCAAAATGCAGATCGCTCGATCTGTTTGGCGCATATAAAAAAAAACACTACTTTTGATTTTAATTTCCTGCGTACATCGTACGCGCGTACGTCCATTTTATCGGACTCTGCTGTATAAAATCCTCAATAGAAGCAAAATATTTTGATTCATTCTTTTGTTTTAACGCCAGGGTTCATACGCCTCAGGGAAAACCTGGGAAAATAAATCGGCCTTAAAATCTCGGGGAAAGGGAACATCCCCCCTAAAACATGGAAAAGGTTAATTTTTACTCTGGAAAAAAATCCTACTCTTGGGCGCTATTTGTTTTACCTTAACTCGAGGACTTCAAGTTACTGAATTGTTGGATAACATAGACTTACAGAACATTATTCTTAAAGAATAAAAACCTTTTACGTGTTATCGGAAGAATTGTGTGATCGAATTTTGACTATATTTATATGGCTTACTAAAATAATAGTCTTTCTAAAAATAATTTACTCCGAGATAGAAAAAACGACTCTGGAAATCTCGAATTTTTTTCTGAAAATGAGTATGAACCCTAAGCCTTATTTAGAGAATTTTATAACATAACAATCACTTGGGAAAAGGAGGTATTCTGAATTAAAACAAAAATCTATAGTGCAAAACCTGCATTATTTCCACACCATATGCCTTTATCTATAATTGTCCAATTTTTCTGTCGATTGTATGACTTGGTTTGAAATTTGAATATTTAAAAAATTTTTGGTAAACAAGGTCTTTGGTGTTATCTTTTTGAAGTTGCAATGTTTTGAAATAAAACCCTTCAATTCCATGGCGTTGAGGAAGTGTTTCCCTTGAAATTTGGATTCTTATTGTAACTATCAAGTATTGTCACTGTGTAGTTGCTTAAAGAAAACTTCAATACAAATGAACCTATTTATTAACACTAGAAAGACTGAAAGCTAGTATATATCTATATTGCCCAAAAGCAGTCAAAAAGATTGCATTGTGAAAAAATAACTAGTATGTAAAGAAATTTGTATAACATATATATATACCGGAAATGAAGGAGGGGGATGTAACTACAATTATTAATAAACGCATTTATATGTTGTACAAATAGTCACAAAATTCTAAGAAATTGTGTCATTATATACATAATTGTTTTTCTAATTGAAATTAAAAAGCAGTCAAAATGACTTGCTTGGGCAATCTAGTGTTAAGAGAAAATAATATTTGTGTTCTCTTGCAGAGTGTTCTGAGAAAGATGACTCCTGAGGATGCCCCCAAGATCTCGGATGCCATTATGTCTGCTCTGTTGCAAATGTTCAGCTCCTCCAGCTGCAAGTCTGGCGGAGTACAGGAGGACGCACTCATGGCCGTATCCATGCTAGTCGAAGGTAAGTGTTGCAGCTGCTTACAAGAAATAGATGGGATTTTGTCACTTAGAAGTTGTTTTGCACTGGTAAAAAAATTGGCTAATTCTGGAATATTTAACTGGGTAAAGGTGAAATAAACGTAACAAATGAAAGTTGGTCCGATTGGATAATCGTTAGTTTGTTTATAATCCAAAATACAGTACAGTATCTCAAATCTGGAATTGCCAGGATTTCAGCGATTCCGGATTTTGGAAATTTTTGTATTTTAGAATATATCATTTTTTATACTCAATCAATGAAATGTAACATATAAATGGAATAAAAAAAATCTTATATAACTTGTTGTGGTTATGAAAAACATTTCTTTTAAGGTAAGCTGTTTTGACTTTTGGCTAACTTTCTCCTGTTGCATGGGTACCCTTTATTTCCGATTTTAAAATAGCCTCTTTGCTCTCATCCTTTAATTGCAATGCCTAATACTTCCAACTAATTGTTCCCTTGAGAATTTATCCTCAACCACTCCACTTCGTTTTCGTCATCACTTTCAAATACGTACAAACTTCCATGATTTTTGATATTTTTCTTAAAGCTAGTAGAGCTGGAAAAGGTCTGGGTCTTAGATATTTCTGGATTCTGGTCTTAGATATTTCAAATTGAAGATTTTCGGGATAACTTTAAAATTTTTGAATGATTTCATTGACGTGCTCATAAGATCACTGCTGTTTAGAATTTTAAAAATGGTTACAAAATGTCCAACTTTTATATATATTACCAGTTAATGTAAGGTATTTGTAATAGTTTTAATTTTCTCTCTTCAATAGAGCAATTTGAACTTCGAATAATAAGCAATAATTGGCCAATAGTAAATATGTTGTCAAAATGGTCTATTGATGTCTAATTGCTCGTTTGTGAGATAGTTTAAATAATTTGTTGGGTAACAATTTTGACCTACTGACTGTTCTTATTCTTTTGACTAGATTGGTTTCTTATACCTATTTCGAATTCTTAGTAGAATAAGTAATACTATATTGATCTTCATATTTTTTTAACTTTACTGCTTTTATTCTCATCTTGGCGATATGTTTAGTTCTAGGCGAGCAGTTCTTGAAGTACATGGAGGCCTTCTCCCCATACCTTGCTCTGGGGTTGAAAAATCATGCAGAGTATCAGGTATGCAGTGCTGCTGTCGGACTTACTGGAGATATTTGTCGTGCTCTCTCCTTAAAAGTCCTTCCCTACTGTGATGATATCATGACGATGCTGATGGAAAATCTGTCGGTAAGCTCTTCATTTCAATCTGATTTGTGTGTCTTGTTTTAGATTAGCATTGGAGAAATGTTAACTGTGGCTGTCAATTTTAATTGCTCTCAGTGGGGATTGGTAAAGTGAAAATAAAAAATGGGAATTGCAGGTAAATTCTCAGTTCTGAAGCTGTAGCGGAATTTTTTTACGATTCATGAAAGTAAACTGAATTGGAGAATAAGAATTTTTTTATTGGAATTTGTTAAGAAAGCTTTGTAGTCTATTTTTCTTATGTCAGTAGTCAATTAGAAAAAACTATTATTTGATATTCAGAGCTAATAGGTATTCAGGTAAATAAAAATTTAAATTATATTGGATTTTTCAAGCTGCTTTTCTTTCATCTTAATTTTTAGTCAGTTTGCAAGTGGATGGATTTTGTTTTTGTCATAAAATTTTTGTAATTCTAACTTTACTTTCATGCTTGAATAATTTATAAGGTTAATTTCTTTATTGGCTCAAATACATATGAAAGCAATGTTGAAGTTCTTAAAATCAGTACAAATGGAAAATATTTCAAGACTTGGCTAAAGATTAAATATTTTAGTATGCTTGTTCAAATAGATTCAAATTATTTAAGATTCAGTGGAAATGCAGGTAAGCAGTTTGACTTTGACATATTTTGATATTTTCTCCAATTGCTTTCACATAAAGTTTTTTTTTTGGGGGGGGGGGGGAAGGGGGTGCTGTAGCATAGTAGTTTTTTCAAGGTTGGAGACTAATCAATGCTTTTTTTATTTTTAAGGGTTTTAAGAAGTGGAAACGACGACAAGTTTTTAAGCCTATTTTGTAAAATACTATAGTGGGTTTTGAATCCGATAATTTTTTTTATTGCATTTGTTTGTAAAAAATCACTAAATATATTTCTATTTCAGAATACAGCCGTGCATCGATCGGTGAAACCTCAAATCCTCTCAGTGTTTGGAGACATTGCTCTTGCAATTGGTCCTCATTTTAGGAAATACTTAGATATTGTGATACAAACTCTATTGCAAGCATCTCAAACACAAGCTGAACCAGTAAGTCTGTAGTCCGTATTTCAAATTCCTTCATAGAGTGGTCTCTGAAGCAGGGGTCGCAGACGTCCTATAAATCCTATATTTTTTTAAAAATCGGAAAAAACGTCCTATATTTAATAATTGTCCTATAAATCCTATATTTCTGTGTTGATTCAACCTATATTTTCTTCCAATTCATAATAACGGTGCCGATTGTTGCGATTTTTTATCCTCTGAATTCTTTGCCACGATCATAAGTGAAAGAGACCTGACAAAACCCACAAAAGCAATGTTAGTAAGCGGCTGCTCCGTATCTCTTGTGACGTCATGTGTTATATTGACTACTCACTTTCTGCGTGACCATATGGAAAGCGTACGTTGACAGAGGTAACAATGACTTATTCTTACAACTCAACTGTACTTGACCGACGAGAGTTGTAAGTAAACAAAAACAAGTGAACTTTTCCATAGCACACGTAGTAAATTAATTGGTCATAATGCAAAAAGATAAGCGAAAAAGAAAAGGTTAAAATTCCAAGTCGGGTACGGAAACTACGCTGAAGTGATAAGGAAACCAAGTCAACAGGTTTCCACATTTGGCGCTAAATCGTCCAATATGTCCGGCACAGTAGGATAAATCTATACCAACAAAAAACTGCTAATAAGGATAAAAAGAAAATGCTTAAAAGAAATAGGGCAGCTCAATCACTTATAGATGCTAGAAACAAAAGACTCAAAATTGGAAATGTAGCTAATATAAAACTTGATTTATTGATGAATACCAAGTATGAAATATTGAAATAATAACGAATAAAGGATGACATATTCAGGATCAGGCAATTTCTTTTTTTAATGTTTTTGTTTCTTTTTTTTTCTGTTTTCTTAAATTCAATATAACGAGTTTTAAGGAGGATAGAAATTTTCTAAGTACTTTTTATTAATATTTCTCTATTAAAAAGGAAAATTTATGGGAAGGAAAATTAGTGCTGTGTGAAAGTCCTCATACTTTAAATAAATATGTCTTATATGTTCATTTCAAAAATGTTTCCTTTAAAGTTTTAATTAATGATATATATGATGAGTTAATATTAAAGTTCAGTAGCAACTGTGTGTAGTTATTTGATGTTTTATATTGTCCTATATATATATATTTTTTAAATCCTATATATTTTTATTTTGTCACTTTGACCCCTGCTGAAGTTAATTCTGGAATATAAAGTAAAATAAAATGTTGATATTCAAAGAGGTGAAACCAGATGGCAGATTTTGTATATTTTAAAATTTTTTAATCTCTTCTACACTAGCATTTAGGATATGTATCCTTTTATCTCCCAAGCGTTAATGTATTAAACTTCAGTTAATGGAAATTATTGAATATTTCATCTTTTAAAAATGTATTGTTATAGTGCACTATTACTTAACCCTTTGCGGTCATATGTCTACTATTAGCCACCAAAGCTTTTTTACTGTCCCGGTCGTATGTCTGCTCTCGGCCACCACAGCAAGGAACCATACTAACCTTTAACTGCTGCACTCCTTAAAGTCCTGTTTATATTTCCTCTTTGTCTTTCATATTAATTTTTACGATACTATGTTTCTTAAATTTTAAACTGCTGTTCACAAATTTACTTAGCGCAGTATGGACCTCGTATTGCCCTTACGTTTAAAACATCAAACGACAACCACAGCAGTTGAAGGCTAATCTTATACTGGATGCATCCATGAATCAGTTCAGTACAACATCAATGTCCAAATTTAATACTACTGTAAAAGGTTCAACAAAAGTGAAAGACGTTGAACATGGTTCCCACGGTCATTGAAAGTCATTAAAAGTGCTTAATATTTTTAAACTTGTTTTCAAGGCCCTGAAAGTACTTGAAAATGCTTAGAGGTCCTTAAAAGTCCTTAATTTTTACGGTTGTTCTGCCAACCGCAAATTTTATAAAAATACTACTCAGACTTGCTATTCCCGCGTGTCCACCACTTATCCGCACTGTATCAAAATTCTGTGACATATTTTATTACGCATGCGCCAACTTGTAAATTTTCTGGTATAATATATTTTATTAAAAATTTATGTATAGGCATGATGCATGAAAATAAATTTTCAAAGGTCCTTAAAAAAATTATCAAGGTCCTTAAAAGTCATTGAAAAATCAGGGATTTTCATTCTGTGATTTGAGTGGAAACCCTGTTGAATTTCCAATTTTGCTGTAACAATTGTAAGCAAAATGTCGATAGTTTTTTGTTTCTGATGTACTATCCCAGAACATAAGTTGAATTGTTCATTAATTTTCCAGAATGATTATGACATGGTTGACTATGTTAATGAGCTTCGCGAGGGATGCCTGGAGGCCTACACTGGCATCATCCAAGGGCTGAAAGGAGATCAAAATACACCTAGTAGTAAGTACAGTCTGTTTATATTGATTTTCTCATGTCAAGGCCTTCATATTCAAGTTTATCTACTGCATTGTCATACTGGTTGGTGCAGATGTTCCCAAAATTTAAGTTGGGTCCCATCTCTTTCGAAAGTTGATCTATAATATGGTCTACTTTTTCTGTATTCACCTATTTAGTGTTTTGAAAATAATTTATTATTAAAACTATTATGTCTCTCAATGATCTCCAGGCAGCTGAAATTTTATAATATTGTTAGAAAAAAAATGAGTAAGACAAAAATTGATCAATTCTGGTTGCATTTTTTGTAAGGTTCATAATTTTTTATTGAAACTAGCTTAATATTTCCTAATTTATTCTAATAGCAATTTTTTTCTCTTCCAGCTGAAGTCAATGTAGTCCAGCCTCATGTACCTTATATAATTCAATTTATTACCCATATTGCTCAGGATCAAGATCACTCCGATGGAACTTTAGCAGCTAGTGCTGGTGTTGTAGGGTAGGTTCGTCCACAATTCTCTTGCTGATAAATTTAATTTTGTTTGTCGGAAATTAATAGCAATAAACATGATTAATTGAAATAAACATAGTTTGCTAGAAACTAGTTAAACAGTTAACATTTATTAATTGTGAGCTTTTTCAAGAAAGGAAACTATCTCAGAAGGGAAGTTTGTTGAACACTAAGACTAATTGTAGCATAACTTTTTACGGCAAAAAAATCTGGTAATAATCAACTAACCTTTCTTGTATTAGTTTACTCCAAAAGTAACCCGCACCGATGCTAATCTTGTGGTGGCAAGACTATGAATAGTGGAAGTAATCTTTATACAAGTGCCCCTTTCAAATTTATAGGACTTGGTGACAAAAACTAAATATATTGACTAGTGGCCTTGTTCAGAGCCTCTGCATTTCAGATTGTTTAGAGGGTGGGATTTTTTTTTTTGTAATTTCGTTGATTTCTTTAATTTTGTTGATTTCGGTACTAGTTGCGTTTAAATTGTGTTTGAGATTCTGTCTCATTAGTTTTTCTGTTAATTTATGGTTAACCGTAGTGTGAAGTTGTTTATTTCAATAATAATTATATATTTAGCTGAAACTTATGTTTGGATGTAACTCATTCCTCTGTTAACATGGTCTGCTTTCTTATTTCTAGTGATCTTTGCCTTGCCTTTGGGTCAAGCATGCTTCCCCTCGTAGATAATGATATCATAGCTGAACTATTAACCAAAGGTAGACGTTCCAAGACTGTCAAGACTAAAACTCTAGCAACCTGGGCTTCTAAAGAAATAAGGAAACTCAAGAATGCAGCTTCGTGGTGAGTTGATTCATCTAGTTTGTATAATTAATTCTATTCCTGAATTGATTTTAGATCCATTCAAATTTGCAATAAAATTGTACAATGGAAGGTCATAAATCACACTCGGAAGGTTATAAGAAAACTTAGCGAGATTCGTTCCACAGTGCCTCTGTTTTTCACATAGACGTGCGTAGTTATGCAGCAAATTTAAAAATTTGATATATTTATAATTTTTAGTAAAAAAATATGATTCTTAATACCGGATGACGGCCAAAACGATCTTGGGAAATGTTTAAAACAATTTAAGGTGCAAACATTTTTTGAAATTTTCAAAATTAAAAATTTGAATTTTTTTTGTAATACTATGCATATTTAGGTTAGAAAATATTTTTAACATTAGATGAGTTCCAAAATGATCTTAAGGAATGTTTAGTACCATTTTAAGAGCAAATTGTTTTGAAAATTCCAATGCAATCTATCGTACTTCGGAAAGGCGTATATTTAATGCACAGGGCAGTTAATGCATTGACTTAGCGAGGCGTTTATATACTCCTGCAGCAAGCAAGGGGTTAGTAAGTTGATATTTAACCATTACAATTTTTCAAGGTTTCCACAGTTCTTGGAATATTTTTTTATGAAATTTAAAAGTCCTTGATAAAAAGATGAGGTCCTTGAATTTCCAAGTGACCACCGATTATCTCCACCCCTTTTTTTCCAGTGTTGTACTTTTTGTCTAAAGTATGTAATTTTATGGTCCTTGAATATTTTCAACAAGAGTGGGAATCCTGTCTTTTGTTTGATTGTAGACGCTGCCTAAGATCGTCAGACTATCACAACAGCGAAAGTCGCTGTGCATGTTACACTTCTGGGTTATGCTAATCGTCACTGCCAAGACATTCTGCTAGCCACTGCAATGAGAATACTTGTTGTTTTTATGGCAGCTATACAGAATTAAACACCCATTCATAGCAAAGTTCCTCCAAAACTGATCCATTTCAATATTGTAATGAAAGTAAATAAATTTCAATATCATCTCTCCAATGCAGCGATATTTCTATTGTACTTTGTCTTTATACTAAATTGATTTTTTTTTTCTCTTCTTGCTAAATTGAATTGTTAAAGTATGTTTGTTTCATTCCCAATCATTGCTCATTGGATTTAATTGTTCAACTGCTCAATCATTATGACATACTGCTAAAAATTATTCTATTTATCGTCTCCAAAAATTCTTTATCACACCAGTTTGTTCAGAGTGGCCACAGAACCTGGAAATCAGAGAAATATCAGGGAACTTTTTAAAATGTCATGAAAATCGGGGAAATTTTGTATTGTTTAAGGCACGTTCATCCATATTTTGGCGCTATTTACATGGAGATTTGTAGTGGTAAGCCATTAGAAGTTTAATGTTACGGAATAATTAAAACTTTTCATAGCCAGCAAAACTTTTTTTTAAAAAATTGCATATTATCTCTTAAGCGTACATATTCTATTTGATCAGGGTGTCTAGACATCTGGAAAATCTAAGAAAATTGTAGAAATTTGAAAAAAAATTTGCCCTAAAATCAGAATTTTTTAGAAATCTGTCAGGGAATTATACTTTTTTCCCTAAATTTTGTAACCCTTGTAAATATGCTCATTGTTCCTTTCTTTCCCAGAGATCTGCGTTGCGCCCGTGGAGCATTCTCGATGCCCCGCCAGTTTTTCCTCTCTGCCAAGAGAAGCGTTCACCAAGAAGCCAAGCGCTAATTACTAGTGTTTGACGTGTGAAAGAGAGAGCGCGTGAAAGTGTTGCATGTGTGCCCTTCATCTCTCACACCAGTACGATTCGTCAGTGTCCTCAACTTCCACAACCAAGCCTGCCAAGCTTCCTACTTCATCATCATCCTTATACAACATGCCAAGCAGAAATGCGATCGACCCGCGAAGAAAATGTGGATGGTTTTACCTGCAAAACGGGTCTCCATATTTGGGTTGTGTAAAAAGACTTAAATTAATCTACCCCCTCTGTGCCAGCTCATTTCCCGAAGGAAAAGGTTCGAGGGGACAATAAAAAGCATCTGTGATGTGTTAGCGACGGATTGTCGTCAGCAAAGTCGTTTTTCTGTTTTTGAAAATGTCAGCAGTTTTTAATGTTATGCTCGTTTTGGGTAAAAAGTGCCTTTTTGAGACGAGGTGTGTTTGACCTGTGTGTGGTCCTTAACCTCGAAACCCTTGCCCTGCTTTTTCGATTGAGAAAGTTCGGCAGTCTTTCTGTTCTGTAGACTGATGCCATAATTTTCAGAAAACACTATTTGCTAAAATATTGCTTCCCAACATTTTAATTTGAGTTTAAAACAGGGATGTGTTAAATTTCAATATAAATTTAGTGGGAATCAAAACATTCTGATTAGAAGATAAAATATTGCATGTTTTTTCACGTGCTATCACTAATAAAATAAATAATTTTTAAATGGTAGTGTAGTAAAAAAATCACTTATAAATTGAACACACATTGAAGTTTGAACTTCAGTTTCTATCATTGTTTTTATATCTGGTACTAACTAAATCAATATTTTAACAAATAGTGATCTTAAATGTATTGCATTACGGAACAGAAAGACTAAAGATCTATCTTAAAAGCCAGTTAAGTAACGGGTTTATGCTGCTCGTAGTAAAATAAACGAAAACAAGGGTAACTGGAAGATTTTATAAATAGAGTAACTCTGTATATTTATATTTTGATGATTTTTGTTGGCAGCTTTGTTTGCGGGGGCCCGGTCGTTCCTGTTTTTAGCAGTTTTAACGTATGTGGATATTTATTGTATTCTAACTGCATAAAAAGGCCGAGATGTACGTTTTGAATTTCAAGAGCCTCTGCCTTACCAGATGTAAATTGCGTATGGTTACCCTTGTTTTTAGCTGTTGCTGGGTTCATACGAGTTGTGAATAATCTTCTGTAAAAAAAAAAAGTTTTAATATTGTTTAGATGAATTATGTGTCTTAAATATACTTTGTATTTCACTGTTGGGACAGCCAAAATTGTCAAGTCATTTGTCCCCAATATTTTATTTCTGTGATCGATAACCCAACAAATCTCACTCTGTCGACATCTGAGTTGGTGTGAATAATAATCTTTTTCAAAATGTGTTTGTAAAGAATCTACTTTTGTTATATTTTTTTAGTCTTTTTCTCAGGCAAATCTAATCATTCATGTGTGAGTGGTGTGTATGTAAACATGTTTGTTTTTCTTTTTTCCACTTCCTTATTCCATATTCTAAATATGACCAATAAAAATTAGCTCAACCAAAAGTTGTAGTTCTTCTGTAATTTGCATTTGCCATGTTTGAAATATCAGTTGCCAACTTTACATTGTTTACCCATGACCACTCTTGCGTTATAATATATAGCGACTATTATACTCAGCGAAAATAACGTAAATCTCGACAACAGCTAAAGTATTGGCGAAAGATATTGACATCTGTTTCAAAGAACGTCCGTTGAGCCATATAAACTACGAAAAATCTATATAAGTAAGCGTCTCTGAAATATCTGCTTCCAAGGCTGTTGAAAATTGTTATTCTATTTCAAAACACATTACACAACTATGTGCAGTAAAAACATTGAGGCTCCCATTTTGTTACAAAATTGCACGGCTACAACTGTATTACAAGCAGATCTGTAAAGTTGTGAAAACATAAAATTGTGAATATTTTTAATACCTGTCAACTTCTTGGTTTCTTACTGTTATGAATGGTTTTACGAATGGCTCATTAAGTTGTTTTAGATTTGGCTTTTTTCCTGGGAAATGTATATATGTTAGTTATAAAATAAATTATCCTAACCAATTATGTTTTTCTCGATTCTGAAGTTCTTTTAAAGTAGAATTTGTAGAAGTTCTTTATAAAATCCCAAAGAAGAATGTATGGTTAAGTTAGCTACAACTAATTAATGCTGCTATAGTAAAAGTTGTCGATTCCTGATTTCACAAAAACTATTTTATTGAGAAAAAAAATTTCATTCAATTTATTTCGCGAGAAGGATTCAAATTAGTCCACCCTCGAACAGCAATCTTAATTTTAAGTAGAGTAATGAAAACTAGGGCTGTGAAACATCACATAACTTTCAATTACTACACTACGTTGCATAGTGAGAATATTTTTGTATGTATTTGCAGCCTAGCATATTAATAATTGGAAAAAATAATTGATAGAAAACATACAAAATAAGAATGTAAATAACAGAATAAAAACAATACATGTTTATTTTTGTATGTAATGAAATAAAAAATACGTTGTGAAATGATAGAACCAGGCACAATTAGTACCTTGTAAATTAACCCTTTTGTGTTATAACTTCAAAACTTTGATCAGGCATGCTTTCAACTCGACGTTTGAGTAAAACAGAGTGAATATTATCCCATTCTGTTCTGATATAATCTTTCAACTGAATATGCAACAGTTGCATATTGCCTTCAGTGTAAGTAGGCGGCTGTGTTCAAGATATCCCAGGCGTTCCTTATGGGGTTCAAATTGGGAGAAGCTTGCCAGTTGATAACCTGTACTCCGTTATCCAGGAAACATTTCCAAGACGATTTGGCAACATGAGTATTTGTGTTGTCCTGTTGGAATTTTCAAAACAGACCCCTAAATTTTTCTCCTAACTGCAGCAAATTGTCTTCCAACATGTCTTGGTAATAGTCTGATTTCATTCAACCAGTGGGGAATGCAAGATTTGTTAGCCTAGTACTTCCAAAACCAACCTGCACCATAATCGATCGTCTCCCACAGCCTCTTGGAGAAAATACTTCATTTCCGAGATCCCTCAAATAGCATGCCCATCTGTCACGACCATCTAGATTGAATTTTTTTTTATCTCTTGAAGCCACTGTTCCTTCCAAGACATGTTCTTTTAACTTGTTTAAATTTAATTACCAGGTTTAAAATATTCTTGCAAGAACTATTATCAAACAATAATGAATTGCAAAATCTCATTTAGATTTCAAAGTGCATGAGAAAATTTTGGATTTCAGTAAACGAAATTTTTCAAATATTGACAAAACTTCAACCAGAAGTGGGAAACTATCATTACATTTAAAGTAAAATTTCTCACATTTTGTTATATTTGTATAAATCCTCATGGACATTTAGAATTAAAAAAAATTACTTGGATAGATTTGAAATATAAGGATGGTGAAATTCAATTTTATTCCTCACGAAGATAGAACATATTCATTTTCATGCTTCACATCTTAAGATTTGATAATATTCGCATGTTTCAATTTAAATTGTAGAAAACACGTTTTTTTCCAGAAAAAGTAGCAAAAATTGAAATTTTTACTACAACTAGGCCGAAACACATTAATTTTATTTTTTTTAGAAAGAAAATATATGTTCTTGCAATAATTTTCATTTATTAAAAAAATAGTTCCTAAAGAACCGACATTTGTCTTTTTTTATTACAAAAAACGATTTTTTAGAAAAAAAATAGAATATGAACAATTTAATGATTTTGTGTAAAACTTTATATTAGCTTGAAGCAATACTATATATATTTTTTTCTGAATTTCGCATTGTTTTATTGAATCACAAAACAAATTTCATAAAGATATAATTTGTAGTTAATTGAGAAAAAAATTATTTCTCTGACATGCTTTTTTTCAAGAATTCCAAATTTGACAAATTCTTAAATTTTAAAATGCTGTAAAATTTCAAACAGTAGGAATATCGAAAAAATGGAGATGGCCTAATCGAACTAACATGAAATGACCCTTTAATCTGATACTTGGTAAAGTGATTGAATAATTGAATTTTTCCTGCAAACTAAATTGTTATGTCACACTAATGATTACACCCCTTTCTCCAGGGTTCGTACGAATTTTTAGAATATAAAAATAAGGACCTCAAACCCAACAGCTTTCGTTACTATATTTGGAAAGCTAATTTCATTGAAAGCAAGGCGAATCACATGATGGCTTCAGTTTCAGCACTTCATTAAATACACAAAAAGGGTCATTTCTACAACCAATTGGTTTATTGGAATAAGTTACAGTTTTTATCAAAATTGTATCCAATTTAAGTAAAATGGTCATCAAATACTAAGCAAATTAGTATTTCAGCAAAATGCAATATTTATAAACACCCGATGTTGTTTGCCATGGCGATTTCGACCTTTTTCTACTCTCAGCAACTGGTGCAAACCAGTTGATCTGTGTTTATCTCTGTGCCAACTAGTCGGAGCCAAACAACAAGATTAAAATCGTATTACTTTTGAATCAACAATTAGAAGCAAAGTAGAGCAATATTTTGAAATTTAGGCTCGATTACATTTTTTAGCTAATGTTTATCTTGTTCAGGTTTAGCGTGGAAACTTTGTCAAACATAATACCTAGACCTGTTATTTTTCTATTTGTCGGTTACTTTGTGATCGTTGAATGAATGGTACTTCGACCATAATTTTATGTTTTGCATGACAGGGTGTCCACAGATAGGGAAAACCGGGAATATCGGGAAAAGTCAGGGAATTCGGTATTTCGGGAAAAATCAAGGAATTATCAGGGATTTTGTCAAAAAGTTTAAAGGAATTTTCCGAAATTAAAATGAAACTTTTAATTTTGACAATTAAAAATACCTTGCTACCAAAAATATAAAAATCAGTTTGAAAAAAAAATAGAAAAAAAAAAAAAAAAAACGTCAAAAATTCGGATCGCAATCGCAAGATCGACCACGCAACTTTTCGCATTAAAATTTCCTGACAATCACTGAAACTGCTTCCGTTCAGATTTGCCTCAAATCGCCGATAGAATGACTACATTTTTTCCTCATTTTTCTCTTATATTATAGTAGTCTATCGGCATTATTTACGTTGATATTTGATGGTCATTTTTCTGAACGTTACGATGGTAAAATGGCCGATATTTTCGTGATTATAGAGGGCAAGAAACACGTTCTTGCATGCTGCTCATTTTTGTGATGTGTCACTGACGCTATTTCAGAGATTGCACCTGTCAGCCATGGTACAGTTCTGCTGAAACACGGATTTCAGCATTTTTTGTTGTTGAAATTTCCATCATTCCTGAGATGGGATTCAAAGCTGCATTACAATTTTATTGGGTTTACTTGCTTGTCTGACAACCAAGGAACCTACATACTTTCAGACTTCCCCAAACTTGTGATGTAATGACCACTTTTCTTGCTGATTGCCAGCATCTATCTCTGTTATTTATGCTGGTGTGTGGTGGTTAGTTTCGCAGAACGTTACTCTGATGTTAAGCTTGTTATTGCCGAGATTTTCGCTGCTAAGAAGAGAGCTATCACCGAGATTTACATTCTTGTGATGTTCATTTTAGACCCTATTAATCACTATTCCAAGGTTTGTGCCTCAATAGTTGTCTATATCGCCGAGATTTACGCTTGTGATTGTCAATTTCGTAGATTGTGAAGTCGATAGAATCGCGTCTATTTCAGCGATTTCCATCGATATGTTGGATGCTAACGTTGATATTTACGTTGGTGTGATGGTCATTTTTGCCGATTGTTGCCTTAATGCAGGAATGTGATTGCTTTCGCCGATCTTTCCGCTTTCGTGAATTTTTCTTATTTTTCCACTTATCAAAGTTTTCCCACAATTTTCTCATTGATCTCGGAGATTAAAATTTCCTGACAATCATGGAACCTGCATGCGTTCAGTCTTCCCCAAACCACCGATGGAATTATTATCTCCTCCCCCCTTATTTTTCTGTAATGTTAGACTCTATTGGAATTATTTACATTGGTATGTTACAGCCATTTTGCAGAACGTTACTCTGATGAAATGGCAGTTATTCCTGTAATTATGGCGAGCGTTATCGCCGTTATTACGTTGCTGTGTGATACTCATTTTCGTCGAGTCTTACTCCAAAATAATAGTTACTGACGTTATTGCAGAGGTTTGCATTTGTCGGACATAGTACAGTTCAGCTAAAACGCGAATTTCGACTTTTTCTTTTAATTGAAATTTTGATCATTCCTGAGATCGATACAAATCTGTATTACAATTATGTTGGACTTAAAAGTCTGACAATCACGGAACCTTCTTACTGGGCATTTCGCCTGCACCGGTAAGGGCATTTCTGCCGATTGTTGGTTTAATATAATTGCCGAGATTTGCGCCCGTACGGCGGCCGCTATCACCGATATTTACGTTGAAGTAGCTGTAATTTTCCCTTAGATTTAAGCCGTTTTAACTGAAGCTATTGGCGAGATTCGCGACGTCGTCGTTTTGGTGTCATTCGCCTAGACTTCCGCTGATGTGAAAGCTCTATGTACTAACGTACATAGTGCGTATGTGAGGATCATTTTCATTGTTTGGTTTGAATTAATGATGAATGATTAGAATTTTAATTTAATTTTGCACAAGAAATTAATCCAAATCGTCCCAGTTTTTATTATGTATCCTTATTTAAAATTGTAATTTTAACTGCTATTGAATGTAAAATTGTTTATTTTAACTTGAAAAACAATTTTACATTTTAACTATAGATGTAAGTAATAGTTTAAAGTTAAAGCATTTTTTATGCATAATTGTTTAAAATTAATTGTCTGGGGAAAATGTGTTCATTTTGTAAATATTTTGCTTGAGTATTGTACTTAAACAGCAGCTACAGCTGATCTTAAACAAAAAAGAAAATTTTAAATAATGCAAATAATGAAATTGAACAATTTGGACAACGAAATTATGCAAACTAAAAAGCCAATGAAAATAGTGTAACTCCCCCAATCCAACTACATTTGAAGAATGTTTTTTTTTTTTTTTTTTAAATGCACAAATTGATATATAATTCATAAAATATAAAAAATTTACTTTACGAAAATATTTTAAAGTAATTATTGATTTTTGAAATTTGATTACAATTTCAAGTATTCAGAAAACAAAAATAGTTAATATAATATACAGAGTATTTGTTAAATGTGTGTGTGTGTTTGATCCATTTTGACATGATTTATGGTTTGTCTTTATTTTTAAAATTTTACTTAAGAAAACAGCTTATTAAATCTAAAATTTAATACTAGAGTCCTCTTTTCTTGAGATTAGATTGTAATGAAAAAAAAGTGTGATTTTAAAGTATAATTGCACATGCACAGTACAGGTACACTATACATACACTACACTAAATGAAGCAATTTGGTATTTGTGTCATAAATGTGTAAAGATAAACAGTACATGCATCGTAATTTTCTTTATGATGGTGAATTTGAATGTTCTTTTACTTGAAAGTTTATTATTTATATATATTTTGTCGATAAGTTATAATCAGGGAAAAAATTGGGTGTTACAGGGAATAATCAGGGAAATATCAGGGAATTTTAAAATAACTTTTCTGTGGACACCCTGCATGATCAAGTGTAAAGTTTTGTAGAATTAATATATTTGAATCAGGTAATTTTTGATACCTAAAATGAATGTCAATATGACACAATGCAAATTAGAAGTCTTGCTTAATATTAAAAAGAACCTATCAAAAAAATGAATTGAACAAGGACAAGATATGATGAGAGTTCTTAAAACTTGCTTTTGTATCTTTAAAAATATACTTCAATTTATTAAGAAATGTTTACCAAGTTTATGTTAATGCAATAATAGTACATCAATGACATGCAGTACGAAGGTTAACATTCATGTTTCTGGCCTTGGCAACAGTAAGTATTGGTAGGCAACTGCTGACGTTTGCAAACAATAATTTAATATTCTTGATCATAATTTCTTAAGAACTTTTTGTCATTTTAATGTGACTTGTGTTTACAGTAAATTGAAAAATTCATCTCGGGTAAAAAATGGAATTGAGTCGTGAACATTTTTGAACGATTATTTTTCATAACTTTCAAAGCTGATTATCAAGGCAAGTGTGCTTCAGTGAACTTAATTCTTTATACAGCGATAAAACACCATCCTACAGCACTGTAAAAAAATAGTATAACGAATTCGATCATGGTCGACGTTCGCTCCAGGACGAATTCCGTGAAGGTAGTCCAAAATCGTTTGATGTGCCAGAAAATATTGATGCTGTGCATGAACTGATAAAGAAAGATCGTCAAGGGACATACCGTGAGATGGAGGCATCTTTGAGCATTAGTATGACAAGCATCAATAAGATATTACATGATCCGTAAAAAAAGATTTGTTCGCATTGGATCCCACAAAACTTGACAAAAGATGAAGCGTTGGTGCAAGAAAATGTTGAAAAAATACTTTCAAGGTACATCAAAGGCTGTGTATAAGATCTACACAGGTGACGAATCATGGATCTATGCATATGAGCAAATAGGAATAGACTATGGGTCTTCCAAGACAGCCAAATCCAACAAAAGTTGCTTGCGGAAGAAGCACATCCTATCAAATGGTTGCCTGTTTCTTCAGCATTACCGGTCACGTGGCATTACAACAACGCAGGACGGTCAATTCTGAATGATACATGACTTGCTTTTTCATTTTTAGGCCAGAAATATAAATAGCAACCCTCGTTCGTATTAATTTCTCACACCTTCATTTATTAAAATTTTAGTTTTTAAAATTTTTCCACCACACAAGTTTTTTATTCATTCATCATTCTACATGGCCAATAAATAAATGGCCTTTTTTTTCAGATATTCATTAAAATGGATTTTATTAAAAAACATTTCAAGAAAATAGTGTAAATATTTCAATTTAATAGATTTTGAAGTTACACTTGTTTGGCAAATTTTTCAGGATACATCCAAATTAAAAATAAATCGAAAGGAATTTTTACTTGGTTTTTTAAAAGTATTTATTCACTCACTTTTTTTCATTTCACTGAATTATAAAATTGAAATATTTGTTTAATTAAACGTTTCCTAATTATTTGTTGCTTGATTGATGTCTGTATTTATACAGTGTATGTGGTTAACTGGGCAAAATTTCATTGGTAAAAATGATAAAACTTTTATTAAAACTAGTAGTTGCCTAAAAATATACATAGCGTTTACAAGCTCTTTGGTAAAAAATATTTATGTACAGTATCACAAATTATAAATATTCCAACTATAGTATGATATACAGTATCACATACAATCACAATTGCTGCCACTTTATGTTTTCTTCGAACTTTCCATCCAGCACAGTTGGAGAAATTTAATGCCTATTTTATGAGAATAGGGCAAAATTTTAATATTCACATTCATAATCAAGTAATTAGTAAAGATAATCGGAAATTGAAACTACAAAAACAAAAGGTATGCTATCCTTTACAAAAGTATGTGTTATCCAAGACATCCAAAGTATGTTATCCAATGCAAACACTGGTTGCAAATACAACATATACAATATTAGACAATGGATTATTGAAATGGAAAAATTTCAAAATATATTTGATAGTTTATTAAGACTAATAACCATGATTTTATGAAGTAAATAATAATAAAAGAATATTTTTAAATAATTGAATATTAATGATCAATATTCAATTATTTAAAACTTTTTTTATCATCATTATTCAATTCATGAAATGACACTTATTCATATTCACATACAAAAGGATCAATTTCCATGTTTGTAGTAAAATTCAAGCACTGATGTTTCTGCAAACAATGTTTAAATTTTGTTACAATGATAATCTAAAAAAACTACACTATTATTTTCCCTTCAAATTTTGTTAATGATCTTTCATTACTGTTATTATACATATCATAAAAAATTCACATCTTAAAACAATGCTTCGAGAGACGTTAAGGCTTAAAAAAAAAGCATTTGGTCGATGGGAAAGTGGAATTCCGATGATCCCTCATTTTCTCCATTCTGAGTTTCTTTAACATTTTTTAAATCACATTAAACGTACAAAAGAAATTACCTTTTGTAGAGAAGCATGATTCTCACGACTCCAAGTCCATGACAAGCGAGTTGTCTCCAAACTCTGACATGTCCGAGTACTTCCAGAAGTCCTCGAGCCTAGAGTCCTGGTTGAGGCAGAATGAGCGGAAGTCGCGCATCACTTTACGCATGAAGTTCTCGTCCACGGTGCCAGAGTTCTTCCAGCGCTTGGTAATCATGTAGTTCCACGACCACAGGAACCCAATCTGGAGAACAACACAAATTCATCATTGTAAGAAGTATCATACATTATTGAACGCATTTCAGAATCCCATAAAACAAAAACTAAGAATAATGTGCTTACATGTTTAGCAAGCATATTTTAAGCAATTTTGTGTTACACGTTTGAAAAGGCGACCTCCCTTTGTCACAAGTAGAATATCGAGTCTATATTTAACCTCACACCAAGCCGTTTTTCCTCCAATAACATCAGTGACTTGTCTTTTTAGTTCGAATAGATTAGAAAGAGTGGCAAAGCCTAGCGTACTTAGGCTTGATGAGCCCAATGTACTTCTCATACTAAGAAGATATATAGCTATACTAAACTTCAACTTAACTAGACATCACTTAGACGGTAGATCATGACAGTGCTCATAGGTATTTAATCCATTTTGGCGGCCTGAAAGCATAATTCTCGCCAAACCTTTGTTCTGTACAGGGTTATTGCCTTTTGTTCTGTACAGGGTTATTGTGGTTTGGCGAACATTATGCTTTCACGCCGCCAAAATGGATTAAATACCTATGAGCACTGTCACGATCTACCGTCTAAGTGATGTCTAGTTAAGTTGAAGTTTAGTATACATTATACGCAATTTTACTACAATCAATACTACATATAAACAGCACAGTGTCTTACAGAAGCCTAAAAACAGTCTGAAAAATTGACGTTACAAAAGTCATTAGACTTGATGTCAATAACACGACAGGTTTTAAGCCAAATGCACATAAATGATTGGCATTTGCCAAAAACGTGCTCTACTACTTCAGCTGAGTTTCCATAGCCTCAACACTTTTCCACAGACTTTCATTGTTTTAAGATGTTTTCTAAGACAGTGACCGGCTAACAAACCAATCATAATTTTATAGGACTTCCTGTCGAGTCCCAATATAAATTTTTGTGTTAGGTTTGAGGTTCCTTTTGTAAAGTGTTTGCATTGTCTCATACCTTGAGACTTTTTCCACTCTAGTTCAATTTATTTAATAAGACTTGATCAGAGTAATCCCCTGATATCACATCTTATAACTGGGATAAATGGTGGAGGCTCTGTCACTTCAGTTAAGGGTTTGTTATACGATTATTTTTGTTATTTAAACCATTCTCCCATTTAAACGACAACAGTGGTATTGACTTAACTTTTTTTTTCTCGTTTTATGGAATTCTGAAATGAGTGCAATAATTTATGTTCAACCTGTATACAAATACTTTGAATAAGTGTAAGCAAAACAGTCAGGAATAGTTAAATGAGCATGATATTTTTACACCGTTACCCGTGTACTTATATGAATGATAGTTATTAGACAAAAACTGTTTCAAAACTGACAAACTGAAATAAGTTTTTTTGGAAACCAAATAACTACATTAAAAAAATTCACACACTTGTTCTCGAGTTACAATGAAACTGCAACAATAAATACCCCCCCCCTTCTCCTCGAATAAATATTATTTTACTAGAACCTATAAAAAGTACTATTTTAGATGGAAAAACAATGGGTATATATCATAAGAATTTGTATTTTCTACATCGAAACAACATTAGGATAACAGATACAGAAGAACCATGATTAATTTTTTACTTGCACTTCTTGGTATGTGTACTAATATCGGATATATTTAAAGAAGAAAAAAAGTTTAATTGCAAAGACTCACCTACATGCAAGTCTGATCGCTGTACGTGTTAGCATTTGCAAAACACTTTTTTCTTAATATAACAGTGGTCACAGAAAAGTTAATTGAACATATTAGAAATTGAAATCGGCTATTTATGATTAGCTCAAATATTAAACATTTAAATTTATTTCTTTGTAAGTAATGTATTTTGAAAATAAGATTAATTTTCTGTAAACTATTAATAATTGGTCTAACTTATTCATGACACATTTTTTTACCGGTAAGTTTTGGAATAAAGGAAACTCTAGTTTTTAAACTGCATAATTTTTGCAGGTATTTTGAGACATTTTTTAAGTAGATGTTTTGATAATAAAACTTATAAACACGCTATATATTTTTGAAATCTTCTTAAACATAGCCTTCATTTTGTATCAAACACTGCATTATTTCTTTAGACCGAAAATATGATATTTTAGGGACTTAAATACAAGTTTACTTTAACTGGCTAAACCTTATCTGATAAGCAGTCCAATAACTATCTTTGAAGTGCCATTTGCAAAAATGAAAATTTTTTATAATTAAATTTTTTAGACATCATTTCTTCATGATCTCAGTGGTATGCAAAGATTGGTTGACATCCACATGTTCCAGACATTTCTAAATAGCACCAGCTTAATTAAATTCTGTAGATAATCACTCACCTTTGTGTCAGTTTCAGCATTCATAGCTGAGAGACGTTTGGTACGCACACCACTGAAATGTCTTGTGATGTACTCTTCGTGGGGACTGCTTATTTGGTGCAAGTCCAGAACCTTCAAAATATTAACAAGCATTATAATATTACAATACCAAATTAATAACATTACAATATCAGGGTTCCCACTGTCATTGAAAGTCATTAAAATTGTTTAATATTTTTTAACCTGTTTTCAAGGCCTTAAAAGTGCTTAGAGATGCTTAAAAGTCCTTGAAAACGCTTAGAGGTCCTTAAAAGTCCTTAATTTATGCGGATGTTGTATGCCCAACTGCAAACTTTATAAAATACAACTTTGATTTGCTATCCCTGTGTGACCGCTACTTATCTGCACCGTATCAAAATTATCTGACATATTTGTATTATGCATCCACAAACTTGTAACTTTTTTGGTAGAATATACTTTATTAAACCTTGAACATGACAGCAAAGACTAATAAAACAGTAGGCCAATCAACTTTTTAATAATTCAGAAATGCATAGGCATGGAAATTTTATTTTCATAGAGCTCTATAATGAAAGAAACTTGGTTATTACTAGGCAAGTTTATAAAATTATTGTGTTATTCAGGGGTGAAAACAGTCAAAATGTAAAAAAGAGGAAAACAAATGCAGGTTTATTTTGAACTACAAAAATAGCTGAATAAGAATATATTTATGAACTAATGTGTGTACAGAACAGCAGTGCAGCCAGAATATTTTTCTAATGGAGGTTTTAGGCAAGTTTAGTCTGATTAAAGTTCCCTAAAAATAATAAAATTGAAGAAAAAATGGAACTACTCAGAAAAAAGTGGAAATATGGGTAAAAGCTGATTATTTTCACCCCTGGTTATTAGCTGTGTGGTCCTAAGTTGTTGAGACATGTAAATGTTTGTTTGAGGTTTATATCATAATCATTATGTCAAGTGCTGTCTTATAAATTGCAAAATTTGTTTCACCTAATAGATATTACGTGTCTCTTCTCAGAAGAAACATTGCTACTTCATTCAGTCATTGACTTATACATACTCAATTGCTCGTGACACCATTTCCCTTATGAGTTAAAACAACCTAAATACAAGTTCTTTAAAATGCTTCCACACTTCTTGATTCGTCTTTAGAGGCTACTTCTTTTTATTCATTGGACTGATTTTTATGCTAATCCCATTAATTAAACTTTTGTTTGGAAACTGAAACTGCAAGAAGTCAATCAAACTTCTCCTCCAATGAAATAACTTCGAATTAATCTAGTTGATTGCTGCAGCAAGAAGGTGTGGCTATTTCATTTCTCCCGGTGATCCGAACAGACAGGACTCATTGCTTTCACTTCAATGCAAGAGGACTATGCTCTTTCAATTTCGACTTATACGTAGCGTATGTTTGTGTGGTGCATTATATTTTACTTAAACAGCCCACTGAAATCATCAAATAAAAATCAACTACTTTTCAAGGACCTAAATAATACTTTTAAGGTCCTTCAAAAATTTATTTTCAGGCCCGTCTTTAATGTGTGACTTTACAGCCGCTTTGTCTATATCGCTAATATCAAGATGTTTTGTACACAATTTGCATTTTGCCTTACGAACCGACTTTGATGATGTTAAAATCCATTTTTCATAAGCACTGTACTTTAACCATGTGACAGTTCATCCTGGCATGCGCGTCTCTTCTGCACATCTTTACTGTTGGAAAACGTAAAGTATTTTTATACCCATAGTGTTTATAGGTTTTTCATCATTCAGTCTGATCAGACCAGTTCGTTTACAAAGGTAAACATTGAGTGAACTAGGTTGAGTTGTTTTCAGGAAAGTTAACTTATTTATCATATGCAAATTTCTCTGTGTCTAACTGTAACTGTTCATGTAGAGAATGATATATATAGGCAAGTGTTTTGTATACACTTTCTCTTATCTTTTCTTTTTGTATCCTGTATGTAGTTGTCATCTGTAAATAGTTTCATCTGCATTAAAGATCAGTTTTCTCATATATAATGTTTTTGTTCTCACCTTCTTAACTCGAATAGAAATGCACGTTTAGTTCAGTTTGGACAGCAATTGGTTATGGGCCTTCCTCATTATGCCCGCCAATGCGAACTAACCGCTATGGTGTTGCGGAAATGTCAGCATGTTTAAGTGGGACTTGGTGTTCAACAACGTATTTTTTTTGAGACTGAAGTGATGAACTGACTATTAATATTTGAAAACTGAAGCCAGCTTGTTCTTTTCCTTTATGAAATATCGTCTTTGGTGACCGGAGCATTTTTGAGACGGGGGCCGCAACCCAAGATGGATTCCCATGGCCACCCGATGCCAGCCTTAACGTCCGCCAACTGGGCAACCTGGAAAGTGGACGCTAAAGTTCTGCTCATGCACTATGGGTGCTGGAACTTTATAGAAGGTAATGAAAATCTATTAGAACCACCGAAAGATGATGAAGAAAAAGTTTCTTGGAGGGAAAGGCAAGATTTCAATTTACGGAGAGATAGAGCGTATACTCTCATCTATCAGAATGTAAGCAGTGACCTAAGACCACTAATCTCGGCAACAACCGATGGTGCGGTTGCATGGAAGATTCTAAAAGAACACTATGAGCCAACCACTAGGGCTCGTGTGATACAGCTTCTTGATCAGTTTTTTGAAACAAAGTACCAACAAGGAGAAGAGATCGGAATATTCATTTGTCGAGTAAAGGAGGCCGCCTCTAGATTGCAGGATGCAGGACATCAACTTGAAAATCTTTACATTGGGTTTCAACTGATTCGTTACTTACCTGCAGAATATCAACCAACCGTCCAGCAGATCTACCGTTGGGATGATGGTGACTTTAATGCTAATAAAATTGAATCTGAACTTATTCTCGAATCGAGTCGCTTAGAACTGGTTCGAAATGACTTGAATAGAACTGAGTCAGCTTATATGTCCAGGAAAGCAGATTCTATTGCCAATGAAGTCAAGCCCAGAAGCAAGCAAGGTAAAAATCATTTGAACTCTAATTCTAAGATTGGTTATGTCAAAAAGAAAGAGGTGAAACAAAATGTAAACAAAGGTTATTGTAATAAGTTTAAATCTAAGAATAATAGAATTGGTCCGTGTTTTAGGTGTAAACAATTTGGTCATTTGATAGCTAATTGTGATGCCACACCTAAAGATTTTTCTCATAATACTCTTGCCGAAAGCAGTAATACTGAGTTAAAAATCAAAAATAGTTTTTATGATACGGAATGTAGTTTAACAGAATTTTGTCTTAACCCTGAAGCAGCCAACAGTGGTATTGGGGGAAATGACGAGTGTTGGGTTTTTGATACAGCCGCTACGGCACATTTTTGTAACAACAAAGAGTTGTTTTTGGAATTTCAATCGGTTAAAGACATGCGGATGTCGTTAGCAGTTGGGGAAAAAGATAGTCCAATTGAAGGCATTGGAACTATTCAGTTTAGGGTTAAACTAAAAGGGGAATACAATGAAATTGTATTAAAAAATGTTTTATATAACCCAAATTTAAGACGTAATTTACTGTCAGGGTCAAAATTGGAGAAAGCAGGAGCAAATTTTGTAGGTTCCGAGGGTAAAGTTATGGTCTATGACAAAGACTGGAATGGACTGTTTTATGCAAATCGTAGAGACAATCTATATTTTTTAAAACCTTTCCAGTATGTAACTAAATCTCGTTTGACTAATAATGAAGTAAATTCTGTATGTAATGTTTCATCCCAAAATGCTAATAGTAAGAAAATCGATATTAATGAATTGTGGCATAAAAGGTTCTGTCACGTAAATTGTGAATATGTATCAAATACTAGTAAGAACAACAGTGTAAGGGGACTTCCAAAGTTAAGTGGGCAAATGGAATCGTGTGTTCCTTGTAAGTTAGCAAAAACTAAAAGAGTTTCATTTAAAAGTGTAGGACATGTTAGGTCTAAGCAGCCATTAGAATTGTTACATATGGATGTTTGTGGGCCAATGCCTACGTTGTCTCAGGGAAGAAATAAATACTTTCTGAGTATAATTGACGACTTCTCGCGTAAAGTTGTAGTTTTTCCAATCAAAAACAAGTCTGACGTTTTTCAAATTTTTGTAAGATTTCAAAAGAGAGCCGAACGGTTTCTAAACAAAAAGGTTCTAACTGTTAGAACTGATGGGGGACTTGAATTTTGTAATCGGGAGTTTGACGATTTCTTGGAAAAACAAGGTATTAAACACGAGAAGACTAACCCGTATTCACCAGAAATGAATGGAATTGCGGAACGTTATAATTTAACTGCTTTAGATGGCGTTAAAACTCTTCTGAATTCTAGCGGTTTACCACACAAGTTTTGGGGCGAAGCATTGTTATGTTTCACCTATGTGTGGAATCGGGTGTGCCATAAAGGAAATAGCAAAACGCCGTTTGAGTTGTACTCGGGCAAGAAACCGTCAGTTGCACATTTTAAGACATTCGGGTGTCAAGCTTATGTAGGTGTTCCTAAGCAAATGAGGAAAAAGCTTGATATGAGGGCAAAATTGGGTATTATGATGGGCTATGCTCAGAAAACTAAGGGATATCGTATTTGGCTTAAAGACGAAAATCGGTTAATTGAAACCATAAATGTCAGATTCGATGAGTCAAAAAGTGGGGTGGAAGCGGCACTGGGCCCTAGGTCCCGAAGGTATCCCGAGTTAGATTTTTCAGTACCTGATTACTCGGATGATGAGGATATGGATCCTATAATAGACTCGTTAGCTAGCCGACTTGAACCTCAAACTAAAGTAAATGAGGGGGCTACTAATAGTGCTGATAAGGGTGTAACCAAGTTAACTCCGTGTTTAGAGGTAAATTGGATTAGAAAAGCTGTTCCTAGGAAAACTGGCAGTAGAATTGATATTTATTATGGGATAGAAGGCTCTAATATCAGGTTAAGGTCATTTAATGACGTAATTGGTTATTGTGATCGCAATAATATAGAATGCGATAAAAATCTTTTTAATTTTAGCGGTAAAGATGATTCAACTGGTAAAGTTTCTGAGCTAAACCAACCACCTAATGAAGCTAATTTAATCGAAATAAAAATTCCGAAATCGTATAAAGATGCCGTAAGGTCACCTGAAGCCACTGAGTGGTGTAAGGCTATGGACCAAGAAATACAGGTCATAAATGATCGAAAAGTTTGGGAATTAGTCGAACCACCTAGTGGAGCACAAATTTTGGGAAATAGATGGGTTTTTAATTTAAAAACGAATGAGAAAAATGAAATAGTTCGATATAAAGCGAGATTAGTTGCTCAGGGTTTTTGCCAAGTTAAGGGAGAGTCTTATGAGGAGGTTTTTAGTCCAGTGGTAAACTTTTCTATCGTAAGATTATTCTTTTCTCTTTATGTATGTATGCTAAAGTGGATTCATGTTCAACTAGATGTTAACAATGCTTACTTATATGCTAAAATTAATGAAGTTATATATATGAAACAACCTGCGGGTTATGAAGTAGACAATACCAAAGTATATCTGTTGAGGAAAGCTCTTTATGGACTTCATCAGAGTAGCCGTCAGTGGTTCTTTGAAGTAGATGAAGTATTGCTGAGCTTAAATTTCAGAAAATTAACGTGGTGTAATTGTGTATATCAATTCAATAATCTAATACTTTTATTATATGTCGATGATATAATACTATTTGGTAAATCTAAGAAAGATATTGAGATAGGTATAAATATGTTAAAAAAGAACTTTGACCTCAAAGTACTAGGAAGTACTAAAAAGCTTTTAGGGATTGAATTTGAGGAGTGTATGGATAAACTGTATATTCATCAAAATTCATATATTGATAAAGTGTGTAAATTGTATGATAATTACAGATATCCTATAAGTTCTTTACCTATACCTAAAGGCCAAGTGTTGTCAAAAGCAGATTCTCCAAGTACTAGTATAGAGCTAGAAGAAATGTCGAATATTCCGTATAGAAATCTTATAGGATGTTTGTCATTTATAGCTAGTAGAACCAGGCCAGATATCATGTATGCTGTTAATGTATTATCACAGTTTCAAGAAAATCCTGGTATCTATCACTGGAATAGTTTACTTAAATTATTGGGTTATGTTAAGTATACTTGTGAGTATAAACTTGAACTGTCTAAAACTCAAAACTTGAATATAACATGTTATTCAGATTCTGATTTCGCTGCAAATAGAGATGATCGAGTCTCCATGGGAGGTTATATTGTTTTTCTAGATAAAGCTCCTATTTCCTGGAGAACATTTAAGCAAAAATGTGTAAGTCTGTCGACAATGGAGGCAGAATATGTTACTCTTGCAGAAGCAGCAAAAGAATTGATATGGTTAAAAAATGTTTTAGACAATGAAAGTTTAAGTCTAAATCTTGGTGAATGTATATTATGTGACAACCAAGCTGCTATTGGTTTTTCTAACTCACCAGTTGAAAACCATAGAACTAAGCACATCGATATAAAATATCATTTTTTAAGAAATTTAGTATTGGATAAGACATTTAACTTGAAGTATGTCAAAAGTAAATCTAATTTGGCAGATATCTTTACGAAGCCTTTGACCAAAGATTTGTTGTTTGAATTTTGTAAAAAGGTGTATGAAATGTAAATTTTTGGGGGGGTTTCGATTTAGTGTTTTTGGGGCGTGTCAAATTTTGTAAAGTGAATTTAAGTGATTTTTATTCACGAGTAGTTTGTTTTGTGATTTATGAAACAAAGTGTCTGTAACTGAAATTTAAAATTTTTGGGGGTTTCGATTTAGTGTTTTTCGGGGCATGTCAAAAATTTGTAATGTGAATTTAAGTGATTTTTATTCACGGTGAGGTTGTTGATAGTTTTGATCAATTTGGAGCTAATGGTAAAAAGAATTGCATTGAAAAGCTTTTGTGTTTTGGATAATAAAATTTTGTTTTGTTAGTTTAAGTAAGTTACTTTGCTACTGGATAAAATTCTCTTTCTCTAGTTGTAGAGATGTTTTTCTTTCTTGCTCTTGACTCTACGTTGATCACATTAAGTCATGTATTTGATTAGAAGTTTTTCTTCGTGTATATTCATTTAGTGACTGTGTTTTCATTTCTGCATGAACTTATTGTTTGTTTCTAGATGAATAGTATTTGCATATGTTCTCTTTAAGATTTGTTTTGGTAAATGAATTATGTAATTGCCAACTAAAGATGAAAAAGGGGGCCGATTGTTGGAAAACGTAAAGTATTTTTATACCCATAGTGTTTATAGGTTTTTCATCATTCAGTCTGATCAGACCAGTTCGTTTACAAAGGTAAACATTGAGTGAACTAGGTTGAGTTGTTTTCAGGAAAGTTAACTTATTTATCATATGCAAATTTCTCTGTGTCTAACTGTAACTGTTCATGTAGAGAATGATATATATAGGCAAGTGTTTTGTATACACTTTCTCTTCTCTTTTCTTTTTGTATCCTGTATGTAGTTGTCATCTGTAAATAGTTTCATCTGCATTAAAGATCAGTTTTCTCATATATAATGTTTTTGTTCTCACCTTCTTAACTCGAATAGAAATGCACGTTTAGTTCAGTTTGGACAACATTTACCATGATTGGTTAGCCACAACATCGGCGAGAGCGCATGTCCAGGCTGCCTGGTAGATAAAAGCAGCTGGTTAAGGGCTCTTCGGGGCTTGCTTGTTGATTTAGTAGCTTAGTTTACTGTTTAGGCTCAGTTAGCCTGTAGGATACGCCAAGTTGGTGTTCGGGTTACCGCTGGTCGATGGACCTGGCAAGAAGTGTACTCGAAAAGCTGTCACCGCCTTGGAATCGCTGCCGCAACCAGCCCCGGTAAGAGTAGGAAGTTCATTACTTTTCCCCCCTCGGTGTGGCGGCCCGTTGCTTATGCTTGCAGTGTAGACAATAAACCTAATGCAATCTTTGAACTCGCCTCTGTATTTCTTGGTGACCAGAGTGAGTGACAACCATAGCACAATAAATGTGAATGTTTTGAGCATAGAATTGGCAAGTTGCTTCGATTAAAAAAAAATACAGCAATCATTGGTTGCAAACTTTTTGGCTCGGAAAACAAATACTGCTCTCATGTGTTCGTCTCACAGAGATATAGTGTGTAACAAAAACTTTGTTTGAATCCCTCTTCACCAATCGGCAAATACAAACCAAACGACGGACAAGTTGACGCAGATATACTACAAAAATATCAGAAAATTCCAGTGCAGCACGGATAAGAAGAGATCCCACAGGGATAAACAAGTCAGAGTTGAATTTCGATAAATATTGTAATCGAGTACACAACATCAGCAAAAATTAAGGACTTTTAAAAACCTCAAGCATTTTCAAGTACTTTTAACACTAGAATTACCAGACCAGTCATTTTGACTGGTCGTGCAATTTCAATTCAAAATTCCTACTGCATGTAACATTTCCTTTTAGAAATGATGTTATGACTTTTGTAGCTATAAGTAGAGAATACATTTTATGAACTTAATGTTACTTTATATGTATATACGTAACAAATTTATTTTTTTGTTATTGACACTTACCAGTACCAGTCAAAATGACTGATGCATGTTTCTATGAAGAAATACTGTGATGAAATGACATTGGAACAGCTATAACAATTGAATAAAGGATAGAACTGTAACAACCAATATTTTTTTACAAGTATTCCTTTGGCGTTAAAATTAAGATCGAAAAATACTTTGTTGGTTGAAACAATACGCGCAAACAAGAGGGAACTGCTGATAATTGGCCAACTGAAAAAAGACAGCATGGCTCGTTTCTCAACGTTGTTGTACCAATCCAATGGATGCACACTTACCGTTTACAAGAGCAAACCAAATGAAAAAGTACTTATACAAAGTACAAAACATAAACACGTCAAAATTGGTAAAACTGCTAAGAAATTACCTGAAACTGTATTGTTTTATAATAGAACTAAATTTGGCATCGATGTCACTGATCAAATGGCATGAAAATATTTTGTGAAATCAGGTTCCAGAAGGTGGCCACTTTAAATCTTTTTCAATATTATAGATTTAGTCGGAATAAATTGCTAGATATTATACAAAAATAGAACAGGAGAAAATATCTAATGGAAAGACTTTCTGTTTTGATTAGCACAAGAACTTGCTTCAGAATATCAGACTTCAAGGTAAAAACCACAAGAAGCTGATATGCCAACTACAAGTGGCACGGTTCCTGTGCGCAAATGGTGTCAAATAGGATATTGCAATAACAATAAGACTACAAATATATGCAATACATGCAAAAAAAGTATGCCGAAAGTGTATACCTAGTAAAATAGAAATTGTGACCGATAAACAGTGAACAATTAAGCGTTTTGTTATTTAATAATGTCTATAAATCTATTTCAATCAGTATTGTTCAACTTTTTTTGTCCTTTTTAAGAGTGAATAAAGACTGGAAGCCTCAATAAGCATTTTTCTTATACACCAGTCATTCTGACGGGTTTCGGTAGAAATAGGTATATTTAAATAGCTGGTAAATTTAGTGTTAAGGCCTGGAAAGCAAGTTAAAAAATATTAAGCATTTTTAATGACCGTGTGAACCCCGTTAAATATTCACCTAAAAGATTCCGATTAATGATTTTAACACCATCATCACCGAAACATCATACAAATACATTTGAATAAACTAAAAAATACTACCAACCAGGTTCTTTCCATTTGTCTTTTTGGGCTCCTTGGGTCTTACAGGAAGCATAACGAACATGCTCCCGCTAACGTGGACATATTGCGGAGGGGCGGATGAGATGGGATTGCGATAGGGGATGAAGCCGAACTTGCACAAGATCTTCTCCTGGAGTTTCAGCAGACCCTCCTCTGCAATCAAGAGAGCAAAAAGTCATCTGAGGTGGAAGGATGTTAGAGATAGGAAAGGCTATGTAGACAAGAACTGCTTGCAAGGGTTTGTTAGAATTTTTACTAGGTCCTCTGTGAGTATATATGACTTTTAAAAGAAATTGTGGAAAAAAATAATTTTTAACTAATTTTGTGAAAAATATAAAACTTTATTTCATAAAGAAAACATATCAAAGAACATAATTTTTTTTTTTTAAATTTTTTTTCAAAGGAGACGAATTTCTATCAATTTAGATTGATGGTCTAAGTATGAACAGTTTCAATTGGTGATGCCATTATTCAAATGAAAACATACATTAATAAAATATGCAAATATCTATGTTTAGTTTACCTTTATTACCTGGAACTTGGCTACGCAGCTTAAGAATCAAGCATATGCATATCCCGATTTTTTTTTTAGTCGTGGAAAACAACTAAGATTTATTTTGTTTTGGACACTAACTCAACAGGTTTTCATTTCAAAATTACCAATGCTTTGGATGAGCATTTAAACATCTTTAGGTAGACACAAACATATCTGTATGCAAGTGTCATTTGCATCAGAAAACAACCAAAAATAAAAGATTTTTTTTTCTAAATGACACCTTTTTCTGTAAAATAAACTTATGTTTATATCTTTTTAGGTATAGTAAAACTTTAATTAATATTTTCATTTTGCCAGATAGTGAAAAAGTCATAAAAAGCTAATGGTATACACATTGTGCCTTGTCTATTACCCATAAAAAATAACTAATTCATCAGTTGTTATTAATTCAGTGTACAAAGAGTGCCCAGCATTGACAAAAGTGTTGCCACAGCAATAAATATATTTAATTCTTAGTAAAAACCTAAAATCACCAAGCGGTTAAATTCCTAATTACTACTTAGTAGCTACTACTTAGTACTTTTATTAGCTGATGAATGAATATAGTTATAAATGATTTATGAATATACTTACTTATAAAATTATTTAAATAAAGTAAAATTTAGATATCTAAATAAAATCAAACATGTTCACTTTGTCCAATGGTGAAAGAATCATCATACACATTCGTTGAGCAAAATGCTCAAATTGCAAGAGTGAAACCTCTCTATAACAATATTTTTCTAAGCCCTTGCGATATAGTTATGGGTTTTTATACAATACGATAACATGTATTTAACAATATATTTCTACATCCCTACCGCAGCATTATAAACCGGTTTTACTGCACTTAGATAAAAAATATATATATATATCTATTACATTGTAACGGATTGAATTATTGGTGCTAATATTTTTAGTGTAAAAAGACAGAAATCCTCTCTCCAGTACAGATTATACATTTGTAATACTTTTTTTATAAGGCCAAAAGTTTTGCAATAGAAATTCAGGTTTACAACACATTTGAAACACATAGTGATGTTTAAATATTTATGATCTGATTCGAAATGATAAGCCTTTTTTAAAATCAATGAAATTTCAGTTTTGGTTCCTTAAGTCTAAGAAGAAGCTTATACAAAGGCAATGTCTCCTAAATGACTTCTGCTGTTCCAACAACGAGCCATTTCTGGGGCTGTAAGTCAAATCATAGCTACATACTAGCATCCTATATAAAAATGCATCCTCAAATGTTACTCAACTCTGTGTTAAAATCTAAAATGCCTTCTTGTAAGTCAATCTCCTTCCTTTATTTGATACTATTGAAGTGTCAAAGAATCAACACAAATGTAATATACAAACTCTGTAGCACAAACTCACCATCTAAACTCTGCACTGAAGTCTCTATGAGGCACGAGAGGTCAAGTGGGATGAAGATTGGTCCCCGCAGTGGGTCAGAGTCGTTGGAGAAGGGCAAGGCAAAGGGGTCGCTGGGGATGGGCACCAGCTGGAAACCATATTGGTTGGACTTGCGGGCCCAACTCTGGACCTGAAAGAATGGAGGAAAACCATGAAACATGAGTAAGGTCAAAGATGTCTAATGAATGAGGTTCTATTACTAAAAACATGGGTACGTTGAAGATGTCTAATGAACGAGGTTCTATTGTTGAAAACATGGGTAAGATCAAGATGTCTAATGAACGAGGTTCTATCGCTGAAAACATGAATAAGGTGGTCAAGGTGTTTAATGAAATAAGTTCTATCATTGAAAACGAGTAGGCTGAAGATGTCTAATGAATGAGGTTCTATCTCACAATCTAAATGAATGAGGTTTAATTGCTGAAATAAACAAGTTGGATAGTGGCATTCACTAAAAGGCTTCTTCTACATATGAGTTTCTATTTTGGTGCATCAGGTTGTGACTTATTGGTGATATCATCCAGGTATAGCACATAAATGAGAATTTCAAAAATTCTTATCATATTTTTTACTTTGATGTATGTGAAACTGCTTATAGAAGCAGATATGCAAGGCATGTACAACTTGTTGGCTTTTAATGACTGAAATCTCTCCTAGTTGAGGCTGATAACATTTGATAACAAAAACAATGTAATTAGGAGTATTCTTCAACTGAGAAAGCTCTAGAATAGTAGCTATAACTTTTATGCAATTCGAGGAAGTGTTAAAATTTAAATTTTTAACTTTAATTTTTAACTTTTACTGATGCTACAGTCACTACTTGTACAGATTTTGTGACGTTGAATTCAACTGAACTAGTGGCACACTTATTTGGAAAATGCTACTCCTCCAAGGGGTTAAGGTCCAAATCCTGTGATGTTATAGACCTAAGTCTTATGACCTTTGCAATGTCTTCTTATCAGACTGTTAGAATTTCGGTAAGATTATAGAACTGTTTAGTATACCATATTCTAAACATTTACAATTGTACGAGAGGACATTGGGCCAAATTACACATGGCTTTGCCAATTACAATAAAAACCAATTCATATTAATTTTCAAAAAAATAACTTGGAATGTTTCAATCTTTAGTCACGATGTGTTTATTCTTTTCTCAAATCGTACCAGTTCTGCCGCCTTGTTTCCAGTTGCCACCATCCACTCCACGACAACCTCGAATGTCTCGTAGGGGCGGTAGATGTTCTGGTAGCGCAACTGTCCCCACTCCTGCCGACCACTCTTCATCCCCTGGTCGATCTGCACATTGCAACTCTTGAATTTCAGTTCTGCTAAAGACAATCACTGGGTAACAAAACATTCCAATAACATATGGTTAGAAAAGTAAGACTTAACTGCGTTATTGATGTATAGGGGCAACGTAGTATAAAAATTTGTGAAGGAGTCGAAAGAAAATGTTGAGAATGAATATTAAAAGCATTATTTTTTTTGTCTTATATCTTTGTCCCATTATAAATGACATAAAAAAAAATCAATATAAAATTGAATACTCCTTTGCAGATTTGGAGTACAATTCTTTTACCTTAAGAGATCTAAACATAATTCACAATGTTAAAAACATTTAAATTATTTAAAAACTAAATTATTCTTTCATAATGACACAGTATGAAGACACAAACTACATATTCATACTGTAACATTTGAAAACTGAACACCTTAGTTTCATACATGTTAACCAAGTTTCAATTAGTAAAACATCACATATTTAGTACTGGTCATTTTCAATAAGTATGTGTTCACATTCAATATAAGTTTAATTATTTAACTTTTAAAGGAATTCGACTTCTCAGATATGCATCGGACTACATAATTATAACAGCATTAAAGTTACAGATAATTTCCATACCCCAAATACTCCCTGCATAATTTATGAGCTCCACTATCATCTTACACACAATTGAGCAAACAGATCGGGTTGGTTGCATTAGATATTTCAAGGAGAAAGAGGTACACAAGGGCAATACTAGCCAAAACATTTACACAACCAAAATTTAAACTGCTAAACATCAAGGCATTTAAGATGAAACTAACCTACATAAGCATATTGAATGAGAGAAAACATGAAAAACTCATACCAAGAAGCCTGACAATCAACAAGAAACCATATTGGGCAATTTCTGTAGTCCCTATTATTTTTTAGTAAAAGTTTTGTTGAGATGAGAAACAGCCATAGTAGCAGAACTTGTCGTTAATTAAAAACACATTCAACAGAGGATCAGGGTTACCACTCTTATTGAAGAAAAAAATTCAAGGACTGTTTAAGAAAATTTAAGGACCTTTTTAGGAAAATTTAAGGACCTGTTTAGGAAAATTTAAGGACCTTTTTAGGAAAAATTTAACAACCTTTTTAAGAAAATTCAAGGACCCTTTTAGGAAAATTCAAAGACTATAAAATTACATACTTTAGACATAAAAGTACAAAACAGAGGTGAAAAAAATAGAACTGGAGATAATCAGAGGTTGCTTAAAAATTGAAGGACCTTATCCTTTTTCAAGGACCAAATTTCATCAAAAAAATTTCAAGGACTTTCAAGGACCGTGGGAACCCTGGAGGATGATTCTTAGTGCTAATCACAGTACATTCTTTTTACACATAGCAAGGATGAAAATATTCAAAATGTAAAAAAAGAGGAAAATACAAGCAGCGTTATTTTGAACTGCAAAAATAACTGAATATTTGGGTGCTTACAGATTACAAGACCAGCCAAAACTTTTCTGAGTGTGTTTTAGACAAGTTTAAATCTGATAGTCCACTAAAAGTAACATAAAATTGTAGAAAAGGTAAAACTCAGAAAAAAAAGTAGAAATCTGCGTAAATGCGGAAGATTTTCACCCTTGACACATAGTCTGGCAAGACAATGTTGCAATATCGCAGGCTTTCTTTCAAGGGGCCTATAAATGACTCAAATCCAGCACATGTGAAAACAATTATTATTGTGATTATAAATGCAGAGCTTCTCCAACGGTTTCTTATTGTATATCTAAAGCATTTTTCCTTCTTAAAATGTCATTTTACAATTTTATGCTTTAATTTAACTGATTATTTATAGTAATCTTCAACCTACTTCATGTTGGGGTCAATTTTTATTCGATTAAATTCTACTGTAAGAGAAGGGCTGAATAACAGGAGATGAATTAACAATCGGTTTTCCAGTATATGTCCCCTGTTAGTATTTCTCGTATTTTGGTAATATTCCCCGGGACCAGTCTGTGAGTGGAACCATTTCGGAAGAGACGCCGTGTATCCCTACGTGGTTGATGACTCATCATGAGACCGGAGCACCTCCTCTGGTTTCCCGCCTAAAAGGAAGGCTTGTGATTGGCGGAGAGTAGTGCAGGTCAGCAGAAATCGTGTTTCTCCTGAAGTTTTTTTGGTTGCTGTCTCCATGGCGAGCGGTTGTGTGTTGGTTCTCTGCTCTTGTGAATGGAATACGTTGGAAGGAGTTGCTTTGGCAAAATGGCGCTAGTAAGGCGTCGTCGTTAAATCCCGGCGTTTAGTTCCTGGAGGAGGGAAGGCACTAGAGATGAAGCCACACCGACTACCTGGACTTTTTTTTTGTTTTAATCAGCTTTTTCCGGGGCGATGTCAGCTGATACGTTGTTCCAGCGGTAACGTCAGAACTCTCAATCTCTAAGAGTTGTAGGTTTTTCTTCATTTGGCTATTGCTGAGTCGTAAAGGGCTGTAATACATCTACATCCTTTCAACATTGTTTTCCGCATCCAGGGCAGCCAGTCATCTACATCCTTTCAACATCGTTTTCCGCATCAAGGGCAGCCGTACATCTACATCCTTTCAACATCGTTTTCCGCATTGAGGGTCGCCGTATATCTACATCCTCTCAATATTGTTTTTTGAACCGTGAGGTGCAGCCGTACATCTACATCCTTGCAACAACATTTCCCGCATCGAGTTTCCTCCTGTGATGAGCGACGTCCTTCCAAATCCATCCTTCCCAATTACCTGAGCCGAGATAGGCAGTCAACCACATAAATTCCTAGCTGTTTCATTCCGGTAACGTCATCATTCTCCTGTAAATACTTCCTTCAAATAGACGTACCAGACCTTCTTTCATGCCGCCAGTCCCTGTGGTTCCCTGACCCTAAGTTTTTGCGAGTGAACCATCAGGTTCCTCGGCGTCCTGACTTAGGAGTTCATCTTTCGACTTCCCTGATCTCCTGGAATCATTCCTTTCCTGGTGGACTTTCCCCTCTTCTCCAAGAGTATTATAGGCCTGACTCAGATTCGCAACTCTCTCCATGTCGTCTAGTGAGTGACCATCAACCTTCGCCGGTCAAGCGTCCAGCATCCCCTGGAAGACATTTCATCCCCTCAGTAGACGGATAGGTCTATTTCAGGTGTCTTTCCTTTCTCCTTAGTGGAAATGTCTCAAATTTTAGTAATCCTTTAATTTTTTAATTTCCCGAGTTCACTTCTTGGTACTTAAATTTAATTTGAGTATTTACAGATACAGTACGTTTAAGGTTAGTAATTTTTACTTAGTTTCCCTGGTGTTCAGCCCTTTTCGATTTAATTAATCTTGTGTAATTGATTGCTTTAATTTCTCTCGATCATGAAATTTTGTGAAATACCATTTCTGTAGTAGTGATTAATTGAATTAATATTTACTTCTTATTTCCTTTCTTACTTGAATACTTGGACAGTTGTTCGTTTCCTCGTCTTTTTTTTTAGTTACACTCTGTATATCTAGATATGTGTAAATTTTTAGGTCTAAGTTTGAGGTGAGAACCAGTGTCTTGTATTGGGTAAATTTTTCAATGATGACACAACACAATGTAATAAGTATGTGGAGGAATAATGGTTAGGAGAAACCAAACTTCACAGTATCCAAACCATGAGACCTCTTTTATACTCACTGGATTTAGATAAGTAGGGTGTGCACCATATGTCCTCATCAGATGGGAAGTTGTACTCTATTGGTTGCAACACGGCAAAAGAAGGACTTAACTCAACTTCCATCCATTCCCGCTCGAAGAGGTAGATGGCCTCGCTCTCCCGAAGATCGTTCTTGTCCCAAGCTGAAAAAAAAAACATTTTCTTTTGAAGACACTCATATAAGTAAAAATAAATACGAAAATGACAGTTAATTACAGGCTAAGGTCCATTAAGCTTTTTGATCCAGTTTAATAACTGTTTACAATTACCTAATGTAGATTCAGATCTGTCTTTTAAAACTACAGTAAAACTTTGTCAACTTGAAGTCGATAGGCTGTCAATATTTTTTGAGTTAATTGAATTTCGTGATAACCATCTAACACTTCTTTCATCTAACTAGTGAATATTTAAAATAAAACCCTCTATAAGCTATATTTATATTTAATACTGTTGATTTATAGAACATTTATATTGCAATACTTATACTTAGTACAATAGTTTAAACATGGTGCATAAATTATTTTTGAAAACAAAATTCAAGGCCTTTTTCAAGGGTGTTACAAAAAAAATAATCAAGGACCTATTTTACTGTTGCAGAGTCAATACCAAAATTGAATTTTTATACTTTATTTAGTTAATGAATTTGTAAGAAGTTTAAAATATATAAAATTTTACTAAACAGCAACGATGTAACCATATGTATTTATTGACATAATGCATGAGTTATCTGTTATCAATAATATTCGGAAACCTGCTAGGACAGGAATTTTACGGTTTTTGAATTTAAAATGAGAAATTCAAGGAATTTCCATCCCTTTTTGGAAATAATCTAATTTTTTCAGGCTATAAAACCTTGGGAAAAGAATGAAATGTAAGGCTTTTCAGGTTTTCCAGGCCATGTATGCATCCTGTTTGAAAAGATCTGTTTACATACCATGTAACAAAAAATTTGAATGTATTAACCTGTAACTTATTTTTAAAAGCAGTCTGTTAATGATTTTTACTTTGTTTTTATTAAAACATTTAAAACAAAAATGTTTTTACCTCCGCTTTATTGTTCTGGAAGGAAAACCTAAATTTTACTGTATTGGAAGTTGATTTTTACGTTAAACAAGATTTTGTGTTAAGCAATTTTAAAGTAAAGGAGTTTGACAGTATTTCCTTTTGTAGAGTTCATATTGTGGTCTGGCATTTATTAACTACCCTAGTGTAATGTAAAAACACACACACACACTGTATTGAAGTTCTGATTGTTCACACTGATTGTTCACATTGTATTGAAGCAATATGAGCTTTTGGTGATGTTTTATTAATCCACAGGCAAAGCCAAAACAGTTTTATTAGTGCATTTTTAACCTTGACTGAAATATACTATCAAGATTCAGACATCTTAGGTAGGTTTAGCTGCTTGTAGAAGTATGTCCACTGTTAGCTTTCAAAGTAAAAAATAAAAAATATAATAAAATCTTATTATCCTTTTCACTTTTTATTATATGTATCCCCTTTATAAACTCATTGAAAAAGTTGTAGGCATATACCTATGCATTTTTAATCATGAGTAAGTTGATTTACTATAAAGAATAATTACTTGATTCATTATTTTAACTTGCCATTTATTGTAACTAGTATGATAGTTTTATATAATAAAATATATACATACAACAGTATACTTGACTTTACTCTAAGTTAAAACCTAAATTATTTTAATACTCTCACAAAATGATCTACTCAATGTGCTAGTATTTAATACCTACAACAGTATTTAATACCTACAACAGTATTTAAATTCTCCAACATGAGTATAATGTTAACTAACAATTATATTATTTCACATTGAAAAAGCAACTACCCTTTTTCGAAATTAGTGTAAAGTTAACTACAGTATCTATCAGGCATCTGATTTTCAAACAACTACCTTTATAGTTTGAAAATAATTTTTTTTTAAAGTTAAAACTTTGGTTACCTTTATTCATTTCTGGATCATTGGATGAACCTACATAATACATATAAAAACCATACGTAAAAGAATGCGACTTTGCTCTGGACACATGACAGATAAGATCTTTATCAACAAAACCCTAAAAAAAAAAAAAAAAAAATACAAACGTTAGAGCAATTCTTTGTAAACTAATATGGACTTTAGATAGAAAAATAATTATTTTAACTTGATCAAATATACATTTAAAAGCCACTGACGTACAGGACACGGATGTGTCCCCAGCGTTGGGGGCTTATAAATGTATATTTGGAGTAGTTAAAATAATTATTTTCCCCTGTAACTTTAGAACCAATATTAAATAAAAAAAACATAACTACTAGATTCATCATAATTTTGCAATTCTAATTTAGTTACAAGCAGAAAAAAAAGAATGCAAAATGAAAAAAAAATTGTCCATCAGTTAAAATCAGTTTGAATTGACACAATAATCAAAAGATAAACTTTAAAAAACGGTAAGTGGTTGGTGTATATAAAAAAAAAGATTTTTTTTTCCTTCTGTATCCTAAAAAAAGTTGTTTCTTTAAGACAACAGGCCGGCTAACATCAGTGTACAATAATCAACATATCATAATATTTACGATGCACGTTACCCCAACACCATTTTCAAATATTAGTTCAAATTCTGGCAAGGGACACTTCAAAGACTACAATTATTTAACACATGAGCTTAGACGTATCACTGTTTTCTATTTGGTATAAAACTTATCTCACAACCTTTTTATACAGTTTAAAATAACTGTCAAACAAGTCCCTAAAACACCCCATTGACACTTGGTGGATTTTTTTTTCCTGCAGTCTTTTCCCTTTCATTTATCAAAATCTTGTATATAAGTCGAAAATCGGAGGAAAAACTTCACTCATTTCTCGTCTAAAACAGGTTTTAGACTGGTTGATCATCTGCACGTTGACGTCTCAAGCAAAAGTGGCTTTTTCCCACCAAATCACAAAGTGAAAAACTAAATATTTTTTTAAATTATCTATCCGAGCTCATATTTTTGAAAGAATGGTATTGTTTTTCATGATTTTTTCACAACTTTTATTTAAAAATAAAACCAAAAAACGTGAAAGTTCCTCATTGAAACTTTTCCAAAATAAGATATGTTAACTATGAAGAACAGAGTTCTCTTCTCCACTACGTGCCTGAAAAAACTATATGACGAAGCTTTCAGTAAGGAGGTTTTCATCAAGAATAAATAAAGGAATAACTTAACTGAATCTCATTTGGACAATTTATGAAAATTAACTGCAACAAATACTCCGAAAGACGTCGACTCGATCATAAAATAAACTGAACAATTTCGATCACCCTCGTTTTACAAGTCACAATTGATATAGACTAAAACAGAATAATCTGGAAAAATACAGTTTAAATAATTTTATTAAAAGTTAGGTCAAGTTGCATTGTTACATGGAAACAAACAATCACTTCTTTTTTAGGCTTTGATTTACTAATAATGAAATTTTTTATTTTTTTAATCATTTAAAAAGAAAAAGAATCATTTCAATTGTAATTTTATTAAGATAAAAAAAAATATACTTTTTCCAGTTTTCAGAAATGCTATATACAGGATTTCCGCCAAAATAAAATACCACAAATCCATGACTTTCCAAGACTGAAGCAAATAATTTTCCATGACTCAAGAAATCAAATATTAAATAATAATAACCCATATGAATTTTACTAACACAAACATAGTAAGTATATCAATGTACCATAAAATGATTTTTATAAAGTTTTATTTTAAATTAAGTAAAAAATCCTTGTTTCAGTAACTTCCAAATCAGAAGAAAAATAATTTTCCATTCTATGATATTTCAGTGTTAAAAAAGCTAATCAATCATTAATAACAAAGAAATATTCAAAGATAGAATAAGTCAATAATAATAAATTATATAATCAAAAATCAAATGCATTGATATCAACAATGCAAAACAGAAGAAAGAATATGGAGAAAAGAATCAAAATAATGTAAACACAAGCTTATGATTTCACAAGCTTTATCATTATTCATTTCAGTTCTCATATTATGAATTTTTTTTCACCTATGAGACCTTACTCGTGTGATGTCCCAAATTTGGAGTTCAGAAATGTTTTCATTGGCCATGGTTTTTAACTGTGACCGTTGTTTCCATCAAAATATAAATAAAAACATAGATGAATTTTCGATGAGCTGAATAGCGATCACAGCATTTAAGACGTCACAGTTATGTGATCTTACTTAAAATGTATAGAAATCTATGAAATTCACAGTATTTCCATGACTTATGGCTCAAAATCATGACATTCCATGACAAAATTTACCCTATGTCTAAATTCATGACTTTCCATGATATTTCCTGACTTTCCATACGCGCGGAAACCCTGTAAATATTGTTAAATTGATAATAATTAAAGATACATATTTTGGTGCATCCGGTCTGCGAAAAGCTCCAACATGTCATACTCTCAAAGTTAGTGGCAAACGCTGTTATAAAGAAGATTATAACAAGCTTTAGTTTTACTATACTTAACTTTTATTACAACCCTTGTGACATACAGATAGACATAACCATAATACATTGACATGTAAAAGGTTAATATAACTTCTCACCTGTAGCAGTTTAATGGCTTGCTGCTCTACCAGAATACCTTCAACATGTTCAATCAACCAACTGACGGCTTCAGAACTGATGAAGGTATAATTGGACCAACCAACTTTCGCCAGAAAATTCAGACCATCCCTGAAAAGGATACCATGTTCAATTGTCCAGTATAACAGTAGTATTGAGCAATTACAAAAAATTTACACAATTTTTATACTAAACAATGAACACTAAATAAGAAAAAATTATATATCAATTTTATTTTAACTTCTAATTGACACCATTGTTTGGGTATATTACTATTAATTATAAATATACTATTAGTGCATATTTTTTTGTGTTAGATGAGATCACACAAAGAATATCCATAAAACTAATAACTTATTCAATAAAAATAACAAATTAATAATAGCAATATAAATTTGAATAACAATTAAACTATATAACAATACATGACTAAAATTTGAGTATTTAGTGATTAAAACTAGATTGCATAAACATTGTCATGGTTATGTAATTTTTAATATAATGCAACACTTAATTTAATGTGTGCAAAAATCAACTTAATATCTATCAGAAGAAAGCTAGACAGGGTGTTCACACATCGGGAAAAGTCATGAAGTTCAGCATTTTGGGAATTATCAGGGATTTTGTCAAAAAGTTTACAGGAATCGGAAAATTTTCCAAAATTAAACTGAAACTTTTAATTTTGATAATTGAAGATACACTGCTAGCAAAAATACCAAAAACAATTTGTAAAAAAATTAGAAAAAGTTTTTAAAACGAAACACAACAAAAATTCAAACTCAAGAACGATCACGTAATTTCTCGCATTAAAATTTCCGGACTTTTCCTGAACCTGCATAAGTTCTTCAAATCTCCGATGGAAAGCCTACATTTTCCCCTTATTTTTCTTTTACGTTATAGTCTATCGACATCATTTATGTTGGTATGTGATGGTCATTTTTCTGAATGTTCCGGTGATAAAATGGCCGATATTTTCGTGATTATAGAGGGCGCTATCGCCGCGAATAACATTCTTACGTGCTGCTCATTTTCGTGGTGTGTCACTGACGATATTTCAAAGATTGCACCTGTCAGCCATGGGACAGTTTTGCTGAAGCACGGATTTCAGCTCTTTTTTGGTTGAAATTTCGATTATTCTCGAGACAGATAGAAAACTGTATTACATTTTTATTGGGTCTACTTGCTTGTCTCACAACCAAGGAACATGCATACGTTCAGACTCCCCCAAACTTCTGATGTAATGACAATTTTTCTCGCTGATTGGCAGCATCTATCGATATTGTTTATGTTGGTGTGTGGTGGTTAGTTTCGCCGATTTGTTGCGCTGTTACTGCTGAGATTTACATTGTTGTGATATTCCTTTTAGTCACTGTTCCGACGTTTTGCGCCTCAAGGGTTGTCGCTATCATCGAGATTTAAGGTTGTGATTGTCAATTTCGTAGGTTGTGACATCGATATAATCCCCTCTATTTCAGCGACTTCCACCGATATATTGGATGCTAACGTTTATATTTACGTTGGTGTGATGGTCATTTTTGCTGATTGTTGCCTTAATGCAGGGATGTGATTGCTTCTGCCGACTGGCGGAAAGAATCAAAGTAAAGATTTTTTTTTTAATTTATTATTTTTCCGCTTTCTTGAATTTTTCTACCTATAAAAGTTTTCCTACAATTTTCCCATTGATCTCATAGAGTTTAAAATTTCCTGACAATCATGGAACCTGCATGCATTCAGACTTCTCCAACCCCCCGATGGAATTACTGTCCCCTCCCCTTATTTTTCTGTAATGTTTTAGACTCTATCGGAATTATCTACGTTGGTATGTGATAGCCATTTTGCTGAATGTTATGCTGATAAAATGGCCGTTATTCCAGTGATTATGGTGAGTGATTATAACATTACTGTGTGATGCTTATTCTCGTCAAGTCTTATTCCAAAAATAATAGTTAGTAGCGTTATTGCAAAAGTTTGCACCTGTCGAACATAGTACAGTTCAGCTAAAACGCGAATTTCGACTCTTTTCTTTTAATTGAAATTTCGATCATTCCTGAGGTTGATACTAATCTGCCTTACAATTTTGTTAGGCTTGCTTACAAGTCTGACAATGACGGAACCTGCTTACCGGGTATTTTGTCTGCACAGGTACAGGAATTTTTTATGATTGTTGGTTTAATGTAATTGCCGAGATTTGCGCCGGTACGGTGGCAGCTATCACCAATATTTACGTTGGAGTACCCGTAATTTTCACTTAGGTTTAAGTCGTTTTAACTGCAGCTATTGGCGAGCTTTGCAACATTGTTTTGGTGTCATTCGCCTAGATCTGACAGCCGCTATGTACATGATGATTAGTGTGTTTGTGAGGATTGTTTTCACCATTTGGTTTGAATTAATGCTGAATGATTAGAATTTTAAATGAATTTTGAACAAGAAATTAATCCTAACTGTCCCAGTTTTTACTATATCCTTATTTAAAATTGTCATTTTAACTGTTATTGAATATAAAATTGTTTATTTTAACTTGAAAAACAATTTTACATTTTAACTTTAGATATAAGTAATAGTTTAAAGTTAAAGCTTTTTTTTTAATGTGTAATTGTTTAAAATTAATTGTCTTGTGAATTTTTTTTCATTTTTTAAAAATTTTGCTTGGGTATTGTACATAAACAGTGGCTACAGCTGAACTTAAGCAAAAAAAGAATAATGCAAATAATGAAATTGAACAATTTGGACAGCGAAATTACGCAAACTGAAAAGAAAATGAAAATGGTGTAACTAACCCAATCCAACTACATTTGAAGACAGTTTTTTTAAATACTCAAATTGATATATAATTCATAAAACATAAAAAAATTACATTATGAAATTTTTTTAAAGTAATTATTGATTTTTTAAGTTTTTATTAAAATTTCTTCAAGTATTCAGAAAACAAAAATAGTTATATTATATATAGAGTATTTGTGGAATGTTTTATGGTTTGTCTTTATTTTTAAAATTTTACTAAGAAAAAAGCTTATTAAATCTGAAATTTAATACTAGAGTCCTCTTTTCTTAAGATTAGACTGTAATGAAAAAAAAAGTGTGATTTTAAAGTATAATTGCACACGCACAGTACAGGTACACTATACATACACTAAATGGAGCAATTTGGTATTTGTGACATGAAGGTGTAAAGATAAACAGTACATGCATCGTAATTTTCTTTATTGTGGTTGAGTGTGAATGCTCTTTTACTTGAAAGTTTATTATTTATATTTTGTCTATAACTTATAATCAGGGGAAGAATTGGGTGTTACAGGGAATAATCAGGGAATTTCAAAATAACTTTTCTGTGGACACCCTGCTAGAGTAAGGCCAACTTTTAACAATTTCAAAACAAAAACTAATTTAGTTAATAACATGAAGAATGTCAAAAAGTTAGTTAAAGAATGTTTTGCAAAATCATACTGAGGATGTTTCATGGCCTGAATAATTTCTTGTTCTGTCGAATTCTCACTCAATCTTTTCATTTCTACAGGAAAGCTACAAATGAAAAACAATTATTAATAGTCAATAGATAATCCATCATCAGAAAATATTTAGGAATCAATAAGTCAATACTTACATGTCCTCGAGAGCTTCATTAGTGACTAGATTTGTAGATGTTGCATCAACTTTCGGAATGGTAATCTGAAAGATTTAAAAAGTTATGTCTGTTATGAAAGTTATGTTATGTTTTAAAAGTTAGTTATGAAAAGTTATGTTATAAAAGTTAAAAACTCTGTTTTTTAAAAAAAGAAAACTTCGTTTTATGGGTTATATTATCATTTGTTTAAATTCAGCTCCAGACACTGTTTGGGTACAGTACCCAAGCAAAACTTTTACAAAATGAAAAAAGTTTCACAAGACAAATAATAAGACTTTAAACAAATAATAATAATAAAGCAACTTGCTTTAACTTCTAAATTATTACTTATATCTATAATTAAAATGTAAAATTTTTTTTCATGCAAAAATAAACAATTTTACATACAATCAATAGCAGTTAAAATTAGAATTATAAATAAGGATATACAGTAAAATACAGCAATTGGGACAAAATTCTTACTCAAAATTAAATTAAAATTCTAATCATTCTGCACCGATTCAAACCAAATGGTGAAACTGTTCATCACATACACACTAATCACGAAAATAGCGACCATCACATCAACGGAAGCTTAGCGAATGACACCAAACCGGCGTTGCAAATTTCGGCAATAGCTGCTTTAAAAGGTGAAAATTACCACTACTCCAACCTAAATATCGGCAATAGTGGCCACCATACTGGCGCAAATTTCAGCAATCATATTAAAGCAACAACAGGCAAACTGACCATCACACTAATGTAAACATCAGTATTAACATCCAATATAAAGGTGGAAATCTTTGCAATAGAGGCGAAATTTACAACCACAACCAAGTAAATTTTGGCGATAGCGACAGTCATAGAGGTGCAAACCTTTGGAATAGTGTCCATTGTATCGGCGTGATACTCACCGAAAATTAACATCACAACAACGTAAATCTCGGCGATAGCATTCACCATAGTAGCACAAAACTGCAATAGCAGTCCTTACGTCGTCGTGATGTTCAGCGAAAATAATCACCACACACGAACGTAAATAATGCCGATATAGGTCAGCAATTTGTAGTAAAAGTGATCATGACATCTGAGGTTTAAGGAAATCTGAACGTTCGTAGGTTCCGTTGTTTTGAGACTTGTAAGCAAGCCCAATAAAATTGTAATGCAGATTTGAATACATCTTAGGAAAGATCAAAATTTCCAATTAATACACATACCAATGTAAATAATGCTGTTAGAGGCTATAACGTTAGAGAAAAATGAAGAGGAAAGGTAGTCATTCCATCAGTGATTTGGGGAAGTCTGAACATATGCAGGCTCAGTGTTTGTCAGGAAATTTTAATGCGAGAAGTTACTTGGTCGGTCTTGCGCTTCGAATCTTTGCCTTTTTTTTTTTTTTTTTTTTTTTATAAACTTTTTCTAATTTTTTTGCAAACTATTTTTAGTATTTTTGTTAGCAGTGTATCTTTAACTATACAAATTAAAAGTTTCAGTTTAATTTCGGAAAAATCCATGATTCCTTTAAACATTTTGACAAAATCCCTGGTATATCCCTAAAAGCCGAATCCCCTGACTTTCCCGATCTGTGGACACCCTGATAAACAAACTTCATACATTCCTTTCAAAAGGACATTTGGCATTGTGACCTCAATAAAACACGGTTTATTTTAAAGCAAAAAAAAAGTTAATTTCAAATTTTTTTGGTATTGTGGGTGCAATGCCCTACAATACCCATTTGTTGTTTCCATTTCCTTTCTGCACTCAAAAATGTAAATCAAATTATATTCATCCTATACTGTCCTGCTAAAAATATCACAATAAAAACTCTTTTGACTCTTATTTGCTGACATAATTACATAATTTTGTAATTCTTTACAGGAACCAATACTCATGGAGTAATTTCAGAAATTAAGTTTACTATACCAAATTTTTCAAAAACGTTTTAAGTAAACTAACCCCCCCCCCATCTGAATAATTGACATTATCCTCAACAAACTGGAAAACTATTACAGCTTCCGATATGATATCAAGATAAAAAGTTCAGGTTCTATATAGGGTAGATATTTTCCTGACAACAGTAACCATTCAACAAATGATCGCAACAATTAAATAAGAATAGTGAACTGTGAAAGAATCCTCATGGAAACAAACCCACATGGTTATGGGATGTCAATGACCTGGATGAGCTGTGACATCACCACACGTCAAGTCCATGAATCAACCTAGGGCTAAATAAACAGGACATAGCATTCTCAAACTTACCCTTCCGTCTGCCTCAGTTGCAGGCGAAATGCGTCCAGTGGGCACTGTATCCGGCCTCGCCCCCATCCGTGCCGAGTTGCTTCTCATCCGTGGCCGGTCGTGGACTCGGTTGCTCCCCACCCGGTCACGCAAGGAGGAAGCTGCGCTGGTTACGCCCAGGCTGGCATGACCGATGCTGGAGCGGCGGGGAGGAAGGAGGGGAAGTAACTAAAATATGGGAGAATCAAATAAAAAATTGAATGTGTTCACTCAGAGCTCACTCAAGGTACAAAGAAGGTGAGCATTTTGATTTTCAATGTTAATCCAAGGTTTTAATTAAAAATTAAAGTTAAAACCACTTATAAACTAAAAAACTTCTTTAAGGTGTAATTTTTAAAAAATTGTTTGTCATTAATGATAGTACATAAAATGCCATAGATGAGACTCAGCTATATCCTTAAGAAAAGAAAAAAAATAGAATTGCCTGGAATAAAAAAGACAACAGAGAAAAAAAGTATTGACACTTCTAAAAACCGTTAAAAGAGACGAATCCTAGCCTAATTTTGAAATTGAACAAACGTTCAGACCTAACTAGACTATGAATCTTGAAGTAGATTAGAATGTATGTTGCGACTAAAATTTATATGTTGGCTTTAACTTAATTTGGTTCAAATTGGTTCTATGGATCTCAAGTTACGAGCAGATACCCGAAAACAATTGTGCCTCTAGGTATTATGGTAGTGACAAATTCAGAAATTAAAGTATGGAAAAATATAATTCAAACAATTTATTCAAAAAATATTTCAATATTTATACAATTTTCTTTAATGTTGATTTTGGGAGAGTAAGTAGGGTATGCAAATCACTTCAGTGCCATACAGGGTCTTAAAAAAAGGCATACCCAACTTTGCAATGGTATGGCTGTGAAGCAGTGAGAGACAGAAAGAAAAGACAAGTGTTGTGTTGGATAGACAGGTACAGAATTTTAAATACACTGGTTTGGAAAAATTGATTGGTGTGAGTAAATTTAAGGATGGCTGTAAATGGTTTACCAACGAGGCCGATTTTGATTTGGATGCATTTGACAATAAACAAAACTGGTGAATATGGGGTACTTCAAAACCACTGCAATGCATTCTTTAAAAACGACCATCCAGCAAAGGTCATAGAGTTCTTTTCCATGAGGGAAACATTGAACCTCCAGAATTTATGACAATCTGTTGCCACATTTCAGTATTGTAACTAATTTTTCAAACCAGTGTATTTAAAATTCCGTACCTGTCTATCCACCATATTACTTGTCTCTTCGTTCTGTCTCAGTATTTAGCAGCTATGTCATTTAAAATTAGAGAGTCCTGGCTGTAAAACCATGGTGCCAGATCAGTCACTGACATCCTGTAAAAGTCAGTATAATTTCAAGAATTTCTAAAACAAATTTAGAAAATGAATTATAATAATCTTCTTCCAAACAAAGGATACATATTTTATTTTCAACTAATATTTAGACTAAAACATCTTCAGGCCATAAAACATTAGTTAACCATGCATTTTCTTGTAAATTTAAACAATCGAAGTGAAAATTCAAAAGAACAGCTAGATTATTCCACAAATAAAATGCAGTAACAGACCTTTAATTTAGGCTTCCTAGTCGAAACTCTCTTGACTTTGTTCATGACCTCTAGGAACTTCAATACACCTTCTTTCTGCTGAGTCTTATCTTCTTCAGAAAATTTGTTGTACAGGTCACATCGCTCGCTACCGTCGATGATCTTTCTCGTCTCGGGTTGTCCCGCTGGAAGAAGGAGCATGCGAAGCCTCCAGAATTTCAATGACTGTGAAGAAACTCGAGACTTTAAGGAAAAAGCAAGTCAAAATAGACGACGAAATACAATTGGAAATTTTATTACAATGAAGTAGTTCTTTGCAAGCTTTTTGTTGGGTTAACAACTTTTTAAATTTTAAATTAACCTTGCAAAAATATAAAAGGCTTTTCCTTCAATTGTATTTTTTGCAAGTGCAAGTACATTATTATGTTCTTAAGTGACTTTATGATTCAAACAAGATATTTTTCTAGCGAAAGTGAGAAAAGAGGTTTATATTGTTGAAAATAGGTGGCTGATTACTTAAAAGTTATGCAATATGTAGGTATTGTGGATGCATGCAAATCCTGGAAGATTTTAAAGTGGTATGTTACACCATTCTCTAAAGAGAAATGCCATTTCTTTGAGAGGTGTAGGGAGGGTACAGTACTTTTTGTAAGCTTCTTACAAATAATACTGTATAACTTCTTATGTTCGATGTTCTCCTTTACCATTTCAGGGTTCCCACTCAAATCACAAAATGAAAATCAATGACTTTTAAGGACCTAATTAATGTTTTTAAGGACCTTTGAAAATTTGTTTTCAGGCATCATGTCTATATATAAAGGAAGTTCAATAGTATACTCTACCAAAGAAGTTACAAGTTGGTGGATGCGTAATACAAATGTTGGAAAATTCTGATACGATGAAGATAAGTGGCGGTTACGCGGGGATAGCAAGTCCGAGTTCTATTTTTATAAATTTTGCAGTTGGACACATAACATCTGCAAAAATTAAGGACTTTTAAGGCCCTCTATGCATTTTCAAGGACTTTAAAGCACCTATAAGCATTTTCAAGTACTTTCAAGGTCTTGAAAACAAGCTCAAGAATATTAAGCACTTTTAATGACTGTGGGAACCCTGATGGAGATTTAATGTTTTTTTTTTTGTTTTTTTTTTGGCAAAAGATAAGAGTTCACAATAAAAGTATACCTCCTTCAGTTCAAATTCGCCTTCTCCTCTATTGCAAATGTAGTGGTCCAAGTAGTTCCAGTTATAGTTTTCTAGACGTTCGCTCGTGAAGTCCACCCAAGAGACGCCATAAGTGTCGCTATCGGGTGCATGAAACCGATAGCAGTAGTGTACTTTGATTTCTCTGTGGGGGTGCCTGCATAAAGGAAAAATGTTATTGAAAGTTTTAATATAACAAATTGAAAGAGTCAATGAAAATGAATGTTACACTTCATGAAAAAAACATTTGAACAATGGTTGAGTTCAGTGATTAAAAGATGGAATTAAAATTTTAGAAAAAATTTGCACCTCAATATTCAATATACTTATTCTTATATATCTAGTGCATGAATATAAATTTATGAACTAAATTATTTTAATGTTGCGACTTATGGAAAGCTTAAAGAAGAAAACGAAGAAGCATTTGAGAAGCTTCTTTAAAAATGTATTAAGAAAATATAACGCAAGTCTTTAAGAAATATTGTGTCCAAGACAAATTAGCATTAAAATATATATTTCTAGAAGTTAATCTATAAATTGACCTGCTTAAATCTGAACAATACCTAAATGCTAAAAATTGAATTGTTAAATATGTAACATTAAGGATATATTTTACACCGAGATTACTTTAAATCACATTTTACACTGAGAGCAACTTCAAAATATATATAATACAGAACTTACCGTGGTCTGTACTGAGTTACTGTAATTTTAGGTCCATCAAGATTTAGCCGATGAAATATCCTACCAATGCTTAGCAAATACCCTTCCTGAAAGTAAGTAACAAAACAGTGATTATTTAAAAGCGAGTCAAACTAAATTAAAAGTCTAAATTTACTTCATTACCTACCGAAAAAGGTACAGAAATAGACTAATATAGTTTTCAGTAAAACAAAAATATTCCATTTCAAATAAATTCAATTTACAAATTAATTTGAAATGAAAAGGAGCCTTACAAATTGTTCACTGCTTTGAGGTCCTTTAATCATCGCATAGGAGTACTGAGGACTCGAACTGACTTGCGCAGCGGGATACGAAGAATGCTGCTTTGAAAGGAGAATTATCTGAAAACCCTGGAAGGATAATTAAGTAACACTGAGTGCTTTAGAAGAAACAATACTGTTCATATAGTAAGTTAAAAGACGATTAACAATGTTTAACATCATTAAACATTTCTAAAATTGATATTAAAGGTATATAAAAAAAAACAGAAGTTAAACGAATGTCTTAATCCGTTATATATTTTTTGGCTAGAAGTATATACAAGACTAGTATAAAGGAGAGAAAATACAAACAATGAATCAAATCTTTTAAAATTATAGAAAGTTACCTTGTTTATTAATTAATATCTTGAGTCAAATATGTTCAGTTTTAAAGCATTCTACTCCTCTACCATGCTTTAAATCAATGAAGTATTAATACTCAATTATTTCCTCAATTTATATTTTGATGAAATAAATTGTTTTTAGAAATTAACAATAGAATTGAAATTAATGTATACTGTTTAGATTATTTTTCATAATTGTAAGACATGAAGATTTTACTCCAAACATCAAATCTCTTGAAATTGTTCAGATATTATTGAATCAAGTATTATAATACTAGTGGTCAAAGGCAAATAAAAGTTAAATTCATAATAAATCACTAAAGTATAAAGATAAGAGGTATAAATAGTACCTGTTGCAATCTTTGACAAATAAGCTCTTTATAAACTTCTGGTGTTGTTAGAGGACGGCGTGCTACATCTTCATCATTTTGAAAGTATCTAAAATAAGAGCAAAATTTTCATACACCAATATTTTTCTAAATATTTATAAATTTAGAACTATAAGGTTTCTTGGGGAGTTTATACACACAATAAGAAAAAAAGCTTCAAGATTCATATTGAGATGCTTTAAAAAAAGTACTTTACTAACCTAGGAACTGCATTTTCTGTGCTTATGTCTTCTGGAAGTAAATTATAATCTGATATTACATAGTCATATTTTAGACTTAACCTATCAGGAAAGTAGTCCGTGGTGATAGGTAGGCAAGCAGGAATCACAAGAGATTTCCAGTCCACTCCTGTAAAGAACGCATACACTTTAGATGAATACTTTGCACAATGCAACAAAATTAAAATACTACACTAGAAATAAATAAATAAATAAATAAATAAATTTAAAATTAAAAAAAAAAAAAAAAAACTTAACTTCAAACACTTAAGACTTAAATTGATTTTTTACTAAAAAAACAATGATTCTCTATAAAAATGCACAAGGTAAAAAATACATAATAATGTATTCATATTTAAGTTAACAAATGTAACAAAATTATACCAAGTACAATTCAAAATACAAAAACTATGACATGTCAACATAAAAGAACTATGCGTCATACTTGAATGGCCAACTCTAAAAGCTAAAACTACTTCAATAAAACACCAACACAAGCAAAATAAAACACATATATTAACTTTTATACAAACAATTCTCTAGACATAGGAAAAAATAATAAATCTGTTTTTGATACATTCTGACCAAATTCCATTAATTTTAAGCGTTAATTTAAAATGCACTTCCACATGTTGGAAAGTTCCAGGGTGGCCACAAAATTCAGAAAAAAAAGTTCCCTGATAATTCCCTGACAGATTTCTAAAAAATTCCCTGATTTTAGGGCAAATTTTTTTCCAAATTTTCTTAGGTTTTCCAGAAGTCTAGACACCTTGATCAAATCGAACATGTATTCTGCAGAGATAATATACAATTGTTAAAAAAAATAGTTTTTGCTGGTAATGAGAAAAGTTTAAATTATTCCGTAACATTAAACTTCTAATGGCTTACTACTACAAAAATCTCCATGCCAATATTAGCGCCAAAATATGGATGAACATGTCTTAAACAATACAAAATTTCCCTGATTTTCATGAAATTTTAAAGCTCTCTGACATATCTCCTATTTCCAGGTTTTTCTGGTTCTGTGGCCACTCTGAGTTAAATACCTGGATTGGAGTCCACTTTATGCTGGAGGTCCTCACCTGCAAATGCTTTTGGAACCAATGATGCCAATTCAAATTATTAAGTGCATTTTTCCTGTCCACCCCTCCCTTTTTTTAGGCTTTATTATTCTAAATACAGCTAAACTGTTGTATACAATCAATTTTAAACTTATTCAGGGTTCCCACTTAAATCACAGAATGAAAATCAATGACTTTTAAGCACCTAAATAATGTTTTTAAGGACCGTTGAAAATTTGTTTTCAGGTATCAAGTCTATATATAAATTTTTAATAAAGTATATTCTACTAAAAAAGTTACAAGTCGGTGGATGCGTAATACAAATAAGTCGGAGAATTTCGATATGATGCGGAAAAGTGGCAGTCACGCAGGGATAGCAAGCCCGAGTTGTATTTTTATAAATTTTGCAGTTGGTCACACAACATCCGCAAAAATTAAGGACTTTTAAGGACCTCTAAGTATTTTCAAGCACTTTCAAGGCCTTGAAAACAAGTTCAAAAATATTAAGCACTTTTAATGACGTTCAATGACTGTGGGAACCCTGTTATTAGGTAGATTCAGCTGATTGTTGCAGGACAAGCCTGCTTTTAAATAGGATTGGTCAGAAAGAGTTAGGACTTATTGTGCCTGAAAATCTAATTGAGTCAACAAATCAACCAGAAAGGCTCTTTAATTTAGTTGTTGTAAGAATGAAAAATAATGTAAAAAAAAAAAAAAAAACACAACTGACCTGTAGTAATGGCCGGTGTCCACTCCTGTTCTCCAGTGCATCCCCACTGGGAAGACAGATTGTCCACTGGCTGAAGTGAAGAAGCGATTCGACCTCCGGAATTAGGAGACCGCACTGAAACAAAGGAACTCTGCATTATATGATACAATATTGAAAGCAGATCTATTTTTTTTCTCTGTCTATCAAATGTAAAAGGAAGTAAATAATCTTTAAAAAAAAAAAAAAAAAAATTTCAATCTTTCTACCTAGGTATGAGTTTAAGAGCTAGGGCAAATTTTATTTAAAAAAAAAAAAACACTTGGGAGCAATTTTATTTTTAAACTAGGGATGTGAAATATCGCACAACTTTCAATTACACTATTATATTGACGTGGATTGGTGTTATTTACCTTTTTTACATTTTTATTTAGAAAAATTATCAGTTTAGAGATATTTTTTGTAACAATTCTTATATGGGAATAAAGAACCCCTCCCCGCCCCAAAATAGCAACATTTTTTTTTTATAATTCCTACATTATCCTTTCTTTTAAATGAAGGAGAGGAGAAAAATGGTTGTTGATGAGTAATGCTCAAGAGAAGAACTGTGTTGAAGACATTCGTATGTCAACTTTTTACAACTTTATAGCATTTTTACGGGAATTTCAGAGGTGTGGATGTTTAAGACATCTTAGGAGGCATTACCACAGTGATTTTGATCAAAATCATTAGACTTTTTTTAGCAATCACTGAGAAACTTATTTTTTTTCCATCAATTATGTGCATACACTATTTTGACGAAAACTTTAATGGTAGGTTCCATGGCCACCACTAATCCATACAATAAATATGAGCATTGTAGGTCAATTCATTCAAAAATTGGACAAATGAAGTACAACACAGATAAAATAATATTGTCGACCAATTTTTTTAAGTCAGGATGTTCCAAAAAGTGGAGAAAAGCAAAAAGGAAAAAAAAGAGGAAATTATAGAGGTAGAAGTATCTGTGTTGAATGTTTCGATGAAATGAAAATGTAGCATCCCATTAACATCACTGTTAGTTTGAAACACTATAAAAATAGTGTTTCCACCATTTTTTTTATAAAAGCGATTTGTTAAAAATGCTATTAAAGAACTAAAACTCTAATTTGTAAAAAAAAGAAAGCTCTCCTTTCTCCAAATTTGAAAGATATAAACATTGGTCTGAGCCTCTTAATATCATGCTCCTTAGTGAACAATATTCATCTTCTGCTGCCTTTGACACAACCATGTATGTAGCTTACATATATACAATTGCTCCCATTTAAGTTCAAAACGGTTAAATTGAAAACGATTGTGTCTAATTATTAAAAAAAAAGTTCAAAACTATTCTCGTAAAGAATGCAATACACTATATATATATATATATATATATATATATATATATATATATATATATATATATATATATATATATATATATATATATATATATATATATATATATATATATATATATTTCTGAATACTTTACTATCTACAATCACAAAGTAAAGAATTCCTTATTCAATAATGAAAGAAAATTAAAAAAAATTACCCTCTCCAACGATGGAACTTATGTTACTTGAAGACGAGTGCAGTTCTTTTCTGCTCAGAGTATTTGGTCTGTACTCATTGACAACTGCATGAAGATACAAATAAAAAAAGTTAATATAGCAAAACCAAAACAAATAAATACAATAATCAATCTATAAAAAATAACTTGAGATAAAGACAGAATCACATTTAATACTTAAAGACATTTACAATGAGGAATAAAGTTCACAAAAACCACTAAGGAAACATGTTTTAAGAAATTTTGCAGTAATGTCAATTTTAGATAAAGGACTTTGGTTAACATGTTAGTGTTTCAATCATAATTAAATTTTCAACATGGTGTCGATTCTACAGAATAAAAAAAAAATGAACCTGCTTTCTAAAACTTTATCCTGTTGACAGGTTGTTTTTTATTCAATGATAAGTACATAGTTGAATTAACAATCCATTTCCTTTTTAAGATATTTTATAGCAACTAGATAGTTTAACTATAAGTTATGATTAAGAAATTAGATTTAATAAGATAATATTTTTTCAGTTGTTAGAGTTAAAATAAGTATCATGGTTTTTCTTTCTTAAACCCAAGCATTTCCGTATATGACTGAATTATTTTACTGTCCACATGCGATTAAACTTGATGCAAATGTTAAAAACACTTGAATACTCATTTCATAGTAAAACATGGTTTAAAAGTAAAACTTATTTTTATTTAGTGATAGAAAAGAAGAAACATGTTGGCTATAGATCAATACAGATAAAACTTAAATATGGATCTCTGGATTCTGAAAGGATATATTAGTTTGCAACAAACTTCTAAATAAAATGTTATTATAAAGGTTTAAGTTGTTTTATAAATATATTTTGTATTGAATAACTAATTTTTTTTTTCTAAAATTGAATTGTATAAACCACTAGTGCAATATATTCGATAACAGAAAGAAAAAGAAAAAAAACTTGATAATTTTTTTTTTACTCCAAGTACTATTTTATTAGGCTACTTCATTTTTATAAAAAAATCTTAAATTTTTATTTTATGACATCCTGCATTCATATAGAATAGCTGAATCATACATAAAATTAATTAAATTTTAACCATCATCATACAAGAGATATTATGAAGATATCAAAGCAGAACTACATTTGAATGACTACAAAATACGGATTATAATAAACAATACTTGAATACAAATTAAAAATAACAAAATCAAGCAAATAGTAGGAAAAGTGTACATTGAGCAGATTGTTTATTAGATATATAGTAATTAAATTAAAAAGCAATCGGATGCCTGGATCTAAACATTGAATAGAATAGAAATCAAGTGTGACTGTAATTGTTTGGCAAACTCTAAGCTTGGGTACATCAGATAAAAAGATGAAATAAAAACAAACCAATAACACACATAAAAAGAAATCTGAAAACTCACCATCTAATTCACAACTAAAAAGGGAACTTCGCTGAAAATCATAATTATGTATTGCTTTGTCAACAGGAAGTAAAGTTGCAGCATTGACATGCGGAATAAGCTGATAGTGATGTTGCTGCATAAAAATTCCTGTCGGACCTATAATAGCGTTTTTAAAAAATGATACCACAAAAATTATACCAACTAAAAATAAAAAAAAGGTAAAACAAAAGAAAAATTCAAAATTCTATTTTTTAGAATGTAGCATTAAAAAACATACCACAAAAATTATAGCAACTAAAAATAAAAATCCATAAAAAAGGAAAAATTCTGTCTTTTAGAATGTAGTGTGGAAAAGCTTGTTTCAATTTTATTCACATAATCTGTTTTAAAACTTGTAATATATGTGTGGTTACAGTTAACTCTGAAATCATTCAAAAACTTTTAAACTAATATAACTAAAATTGTGACAGTAAAAAAGTTTGGTAGAGTAGATTGATCCTGTATTAAGAACTGAAAGATGTAGCAGTCACTTTAACAGCAAATTAAAAAGTTTACACTTCAATATCCCTTATTTTTAGTATAAGAGCAAACCTAAATTGACAAATACAAATAGAGAACTGAATGTCAAAAAAATGTGTTTTGAATGCAAAAGGCTATATTTACTATTGCAGTGCATCTGATTTAGCTGTCCAACACATTTGGATTTATACCCCAATTTTATAAAAGATTAGGTCTTCCGCAGAAAAGATTTTGCATAGTAAGTTTCTATCATGTAGATTATAGACAGTTTGATTTACAGCACTGATGGAAGAGGGAATGCTGCGAGATTCGCAGTTAAAAACAGATATCCTGAACCCTTCTAGAATGCGATGGTGGACGACAGGTCCTACCTATCACCCGTCAGGGGAAAAGTAATTTGCCTATAAACCTAATTGATCATGCAAAGAAGAAAACTGACATACGAGAGAGGAACAGGACAGAAAAAACTGTGTTCATGTGTTGTGATAGTCCAAGTCGAATGCTTAAGCTAATAAAAGTATGTTATCACTTTTGATGATGTTTCTTCAATCCGGTCCAATTTCTACATGTAGCGTTGTAGCTAACAGGAGTCGAACCAGGGACTCCTAGATCAGTAGGCAGATACTCTAGCGCTAGTCCAAAGTAATCACTAGTGCCTAGGTGTTGTACCTGTCTTTTGTACACGGGACCACCACATAGACCCTTCCCAGTGAGTAGCGAATGATTGAGATGCTTGTGTGTAAGTTGAGAGCATTAAGTGAGAGTTGAGTGCATTGCGTTTTGGCAGCGAATTGCCAAAGATGCAGTAATGATTGTGAGGCAGTCGTGTATCAGAAGGCGCGATAGATGGCAGCATGATTCAGTTGTTCGATAGTCACCAATGTAGCACTGTAGCTAACGGGAGTCGAACCAGGCACTTCTATATCCATAGACAGATACTCTAGCACTAGGCAAAAGTAATCACTAGTGCCCAGGTATTGTATCTGTCATTTGTACACGAGATCACTGCACTACACCAAACATAATCCTGTAGAACCAGAGGATTATCACAGTGGCACGGTCGGTAGGATCAAGGAGTATGTGAAGCTGCCATGGATGTGTTGGCTTGTATTTTGTGACTTCAATGAACAACAATACAACAGATTTGGAAATGCAGCTATCCATTTGATCTTTTTGTTAGCCAATTGAAAAAATAGCATTGTTAGTGTCCTTCCCTTATTTCTACGCTTCCTATACAGGGTTCTCATTCAAATCACAAAATGAAAATCAATGACTTTTAAGGACCTTTGAAAATTTGTTTTCAGGCATTATGTCTATATATAAATTTTTAATAAAATATATTTTACCAAAAAAGTTACAAATTGGTGCATGCATAATACAAATATGTCAGGGAATTCCGATATGATGTGGATAAGTGGCAGTCACACAAGGATAGCAAGTCTGAGTTGTAATTTTACAAATTTTGCAGTTGAGCACAAAACACCTGCAAAAATTAAGGACTTTTAAGGCTAACTAAGCATTCTCAAGGACTTTTAAGCACCTTTAAGCCTTTTCAAGTACATTCAAAGCCTTGAAAACAAGTTCAAAAATATTAAGCACTTTTAATGAAAGTGGGAACCCTGCTATATCTAGTTTTATAGAGTCATTTCCCTATTTCAGTGATTTCCACAGTTCTAGCTATATGTGCATATCACTTATATGAGATGGGAATTACTATGCACTGTGTGTAGCCATTATAAAATATAAAGTAAAAGTGAATTTTGCAAACTCACACTATGAATAGTTTGCCTTAATTTTAAAACTATGAAAGGTTATGAGAGGTAAAGGAAACTGATTAGTGGTTTCACCTAATGGAAACACATGAGTCCATCTCCTTCGATTCGAAGTAAGCTTAATGGTGATCTGCGACGGATTGAAAGGGTTTACGAGAGCTTTGAGTCTGCGATTCAGTCCCTGTTTGTTATTGGTCGATTCATAGGACGGGTCGCTGCCGATGATGGTCCTGATTGGTGGGTTCAATTCAGTTTCTGCATTTTCTCTTGAATACTGTCTGTTCGGAGCATGATCAGAATCTAAAGAAAGGAATGGAAATTTTTAGTCGAGTAGACTGCTAGACAAATGGAACCAATATAAATTTAAATTTACTTGAATGGTATTTCCAGGTATTGACATTGACACAGAGTTTTAAATGTATAAGAAAAAGAAACATTGAGTTAACAAAGACAAATGCTGCAAAGGGGATGCGAGAAACTTTTTCTATACTGATTAAAATAATTAAATCAATACTTTCTACTCAAATCAAAATATTATATAATTTCAATATTGCTTTTAATAAATAATATAGTAATTTTCAAATGCATTAAACAAAAATTGGCTTAAAAGACTTAAGCTTAAAGGGGGAAAATGAAAACAATTTATTACAACATACAAGGTCGTGTAATACACAATATATAGATTATAGAGGATACCAGTTTAAAAACACACTCAAATCCTACCACCCCATGGAACTGTAGAATAGCTATCATCATTTGGAATACCCAAACTAAATTTTTTTTTTATTCTAATTTTTGTATTTTCTGACTCATCCAAGCAAATAAACTTTTCTATAACAACCAAAGACTCTATATCCAATATTATAACTATCAATCCAATCACAAAAAGATGTATTGGTTTTTCCTAAAGACTCCTGAAGAAGAATAAAAACAAATTTAAGAAATTGTTGCAGTAAATGAAATAGGTGTTACAGTGAAAAATCGAGCAACTCCCCCACTAAGTTTTGTGGCAGCAGACGCAAAAGCCTTTAAAAAAAAAATCCCTCCCCCCCCCCCCCTCTTTAAAATAAATAACTACATGCATTAAAAAATTTACTGCCAGTTTCAATAGATTGGATTTTTTTTTTAAAAAGCCATTTTCCAAAGAGTGTTTCATTACCATTGCTCAACTCCCAGCTTTCATCAGAAATAAAACCTATTGTCTAATAGAAAATATTATTTTTGAAATTAGTTTTTCAAAACATTAATTTTACTTTTCAAGTAATGAGACAATTTGCCAGTAATGTCCAGAACTGATTATCACAAAACTTTGCACCATTTTAGCCACTTTTATTGGAAATGTTAGTCAAATCATCAATATATTTACATCACATTACATTTAAATAAGGTTACCTTAAGGTTGAATACACTAAAGTACTCAAATATGTAATTTTCAAATATGTATTTAATCATTTTAAAATACTTTGCTACACACTGTCATATGACTAACATTCATAACAAGACAAGTTATTATTTTTTAATAGCTTCTCCTAATAAGCTCCAAAAATTGATGCTACAGGATATTAAGAATAACAAACCTACCCAAATCCAATCTCCCAATGGAGCTCTGGTAAGATGATCGAGCAGGAATGGAACGGAGCCCAGAGTGTGGAATGGCAATGGCTGCCGAAGAAGCGTGAGAGTGTGAGTACTGGAAAATAGGTGCTGGCTCAGATGCAGTTAGGCGGCAGAATTCCTCCGTGCTGTGGTTTGGTTGCAGATTCATGTGACCTGGGGGATTAGGAAGGGTTTCCTTTCTCTTTCTTGGTCTCTGAAGACTCAAGGTTTGCCTTTGTAACAGAAAAAGTGAGACTGTTTGAAAACAAGACATGAAAAGTATATTTTCCAATATATCAAAATAATTTTTTATTTTTTATTTTAAGTCAAATGTTCAAGAAATGATTTTTTTGTACAAAGTACCTTGGAAAAAAAAAATTACACTTCAAAATTCAAGTCTAAAAATATTATGAATGTTTTATATTTTGATAGTAGGTTTGAAATATTTTAAATAGGTAGTTGAATAACATTCTGAAGATTTTCAGTAATTTATTTTTATAAAGTCCCTCGAGAAGTTTGTATGTAGCGTATTTCTCACATCTCTTAATATTGCATAAGCCCCTTCTACTGTTTCAGGGCTCCATCTGCCTTTTAGTGGGATGCTTTGATAGATTATGCAGGATGCTACCAGTCTAAGCCAGTTTAAACTAGTTCTTAGGTTATGTTATGCTTTCAGCGCAAGCATCAGAAAACTGAGCACTTATGTAATGGATATTTAAAGAAATCATTTATTTCCTAATGCATTCTGTTTTGTGAATTCAATTCCAACAAATCATTCTCAAGAATTGAAAGGATACAGAAAATGCTTATTTTAAGATTATGTCATTATTAAAGTTATATGTCTGATTGCATCTAAGTTTTTAAAAATCATATTTATCCTGTTTGAAAAGAAAAACAACAAAAATAATTCTATTTTTTTTTTATGCTCAAACTTTTCAGAGTTTTTGTTCTCTACAGATAGTAATAAAAATTGTTAAAAATAAGGTCAGACAAACTTAGATTGTTATCCAAATCTTAGTTCTAAGTAAATAAACTCTAAAAGTTCTGTAACTGAATTGTTATACAAATTTGATCTAGCTAAAATTTCATAATTTATAAAATGATTTAGAAAACCTAATCAACAAAACTCTTAAAAATTCATTTTCTTGCCATTTGCACAACTAAAGCACATACAGATTATTTGGATCAATTTCTTAAATTATTAGTATGGAAGTATTTGACAATTGAAACAAACAAAAAAATCAGAAGTCTACTAATGCATCTTTAAAAAACCTATCTGGTCACCAAGTTGGCTCATGAATAAAACACTATAACAAAGCACAATTTTATGATATTGCTATGAAACTTTTACCTCATGTTAGTAGAGTGAGTAGGAACTTTGAAAACTTGACGATCATACTCGTCATAGTCAAATAAGACAGGAAAAGATGGGTCAGGCTGGCTTGCATGTCGAGACCTTTTAGACTTGGAGACTGAAAATGGTTAGTACATTTACATGCATTAGTCAGAAATATATCAACAAAACGCAAAATAATTTTAAGAAATAATTTGATAAAATGGTCAGAGAAAATAAAGTTAAAATTTTCTGAGGTTGTTATATATGCATAGAGGTCTTGTGACTATGCACGAAACACAAAAACAGTTGAATTATTAAAGGAAACACCATGAATAAAATGAATATACTTTACCTTATAGAGTTTAACTTAGGTAACTTAAGGTATATATATACATTAGGAATTGCAAAATTTGACTCAGGCCTGCGTTTGTGCTTTTTTTGTTTTAAAATAATCCCAAATTCATTACCATTAAAATGATACCATTTTCTTTCCAAGACACAAATTACTTTTTAAATTATAGTGAGTTTTGTGAACCTGTTTTGTATCAAGTTCATTAGTGTAGTAAACTTTAAATGCATTTTCTGAAGAATAAGATTTTGGTGTTATATGACTTTACGCCATGGTCATAACTTTATAATAAATCGTCTGAATTACAAAATTCTAATTTTGTTTTGTAGACATTAGCTGTGAATGTGTTTCTTAATGAGAATCTAATATATATTGTTATAAACACATTTTGTATGCATATTTTAATCTAAATTTTTTGTTAAAAACTAAGTATATTTTTAAACTTTTTATTTAAAATTTTTTAATTAAATAAAAACTGAAGTCAAATTCGAAATTCTCCATAGGAACATACGTCAATACATCTTTTATTGGCAATAAAAATCATGCCTCTAAGTTAATTACAAGTTTATTTATATCGCTTCTAATAATGTCCTAATTAGTCACTTTAATTGTAATTAGCTGATTAAAAAATAAACAAAACAAAAAAGTTGATATATAAAAATGCATCATTTTTAATTCTGATATACTACTGCTAAAAAGTTAGAAATTATAACCTAAAAATTAAAGAAAATCATCTCAATTGTATATGTATACCTTAATAAAGCAAATAAATGTATTTAAGATGTTACAAACAAATGTCCAAGATTAAGAGTGTGTTTAAATAACATGAATGAATAAAATGCTTCTTAATTAAAATTTCCAAAACTTTATGATCTACAACAGAGTGATATTTCGTACCCTTTTGTTCAACTTAAAATACCTTTCTTTAAGTACAATAAAAAATAAATTTTTTAAAATGAAACTATATATAATTAGAATGCTTTTGAAAAAACTTGAAAGATACATACACCTAGATTCTTTTTCTTCGTACTCTTCAGGCTGTAAGGTAAAAGCACATTTCAAATGTATAGTAAAACCTAACATACAATTACATACACTTAGGACCTTGGTAATTTTTCTAACTACAGCGTGGCCACAAAATTCAGGAAAAAAAGTTCCCTGATAATTCCCTGACAGATTTCTAAAAAATTCCCTGATTTTAGGACAAACTTTTTTTTAAATTTCCCCAATTTTCTTAGGATTTTCCTGATGTCTAGACACCCTGATCAAATAGAACATGTATGCTAAAGAGATGATATGCAATTTTTAAAAAAATAGTTTTGCTGGTAATGAAAAGTTTAAATTATTCCGTAACATTAAACTTCTAATGGCTTACCACTACAAATCTCCATGTAAATAGCGCCAAAATATGGATGAACGTGCCTTAAATAATAAAAAATTTCCCTGATTTTCATGAAATTTTAAAAAGTTCCCTGACATTTCCCCGATTTCCAGGTTTTCCCAGTTCTGTGGCCACTCTGAATAGTTAGTTTCACATCAGGGGTACAAGTAAAAAAAACTTAAAATTTTTGTTAAAAATACTACTGTCTCCTATATTTATAAACTTATCACTTGACCAGCTGTTTGAGGATGATATTTCAAATATCTAATTTTCACTACATATGGTGGTACAAAATCCTAGAAATAAAAATATTTACTTACAAATAGAGTTGGAAGTTTAATTCTTGGAACAAAAGAAGTGTAAATGTTTTGGCTCTTGGTTGAGTAAAAGCTGAAAGAAAAAAAATCATTGTTTAATAATACTCTGCCTTTTTTACACAGCCTATGGGAAAAAATACAAAATAAAATACTACACTGTTACATTAGAAGTGGCAACTCATAGTCAAGTTCTTCTCCTTACAAGTCACCTTAACTAACTCAACACCCTAGAAAACTAGTTTAGTTAACTTTTCTAAAACTAAGTAAGGTGAACAGACACTTAGCATCAAAATGGTTAAATTTAAAAATCTGGCATGCATTGTATACTCCTGAACTGTGGTGAATAAAGTTAGTTAGTGAATTTCTATGGATGCAGGACTAATCAAATACCGACTGAAACTCACCTCTACCAATGCAAAAGACTATAGGGTATATATTTATAAGATCACATTAAAAGGGAACAGTTTTATTTTTACAGTAACTGGGTTAAAACTACATACAGTCAAACGTGATTAAAGTGAAATCGATTAACAAGAAACCCTGTTTAAGGACAAAAGCAGTTCCCCGTACGTAAAACTTAACGTTCATTTCTTCGTTTAACACGAAATTCGGTTAACGTGAAGAATTTCAGCGGCAATTTCGACTTCGGGTTAACAGGGTTCTGTACAAATATTTTAATATTAGCATCAATTGCAAATCATTAAAATAATAAGAAAATAGTTTTATAAAATTTTCAGAATCAATTTTTTAATCAGAATTTTTAATACAGTATACATTAAAAAATGACTTGAATTTGATTAATTCAAACACACTAACTTTAATTAGGATTCAAAATCATCATACAAAATCAGTATCATGGGGAAAAAATCAAAACTAAGCTAAAGTTAGCATTTCTTTTAGTTTGCTCTTCTACACTACGGGAAAAAAGTAGAAGGACAGTCATGTTTTGTATTTCGATCCTCCTGATCTAAATTTCTTTTTTTATGCAGTTTGGCTATTTTTTTCTTTTTTATAAATGAGTAAATTTTATCTACTACTAGTAAAAATTAAGGAAAACAGTACTTAACGATTTTTGGTGTGTGAAAAAAGTAGAAGGACACGTGCTAAAATAATTTGTTTTGGAATATTGTAAACCTCAAAGGTAGGTGTTTCATTCTTTTTAACTGTTTTTGTTAAGAAAAACATACTATTTTATTGAAAATCTGTAGTTTTCATCTTTTTAGAATGCCTAGAGGAAAACCTTTAAGTGAGTTTGAAAAAGGCCAAATTTAGGCATAAGAAATCCTAGTAGTCACAGAACCAAAAAGAAGACTGGCAGACCTAAAAAACTGCCGCAACGCGATCAAAGAAAAATCATTCGGGAACTAAAAAAAACCGGATGGAAGTATTGCCAAAGCTCAAAATAATGCAGGCATCACACACGTTTCAAGAACTGTCTGCAACTACATAAAAAGGTCCAAAAATGTTGTATTCCGAAAAAGGAAGCACCATCCCAAATGGAATGAAAGGCACATTGAACATCGACTGCACTGGGCTAAAAACCACATGTCCTGGACGTCAGAATGGACCTCCGTTATATTTTCTGATGAGAAAAGATTTAATTTAGACGGTCCAGATGGCTATAAATACTATTGGCACTGTCTCAGTACTGAAGAAAAGACTTATTCTACCCGACAGATGGGAGGAGGGAGTTTAATGGTTTGGTTGGCAGTCGGGTACGGAGGAAGAACAAGCCTAGTGCTCCTGAGTGGCAGGCAGAAACACACAGATTACATCCAAGTCTTGAATTCAGATCTCCTTCCCTACGGCGTTGAGCTAGGCAGAAATGACTGGATTTTTCAACAGGACGGAGCATCAATTCACACAGCTAATGGGATTAAAAATTGGTTTGCAGCAAACAGTGTTCGGGTTTTGCCATGGCCTGCTAAAAGCCCGGACCTCAACATTGTAGAGAACATATGGGCAATGATTGCTCGTCGCGTTTACGCGGAAGGCAAGCAGTTTGATTCTATAGCTGAGCTTCGGAGAACTTTGAATTATGTATGGGACAATTTCTGCCAAACAGAAATTCAAACTTTATATGATTTGATGCCAAATCGAATTTTTGAAGTAATCAAAGCCAATGGTAGAAGAATTCCCTATTAATAAGACTTTTATTTGCATTATTTAGAAGTGTCCTACTTTTTTCACAGAGTATGATGAAGTCAAAACTGATTTATTGCTGTACTTGACCTGTATTTTTTTTATTTCAATTTTCAGATACAGTTATCTGTTTGTAATTAGTAATTTAAAGTGTTACTCATTAAATTGTTATGGAAAAAAATCAGTGTTTTTTATTTATAAAAAAAATCATGTGTCCTAGTTTTTTCACGCAGTGTACAACCGTATCACAAAAAGATATCAATAAAAAAGTTTGAGCTGTAAGATATGAGCTTTAAATAGTTATGAATCATTATGAAACAAATTAAAATTTTATTAATCTTCCTATAAAACTGCTTGAAGTGTTCACAGCTAGTTTTACAACGAGGCTACTTAAATAATTTTTACATCAAATTGGTTGCATAGGGTTGGATGGCACAAGAGTAAATAGTTTTTAATTTTTGAAGAATTGATAACCTCAATAAATGAAAATAAAATTAAAAATAGATGAATTCACTGACGATGTAAAAACTGTAAAAATCTTCCAAGGTATAAAAATTATCTTTTAAAAATGCAAAAAGATTTTTCTGAGGCGACATTCCTTAAAGTGATGGATGGTTGGTATGAAACAGGCACAGTCTAGTCGAATTAAAATAAGGACACTCTGTTAAAATATGAAATACAAAAAAGCCAATGCCTCATGCATGCATGTGGAAACACTGTCATGAAAAGATGAACGTGCTTAAAATATGTGTGTAAAAGTCAGTTATATGAAAGAATCATTTTTCATCTTCTATCGGGTTGAGAAGAAGAGAAACTGCTCTTAGTGACATAATTGAGTGTAATTTATAGTTTGTCTTTAAATCTCATGATATTTGCCACAAGCAAGACCGAGTATTTGCCACACCTTGCATATGTAAAGCTTTGCAAAGTAGTTCAAGTTAAGTAAACATTACACAAATCAAAAACATTTGCGTGATAATTTTTTTATTACACTGAGAGATGAGAAAATATATGTGACAGATTTTAATATCACAAATAGTAGAGATGATATAAAGATTAAATCAGCTCACCTTAAGTTAATCCAATGAGGCATGTTGTAATCATCAGCCACAGATGGTGTATTTAGAGGCATTTGTTTGTTATGAAACTGCAATAAAAAGAAATGCAAGACAAATACATTCAACAAATGACGCCTAGCCCTTACTTAACTTATTTTTTTTATTTTTTTAATGATTGGGCAATTTTTTATTAGATCCTGAGTAATGAAAAATATTTTGTTTATTTTTTCTTAGTTTTAAAGAGATATTTAAAGGTTGCTGAAACAATATGGTATTTGATATTTTTGTAAAAGACAAGATTCCCATTCATTTAAGTGTTTCTACACATAATAAAATAAAGAATATAAATTATTTGCATCTGATGCATACATGGGAATTTACTTTTATAATTGATTGAAAAATGAGAAACAATAGAAATTTATCAAACCATAAGTTTTTTTAATTAAGTTCAAAATGAGAATGAGAATTGTAACAAAATTTTCATTTTAAAGTAAGAGAATACAATTTTAAAACCTCCATTATTCAAGATGTCTTGAATACAGAACTATCTCTGAAGCTTTCAGAGGAAAAAGCACATCTTTATATCTCACTGAATCATCAGTAATTCTACCCCATCCCATACAGTCACAGCTCTTTGAAATTTGGTACAAATGTTATCAAGAACAAATACAGGAAAAAGAACAAACTATTCCCATCTCAATTAAGCAATTTTAATGGGTAAATAGTTCCAAATGTGGAAAAAGGGGAAAATTTTCCAAATGTGAAACATTGCAAATTGGCCTAAAGCTTTGTAATCCCAAAGCTGTGCATACTAAAACTAAGCTATCACAACTTAAACTCTTTTTAATGGGTCGAAATGGGGTAAAATATTACATGTTCTATACCAATGACCTACTTTCTTTGAAAGGATGTTGATAACTAGTAAAACTTTGGAGAAAAGCACATGTATTCACTTAGTAGAAACATAGTAACTACCAAAAGCAAATGAAAGTAAGAAATTTTAGTCTTTTTAAAGTTAATTAAAAGAGTATACTTTGCTGGTAAACCTATAACAAACCAATTCACCTATTTAATATATTATTAATTTTATAAGAACATATAAATGCCACACACGTGTTTGCCACATATTCAGTGTTCATATTTTTTTTTTTCCTTTTTATGTGTTTCTATTGTTCTGTAATCTATAATTGTTTCTCTGAATACCTTATACCTTAGGTTACTCTACTTTAGGAAAACTTCTTTTGACTATCAACTAAATGCTAAAACCATTTTCAAGTTCAATAAAAATTATTACTTTGGGTTCCCTATTCAGGGCGATCACAAAATTCAGGGAAAAAAAAGTTCCCTGATAATTCCTTGATATCCCTGATAGATTTCTAAAAAATTCCCTGATTAAACAAAAAACTTTTTTTTAAATTTGCCCAACTTTTCCAGATGTGTAAACACCCTGATCAAATAGAAAATGTATGCTAAAGAGATAATATGCCATTATTTTAAAAACAGTTTTGGCGGTGATGAATAGTTTAAATCATTCTGTAACATTAATTTTCTAATGATTACGGCCACAATTCTTCAGGTAAATGGCGCCAAAATAAGTATGAGAGGAGGAAACGTACCTTTAAAACAATAGAAAATTTCCGATTTTCGTGAAATTTAAAAAAATTTCCCTAAAATTTCCTTGATTTTTTCTAGAATCTGAAAGCTTCCAGATATTTCACTGATTTCCAGGTTCTGTGGCCACTTAGCTACTAAGTCCTAAAAGTCTTCATTTAAATGTCAATGGCTCAATGCACTATTATTATAAGTAGCCAAGTGGTAAATAAAATGTCCAGAATCAATGACATGGAAAATTAATAAAGTTAAAATAAGTTACTTATAAATACTTGAAGTTCTCAATTTAGTTTATTTTGAATAATTTAACTTACTTTGAATAATGGAACTGCATGCAATGGCTGTTCTCCTAAACACACTAAATCACTTCCAATTCCTGTGAACAAAAAAAAAAATAGTGAAGGAAAACAAAATAATAGAGGAAATCCAATTAAAAGATAAAAGGAAAGTAAAGGATCTAATTCTCTTTAATTCCTTTTAGTGAAACGATCAAAAATCAGTTTATTGATAAGCACAATAATTATTTATGATAGTAAATATAACTCTTATTAATGATTAGATCCTACATTGTTGAACATAACCTTAATACCCTACCATTATCAATAATCCTTTGCTTAGTGATAATTGTCAATTCTCTGTCTACTTCAAAGAAACCAACTCCTGGCGAGATAACAACAGACAACTGCCCCGTTCTGTCAAAGCTCCGATCCATATAATGTTTCTCAAACACTGGAAATATACAAAAGAATTAGGTAACAAAGAAAACACATTTTAAAACACTTAAAACAGCCACATTTTTAATAAGTGAATAGAAAATATTACCAATCTTCTTGTAGAAATTAAAGTGGATATTTTTTTTTAAAATTCATTTTAGATGCTAAATTATTTGTGCATAGGATTCACACCTCCAAAAAATAGATATAAAATTTTTTTACCATGTTTATAGAGTTAAATCTTTAACTAACATGATTTTTGAGAATTTAACAAAAAAAAAAAAATTAATGTACTTAATTTTCTTTTTCTAAAAATGAAACATTAGTTATATTGGGAAAGAAAACAAGCATAGTAAGGATAACAATCATTACACTAAGAATCACATTAATTCCATTAAAATATTACTAACAGATATTAATTAATTTTAAAAAAATCAAACCATTTTACAATTGTAGTTCTCTTTAATAGAAAACTGAATATCTCCACTTTTGATGAAGATTATTAGTGCAGAAGTTACATAAATCTAATTTAATCTAACCCATTTTGTTATGCTTCTTTTAGGATACATTGAACTAAAAATTGAATACATACACATTGAACTAAATACAGAGTGAAAAACTAGGGAAAATCATACTCTTACACAGTGTTTGTCAGTTAAATATTTCCAAAGGGTATTTTCACCCCTTCTATAAATTTTAAGGGGTATTTTTTAAATGAAATTTTTTTTTAAACTAAAGCAAATTCAGATTTTTGACAAAACTAATAACTACACAATAACAAGATTGCACGATCGCGGTTTCGCATATCAGAACGGAAATATGTTTTTTAAATACTTACTTAAAACTCTTGATGGTTATAAACCTTAAACTAACTCTTAACACTATGCCGCTCGATGACACCATGTTGGTGTCCAATGAAACTATCAGACAAATGCCGGCGACACCTAGAATACCATCTAGCAAATGACTAAGTAAAACTTGACAACTTTTGATATCCCGAAAAAAAGATGGTGATAGACAAAGGCGAAATGATCTGAACCAGTTCTACCAGAGGCAAAAAGAAGAATCCTGATTAAATATGCGGACAACATAGTATTAAGCTACGTTTTCTATGAATTCATGCATGAGGTTACCTTTGTTCTCAATTTTGTGCAAGAAAGCACGGTAAAAAGTCGACAAAATACACTTAATGAAGGAACGTACGAAATTACATTTGGAAATTATGAGATACTCCCTACAATCCACCTACTAATGACACACCTGGTATCAGCAGCCAATGACTTCAGTCAGTCACTGGCCTTTGCGAGGGACGTTTGAACATGAATGGGCATGCGTAACTGGCGATTTCTGAGGTAGGATCTGTATATTGCATTCCGTTGGAAAATAAAAGAAAATTTTGCATTTTTTCAGAAAAGGACGTTATTTTTAAAGAAAACGGCAGGGTGGTAGCACCGCCCTTCGAAAAACAGTTAGGATGATCTCTGATTTTATAAAATGGAGGATTATTTTTAAGTATTTAACCATGATGTGCCGATGCGTGAATTCACCCATGAGGTAAATTCTTTTGGGGTGAAATTGATTTTCAATGCATTTTCACGCAGATTTCAAGCATTTTGGCAAACTCTGCTCTTACACTAAGGTTAAGCTGATAAATAAATCAGACTTTAGTTATAATAAACAAAAAGGGTATTTAATTAATAAAATCATAACTAATTATATTATTCCAAGTATTAAATATGTAATATAGAGAGTGTTCCAAAAATTTACATACTATTTTAACTAACATAGAGAAAGAAAATCAGTGTAAGCTACAAAAATGCTCACACTAAGGTAAGCAGATAGAGTGATTTGCATAAGCAGATAGAGTGATTTGCATGGTTTGTTCATTAAAAGTATACTGAGTTCAGATTTTTATACAGCCACTGCAGGCAGAAAAAGTACATTAAAAAAGGTGACATACATCATTAAAGTAAAAGAAACAGTAAAGTGCCTAATTTCCTCTCCTAAAATGGTGTAAGCAACCTGAAACAGAATTTCCTCACCTTGTTTTGGTGAATTAGTTTTATTTTAGCTCACTTAAGATAGACTATTATTTGTTCTTGTATTGAAATGATTTGATTTCAAAAATATTTTTGTTCGTTTACAAATGAGTATTTTAACGGGGTAACTGACAGATGAAACAACACTTACTATTGAGGATTCTTTAATTAGTGCTAAACATTTTTGCAATTTACTCCGATTCCCTACTTCCAATACAAATAAACCCAATAAACCCTTTTAGAGATTTCATGTATAATAGTGATAAATATAATACATTAAATATATTTCATATAAATAAAGAGGAACTCAAAACTCATGAAAGAAATTAAATTTTAATTCTGATTCAGAAAACTATATTATTAGTTATCCAATTGGATGTTGATGTGAAGTAAGCTTACCATACGATGACAGTTATGAGTTGATAACATGCAGGGATAGAGCAAAAAGAAGGATAATAAATATTTGAAGTGCGTTAACTTACATGAGTGACATCCTTGAGAGCAAGAAAGCACAAGTTACAAAGACATTATACATTATTTTAAGACATTGAACATTTTGAGATGGCTTGCCAATCATCAATTTTGAAGATACTGCTCTTAAATATCAAAACACAATTTTTAGGTTGATTATAACAAAAATTTGAAAAGAAATTTGGTAATTGTAAATTGAAAAAGCTAATTATTCTTTTATGGCAATGTTAGAGGAATTTTTTACACTGAATTAAAAAAAAACAAAAAAACTTCCAAGTATACATCCATGCATATTAAGTTAAAATAAAAAATAAATAAATAATAAAAAAAAAAAACTTTTAACAAATCCAATTTTGTTAAAAACAATTGTACAAGAAAAATAATAATATAACTGATGATTGTTGCATTGAGATTAACAATTTAGAAAAGCCTACTGTATTGCACTTATTTTTATAAAAACATGATTCTCAATAAAATTTAATGCAAAAATAAAACCTCTAACACAATAAAAAATATTTTTGCTTTAAAAAAATAATAAAATATTGTCAAATAACTTCTGTACAGAAAAAGTGATTAAGAAATAGTACTCCTTATGAGATTCAAAACTCCAAAAATAAATCTGTTATTTCTATAAATATATTACTCCAATTTATATAAAAACATTTCTAGTAAAAAAAAGAAAGGGGGGGGGGGGGGGAAAAAGCACTCTATACCATTTAAAGACATGTTGAGCACTTCCAAGAAATTGCCCTGAGAAGATGTGGAATTTATGGCCTTTGGAACACTCAAACCAGCCTTCTCATGGTGTCTTAGAACAGTATCTCGATACTGGTTGAAAAGTTTCTTTAATAAAATGATGGTGGGACTCCAGTCATCGTACCTTTCATTCTGCACAGCAACTCTGAAATATAATTCAAAGTTCATTTTAAGGATTGTTAAAGGATGTTTTTCAAAATACAGCTTCTGTGAATTTTAGTTTATTAGCTTCTCGTATTATTCCTTCGTTTACAATGTATAATGGAAAATGTTCTGAAGAATATTTTGAACACGGATGTATTTTTTAAAAGGTTGTATTAGATGAGTGATTTTTCTACAAAATTAAGGAAGCGTTGTTGCCAAAATTTAAGAAACATTTAAAAGCTATTTTAAAAACCATGTTTTCTAGTCTTCTTACGTAGATATACTCTATTGAAAAGTTGTTTCAAAATATTTTTCAACGTTTTTTAAACAGTGAAAATTAATTCATGGAAAATATATGTTACAATTAGGTAAAAAAAAAATAATGTTAGAATAATGTTGTGCTACTTTTGTTACTTTTAGGAAGGAAAAATGGGCATAGGCTGTATACATTGTTCATTTAGAGATCAGTGGTTAGGAATTGGCAAAAAAATTTAAGTACAATTTTAGGAAGAATAATAAATTTTAAGAACATTAGGAGTTTCAGGGAGAATGTGACCCTTGCATTAGGTCTACTTAGAAGAGAAAGACAAGCAAAAAATTCAATAAAATTTGGGGGGAAATGTCAACTTTTAAATAATTTTGTAAAAAATCTAAAGCAACTTTTATGAAGAAAATATTTCATGTAAGACAAAAAGTGAGACTTTGTGTAAGAAAAAATGCAATGGAATAAAATATGTGAATGCCTAAAGAATATTTGTTTTCGTAGAGCATAGTTTTCAGAGACTGAAATTTGCAAAGAGTACATTTTCCATAAATAGATTTCTGTGAAATGTTTTTTGTAATAGGTGAAAGTTCATGATACCGTAATTGGAATGTTGTAAAATTAGTAAAAGGTAGAATTCCTAAATAGATCACTGTAGTTTGAAAGACTCGTTATCAGCCATCATATGGATTTATCATTTAGTTGGCTAAATTTATCGTGGTTTAGTGGCACCAAACTTAATACTTAGCAGCTAAGGTTACTGTAATTTAGTGGCGACAACATAACATGGTAGTTAATCTTATTGGGGTTTAGAGACAGCAACTTAACACATGGTGGCTAGCCTCTTTAAATAAAAGTTCCAATAAATAAATGGGAAAATCTTTAAATTTTTTCACTAAAAAAAAAAAGCAAATTGCTTTTTAAAATTTGAATCACCCTTCAGTGTCATTTTTTACATGCATAACCAGAGTTTAAATTGAGGGACAAAAATTTTTTACCAAAAAAAAGCTAAAGTCGTAATTGTTATTGGATAAAATGCTTTTGGTTATAAGTTCAATCACTGGTGATGTTTACTAAAATAATTAAGAAACTTCATAAAATCAATATGAACTATATATATAGAAAGCTATTTTATATCAACTATCAATGAAAAATGCTTTATAACCATTAGCTTTTAGGTTGAAGATCAATTTTAAGTGACTTTGCAAATTATGAGCCTAAATGTTTTTGTAAAAAAGCTACATCAAATTTTCTAATTTTAGCTTTTAAGAAAGTTTGTTAACACTTTGCTAAAAAATCACCCACAGCTACATACAAAAATTCAGTGGATATAAATGGAAGTAAATTATTTATACACTGAGTAATCAAATGCTTTTTAAGGTTTGACCTGCAAGAAACAATTATTATACACTTATGTAATAATAATAGATAAACTCAAAGCATACTTTTAAAATGCCCTTCATAAGGATTGTAGTTGGAAAACTCGGTACTCTTCCCTTAGGCGGGTACCAGATAAAAATTGCCAAATTGCAATAACTTAAACTAATAACCTTACGATCTGTGATAAGATTGTAATAGCAACCTCCGAACTAATGAATAAAAATATAAGTCAACGAGGTTAAAATATTATTTTCATGCAAGCATTTCAGCTTGGCGATAACTGTGCCAACTTTCAGATTTGGCGATTTCTGGTACCCGTCTAACAGACGAGTGCTGAAAACTCATATTGTAAAGTTTTGTTTATGAATGTGAAAACAGTGGATAACTTTTTTTGTAACTTATACATTTTTGTCCAAGCAATAAAAATTTGAATTTAATAATGAAATTTTAATCTTACCTGTAAAAATCTTCAAAGAATCGCCCTTTATAATCTCGTTGCAAGCATTCTCGCATATAAGGTGGAAATTCTTCAATATGGTGAGCTTCGTAGAAAGTTCTTGAGAACAAAACTATTGTTACATCATGATTACAATGCAGTTTCTATAACAGAAGTGTCTTTATTTAAAACCAACTACAAAAATCTATCATCATTACAAAACAGATTGATATACAAGTCTATAGATAGTTTAACTTAATTATTTTCTCCATGCCTTCTGTAATCTTTTAAACAGGAGAAACTTACAAATGGATTATTAAAGTGCATAAGTAGGTTTGGAAAATAGTTTGTGGCGGAAAATTTGACTTTTTCATGTATTTCACCAATCTTGTTTTACAACAGTGCTCACCAACCAAAAAGTTATAATTAAAAACTGAATGTCGAGAACTGTTACGATTTCATTTAAAATTTTTTGACTGGTGCTATTTCCTTTATTATATAAGAAAGATAAATTAAAACATAGTTTTTAAAATGTTTTAGCTAAGCAAAACTAAGTTGTGCAATACAGATTCATTAAGTCATGTTTTAGAGCAATGTTGGACAGAAAAATTACTAAATTGAGCAACAAAGTTACATTTAATACTATTAAACAATCACATGATTAAAGTCAGTTGAGAAACAAAGTTAAATTCATTACTTTTAAAACTGTACTTACTTAAAACTATCATGATGTAACAACAACAAAATTACATTAAATCATGTTCAATAGCAAAGTTATATTAAAGTAAGTAACAGAACAAAGTTGGATTCAGCAGAACAAACAAACACATACAGTAAAATATCCCCATATCTGAGAGTGATGACAGTGAAAACAAAGTGGTTAAGGATAAAATTCCCAAGGAACAGTTAGTTGAAGTATAAGGCACTGCAATTAAAGGGCTAAAGCAAAGATATTATTTCAGAATCGGAAATAATGGTGATTCACAAAATAGGAGAAAAGTTTAGTCAAAACTATTAAAATAGCTAACCTTAAAACAAATGTTTTTCAAAACCACATAAAGTTATATAAGGTTTTTTCTTAGTTAATTCCCTTTAGATATTTTATTTCATTGGTTTTGTATTTGAAGATATATTCTAAAATGCAGAATTTTCCGAAATCTAGAATCATCTAAGTCGTGGCAATTCTGGATTTGATATTCTCCGCTGTATTTTGAAAAACAGAGTTTAATTAAAATTCATTGTACAACATTTAATAAAATAATTTAATGGAAAAAATAGAAATAGAAATATAATAACAAACCTTCCACTTAGAAAATAAATCAGGCAAAAATCCATCAATGGCTTTTTCGAAGTACAAATCCCCGTTAATGTCAAAATCCCACATCTCGCAGCTCATTTGAATAAATAAATAAACCATGCTGCTGGCTGAACGATAAACTATCTTTGTGTCTTCTGTAACAATACCAGAAGCAACTTTCTCTCCTTGAATGTACATTTCCAATACTTGACACCTACAAGATGAATAATAGAGTTCGTCAAAATAAATAAAGGGAGAAACACTCGTTAAGGATAAATCAAAAAGAAGTTTCATGGTTAGCAAAAGCATTAAAAAACGATGACAAATTCTCAAATAGAAAATCAAAAATATTAATTATTTTATATGGTCCTTATCTGCATTTTAAAACAAGGTAACTGGTAAAAAAATGTAAGAAACTTAAATTAATGCTTAATTTAAATAACTCAAAAAATTATATGCCTTTGGTAATTCTGTCATTAGTAGGTCTTTAAAACCAGAGTTTTTCGAAAGTCAAGGTACAGATAAACAGTCTTAGTATAAACTGTTTTCTAAAAACATCAGTTTGCATAGACAATGTACACATCAGTACTTCATTTTTTTGCTAATCTTAGTTAACTTGCAGGAATATTTGTATTTTGAAATTGTGTATTAACATTGGCTAAAGTATAGATGTATAGTGATAATCCCGAATTGCAAGGCATAACCATCCACATAAAAGCTATCACAAAAGCTGAATACTTTTATGGAATTCTTTAAAATATATTAATTGTCAAATGTATTCAGGAAAAAACTAATGCAGTACCGAAATTCCTATAATGTTAAAATTCTGTAACTACCAAAATAAGATAGACCATCAAAATGAAAATGAATTGACAATTGCGATTGTAATTTTGATGATGATAAAACTAAATTTCTTCGGATTTTTGTGGAATTAAGCAACAATGCTTAAAATGGTGAATACTTTTAGAATTACAAAAATTCTCTGTGAAATCTATTATTTCCTAGTTATGTTTCTACTATGAGAGAAATTCTCATTTGTTTCAGGATATTGTTTTCAGAAACCTTATACGGAGGTTATATCCATGGCTGCAAGTACATGCGTGTTATGCTAACATAATTTATGTAACACAGGAAATGATTGAATTTCATTCATTTCAAAAGTGTCACATTGTCGCTCACAATATTATTTAGCAGTCTATCAATATCTGCTTACATAACATTAATTACCTTTCCAAAAAAAAATTGCAGTTGTTGTGAAAAAATCATGATTTATTTATATAAAAAAAAAAAAATCAAAGGGGGGAAAAAATTCCAAATTTAAATAATTACCTGATTCCAAAAAAATCAAGCTTTTTATCAGGATACAGACACGTGTTGATCTGAAAAGTAAATTTTTTAAAAAAGTAGTCTATCTCATATTCATACTTAAAACAGAAAATTATGTTGAAATACAACTACTATTAAAACACTTGATATTTTAATTTATATCAAATACAATGAGAAGGGATAGCCTTAAATTGGCATAAATAGAGAGCTTTTTTTAAAAAAAACTTTCTAAAAGAAGAAAAATACAGAAATGTCATCCTTCATAGCTTTCACAATAATTAGTGCAGAATTGAAATACACTCGGATTGCAGTTATTGAATCTAAATACAAAACTAAATTTCTGAATGAATAATAACTTGAATTTTAAACACAGAAAATAAAATTCACTGCAAATATTAGCATAGTACAGATAAAGAACAAAATACCAAATGATATTCTGGCCTTCATCGATACAATGCAGTGACTTCAGGACATAATTGGAGATTTTTGTGTTAAAAAGAAATGTTAATTATTAGGTTTCAGTTATTTCAAGTGCAAGGACAAAGATATCCATAAAAACTAAACTCATTAAAAAAAGAAAGTTAGGAAAAGATTTTTATAAATTTTAATTTCGATTTGTTTCACATTAAAAAAAAAAAAAAAAAAAAAAAAGCGCATACCAAATGATTTTTTAGTCTCCACATGTCACTTCTAGCCAGATACTGGTCTTTGAAGGTAAATTCTACTGAATCCAATGACACATCCTTAAGGAAAAACATTCATTAATCAGTACACATAAAATGAAGTTTTAGAATTTGGAAAAATATACTCCTTAGCTAAATTTTAACACGTTCGCTGCCACTGACGTGCTGGCGTTTCCGCATGGCGCTACCTTCCATGCCGGCGATGCTCTGGGACGACGATCGAGTATGATAAGTAAACTGCTTTATTTTTAGTTCGGATTTGGAGGTTGAACAATGAGGTTTTTGAGGCACGTTAGTGAAGCATTATTTTTATATTTTTAGGAAATAAAAGGTTTTTCTTTTTTTCTGGTTTTACTATTAAAATATAAGGAACATTTTTAATCATTAAAACACTTTTTTTAAATTCGGCTTCTGAGGATGGATATATAAATTTTGATGGCAACGAATGTGTTAAAAGAGATCCAACGCTCTTTTAGAATTTAGCATATTCTTCTTTTTTTATCAAGGCCAATAGGGACTAAGGCACCTCTGCTTTTCAAGCATTTTGTATCAACCCCATTTCCTGTAGGTCGGTAGTGGGCTGTACTGCACAGAATGCACGCTCGTGAGAGGGAGTGTGCTAGTCTACTTATAACCACCGAAGGGTTCATTTCTACCTCTTTTCGGTAGCTACCAGGTAGATGGCAGCACTAATGACCGTATGGGGAACTTCTTAATTTAGAGGCAATACCAAGTAGAAGTGGAACTTGGAGGACTTTGAGACCACAACTGATTTAACGTGCCCCAGTCACCATTAGCAAACACAACGTTCTTTAGTTGGTCCCAGGCCCTGAACTCACCACTATCAGGATTGTGACCACTAGCCAGGATCGAACTCACAACCTCCCTATTGCGAGAACAACGCTTCTCCCGAATGGGCTAGGCAGCCCTAGCATATATAGTTGGACCCCCTACTCGCCAAAGCTTTCCAAATATACATGCAAAAATTCCTAGTACAAAAGGAACACTATTGAGAAAATCACTCTGATCTGAAAAGTTATGTTTTGCACTAATTTAATTTAATATTAGAAAATGTAACTTCAAATCAATTAAAATGCTCTATGTCTAAAGTCGAGGAGCCACATTTAATAAAATATGTCATTAGAAGCATTACTCACTTTTGAATTGTCAATAGCTTTTACAGTAACTTCCATATATTGTTTCAGTTGGAAATTTGTTGCTATGGACTGGTCAATACTAATACAACCTAAAATAAAAAAATAATAATTAATCAGGGTAATCAGTAAAAATAAAATAAATAACACTTTAAAATTTTCCTTAGAAGTAAGAAATTAAAAAAAACTATTTTTTATAAATTACATTGTTATCATAAACTTTAAAAAATCATGCCAGTTATTCAGTTTAAATAATAATTGTTCATTTAATAAAATTATATTTTCCCTATACACATTTTACAAAATTACTAAATGCCACATATAAACATTTATGTGAACTTGCCTTTCTGCAACATATCTGAACTGAATGTAGTGACTTGAAGCAAAAGGGGGCTGAAATAGAAAATTAAATAAAGTAAAATATTCAGACGATATAAATAATGTATCAACATTGAAGTATAATAAACTATGCATTCTCAAATTATCAGACAACTAGAATTTTTTTAAATAATCTATAACATACTTGCCATCATTGGTATTTTCAAATTAGTACAATTTTTACGGAACAAATATTTGCATTCCTATAATACATGGAAAGTCAAATAGCGACAATATTTATGAATGTAATATAGAAATAATAGTAATTCACTTGCAAATGCAAAAAAAAAAAAAAAATGCATAATATTAAATTGCTCCCAATTATAGCAAATTGTTACATTTTAGCACAGAGTGGAAATTCTAAAATAAAATACTAACCAGGATTTAAAAATAAATCAAATTTAAACTTTACGATGAAATCTCTGATGAGATTTATAATTTAATCTACATTACACCCAAATAACATGCTTTATGGCACAAAAACTACAGTGAAACATATAAGGAGTTGGTGGTATTCAAAGTGTTTAATCACACGCACAAATATCAATTATGCATGCTTTCGAATTCTTATTATTACATTTGATGTTGTCACTGTGTTTTTTAGAATTGATATGAGCTTTGACATCAGTAAATCCTCCATGAGAAATCTTAATATCAGATGCATAGATAGAGCAGAATGCAAAATTTGTTCCTTTGCTTGAATTTATGATGATTTGAAGTAAACTGCTTGGTATAAGACTCCAAAAAAACTTGATAATTTTTAGAGTCTTATACTAAGATTGTTTAACATGGATATTTTAAAATAAATAATTAAGACTAACAAAGAAGCTGTAAACCGAAAGTGCTTTACCGAGATAACGAAACAGTTGTTCGGTGCCGCTAACACAAATGAAAACAATGCATCCAGGTACCGCGATTTAGTGCTATTATTTATGCGCAACGTTGGAGTACAGTCCAAAAGAAGGAAGAATAAAAAAAAAAACTAAAGCACTTTCAGTTTTCTACTTCTTTATTAATCTCTAAAGTTCCAGACAATGAAACAGTTGTTTGGTTCGCCAGGTCTCATCGGCAACACCTTTGAAAACAATACATCCCCGGAGAGTGGTTTAGTGCTATTATTTACGCATAATGTTGGAGTCCGGTTCAAAAGAAGGAAGAATAAAAAAAAACTAAAACACTTTCACTTTTCTGCTTTTTTATTAAGCTGGGAAGTCCGAAACAATGAAGCAGTGGTTTGGTTTGCCAAATCCTGTCAGCAAAACAGATGAAAACATGAGTCCCGGCCAACGCGCTTTATTGTATTGTATTGTAGTACATACGTGCAACCTTGAAGTGTGAATATTTTGACTGACGCGGCAACTTTGGAAAACAGTTTCGGTTTCGTTCTTGAATAAATATTTTTTAAAAAAAAGGGGTTTTAAGAAAAAAAGAAAAGTACTGTGTAATCCGTACGATTTTTTTAGCTGTTCGTACAACCGTACAAAATAGTAGAAATCCGTACATTGTACGGATAATCCAGAGTTCATCCTAGAAATGAAAAAGGGCAGGGTGCTATTTTCCAAAAAAGGGCAACTACTGTCTACAAGGGCACTTTTCTAGCAAATTGCAAGAAATTTTATACGGGTTTTCTGCCACAATTTCAATATTGTTTCACTTTTCCAACACAATAAATAATTTTAAATTTTCGATTGTTTAAAAAAAAAAAAAAAAAAAAAAAAAAAATAATAATAATAATAATGCAAAAGACTTGCTTAGAAACTCAAAAGATATCAAAATACTGATGAAATGCTTCAGTCCTACTTCTGCTGGAATGAGAAAGTTATTAAAATTAAAAAAACCATCTACACAGTAAAATTTTTATCAAATATTATTTTTTTATAAAAATATCAATATATAATACATTAAAATTAAGATAAGACTGTTTTGATGTAATGAATGTTAAGATAAGAACTTTTCACAATGTTATCACTTTACAAATTTTTTTAAAGTTTAAATGAATCAACATTAAACTTTATTTCTTAGGTTTGCCATTGTCAGAGAAAGAATAGAGTTTCTCCAAATTTAATATTATTCATTTTGGGATATCACAAGGAGTTTTCTAACTAAAGAACTTGGACTATGTGAATTTTTGTATTTTTGTATTTTTTTTTTCAAATCGGATCAAATTCAACGTTAAAACGGCGATTCTTTGCCTAGCATGCTGCTATTATGTAGGCTGCAATAGAAGTTTTAATTTTTTTAAATCAGAAATAATCCGGGATTTTGATTGCATTCCTGTGTTGTTTAGTTTTAAATACAAAACGGATGTTTAGAAATCAATTGGTAACAGGAAAATTATCAAAAACACCCCTTAAATTTAACAAGAGGGCATCGCGATTACGCGCGTCCAAACAGAAATATTCTTAACATAAATATTCAAACAGAATAATTCTTAACAGAAATATTAGAAATAAACATTTGATGGTTATACACCTTTAACTAAGTTAAACAAGCCTTTCAAATTCCTTTCTTCGCTATTTTGAAGGAGGCATGGTAAAAATCCGGCGAAATACGCTTATCAAAACACATACGAAATGGCCATCTGGATTTACTAATGAGCACTTGGGAAATTATAAGACGGCCCCCTACAATTCACCTACTAACGACGCATGTTATGTGGGCATTTATTCAATGATTTTAGTCCCTGATCTATACGTTGCGCATTTGAACATGAATGGGCATGAGCGACAGGCGATTTCAGTAGGGGTGGTCCACGTATCGTGTACAGTTGGGGGAAAAAACGAAAGTTTTTTTTAATTCTTGCAGGATGTGATTTTTTTCTGAAAAAGGGCAGGAAGGGCGCTATTATTAAAGAAAAGGGGCAGGCAGGGCGCGCAGCCCCTCGAAAAACGTTTAGGATGAACTCTGGATAATCCATACAAGTTGGCAGGTATGCTATAATAATAAAACAAGCTGTGTGGCTGTGTGTCTGTCTGGGGTTCTGTGGATCTATAGAAACCTTCTTAAAATTGGAGTAGAGCTCTGAAATTTTCAGCATAAGTAGTTTCGGCCTTCTAATTTTATACATGTCAAACAGAATGTTAAAATTTTAATTAGTTATTTTTTAATTAATTTTTTTTTACAAAGCGACTTCAAACAGAGATAGAGCTTTGAAATTTTAAACATAAGTAGTTTTAGCCTTCTAATTGTAGTTTTGAAAAACAGAATTTTAAATTTTTGATTAATTTTTTTAATTAATTAACAAATTTTTTTACAAACGACTTTTAATATTTCTACAGCTCTGAAATATTCAACATAAGTAGTTTTGGGCTTAGGATTGGATTTTTAAAAAACAGAATTTTCAATTTTTATTTAGTTTTTTTTAATTAATTTTTTTAATGAATTAATAAATATGTTACAAAACAATTTCGAATAGGGCTACAGCTCTGAAATTTTCAACATAAGTAGTTTTAACCTTTTAATTGGACTTTTGAAAAACACAGAATTTCTAATTTTTATTTTGTTCTTTTTTCATTAATTAAGAAAGATTTTACAAAATGACTACTAATAGGGCTACAGCTCTGAAATTTTCAACATAAGTAGTTTTGGCCTTCTAATTAGACTTTTGAAAAACAGAATTTTATATTTTTATTTGGTTTGATTTTAATTAATTTTTTTAATTAATTAATATTCTACAAACCGATTTCTAATAGGGCTACAGCTCTAAAATTTTCAAGATTAGTAGTTTTGGCCTTCTAATTGAACTTTAGAAAAACAGAATTTTAAATTTTTGTTTTTTAATTTTATTTTTTAATTAATTAACAAATATTTTACAAAACGAGTGGAAATTGGGCTACAGTTCTGAAAATTTCAACACAAGTAATTTTGGCCTTCTAATTGGATGGCCAAAAAGAATATTAAAACTTTAATTCGTTTTTTAATTTTTTCACAAAAAGCGACTTCTAACAGGCCTAGAGCACTGAAAGTTTCAACATAAGTAGTTTTGGCCTCTAATTTTGCTTTCCAACAACATGTGTTAAAATAATCTTAAAGGGGTGTTGCATTAACGGGGATTTTTTTTTTCTCGATAAGGAAGAGGCTTCTGATTTTAAGACTTTACGTAGCAATTATATTTTAGTGAGTAAAGACAGCTTATGCTTACGCAGCAATGAACCTTTTAGCGAGTGAAGCGAAACTAAGCTTGCATAGAAATGAACCTTTCAACGAGTGAAGTAAGTCTATGTTTATGTGTCAATGAACTTTTCAGCGAACGAAGCGCCAAAAACTAGGACCTATACACGAATGACAGATTTCCGCAACGCAAGGCCTCACAGCTAGCTAAAATATTGCACATGTTAAAATTTCGTAGCCTGGGTATTCAGCTATTTATATATAATATAATACTGTGATTCTGAAGAGTTAGTCATCCTATGTGCAACAATGTTAATATCGATGTTTTAAGCTGTTTTGTTCATTTTCTTGATTGTTTAAACATTAGAACAGTGGCAAACCAAGGTGGCCTCAAAATTCAGGAAAGTTAGCAGATAGATTTCTAAAAAATTCTCAGATTTTGAAGCAAACTTTTTTTTCTTCAAATTTCACCAACTTTTCCAGATGTGTAGACACTCTGATGAAATAGAAAATGTATGCTAAACAGATAATATTCCAATTTTTTAAAAATAGTTTTGGTGGTAATAAAAAGTTTAAAATTATTCCGTAACATTAAACATCTAATGATTACTACCACAATTTTTCAGATAAATGGGGCTAAAATACGGGTGAACGGAAAAACGTATCTTTAAATTAATAGAAAATTTCTCTGATTCTAATGAAATTCAAAAAAAATTCCGTTACATTTCCCTGATATTTTCCAGAATCAAAAAGATTCCTGACATTTCTCTGATTTCCAGGTTCTGTGGCCACTCTGCAAACCTTAAACCTAATTTTAAAAATCATAGAAAAACGTGAATTGTAGTAGACGAATTTTCAAAGGAACAAATTACATTACATTACATAATAAAATGGCATAGATGAATATAAATGTATAAGCATATCATGTAGTAATTATGAGACAATAACTTACAAAAAACCTAAAAATTTGCCAAATTAGTGAAAAAATAAATAAATTATTATCAATAAACTTGTATAACATGCAGCATTCATAACACTATTTGTTGCAACGTTGTTAAGTTTAAAGAAATATAATAACATAATTAATTAGAATAAACCAGAATGGATGTTTGAAATGTTTTGCCAAAATTTAATAAACTTTTCTAATTTTAGAATTCGGTTTAAGTGGATTTAACTTTCATAAAATAAAGTTCAAATAGAAAAATAATCATTCAATCATATAAAAAAATTTAAGAACTTTACTCAGAATTATTTAAGTCAATTTTAAAAATTAAAGTATGTTTTAAAATAAGAATAAGCAGATCTTAAATGACAATGATACACTTCTGTTAGACGAGTGCCAGTTGGCGCCAATCTTAAATGTTTATGGACCAACCCGATAAAGGTTTCTAATAGGGATTATAAATGATTTGTAGGTTGTTAGTTTGTATGAATTATGGCTGCATTTTGGCAGTTTTTATCTGGTACCCAATTAATGGAAGAATACTATGACAATACCTGCAATCATCTTCAGTTGAACTTATTTCAACAATATCGCCAACGACAAGAGATGGATAGTCTTTGGAACTTATCAACAAACTTTCCTCTGAAATTAAAAGAAAAAACACGTTAAAATTTTTAAAGTTTTGAAAAGAAAGTACGTCACACATTAGTGTGGCTAGCATCATGAAAACCTAGTAATTTTGGTAACTGTTTGAAGCTAAAAAAATCAACTGAACACTAATCAGAGTTGCTATGAAACTATTTGACTTGCTTTATAAATATGTAATATATATTTCTATAAAATTATTTAAAATCGAGATCTTGGGATTAGTTTGAAAATATGTATATTTAAAAAAAAAAAAAAAAAATCGCTACGTCTCAAAGACGCTCCTACGGTAGGTCTTTCTCGGTACGGTACTTACGGTAGGTCGAGCGTCTATCTTTCGATTTTCATGATTTTTCATTGCTCGACATTAAAGAACGACCATAAGTTTATAAAAGGAGAAAAGAAACTAGGAAAAAAGAGGAGAAATATTTTATCAAATGCCTTTACAAACCAGTGATTCAACTTAAGCAAAGTCAAACTAAGTACTCCATCATTGGTAAATTTATTAAAAACAGCCTAAGTCACGCACTAAACATATATTAAAAACGAAAACTCACCACTAAAAGTCTTCCCGTGAATTAAAAGCTTAAAAGTCTTCATTTTGTTCTTTGAGAGGCATAAGAAATTATGTTTGACAGACTCCAAATTTTTTCTTTATCAAATATTTGGTTTATTTACTTTATAATTGTGACCATTTCCCTTCGTTTCAATCTTAAGAATAGTTTTAAAAAATGTGACCCTTGTTTACACAATTCATTAGATGATTATTAAGAAAAATAACCTAATTAATATAATGATAATCACCGTAATTATTTTAGAAGTAAAGAATTAGAAGAAATGAATTCAAAAAGCATATTTATATATCTGGGTTATTTTTAACATCTGGCACCTTTATATCTAATAATTCAGCCAATTATAATGCAAGATTTTGTAAGAAATTATTTATTTGACCAATTGAAAGTGAAAATTTTATTTTATAATTTAAATAGTTAACTTTTACGTTTTTGTTTAAACTTCATACTTTTAAATCAAATAAATATCCCTTGTGTTTCTTGTTTACAATTTCTTCCTAAAGATGGCCGCCCCCATGCACACAGTAAAATCTCTGAATTTAATATATTTTTTTAGATTATCCTATTTATAAGGAATTATTTATCCATTCGTTGTTTCTTAACTTAATTGTGGAATAATTTTTTTACAAAAATCATTCATGTTAGCCTTGTTTGGGCCTTGAGCCTGTTGTTGGTCTTAAAATTTCTATTTTTATGAGAAACAAGTAAATTTTCCCCGTTTGTATTTGTTAAACAAATTTTACTGTCATTTAAACGCACTTTTTTCCATTGGTTGCGTGTAAAAGTACCTACAAGTTCGGGATTAAAATAATATAAATTCTTAGAGTGTATTTGAATATTTTATCATGAATATATTGAATGTGTTTGTTAAGAAATTTTTCAAATACAGACCACACTATTAATAATTAGCTGCATTTTTGGAACAATGCAAATATCAGCGAAAAATCCCAACATTTTGTAAAGTATATATTTTAGCCGAAAAAAGAACCTGCAAGTTTTTTTTTTTTTTTTTTCCTTTGAAGATTTGGGGATTTTAATTGACAATATATCGAAGGGCTGATATCGTATTTTGAGTTTTACCAAATCTGGGCTTGCATTTTTATATTGATGTTTTTTGCAGTGATAAGTCTGGTATTTTTGTCGGGTGCCTTTATTTAAAAGTAAAAATTCACTGAATACAACACTAAAGAAAAACATTGTGGTATTTATTTTCTCATGTATAATTCTAAATATTCTTTACGCTTTCATTAAAACTGTCACTGGTAAGAACAGCAGTTTTCCTTCATTCACGTCAGAAAATTATAAAAATTTGTGACAAGAAAGAAAACTCATTTCTAGAAAATTCATAAACAAATTAATATTTTTGTCGAATGAATTTCCATAAATTTAATTTTTAATAGTTTACAAATTTGCATTACTGTAAAAGTATGGTTTCCAGCAAAATAACAGAAAATTAAAAAAAAAAAAAAAATCCCTCCTGACACTCTTTATGGTACCCTTCCATTAGACAGGTACTATTTAACAACCGCCAAATTGCAGCAATAACTCATCCAAACTAACAAATTTAAAATCATTTATAATTCCTATATGAAACCGCTATAGGGTTGCTATTGAATGATGTAATTTTTTAATTTTTTTTTATTATAATTCTAATATTCCTTCCCTTTAAATTATTTCCCAACAGATGTCCAGTGAATATGAAATAACTCTCCCACCTCCTTCCGTATTGAAAAAGGCTCTTACAAGTCAATTAAATGTGCCCATTGTTTTCAAGAAACAAGCTCGGGCCTTTCCTGCAATCCCATGGAGTGTAGCTGACTTGACAGAAAAGTATGGAAGTACGAAGTTAGAATTTCGAATGGTCCTTAAAACCCATGAAGGTACAGTAAAATATCCAAAATCCTTACTTCAAAAACCGGAAATATCTAAGATCCGGACCTTTACCAGCACTACTATCTTAAAATATATATATTTTTATATATACACAGGGGTCGCAGACGTCCTATATACAGGGGTCGCAGACGTCCTATATGTCCTATAAATCCTATATTTTTTAAAAAATCTTCAAAAACGTCCTATATTGTCCTATATTTTACAATTGTCCTATATATCCTATATTTCTATATTGATTCGATCTATATTTTCTTTGAATTCGTAATAACGACACCGTTCGTTGCCACTTTTTATATTTCGGAATCTTGGCGCGATCGTAGGTGAAAAAGACCTAATAAAAGCGATGTTTGTAACGTCGGCGTTTTATCTCTTGTGACTTCACGTGCTGCATAACCTACAACTCAACTCTACTGGACCGGCGGGAGTTGTAAAATGTAAACTTGTGAACTTTTCCATAGCACGAGGTTTTGAATTTCTGATTTGTTTTCTTCTCCACCGTAGTAAATTAATTGGTCATAATACAGAGAGAGAGAGAACAAAACTCTGCCTCTAGAAAAACGGATAAAAACGACTTGTGATTAACTTGCAGGGCTACTAAAGAACATTTTGAGTGCTCAATCAATAATTGATGAAGGAAACAAAAGGGTTAAGATTTACTGTATGATGTCGGATGACGATTTTTTTATTCCAAATTCGGTACGGATTCTGCGCCACGAATTGTTTACATCAAACGCCGCCTAATTAGGGCAACCATAGGTAGCCTCTTGCTCTTAAAAAAGTGACGGGGCTTCCATTTTTTTTGGCGAAAATCACCTTGGCGCAGAATCCGTACCAGATTCGGAATATTAGCCACGATTTTTTCATAAAAGTCGCCAAAATTGAAAATACTTTGTGATGTCAAATTCAAATAGTCACTAGGGTTTCCAGAAATCCTTGTCCCCGGTTCTTCACATTCGGCGCTAATCTCCCACTTTTCACCGCCAATCCAACCGACACTGAACAGTAAATATGAACCAACAAAATACTGCAAACAGGGATAAAAAAAAATACGTTAAGAAATTGGAGCAGTTCAAGCAGTTATAGATGCTGGAAGCAAAAGACTCAAGATTGCAAATAATCTAATTAATAAAACTTGATTTAGGGATGGAATATTGAGGCAATAACGGATGACATATTCAGGATCAGGTGATATCTTTTTTTTAAAAGTGTGTTTTCTATTCTCTTAAATACAATATAACGAGTATATAAATGTATAACGAGTTAATTTTAAAGTTCAGTAGCAACTGTATGTAGTTATTTGATGTTTTAAATTGTCCTATATATTTTTTTAAAAAATCCTATATATTCTTATTTTGTCACTTTGACCCCTGTATATATCCTATAAATCCTATTTTTTTTTTAAAGTCGGAAAAAACGTCCTATATTGTCCTATATTTTATAATTGTCCTATAAATCCTATATTTCTGTGTTGATTCGACCTATATTTTCTTCAAATTCGTAATAACGGTGCCGATTGTTGTGATTTTTTATATTCCGGATTCTTTGCCGCGATCATAAGTGAAAGAGACCTGACAAAACCCACAAAAGCGATGTTAGTAAGCGGCCGCGCCGTATCTCTTGTGACGTCCCGTGTTGCATTGACTACTCACTTCCTTTCTGCGTGACAATAGGGAAAGCGCACGTCGACAGAGGTAACGATGACTTATTCCTACAACTCAACTGTACTCGACCGAGGAGAGTTGTAAACAAGTGAACTTTTCCATAGCACGCGTAGTAAACTAATTGGTCATAATGCAAAAAGAGAAGCGAAAAAGCTAAGGTTAAAATTACAAGTCAGGTACGGATTCTACGCTAAGGTGATTTTTGCCAAAAAATAGCAGCCTCGCCATTATTTTTAATCACATGTGAACTACCTATGGTTGCCATAATTTGGCGTCGCTCTATGTAATCAATTCTTAGCGCACGATCCATACTGGACTTGGAATTTTAACAAAAGAAAACGATGCAGAAACAAACTACCTCGGGAAGAACAGAAAAAAAAAACGAAAAAAAAAAAAAAACTTTATTATACACTTGCAGGACTACAATCGACATTTCGAGTGCTCAGTCAATGATTGATGAAGGAAACAAAAGGGTTAAAATTTGCTGTACAGTGTCAGAATTCGGATAGCAACTTTTCAAAAAAGTCAAAAATTGAAAATGACGTCAAAAATCTGTGTTGCTAAATCTAAACGCTCACTAGGATTACCGGAAAACTAAGTCAACGGGTTGCCACATTTGGCGCTAAATCGACAATCCGTCCGGCACCGTAGGATAAATTTATACCAACAAAAGACTGCTAATAAGGATAAAAAGAAATAAGGCAGCTCAAGCACTTATACATACTAGAAACAAAAGACTCAAAATTGCAAATGTAGCTAATATAAACTTGATTTATTGATGAATACCAAGTATGAAATATTGAGGTAATAACGAATAAAGGACGACATATTCAGGATCAGGCGATTTCTTTTTTTAATGTTTTTTTTCTGTTTTCTTAAATTCAATATAACGAGTTTTAAAGGGAGATAGTAATTTTCTAAGTACTTTTTATTGATATTCCTCTATTAAAAAGAAAAATTTATAGGAAGGAAAATTAGTGCTGTGTGAAAGTCCTCATACTTCAAATAAGTATGTCTTATATGTTAATTTCAGTAATTTTCATTTAGAGTTTTAATTAATGAAATATATAATGAGTTCAGTAGCAACTGTGTGCAGTTATTTTATATTGTCCTATATTTTTTTTTTAAAAATCCTATATATTCTTATTTTGTCACTTTGACCCCTGTATACAGAAGTTTGTCCGTATCCGAAAGTGATGACAGCGAAAACGATGTGGTTAAGGACAAAATTACCTTGGAGCAATTAGTTGGAAGTATTAGACACTTCAATTAAACGATAAGAGCAAACACACAATTTCAGAATCGGAAATAATGGGGATTCAAGGAGAAAAGTTTAGCCAAAAGTCAAAACTATTAAAACAGCCTTAAAACAAATATTTTTCAAAACCACATCAAGTTATATAAGGATTTTTCTAGGTTTATTCCAGTTATATGTATTATTTTATTGCTTTTGTGTATAAACAATGATATGTTCCAAAATCGCCGATGTCCCGGTGATTCCGGATTTGAGATACTCTACTGTATGTATTATCTTTGGCTATATTATTTTTAAATTTAAATATTAAAGTGCATTTTTTAAGTCACTTTAAATAATCATATCAATATTTATTTCTGACAATTGTAATTTTATCACTTTAATGCAACATTTCTTAATGTATTTAAGTACTTAGGCACCAACTTTGGAGACTCAAGGGGTTGGGGGAGGATTCCGGACATCTCTTTTTTAATGATATGCCTGCTGGATATACAGAACCTACCCCCATATACCACACAATAAATTTTTCTTAAACTGTTTGTAACTTATATAGTAAAGTTATTTGTAAAAAATTAGTTTCGGAGCATTTTATGGAAAGTGTAAGTGCACTAACTAGTTAATTTATCATTATATAATAATTTATTTCAATATCATTCAATATTTTAAAAGACATACTCTTATGATATTGCACTAAAAGAAAGAAAAATTCTAATATATCTGGATAATAATTCAGAGTGGCCACAGAACCTGTAAATCAGGGAAATCTCGGGGAGCTTTATAATTCTGGAAAAAAATCAGGGAAATATCATGGAACTTTTTAAAATTTCATGAAAATCAGGGACACTTTTTTTTTCTTTTTCTGAAGGTACTTTTGCCCGTTCATCCGTATTTTGGCGCCATTTACCTGGAGAATTATAGTGGTAATCATTAGAAATTTTATGTTACAGAATAATTTAATCTTTTCAATACCACTGAAACTATTTTTTAAAAAAATGCCATATTATCTCTTTAGCATACATGTTTTATTTGATCACACGTTTAGAAAAGTTAGAAAAAAAAAATGCTGTAAAATCGGGGAATTTTTTAGAATTCTATCAGGGAACTTTTTTCTTGAATTTTGTAGCCACCCTGTAGTTAAAGAAAAAAAGAGCCTGTGCCAGCAATCCCATTACAAAATTAATTATTCCAATATCATGCAATACTTTAAAATATATATATTTATGAAGTTGCACAAGATGACAGCACATTTTAATAATTCTAAGTGATTTTCCAATATTTCTGAAAATTTGTATTTTATGCACAATACTCTAGAAAAAAAACTAGAAAAAAATTCAAGTATAAAAAAAACATTTAAAAATATATTTACTTGAAATTATCAGTATATTGGAAAAACACATTTTTACAGATATTTGCCACAGGTTCGAAATACCTTTGTCCTCGCAGTGGTTGGAGCACAGGGGTGATCACTCCCTTTTTCCTCTGGTAGTTGACACCTATGTTTAAGTTGAGAAACTTGACTGTTGTATTTTTAATGTTTTAATGAACTTTAATTATGCAAACTAAATAGATTTTATTTATAGGTACTATAGCTAGTTATTATATACAATGATTATGCTAATTGAGGGAATATACTCTTTTTAAATATATATATATATATACTGTGTTATCAAGTCCTTTATCTCCTATATATGTCATCAAGTCCTGTAGTGCTTTTTGATTGAATAGGTTAGCAAAAAACTAATATATGTATAAATGTATACAAAATTGTTTTAAAAGACGGCTGTGCACGTACTTCTTAGTCAATGGTTGTTCATTGAATGATTCTTAAATATGATGTAAAAGTTAAAAAGCCACAAATGCATTTTGTTTGAGTTCCAGTTTTATTCCGTGATTTAAGTATCTTCACTCAAATTGCCCTCAATAAAAATATCTTAATAAAAGATTATTCGGTTGTGTAGTTCTTTTACATATTTTGTATTTATATAAAAAAAAATTATATTGTTACGAATTTTTGTATATTTGTAAATATTTCGTAGTGTTAATTTTGTAAATAGGAAAATTTATGTACATTTTGCATAAGGCAGTGCAATAGTTCGTCTTAGTTTGTTTCCCTGCAATGAGCCACTCAATGCTTGATAACGGGTTTTACAGAGGTACCTCTGGGAAGCGAGTTTCAAGGGGCAGGGCATTTAACATTATGGTAATGGGAATCTCGCCAAATTGGCGAGATAGAGCGAAGTTGGCGACGGTTTTGGCGACTAATTTTTGTCGCCAAATTTGGCGAGAAATCGCTAAATATCTCCAAACTTGGCGACCATTGGCGACATTTTCGGTCCCCATGTACATGTATAGGACTTTTCGACTACAATCTGGAAAGTTCTCCAAATGTCTACCTCTAGGAGTTTCAAGAAGGTTCACGTACGTTCACCTCCCCTATAAGAGCTCAGGGAGCAGGTGACGGAGTCAGTTCTTGGATTTTGAGTCACTGAATTAGTTGACTGGAGATACTGAGCCTCAGTGAGCATTCTAAAGCGAACTGTATTGCATTGTCTTTTGCGGTGATATAGCAGTTGTGTTGTCAAGTTTTTTACCTGCTGCTGTTTTGTGCTCTATTGTGAAAAGAGCTGTATTGTATCTACTAGAACGAGAAATTCTGGAGTTGTAAAGGAATCTGTGAAGAGTTATAGTGGAATAAATTCCTGCAAGTTTTGATCTGCTTTGGCTTCAAATCTTTCGAACCCATACAACGCAACAATATAGCAAACAGCCAAGTAGACTAACTACTGCAAGTTAACAACTACAATAACATTTACTTTTGTTGATTTAATTTTTTTTAATCAATGCTCAAAATTGAATTTAATCTGATAAGCTGTATAACATTAGTTTGTATTTCCTTTCAAATTGGCAAAACAATACTGCTTTTATTCAAAAGTATTGTAAATTTATTAGACTTTTATGATTTACTATTAATACACAACTACTTTACTTGATATTTATGGAAACAAAAATTGTACTATTATGAAGTTTAAGCTGTTGCTTATGTTACATTTGTGTTTCCACTTTTTTATTGAAATACTTTTTTCATACAAAAATAATGTTAATGTTTTTTTAGGTATATCATGGGAAGGGAAAGGAAAAACTGTTGATGCTACGATTCATAATTTCTCATCATGGCAAACTGGAAATGTGGATACTTTAGATGATTGTAATCCATTTGAAATCTACAACAAAGATTATTTTTGGGCTTATTCTGGCTACAATTACATGAATATGATATTTCATTCCGATAGCGACATTTTGAAGGTTTGTTGAAATTAATATTTTCTTTATGAATGAGAAGCAATGATTTAAACTTGTCCTTATCTCTATAAAATTTTGAATAATCTAAACAAATCCAGAAATCATTTGAGTATCTTTTTCCAAACTTTTGCTAGAATTTCAAAGAGTTAATTCATATATGCGAAATCAAGACATTTTTTAATTTTAAGAATTAAGGACTCGGGACCAAAGTTTTTAAATGAACATAAAATTATGGAAATACATTAGTTTTCCTGGTAGTTTTAGGTTAGCCAGGCGTAAATCCCGTCAACTATATATATTGCAACGTTTTAAGACTACTTCTAGAAACGTTGCCGTCCTCTAAAACTAAGCAGAAAACGTTCATCAATTTAAAAAAAAAGTATTATCAATATACAAAAAATAAATTTTTATACTTATTGGATTAACCGATAGCTCCAAAATATGAAAATCTCCTTGAGAATTTTCAACATTTTTGAATACCTAATAGATGTTGCTTGTTTTAAATAAATACTGGAAGTGACGCTCAATGATTCCCGTTAGGTTTGTGCACAAGTTGGTGCAGCTTTTAATTTTTATTTGTCAACTTTTTGCTTATTTGGTAACTTTTTGCTTGCGCTAACCGAAAAGTACTGTTTTCCTTTAACCATTCCTGCAACTAGCTTTATGTTTCACATGTTAAAGGTGCCTGGCTAGAATTCTGGGCAGGTTTTGTTATTATTTTTATTCAAAATTCATGTTAAGGTGATGTTCTTGGCCTTTTTAGTCATTATTGCGCACAAGAAGAACGTTTAATTTAAGAAGTAGTATAATAATCAAAACAAATATACTTCAGTCAAAATTTTCTTAATTTTTTTGCTAGCTGATATTTTAATTTTTGGAATTATAACTATTGTGAAGTCTGAGAATTTTGTCTGGAAATTGAGTGAAATTTCTGAAGAAAAATAAGGGAAATATTTTATTTTATTACCAGTGTGACTTTTTACCCTGTGAATCAAAACTGTTAAAATATGTTTTATTTAAGAATATCTTACTTTGTTAGGGCACCAACTGGGGTCAGTTTGGTTTTCCTGAGATAACTGGGGTGCACAGCACCTTTTGGTTGGGAACTAAAGGAGCTTACACACCATGCCATTTTGATACATATGGTTGCAATCTTGTTTTGCAGGTGATTGGCAGGTAAAATTTATGGGCTTTGATATTCATAATAGTTATTTAAATTAAGCCATTATACTTTCTACAAATTTCTTATAATATTTTTGTTTTTTCAGATATTATATAAAAAAAAATCTTAGCTTAAAGATAGATAATTTTCTATTGAATATTTAAAATTATTATTTTTAAGAATTATACATATTTGTATTTGAAATAATTGTAAATAAAATTTTGTGATTCAATATTGTCATACATTTCAAATGAATGAAAACTTGAAATTGTCAGGAAAAATTTAAATGAAATAAAACCCTTCACAGCTAATCAAATATATTTTAAATTTCTAAAAATGATTGAAATTATTGTATTTTTAAATTCAGATTGTAATTTGTTGGTTTGATATAAAGCCACTTTAAAAACGACTTGTGTATTTCAAAGAATTAGTCAAATTATATTTAAATTATTTGTTTCCAGGAAGAAATGGATTCTCTTCCCTCCTAAAGATACAGCATTTATGTATCCCACTAGAATACCATATGAAGAATCTAGTGTGTTCAGCTCTGTAAATATATCCGATCCTGACCTATCTTTACATCCATTATTTAAGGTGATTTCCAAACTATTAAAATTATCCATTATAGACTTAAGCAGGTAGTTCCACTGTTTTCATTCTCACGAACGTTTTGCTTATGACTTGGTTACATTTTTAAACTAATATTTTTCAAGATATTATAATATTTCTTTGATTTAGATCTTTCATTTTGATGTATTTCTAAGTACAGGTAGCAGAAAATTGTGAAAAAATATTCGGGAGTTTTAAATTATCTTGCTGGCTACCACATGACAGAATCCTAAGATTTACTATTGGTTTGTTGAAGAGAATTAATCAAAATCATATTATGACATGCAATATCCATTTTTATTCAGATGTAACCCTATTCTGATTGGCCAACAGAGGTCCCCTTGAGGAACCTCGAACCTGTCCCTTCTTGTCTTTATTTCTTTCATTTTATTCACAATCACCTCATTTTGCTTCTAATAGGATGCAATTATGTCTCTTGACTAGCTCTCGTCAGATAGTCTATACGATAGGGTTGGCTATAGCAACAAGACTTGTTGATTTAGAATAGGGATGATGAATGCAGGTAATCCAAAAAGGGTTATAATTTTGTAAATGTAGAAGTTTGTCTTCTGGAATCCTTTGCAGAAAATGGGACTAGTCTTGATACCATGACGACAGACAGTGCTAGACAATGTGGCAGGAGCTATTCTTGTGATTGAGAGGCAGTACATGTCTCCAAAGCTCAGTAGAACTATTGTTTTATTTTCATGTTGGATAAGATTTATAAAAAAAAATAACTGCATCCTCCCAATTTGCCTATTCATGCCAAATAATAGCCATTTTTGTAACATATGCGTACACAATAAAAGCTGTGCTTCATATTGACTTTTAATGTTTCTTTTTTCTAGGAATCTCATCCTCATGTGATTGAGTTGGAGCCAGGAGATGTTTTGTTTGTTCCACACAAGTGGTGGCACTTTGTTTCATGTATGGACAGTATTACAAGCAGCATAAATACATGGATTCCTCTAGTATTAAAATTTTTTGATGCTCCAAAATTGTTTGCCTTAAACAAAGTTGAGCTCTAAGTACATGTTATTTTTGGCTTTTGTTTAATAACATCTATGCTAGTGCTATATGATATAATACAAATGGATTTAAACCTGAATATTAACTAACATCAATAGCTGATAATGAAAATCCTCTGAGGTGTGATTCGACTCTTTTTGATCAATTCTACATTTAATAATGGCTGTTCAGATTCATATAGCATTTATTGTACATAAGCATCTATTTTAGGTCTGTTACACCAGGACACATTATTGTGCTTAATGCAATGAAATCTTAGATACTTTATTTGATAAAAGAAATCTATAGTAAATAAAAATAAAACCTGTATATTAACTAAATATACCATAAAGTATTCATTAATAGTTTTAACTTATGATTTGCTTTAAAAGATGTCTAAATTTGGCCAATTGTTAAAAGCAGGGATGAGTTTCTTCCGCCATGTGGCGGAATTCCGCTTTTTTAATTTTTTAGAAAAAAAATAATTCCGCTTTTTCAAAAAAAGTTCCGCTTTTCTAATTCCTGAAAAAAAAATTAATTTTTTCTCCGATTTTTCCATCCCACAGAAAAATAACCTTTTCTCTAAGGCTGAATCGCGAAGCAGCTTCCCTTCTGCCCGATCGGGAAGAGCGGAAAACCTACGGCATTCCTGCTCCAAATACAAAAATCTACTGGAATGCATTTTTATAGTTATGTTGGCGCTTAAACTCGCATTTTAGACTTTTTCAACTACTCCGAAATTTGATCCTATTGTGTAATTTCCTTCATACTAATTCACGCGATTAACGTATACGAATAATGTGCTTGCTTTCAAGTCTGACATCCACGGAATTATCGTTTGTTGTACATCTAAACGTACGTTGGTATGTGAAGCTCGTTTTCGCTAATCGTTACGTTTATGTAATGTCCACTCTGCTGAGATTTGTGTGGCTATGACGTGCGTTATCGCTGGGATTTAAGTTGTTGTGGTTTTCATTTTTGCGGAGCATTACGCCAATACAACAACGCTATTGCTGAGAATTGTTCCCGTATATGCGGCGCTAACGCTGGTATTTACGTTTATTTGATAGTCCTTTTCTCTGAGTTTGACTACCTTGTTGTAAAATCTGAGATTTGCACCAATGTTACCAAAAGAATGTCGATATTACCGTGATGATTTGCGCTCTCATTGATGTACATTATTGATGATGTGCGATGATATTTGTGCTGATATTGTGGACGCTATCGCTGATATGCACGTTTGTTTGCGATGTTCGTTTTTGCCAATATCTTAGATTTTACGCCGAGATTTACGTTGTTGTGATTGTAATTTTCGTCAAATGTTACGCCAATACATTAGCACTATTCTTGAGAGTTGCCCCGGTATATTTGGTTCTAACTTTGATATTTCTGTTGGCGTGAGAGTAATTTTTGTCCAAAGCCATACTGTAGTAACATCCGATATTACCGAAATTTTCACTAGTATTACCAAGAAAAGATCGATATTACTGAGATTTATGCTGATATTGCGGACGCTATCACCGATATGCGCACGTTGTTGTGATGTTCTTTTTTGGCGATACCTAGATTTTCGGCGGTATTTTAAGCAATATTGCTTATAGTACTTTTGTCAGAGTGAGGGTCATTTTCGCCGAGGTTTACGCTAATACAATACCAGCTATTACCGAGATTTTCAACACCGAATTGTAGCCATTCATCTGGACTTCCGTAGCCATTTCTGTTCTGGACTTCCGATAGCCGCCATATTCGCGATTGCTGCCTGTTTAAGGTTATATTTAGCCGTTTGATTCGAATCTATGCAGAATTACTCACATTTTTATATCATTTTGTATAAAAATATTCTGAAAATTAGTCCAAATTGTAATTTTTCTAAATAATCTGTGTTTAAAATTGTTATTTTAACTGCAATTGTTTGTAAAATTGTTTGTTGCTTTTTATTTTATTGAACAAGCTTAACAATATGATTAAAAATTTAGATTTTAAGATTTTTAGTACTTGCAGCTTAAAAATTTAGAAAACTGGATTTAATTAAATTTGGCCTGTTAGTCAATGTGGTATAATTGCTTAAAGTTGTCTGGCTTGTTGAAATTTTGAAGTTTTTGTCGGTTTTCATCGCTTTCACAGATTTTTGTTTCTTTAATCCCCTTTGGAGCTATACCATGCCTAATGACAGCACAAAGTGTATCCTTACGTCTAGGTGCAGCTATTTTAAGCCATTTTTGCTCTCGGATGGACATAGATGGTGCAGTGTTTTAAATGCACATGGAAAAACACAATTTTTTAAAAATTTAACTTAAAATGTGTTTCACGCATAAAATTTTTGTTTTCAGCTTTTTGATTTTTTACTAAACTCATCCCTGTAAAAGCTATAATAGTTTTGATGCACCATTCTGTACTCATTAAAGTTTTTTATTTTTAGTGTAGACATCACAGATTAATTTCCTTGTAATTATTCTTTCATTGTTATTAAAAAACTGATGGCTGTGACTATTTAGCATAAATATACTTTTTGGTTTTTCATTAAAGCAAAAAATTAATAACACTGCTGACAGAGCATTTGTCAATGTTATATTAGAGATGATAAACATTATTTTGTAGAAAAAATATTAAACTTCCATTTTAAGGATACATTTTTACCTTTTGTTCAGTGTAAAGTTGATGTTGGAAAATTAACTTAATTTTATAAAATTTTAACTTTTTATTTCTTAAAGGATGAAGATTATGAATGCCGTCTAGAGGAAAGTGTGACCAAAGTTTTGATGTCTTCTTTCATTTCATTTTATGAGCCAGAAGGAGATAATTGGCTAAATCCAAAAGAGGCAAGTGAAATCTGGTTTAAAATTTATTCGATTAAGTGCTTTAGCTATTCATAAATGTATAACTAGTTTGTATTACTGATACATATCTGCCATTTTTGTTGCTGTTTAAGAAAACCTTTAGACAATAATTAACACTAAATGTAATTAAATTTCACTTGCTAACATTTTCCATAATATATTGAGAGATTATGAGAAAGGGGTTAGCAAACTGTAATCTTCAACGTAGCTTTATCCCTCTAGTGGTGTTTTCCTAAGACCAATGGCCCGCTGATGGTTGTTGGGTTAGTGCTCTGGCCTCGGATACTGAAGGTGCTGTGTTCAAATGCTAAGTTAGGCATGGATGTTCATTGTGGTTCAGAATCCATGTTAAGCTGTAAGTCCAGACCTGATTAGCCATTATTGTGGAAAAAAATAGGTAATTGATTGTACAAACTAACCAACCTCAAAGGTCAACACGCACCTTTGCTAATTTTGTCATTGGTAATTCTCAATTCGCATACCAGTTTTAATTTTAATTCTTATTTGTGATGTAAATATTATTGCACTTTCATGTTTTTTCATGTTGATTGCTTATATATAAAGTATGTATGTAACTAGGGTAAAATATACTGTTTCTAGCAATACTAATTTACGTTTATTTTAGGAACAGATACTACCTGAGGAAAACTTGCAATACATCCGTTCCTCTTTGAAAATTTTAAAATCAGGAAAGAATGAATATACCCAGCACAGAAACTATGCAAAAGTGCCCAAAATATCTAAAGAAACAGACGTAGGCATCGAACGTTGTAAAGATGAAATGGACATATTTACTTATACGAGTGTTACAAAAGTGAAGAGTATGCAGTTTGCTGATTGGCTAATAAAAACTAACCAACCTATTTCAGCCACTGTGTCATCTTCCGAAATAACTCTAAATAAAATAGTTGATTGCTTTGTTCATCCTGAAGTAATAACTTTAATATCACGATTACTTCAGAATACTTAGAGGTTTTCAAAGTCTATATCGAAGGAGCTGAAGTAAACAAAGCATGCATGAGACTAATTCTGTGACTACAAAAAATAGGGACAAGAGCGAGTAGGTTCTTACTAAATGTTCAATATCTATTTCACACATAAACAACATGTTCATGTAAATTAGGTGTTTTTTGTTTTAGATTGTAATATCAATTATGAATGCAAGATAACAGTAAAATTGAAAAATACAATAATTCACAAAGGATTCACAGATGTGTGATAAGTTTCTAACAAGGAAACTTGACAAAAATTGTTACTGATGGTGCCTGTAATCTATTTCAATAACAATTGACTTGTTCATTGATACAGCATTTGTGTGTTTTTAAAAAACTTTTTTTAACAAAACTTCTTTTTTTTTTTAGCATCTTAAAAATATCATCATACTTATGCAAGTATTCTTAAATTATTGATTTTTTAAATTTTCTTATTTCTCTTCATTCTTTATAAGTCCATTGTTCAAATGTACAAATTGTCATTTCATTTTTGATTGTTTGTGCAGCTGAAAAATTATATATGTAATGACGTATTCAGTTCATTTCCACCTATAAAGCATTCTATTTAAACTATGAAGAAATCTGATGTACATAAAAATCTTTTAAGAATGTACAGTGTTTTTTTTTTTTTTTTTTTTTTTTTTTTTTTTTTTTTTTTTTTAATATGTATTGCCTCATAAGTTTATGAACAACCATTTTTTTTTTAAAATTAAAAGTAAAAAAAAAAAAAAATAGTAACAAGCATAAAATTAATTTCACATATACATAACATTGGGAAGGAGAATAGATATCCAATACTCAAATAATATTTAATATTCACAGATTTTTTGTGAAATTTTTATAATTGAAATCATACTGTTCCAAAACTAATGGATTATTGATATTTTTGCTTTTAATATTCCAATTGTGAAGCCATTTCCTTTAATAACGAGAAACTCAGAAATCCATAAAAAGTCTTTACAAAAACTTGTTTTGGCAGGATAATTTGGCAAAATTAGATTGTGAAGAAATTTTGTCTTTAAAGAAACCCAAAATTGTTCGATTTGCATCTATAGAACATATAGCATTGTAAATGGAGAACACTTGCATCATTGTAAATTAGCATACACGTCACCTCCTAAGCTCCCCCCTGAGGTTCTTCAATCTGATTCCTGGCCAATCCAAAACAGTCTTGTGATTTCATCTAAACTACTGTTTTGTTGAATTAGAGATATAAATCCAAGCACATTGTCTTGTTGATGTGTCCAATTGTCGCATTCTAAGCAAATTCTGATAATCATTTGAGCACTGACAAATGAATTTTATTTAACAGATTTCTATTCTCCGATAGATATATGTATATTAAGCTTGTTACTTTTTTTTAACTTTTAAATCAAAAAAGGGTTGTCCATAAACTACTGACACTGTATATTCTTTTTCAACTTATTATTTTAATTGAAATATTTCTTTAATATAATTTTCTTTTATATATAGATATTTATATATGTCATTTTTATTAGTAATCATTGGTTTTGATCTTAATATACTTTTGCCATAAAAGTTATTGCTATCAATTTTCACATTCACATTTTTGTAAATAATAATTTGTCTGCTTAATAGTAAATTTTCTCTAAATATTGATATAAATTCATTAGCTTTGTATTTTTAAAACTATTGGCTCAAGACATAAGTCTTAGTTTATATTTATATAAATTGTTCTTTTTTACTTTATATATTAATATTACTTTTTCTACCTCTCAAGGTATAAAATAAATATTTTGTTATTTCTACTTCTATAAGTTTTGATATTTTGCTTTTTAAATATCTGCTTTGCTTTTTTTTTCAGTTTGACATGACATTTATGATCTTTTTTTGCTTACCTATATTTGAATGAAATTGTATAGTTACATCTTGAAATGGACTGTTTTTATAATTTTGAAAAGTTATGAAGGCTTTTTTGCTGTAGATAATTATCTTGTTTTAATTATTATGAAAATATATCTTAGTTCATTTATGAATTTAATTGCTCAAGGAAACAGATTTATATTCAGGTAGTTGCTTTATATAAATGGCTTATTTAACTTCAGGCATGCTGAAACTTTTTATTGTAAATTTTTAAACTCTTTGTTAAAATATTTGTGTTTTTCTGTATTGATGACGTACATTACATAAGTTTGCTAAATAGTTTCTAAGAAGCCTGTCTTTTTATAGATATTTGAAATCACTGAAATTGTGTAATTTATTATTTTACAACTTACCTTTTTTTCTGTCTAGTGTTGGAAAAGATTCACAAAAGGTTGCTCAAGTCTCTTGCTCTTGGGGGAATCGACATATCAAAAGAATTTATCAGATTTCTATTTATCTTTTGGACACTAAACTTTTCTACCTGTTATTAAATTTGTAACACAATAAAAAAATACTTTTATTTTCTACATTGGTCTTAATTTTCTTTTAAGAGTTTACCACACTAACATATAATTTAATAACTTACTAAGGAATATGTACTTTCATATTTTAAAGTTCTCTTCATTGCATTAATTATACGTTATTGTTTATTTTATTGCAAGTATGGTATTTCATTTGAATAGTATTTTGTTTTATGTTTTTAAGTTTATATTTCTTTTAATGAAAACCTCCGGGTGAGACAATAGTATTATATATATATAGATAATTGATGATGAGCTTGAAAAATTAACTTTGACTTTTGTATTTTTCTTTACTTATTTTTTTTTTTTTTTTTTGCATAATTGTATCAGTTATTTAATATATTAAGTAACATAATTTTCTATTGAGGTGATGTTTGCAATAGGGGTTGAATCTTTATAATTATACTTTAGAAAAATAGAAGCATGAATTGTTGGATCACTTTGTAGGATATATAGGAGTTCTAAAACTTTAAGTTGGCTTGCAAAATATTATTCCACTCTAAAAAAAATTCTTATTTCCTCTGAAGTTGTTGTTAGCTATCTTGTACAACTTTTCAAATAATTAGGATTTTTACTAAACATTTATTTCCTACTATTGTTTTTGTTACAAACTGGTTTGCTGTAGTTTGTTAATAGATTTGCTATAATTGTTATCTTTATGGTTGCAGTTGTGAATTTTAATTCATGTTTTAATATGACTGATGAATTTTATCCATTCACAGGTCAAACCAGGAAATTGCTTGAATTTTGCCACCTCAATCTCGGCTCACTCTTTCAACATAACGAGTACAAGGGTCAGAGAGAAACTGGTCGTTACAGGTGCACGTTTTGTGACTATTCCACAGACAGGACGACCAGTTTTAAGAACCATCAACTGGTTCATTCCGGTGAACGACCTTACAAGTGCCACATATGTTCCTTTGGCTTTACGACTAAGCAGAATCTTAAGAGGCATTTGCCCCTTCATAAATCGACTTCTGTTTAATATGACTTGAAGGTTTTAAAATGTATTTAGATTCAGTAATGAAAATATACGAAATTATCAAGAAATTCATTAAAATTTTTATAAATTAGGGAATTCAAAGATTTAATTTCAAAAGTTATAACAAATTCTGTGAGACTAAGGAATTAATTGCTTCAGATTATTTTTTTGTTTCCTTAGTAAAATATTTCATTTTGCAGTTTTTTTTTTTTTTTTTAATTTGACCTCTACATTTTTATGCAATGAACTTTCCTGTTTTGTTGAAAACTGTGCTCTTTTTGTAACTTTATCCCTGAATTTTTTACTGGCAGGGTTCTCACAGTCATTATAAGTACTTAACGTTTTTGAACTTATTTTCCAGGCCTTAAAAGTACTTGATAATGCTTAGATGTCCTTAAAAATTCTTAATTTTTGCTATTGTTGTGTGCTCGATTGCAATATTTATTAAAATTTAACTCTTGACACTTGCTCATCTTTGCCGAACCACCACTTATCCGTGGTTCACTGGAATTTTTGGTATTTTCGTATGTGCTGATTGGCAGAGTGGAGTTTGAAAGGATTTTTATTTACACACAGTACTCTGCAAGACAAACATACGAGTCTGTTGTTGTTTTGTGGCGCAAAGGCAACACAAGGGCCATGCTGGACAAACATACGAGAGCAGTGTTTATATTTTACAAATCAAAAGAGTTTGGGACCAGCAAGTGCTGTTTTTTTTTTAGCAGAAGCAACTTATGCCCAAAAGGTGCACATTTAATGTGCTATAGCTAAAGCACAGTGTGCTTACAAAAATGGGTTGCAACATTATCAAAATTTGTTCATAAGGTAAAATGTGAATCGTACATGAAAGATCTTGATATTAGCTCTCTGGGAAAAGCAGCTTTAAAGCTTACACATTCAAGACATGATGCCTGAAAACAAATATCTTAAAGTTCGTAAAAGATATTATTTCGTTCTTTAAAAGTCTTTGAAAAGTCCTTGATTTCCATTCTGCAATCTCAGTGGGAACCCAGGCTATTGTTTGATTTGAATCTTTTGTTAGGAATTTTAATTTTTTTTGCTCTGGACACTCCTGCAAAACGAAACTGCACTTTGTTGCTTTCAACAGGGTTCCCACGGTCATTGAAAGTCATTAAAAGTGCTTAATATTTTTGAACTTGTTTTCAAGGCCTTGAAAGTGCTTGAAAATGCTTAGAGGGGCTTAAGAGTCCTTGAAAATGTTTAGAGGTCCTTAAAAGTCCTTAATTTTTACAGATGTTGTCCAGCTGCAAAATTTATAAAAATACAACTTGGACTTGCTGTTCCCGCGTGATCGCCACTTATCTGCACCGTATCAAAAATTTCCGACATATTTGTACTGCGCATCCACCAACTTTAACTTTTTTGGTAGAATATACTTTATTAAAAATTTAAATATAGATATGATGCCTGAAAACGAATTTTCATAGGTCCTTAAAAACATTAATTAGGTCCTGAAAAGTCATTGATTTTCATTCTGTGATTTGAGTGGGAACCCTGATATAGACATGATGCTTGAAAACAAATTTTCAAAGGTCCTTAAAAACACTAATTAGGTCCTTAAAAGTCATTGATTTACATTCTGTGATTTGAGTGGGAACCCTGTTCAATGCTGCTTTTAGCCTTGTAACATTTGTATAATCTGATAACACGAGGAACAGATTGCATATATGCGATACTTGATTTATCACTTTAGTCAAAGCATAGAATCTCTCTTGCATGCCGATGTGCATATCAAAACATGCCACGACTATACCTCAAGGCAACATTACTGGAGCCTTGAGTATGTACTGTAGGATGGATCCTTCTGCATAAAGATCCCAACTTTTATAGTAATATTGATAACCTGTGCACATAGTTTTGTATTAAGCTTAAATATATGTTGATAACAAAAAGAAAATAAGCACTTTCAGGTTAAAATTTTGATTAAGATCAAGTATGCATGTCCCAATGTACAGGTGCGGTCAAGTACGCAAAACAAATCGCTTAAAGTTTTTTTTTTTTACTATGGAATAGTTTAGAATTTGCTGCACCTAAGTATTATAGAAATACCATTTTTAATTAATTATTGTGTCCTATCTGGCTATTTATTTTTTAGACTGTTGTTTGAGCCATGATCAGTATTTTTTTAACCACCTTATGAAGAAATTTAAAAGCAGGGCCATGATACTTAAATTTTTTATTGATTCCAATCCTAGTACTGGAATGACTCAACATAAGAGTTGCAGATTTTGTAAGATTTGGAGATATTTTTTTTTTCTTCCTCTCATGCTTTTATCTTAAAATTAAAAAAAAAAAAAAAAAAAAAAATTGACATGGCTTTTTGTTTTGAGTAGAAATTTTTTCAAATTAATTAAATATTCATATTTTACTTAAGATCCAGAATGAATTTTTCTGGTACTAAGTGTAACTTTGATACTGCAGAGTGGCCATAGAACATAGAAATCGGAGAAATGTCGGAAAACTTTCTGATTCTGGAAAAAATCGGAATTGTCAGTTATTTTTTTTAATTTCACGAAAATCAAAGAAATTTTTTCGTTACTGTTTTTAAAATACTTTTTCCCATTCATCTGTATTGTTCTCCCCATTTTCCCAGAGAATGGACAATTCCTGCATTTTTTGAAAAAGAGTGAAATTAGTTTATATTTATGAAGAATTTCTTTCTGATCCCAAATATTTAAACAAAAGTTCTTTTAAAAAAATTAGTTATTTAAATTTAAAAAAGAAAATGCCTCAAAACCAAGCCAAAACCATTCCGATCAAAACAGTCAACAAAATCTGTCTTGTAAAGGGATTCTACCGTTTCTATGGTTATCGTGAGGCTTCTGCCAAATAGTTGGCTTTGGTAGATCATTGCTAAATCCCATACAGGTTGGCGTGATTTGTGAGAAACTTGCGAAACAGATTTCTGCTGCTGCATTTTAAGCCAAGGTATTTGGGATCTCCTGACGTCACATTCAGTTCCAGCCATATAGATCGTTTTCTTGCCAACGTCTAACAGGAGAATTTTGATTGCAAATGAAAAAAAAAAGAAAAAGCCCATTGAGCAAAAATTTTTGTGTTCATGGCCTTTTCGAAACATTTAGAATTGAATAAAAAAGTTTAAAAAATGCGGTAATTGTCCATTGTGGTAATCATTAAAAGTTTAATGTTACAGAATAATTTAAACTTTTCAGCACTGCCAAAAATTATTTTTTAAAAAATTAGCATGTTATCTCTTTTGGCATACATGTTCTAATTGATCAGGGTTTTACACATCGGGAAAAGTTGGGGAAATTTGAAAAAAAAAAAAAAAATTTGCTTTAAAATCAGAATTCTGTAGAAATCTATCGGGGGATTTTTTTCTGAATTTTGTGGCCACCTTGTACTGCATTTTCATGTCAATTACACTTCTTTGCAGGATGGGACTTCTAAACCCTGTTATATTTACCAGTCATTTCACATAAAATCATTTCGAATGCTGTATTCTCGCAATAGCAGGCATTTCTTTATTTTTAAGTATGTTTATTAATAGATAGTTTAAATAAGCCTATTATATGATAACCTAAGGGAAAAATTGAACACAAATTGAGGCAACCTGAGATTCAAATTTCCCAAATAATTTACTGTTATGCAGTTGTTGTTTACGTAATAAAGGTTTATCGTTGCAGAACTACAATCCTGTTCAAATAACTGTTATTTATTTTCTTTTTCTCTAAGAGTTCTGTTTTATATTTTCATGTAAATAATATGTTGTTTTATTTGTTTAATTATTTATTTTAAACAAAGAGTAATGAGGGGTTACAAAAGAATATAATAGGAGATAAACTTTAAAAAAATGGATAGCTATCCATACAAAACATTAATATTAGTAAACCAGGAACTGGTTGAACTGTTATTTGAATGAAATTTGGTATATGGCAATTTCATACTCTCTCAGATGCTTACAAATTAAATAAGAATGTTTTCTTTTACAGATTTGAGATATTTTTTTAATCACAAATATAATGTTTTAAGTTAATGTGTTTTTTAAGAATGAGGTTTCTGTCTTAAAGTTTGAGATTATTTATTAGGTACAAGTTTTAACAATTTGTAAACATTATCTGGCATAACCTGTATGTATATTGTATACTTTTTGAACTGTAGTTTGAATCTGATAGTAATGTGATATTTATGCGCATATTTTATGATGCTTAGTATTATATACATATATATTGTAACAAAAGTATTTTTATAATATTATGAAAATTTTATTTATTACAAATTGTATATATATAGGTATATTTCTGCATTTCTTGTGTAAATGAAACTAATAATCTCATTTCTCTTATATAAAGCTGTTACCCTGTGTTCTAAGAAACATCAAAATAATTTATTCCATCTTCAGTAGTATTTTGATTTAACTTGACTTTTATTTAATTACCTTTTAAACATCAGTTTTCCAATATTTACATTGGAGTAACTGTTTATTAAAATAATTACTTTTATTTAAAAAAAAAAAAAAAAAAAAAAAAAAAAAAAACCTTGTTACTTGTGAGCATAATTTAATTCAAAACTAATGATAACATTTTGAAAATATTATATTTCTTAAAGTTTTAAAAGATTTATGTTTAAAATTTCTTGTAGTTTCATTGTGAATTCAACTACTTAATATGAATTTTAATCCTAATTTTTACTTGCAGATCACATTAAATTTAAGTATTTTTACTAATTGTATTGCATTTTCTATATGAGTATTATTTTTCACAGAAAAAAAGTGACACTCAGGAAATGCTTAGTTGTAATATCGCATAGTAAATTTATGTGATAACATACTTTAACTTTTAGATCTGCATGTGTTTTTTATTATCTTAAAAATAAAATGTTTTGATTGTATCGTTTATTGCTTTTGAATAAACTATAACCAGTGTTCAACTTTTTATTTTCTAGGTAGCAAAACAAGGTTTTTATTATTGTCATTTTTGCTAATAGTTTTTCTTACTAAAAAAACCGACATAATTTTGCCTTCTTTTTAATAGAAGAAAATGATTTTAAAACAGTGGCAAAGTAATATTATACTTTTCAAATTTATAAATAAAGCATTCTATATCAGTATGATAAAAGTTACTTGTTTTGTTCTTTTTTGATTTAAATTAATTTTCAATTAAAGGTTTCCAAAGCATACATTTATTCTTGATGATGAATTAAAAAAAAAATTACATTGTTCAATTCTTTATCTTTAAATTTTTTTAAATAATGTTATATGTATTTATGAAGTGAAGTATGAATTCTTTAAAATTTCATCTTATTTTTCTACTGAAATATATATTTTTATATTAGTAACTTAAAAAAAGATTTTGGTACTAAAATCTTGTAAAAGTGCTATATTTTATACTTATACATTTTCATGTTTGCAGTATCTGTGAAGGCTGCCCAGCAACGGATACGGAAATCAATGAAAACTTCAGATAAAACTGCTGTAAGTATTTCACGATATATCCGATATATCCGCATGACAACATTCGATAAATCCAAAATTTGCACCAGTATTACCAAAAAAATATCGATATTACCGAGATTTGTGCTAATATTGTGGATTCTATTGCTGATATACACATTCTTGTGATGGTCATTTTTCCCGATACCTAGATTTTTGCTGCTATTGTATGTGCTATTGCTTATACTTTCATTAGAGTAATGGTCATTTTTGCCGAGGTTTACGCTGATACAATACCAGCTATTACCGAGATTTGCAACACCATTTTGTAGTCATTCGCATAGGCTTCCATTAATGTGATAGCTGCTATATCCATGATTAGTGCCTGTTTAAGGATCTATTTTGCCATTTCTTTTGAATCTATGCAGATTAGGGTACTTGACATCATCAACAAATAATTACCAAATGCAACATAAATATTTTTGTTCATGGACTCAGACGGACAAGAGACTGCAGTGTTATAAATACATAGAAAACCACAATTTTTTTAAGTATAGCTGAAACTGTGTTTTACTCGTCAAATGTTTGGATTTTTGTTTTCAGCTTTTTGGTTTTTTACCAAACTCATCCCTGAAAAAATCACACACCATAGAAATAGACGATCGTACCATGGCGTGTTCCTCAAATAAAAATGATAGAAATGTGGAGAATCAAGATTCACAACATACTCAGCTCGTGGATCAACTCTTGAAGTCGATGGTTAATGCACCCAGTTTATCACAGGCCAAAGAAAATCTCCCATGCCAGCTGCCAGTTTCTACTTTTGCAGAATTAGTAAAACTGGAGAAGACCTTGAATGATGATGCAATTCTTGATATATTTGTAAGTATTGTCCATATGATTATAAAATTAATTTGGTATGTGTCACATAGGTTTCACCTTCCATAAAATACTTTAACCCTCTGAGCGTCAAGGGAATGGGCGAAATTATACAGTTGTTTTCCATGCAATAATTTTTAAATTTTATTTCTGATCCAAATATATAATTTTTTTGAATTATTTTTTATTTATTTTGTTTTAAGTAGGTTTTAAACTATCATCCTAAAAAAAAAGATTTAAAAAAAATTTTATTTTACATTTTATTTATAAATTTAAAAAGGTTGTGTATTGCTGGAAAAACTGGGGATCAAATGAAGGATATATACGCCCGTGACCCTCAGAAGGTTAAGAAACCTCAAAAGATAAAGGTCAATTGAGTCCTAACGAAGTTTCAAGTATGGACAAGGGTTTAGAAACTTAGAATTCAAGTTTTTTGCTCTTTTTAACATTGTAACGATGATATAAAACAAATATTTTGTTTCAATTTTATTTTCTGTTGCCAAAGAGTTTTTTTATTTCCTAAAAACTTATTTGGTAATGATTTACCGTAAGTACCTCTTGGCGACTTTTCAAAAAAGTTGCCAAATTGAAAATAATGCCAAAAGGCTGTGTCCCCAAATCCAAAATGGCATCAAAATACCATGTTGCCAAATTCAATCTGTTACTAGCATTGCCAGAAAACTAAGTTGTTGAGTTGCCACATTCAGCGCAAAATTACCAATTTTTAAAAAGTCGCCAAGAGGCACATTACAGTAAATCTGAACCATTTATTTAATTTAAACAACTTTTTTTTTTTAGTTTTATCTTCTGCATTTACCTACTAATAAGCTTATATACGTTTCTGTCTGTGTCATAAAAAAGTTCACCATTCTTAAACAAAACTAGAAATTGATAACTATTTTTGTCTCCAATCTCACTAATTTGACGAATTGAATTAAAAATAGTTGAATGCCAAATTAGGAAATTTCTTCATTTCTGTTATATTTTCTTTTGTATAGCAAGATTCCAGCTACCTAATATTCTACTCTATTAATATATTTTTGGATGAGAAAACCCAGTCTCAATTGCCAATTTTTTCGCTTTAATTTCTGTTTCTTGTGGAGTTCTGTCAAATTTTACTAATAGAAAACTGTACTTTTAACTGAAAATAAATCTAGTAAAGTTCTTCACTAGTATTTTTCATAATTGCCTTATTAAAGTGGAATATTTTTTATGTTAATACGTTCAAATACTGATTTTTTTCATAGACTTTATGTTCTGCATTGCTCGGAGTTGAAGTTTTTCTGTCGTCTCATCAACCAAAACATGCAGCCAATCATAATAACACAACTAAGAAAATTAATTTTCAATTTGTATTATCAAATTACAAGCCCATATTTTATTTATCCTAGTTGGATATTTAGCAAAATTTATATGTTTTAACTCTAAAATTATACTTCCATTACTATTTATATGCAACAGTTTTAATCGATTACTTTGAATTAAATGGTAACTGCGTAAAAATCTAAATTAACAATCAATTAAATGTAATCTAAACTAACAATCAATTAAATGTAATCTAAACTAACAATCATTTTTAAAAACAAATTTTTAAAAGAATTGAATAATGATTAATGTAGCAAATTGTAGGAAAGTTAGCAAAAAATATCAAGATTTATTTCCCTCTATGGAATAATTAATTTTTTATAATGTCTTTTGAATTGTCTAGTGTCTCTACTTATCATCCTATGGAGGACAAACCCTAAAACATGCTGTAAAGATAACACTAAAGAATATTATGGCTCATTCATTGGCCTTGCAGTTCAACTGGCAGGGTAGAGGAACTAAGCATCCTTTTAGTTCATTTACTAGAGTCAATAATTTGATATTTGGTGAGTAGATACTGCTCACTATTTACTTGACAATTGTAATTTGAGCTGTTACGAACAGCATTAACAGAGTTCCCACGGTCATTGAAAGTCATTAAAAGAGTTTAATATTTTTAAACTTGTTTTCAAGGCCTTGAAAATGCTTAGAGGTGCTTAAAAGTCCTTGAAAATACTTAGAGGTCCTTAAAAGTCCTTAATTTTTGCAGGTGTTGTGTGGCCAACTGCAAAATTTATAAAAATACAACTTAGACTTGCTACCCCTGCATAACCGCCACTTATCTGCACCGTATTGGAATTCTCTGACATATTTGTATTATGCATCCACCAACTTGTTACTTTTTTGGTAGAATATACTTTATTAAAAATTTATATATAGACATGATGCCAGAAAACAAATTTTCAATGATCCTTAAAAACATTATTTAGGTAATTAAAAATCATTGATTTTCATTCTGTGATTTGAGTGAGAATCCTGATTGATTAAGAATAAAATAATTCACAGATGTAAACCCTTGAATAGTACATTTTGTGCTATATTATAACAAATAGCTCTTCCATAAGTGGGAATACTGAATCATTATTGAACCAAAAGTTTATCTCAATATCTATAGGATAACATTTGTTACTTAAGGGAGAATACGACTTGAAAATTGAAAACCTCTAGTTTTTGTAAAGTATTGTAGACATATTTTCGTTAAATTAATTAAACAAGCTATTTTATATTAAAATAGCACTTTTTAATTTTTTTGAACATTTAAATTTGTGTAAAATTTTGACTATTTTTAAATCCAAAACTTATTGTTGAATTTATGAGGGTTTTTTTTATACTAAATTACCCGTAAAGAATTATAAAATAAATTGTTAACTCCAAGACTTCAAATAATATTTTATCAATCTTATTCTTTTAAATTGCAAATTTGTTTAAATTGTTTTATTTGTTTAATTTGCCATTGCATAATCCTGTTGGAATATATATATTTTGAAAATCTATGATGCTCCTATGTTTTTCTCTATGTAAAAATATTAAAGTGTACCAAATTCCAGTTCGTTTGGTGAAGATTTAACCCCCGCTCAATTCGAAAAACAGATTTATCACTAAAATTCCTTTGCTAAAATCACTAAAAAAGCTATAATACATGAAACATTTACTATTTACAGAATAAATCCGCATATTTATAGTTAATCTATGCTATAAAAACATAATTTTATAAGAATTATGATACATAGGAGCGTGACAAGAGGCGGGGGTGGAGCAGGCTACAGCCCCCCTCTCCTTAAATCACTTGGAGTAAGAAAATTATGTGTGGTCACTGCATGATCATCAATTCCCCACATTCTGGATAACTGGAACGAGCTACCAAATTCTTCTATTTTGGATAGAAACTGTTCTTTTGAGATCTTGTATGGAGTTTTTTTTAATGGTCTTTAAGACTCCTGTTTTCAATGTTTAGGGTTTTGAACCTAGCTTCTTTGTTGATATTTGGCTAAATAGAATCCCTAAATTTAATTTGTGTTTACTTGACGCAACGTTGTTACCAAACAATTCTTTGAAAACTGACTGGGTAATTTTAAATCAACTAAGAAACTTTTCTTAGAACGAGTTGAACATCTTACACCACTTGAAGTTGAAAGAAATACAAACTCTGGGTCATCAACTAAATCATTTGTAGCATCCAAGCCATCCTAATCACTGGAATAATTTCCTTTTTGATTTGTGCAAAGTGTGTTTTATCAAGACCAACTAACTCCATTTTTCTGCATGATCATTGATCTTGTAAGAATTTAATTTCATTTAGAATCCTTTTTTAGCTCTACATTTTTCAAGTTCTACAATAAAAATTGCATTTTCATTGTCTGTACGAAAGAGTAAAAGCAGTGATTTAAGAAAACTTACTTTCAAATCTAGTTTTCTTTCTTGCTTTATTCATATCATGCAATCGTTCTTTTGAGATTTTCTTTGGAGTGTTCTGCTCTTATAGGAGTTATAGGAATACAAGACTGTTCCCAAAACAGTTCTATTTTGAAGATTACAATTTTAATGGCATCATCTTTTTTATCTTTCTGCATTCAACCACGATTAAGAAAAAGAAAGTAGCGAAGAACATCTCCGTTGAGATGCAATTGAGATCTTTTTTTCAGTTCCAAATTTTTCAGTGAATCACCTACAAGCCTTACTTTCTTATCGTCCCTTCTAAGTACAGGTAGGTTTGTCGTTGAGGAGCTCATTCTGGCAATGAAGTTATGAGAAAGCAGCTCATGAAGATGTGAGAATTTTCCAAAGCAAAAGAAATAGGAGATGGATTGTTGACCTTTTTAAAGGGGGGTGTAAGGAACCGCTCAATTAGTTGTTTTTTTTTGCATTTCCCCCTTTAGCAAGGGTGTTAAGTGACATCATTTTTTATTTTATTTTTGTGTTTATAGCTTTTTTTATGATTCCCTTTGAAGCATTGAGTGTAACAGACACTATACTGCACGTAGTAAAAAACTTCAAAGTAAAAATTTGCTACTTGCTACACTACAGTCAAAATTTGCTTCGAGTGGAAATCTTCTTTTGAAGTGAGCAGGGGGTCTAAAATTAACCTAGGGACCTGAATTTGTGTATGTGAATAAAGAGCGACATGAGGGAGGGGAGATGCACCTTGAAAATAAATATAAAAAAAATTGCAATGGTCTAATGGACATATATATAATTCAAAAAGACAAATTAAAGGAATATATTTAAAGAATAAAAAAAATTTGTGCATTTATAATATACAGTTCTAGAGTTATATCAATTCAAACTTCAAAAGACGGAGAAAATATTATCACCAAGAAAACTGGACTTGTAAGTTTTGGAATAGCATGGTTGAGAAGCATCTATCATGGTGCTAATTACTCAATATTAGAAGTTGTAATTCAGGTAGAGTTTAACTGTCAATTTCAATCAATTCAGATTTATCAATATTATTTTTTTTTAAATTATAAAAAAATATTTTGGAAAATTTTGCGAATTTAGTGTCCTATACCCCCTTAAGTTCATCACATTGGAAATGACTCAGCATTCTTGCAATATTACTTTAGTCATATAGTACAATAATAAGGATGCAATGCTGGATACAGCAAGGAACTTAGAGTGCGATCACCCCCTCCATTATTCAGAGTTAAATAGAAAAAATATAAAGACGACAAAGAATATTTTAGGGTTTGTTTATCATAAGTATAATAAACAGAAGGCGACCACTGGGTTCTAAAATTAACACAATTATTTCATTTATATACATAATAAGTGAATGAACCTGTGAATGATATGAATTAAAAATAAAAATAAAATGTACTAGATGGTTTTTACGTTTTAATGTGCGCTTCTCTCAGGCTATGGACTTAGTCAATCAAGATTTGAGGAATTCGTACTGAACATCCTATTGGAGATGTAAAAGCTGTGGACAAAGCAAGACAGCAAAGTGCTCTGCAAAATATTTCAGACATATTTGGTTTAATTCTTGATTATCATAGAACATGGAAGTAGAAATTTGTTCAGTAGTGCACTTCAAGAAAAGTATGAAGTTTGGTAAAAACGTTTTTGTAAAAATACACACGCCTAAGTCTTAAAATTCTTTTACTATGCACTTTTTGTTTGAAAAGTTGCTTGTTATATAAAAAAAAATTATTATAACGTTTTTGTAGTTTAGATATAAACTACAAAATCTATTAAATACCTTGGAAATTATTGTTTTGAAATCTCATGGTATAGTAGTATAACTTCAATAAATTTTATCTTAACTATTCAAAAGCCCAAAATTTAAAAAAAAAATTCTGCCCCCTCTCTAATAATACTCCAGATCCACCCTTGTAAGGTTGTAACAACTTAAGAAGTGTTCTATTTAATAAAACTGAAACAAAGTAAGGAGAGGCAATGTTTTACATATTTAAAATTCAACATTACTCCTACAAACTAGTCATTTTATGATAAATATTGAAAGTTCAAATTTAGCCAACTTTTCTGAAGTTAGAATTGGTCGCATTTTTGTTATTTCTTGAGCACACACCTCTGGGTATAATTAACTAATTCTGTTTATTTTGATAAGAGGACAATGTTATGCCTAAGCAGACTACTTACTTCTGACATATTATATAAAGTTTAAGATGTGCTAAATCACCATATTTAAGGAATTATTTTCTTTTTAGAAACTGTTGCAAAAGGAAAACATTACATTACAACAAGATGGGAAGTGGAAAAAGAAACTAAGGATTGGCTTAGATATGCGAGTTCTAGAAAGGATTGATTGTTGAGTATCAACTTTGCAAATGAAGACTTTTTTTTACTCAATTTAATAACTTGTGCTTCGGACTAAAACCTACCATTTTTGTATAACACTATAAAACACTTGTGTGAAAGGATTATGCAACAATGTAAGCAGGTGGTTTGAACTTAGCAAATAAAGACCTTTTAAATCCTTTTTATTAACTTCGACTTTGTGTGTCAATAGGGGGCAAATCTGCGGACGCCTAATGAACCCCCTTGCCGTCGTCAAATCGGACTGAAACTTAGCAGATAGATTCGATGACAATGCATTCTATCAAATTTTGGGGCTTTTACTGTCACTAAAAGGCTGCTCTTATGGATTACTAATTAACCATTTTGCCGTCATCCAATCGCGTTAAAATAGTATTGAACTGACCACTGTTGATACTCTTTCCTGTTGTCAATTTTTTTTAATAAATAAATAAATAACAACATTGTTTTAATCAAAATAAATTAAAGATGTGTGGATGTGACATTCATTTTTGATAGATAAATTTTGAAATGTAGTTTGCCGCACATTTTGCCGATATAAATGTTTTTGATATTTAGAATTAGATGCAAACACCAAGCACACGCTGTTAACAGAATCGGCACTGTGTTAATGAATATAAAAATTGGCAATAAGGATTTATATACTGGTTATATTATTTTACTCAATTCAGTAACTTGTGTTTTGGACTAAAAACCTACCATTTTTTGTATAACACTATAAAACACTTGTGTCAAAGGATTATGCAACAATTTTATGAAAGCAAGTGGTTTAAGAGTTGTTCTATAGTGGTTGATTTGATTTTTATGACACAAGGCCCAAGATTGGCTCAGCTAGGCAAATTTTCTTTAGTGGCAAATTCTTGCTAATGCAATTTTTTTTTTATCATTACTTTCTATTTTCAGATTTTGCTTTTAATAAAATGATAATGGGTGAATACATGAATACCACTGAGTTCTATTGCATAGAGTTTAGGCTCACAATTGATTAAATAATTCATCACGATGATTGATTTATAAGATCTACTCAAAGCACCTCATGAACATGTCTTCCAACTAAAAAATTTCAATGGTAAAATGACCAATAGATTTTTCTTCAAATCAACTACTGGGTTCACTTCACTGTGGTTAAAAAAAAGTTGACAAAGATAGCTATTTATGGCCAGATAGAAAACTACATGATCATGTTTTGAATACATTTAAATTCCAAACAACCAATTGGTAATTTTGCTTTATATGTTTTAAAATTAGTATATTTTTCAAGCTTTTGACATTTTAATTCCACAAGAAATTTTCAAAATGCTATTATATTTAATAACCAATGACAAAAGTTTTTATTGAAATTTAAAATTAGGATTTTTTATTAATTGTAGGTAAAAGTCATGTTCTAAGATAGCTGTGATTATGTTATTTCCCTTATTTGTTTTATATTTATCCTCTAAATCGGAGTCTTTCAAACCTTTAAACAAAGTTTATCTACTCAATGTTAATAAAATTAAATTGATTCATTAACTTTAACATGAATCAATGTAAATAATTAAAAATACAACTGCAAAACTTAATATATCTTTATTAATTTCTGTAAGTATTAATTTTAAAACCTTCAAACTTTAGGAATAAAGTTTCGAAAACAGTGAAATAATAATTATACTTAAAACTGCTGTTCCTTTCATAATCGCCTGCTACGCAGATACTTAGGCTGTATTTTTCGTTGATTAACATTTTCATTGTGTAAACCTCAACACATTTAAAATTTTTATGTTTAGGAATTGTTGTAAAACAAAGAACATTTCTTAGGATATATAGTTTAATTTGCATTGTTTTGTAGGCAAGTTCCACAACTCTTCAGAGGAAGTCTTAGTAAGGATTATTCCCTATTCTCACTACGTTATAAACTTCTAGCACAGTGCATTTAGAAACTATTTTGTATTAAACCTTGGAATTAAGTGGGTAGGCACGAAAAAGATCCCATAATGAACTGACAAATTGTTTTCATTTAATGTCTTATCTATTATAAATGAAAATTAATAAAACAAGACAAAACCAGTTGGAGCCACTGCATATGCATTGACGAGTAGTTTTCAAATATAAAATAAAATATATTAAGATGCTATTTTCGAGTTTTTAATTTGTCATTTCATAAAGTGATTATTTTCGTAAGTACTCCCCAAATTTCAAGGTTTTATACAAAGTAGTTTCTAAATGCACTGGGCGAGAAGATTGTAACATAGCCAGTATAGGGAATGATCCTTACTATGACTTCCTCTTTGCATAAATCTCTAGATGATGCATGGAACATTTTGTGATCTTTTTTTCTACTAATAAACAGTCACGTGTCAGTTGCTTATAAATATGTATTTGACCTGTTTAAAATAATTACTTTTTCATACAACTTTGCCTCGAACTAATATTATATAAAACAAAACTACTAGATTCATCATAATTTTATAATTCTAATCCGTTTAGGAATAGGAAGAAAAAAAGTTAAAATGTCTCTGAATGGCACAACAATTGTTGCAATTTCAGTGATTATAATGTTGAAAAGCAGCTTGTCTATTATAATAAATCTTTCCAGTTAGTAGTTTGGCTTCTTTTTGCGGACCGTGGAAAATTTACTTCCTGGATGACCTTCGTAATTATAAAATTTTCCATTACTGTTTTATGGATTCGCAAGTTAAATGTCTGGTGCAGCAAAGCCAATATTGGCTCTTATGCCTTAAACATTAGCTCAAACACTTTCATTTTTTGCAATAACATAATTATGTCCTCTCATTGATGTGGTGGGATAGGGGTTTACACTAGAAGATTTCGATTTCGTATTCTTCTAGATTCGTATTCTGCTCAAAATTTCGAGACGTACTTGGCTATGTTAAGTACTTTATTGTGGCAGAAATACAGTTGGAAATTCCATACAAACATAATTAAATGTAGCACAAAACTTTTCTAGGTTCAATTGACAAAAGGCACTAATACAGGGCAAGGTTAAAGTTGTGCATCAAAGTTTACCTGCTCGCAAAAATAAAAGTTCAAAAATTTCAAATGAAGTAAATTATCAGAGATTAGTTGAAATGTTGGCTTTTATTTTTAGCAGCCAAACTTAGGTGTTGCTATGTTTGAAATAACATATTTTGATTTTACAAAAGCGTGTTCATTTTGCGAGACTTCTGTGGAGTATGGCAGCTAAGGTCGCCTTTATTTTCACAGGTTGTCTGGTGAACTAATCGTGTCACCACTGTATTATTAGGTACTGCTCCATTAGGATATTAAAACTCTTCAATGGCATGGGATAGGATTTTCAAGTAAAATAATATCCCAACATGGACACTCGCTGTTCCTGCCAGAACATCATGCCGCTGTCTTGAACAACAAACACTTCACACGCAAGTCTGAGCACAAGACCACTGATTAAAATCTATTCAAAACAATCTAAACTTTTATCTGCCAGAAAGAAATCAAAACTCAATGCGTTTTTACAGAATTACAGTCAATTAAACATTGAAGTGCTTGACTTTAAATTCGCCCTTACAGGCAGGTCAAAAGATTAGGTTTTATGAAAATGTAAAAAAAAAATGCTTTCTTTTAAACTAGTTACCCTTATTTATTCATACAATATTCACATGTAGACTTTTGATGAGATATTTATTTAGAGAAAAAAGAATGACAACATGAATCAATACAGGAAAGTGACGTTTTATATTGGCTTAATCTTGAAATGTAGCCCTATGAGTGAAAATACCAGACACTTCAAGTCTTGCACAAGGTAATAAAAACAGCGTAGACCATCTTGATCCCTAAAAAAGAAACATTAAATTAACTTTTATAAACCATGTTTAGCTCATTACAATTTAGTAAGGATTTTTTTATGTTCAACACAGCTGTGATTTAATGCATAATTAGTTAATGAATATAAATTATAATTGATATACAGTATGATAAAAAAAAAGTATCTTTATTTAAAAAAGTATCTTGCATGGAAACAATATGTTGATTGATACATGGTTTAAAATAGTAAGTGGCATTTAAGTCTTTTATGAACATCAATTAACTAAGTCAAATTTAACTTGTGTGTCCCCATTACAACCCAGAGTACATGTAAAGTCAACACTTCATTTCTTGCTACCTGTTCAACATTCACACTATAACACTTGACACAGCATCTGTTATCATAGCCTTCTAAGTTTCAATATCACAAATCTGGTGAGGCAAACACTCAGTTCTTGATATGGAAATTTTGAAGACCAGAAAGACAGATGTTGTGTCAAGTGTTATGGAGCAAATGTTGAAATGAGAACTGGATCACTGACTTAACATACTCTGTGCTGCGTAAGGGACCCACATTGAATTTGATTAAGGTAATTGATTTAACACATTCGCTGCCGCTGGCGCGTCAGCATGGCGCTACCTCCCATGCCGGCGACGCTCTGGGACGACGATCGAGCATGATAAGTAAACTGCTTTATTTTTAGTTCGGATTTGGAGGTTGAACGATGAGGTTTTTGAGGCACGTTAGTGAAGCATTATTTTTATATTTTTAGTGCTTGGTTTTTAAATTTTGTGTTTAAATTTTTTTATGTGCATTTTTAAAAATGGCGGACAGTACAAGTATTGCACGACCTTCACAGCCCAAGAAAAGGAAAGTAAATAAAAAACTGACTGATGCCGAAATATTAGAATTACTAGAAAAGAGTGATCTTTTTGATTATGACAGCGTAGACGATGAAGATTAAGGTTGGGATTCTACGAGCGAATCAGAAGGAGATAGCGATGCCGCTGTGTCACTTTTTTTAAATTCGGCTTCTGAGGATGGATATATAAAGTTTGGTGGCAGCGAATGTGTTAAGAAGCAAAAACTTAGCACTGCAATTATCATTTCCAATTTTCTATACTATACAACAGTTTGTTCAATAGTGTTCAAGGAATTTTTTTTTTTTTAAATTTGAGCAAGACTTTTTGCTCACTCTATACATTTCAAGATTTTTGAAAATTATTAATACATTGAAAACTTTTGAAATAAATTTTTTAAAAAAATGCATACATTGAATACTCATAAAAGTAAAGGTTACACAAACTTATGACATAATAGAAATAGAAAACTGAAACTTAATTGCAAATGTTTGAAGGTATTTTGGCAAAAAAAAAAAAAAAAATTATAAAAGAAAAATATGAGCATTAAGTAGTTAAATAAACTTAATTGTTGTATTAAGTATGCATTAATAGAACTTTCTGCAGTTGATTCTTTATATATCGCTTTGGTTTTCAACTAAAAAAATATCTAGCTTTTATCTATAAGAGCAAATTGATCAAAACATTCACTTACTTGCTCTGATTTACGTCCACCAGTGATCCAATTTTTGATGTTGTAAAAGAAACATGTTCATCACCCATAACGATTTCCAATTCCTAGTAAGCAAAAAGAAAATTTTAATTTCATGAACATTTGGCCATCTTCTGGTACTAAAGAGAGAAAAAAACTTGATGCAAAATGTTCACTTTATCTTAATTTTCTTAATGTACTAAATAAAATACTTTGAAGCACAACATTGTTCTTTACTGAGATATTTAAAAATTAAAAAGGGTTTGTAAGAAAAATAGATTTTTTTTAAGGATTCGTTTGACAGTAATTTCATGATTTTAAAACTATGAATCACTATTTTGGTTATGAGTATAATGAGTACTAAATTTAAACACCTGCTCAAAAAACACAACAAAATTTACGAATTTGAAGTTTGGTTGATTTTTATTAACTAAATTACACAAAACATTTATTTGAAAACTATACAAAAAAAATAATAATAAATAGTCAAACTAAATCTAATTGTAAACCACATTCTTCTTTGTAAACATGCCAGAAGATTAATTCAAGTGAATAGGAATTTTAGATGACAAAATCTCTAGAAAGGCTTTTATACTTATCCAAATAAATTAGAAACATTTTATTGCATACAAAACAGCAATAATTAAATGTTTCATTTATAGTTCATGATGTAAGAAACTTGAATTAACACTATACCCCCCTCCCCCCCCAAAAAAAAAATCCTTTTAATGTAGTGTAAGTCACATCCAACAATTTGAGAAATAAAAATTAAAATAAGATGACCTATTTAAATTTTAAAACTTGCTAAAATAAATATACATTTCTAGTGTTTCATTGGTATGCAAATTTTTCAACTATCTATATGATTTTTTTAATTCCTATTTAAAAGTCACGAAAACTCTCTGTTGTAGTGTAAGTGACGCATGGACATACCCATTGGCAATTTTATTGTAATTAGGATTTGCCAAAGTTGAGTTCGATATGCCAAAACTTGCCAATCAAACACCTTTTGGTGAACTAGTGTCAAACTTATGAACATAACATTAATTTGAATCATTCATGAAGTGAAAAGAAAATGCTTGCACTTTATTTATATTTGGTTTGAGATAAGAGTTTTGGCTAGTGATTTTTAAAAATGAAGGTCCCTGGGGAACCTCTTGTTGCCCCATCCACCAGCAAAATCACATCAGGTATTAAAATATGCATTATTTAGATAATCCGAAGCTATATAAGCAAAAATTAGCTTTAATAGAACAATGAGGAACTTGCACAAGTGAGGAAAATGAATATTTTTTGTCTTTTCTTGTGTTATCCAACGTATATATTTGAGCAGTGCAATTATTTTTTATCTTTATGCTTTCAATTAATCAAAATTCAAGTTTGAAAGTCACATGACCAAAAACGCATAAAAAACCGTGACATAGTTACGCATAGACTCCATCGAAAATAAGAGGAAGAAACTCAATCCCTCCATGTCTAAAACAGGTTTTAGACTGGATCATTATCTGTGCATTGACGTCACACGCAAAAGCAGCTTTATTCCCCAGGGTTCCCACTCAAATCGCAGAATGAAAATCAATGACTTTTAAGGACCTAAGTAATGTTTTCAAGGACCTTTGAACATTTGTTTTTAGGCATCATGTCTATGTATAAATTTTTAATAAAGTATATTCTGCCAAAAAAGTTGCAAGTTGGTGGATGCGTAATACAAATATGTCCAAATGTCGGAAAATTCTGATACGGTGCAGATAGCAAGCGAGGGGATAGCAAGTCTGAGTTGTATTTTTATAAATTTTTCAGTTGGTCACACAATATCTGCAAAAATCAAGGACCTCTAACGGCCGTATTCACAGTCAAGGATTAAACCATCGATTATAGGGAAATCCGCGGATTTCCCCAAAAACGCTATTCACAGTACCGGTTTTCGCCAAATCGGGGGATTATCTGCTCGGTTTATCCCTCCGATTTCGGCGGCATAAACCTCGGATTTCGTAAACAAACATGACTGCTGTGTTGTTCGCGTATATAGGTGTTTCTTTACAGATATTATTTATAAGTCAGGAAAGACTTTGAAATCACGTCCACACTATTATGGCAGTGGAAGATGAATTCCGATCAACAGAAAGAAAACGTAATGAGGTGAGTTCTTTTAATTTCATTGTTTTCTTTTAAGAAATGTTATGAGAAGTTCGGTATAACACAGAACTTTTATTTCAAAGTTTCAATTAATACTTTTTATCTATACATCCAAAGAAGGCATTGTTATTTTTTTTAAATATGTGTATCTTTTTGCAATATAGTTGCATTAGTTTCAAATGTACATAAATCGTCACTCTTCACATAAATAAATGAGTGTGCACTCAATATGTAAAACTGTTATAATATAATTGTATTCATAGTTTTTAATGTATCCTAAAATGTTGTTCAGAATATATATACATTTGTTGAAGCGGGGAAGAAAATTTTTTAACACTATTTTCAAATCAGTAATGACGTTTAGCTTTAAGTGCATTTTTACTGTGACGACCTTGAATTAAATTATGATCTTGTATTCCACTGACAAACGAATTCCATTTTGCGATAATTGTTATAAAAAAAATTGACAACACGAAGTTGGTTATAGTTTCTGAAAAAGAATACCTTGCAATATTTTAAATTTAGAGCTAACGATTAATCTTTTCAGTGTTCTGTGATCCTATGAATTTAATCCCTAATTGGTATAATTTAAATTATGCTGAAAGTTTTAAACAGAAACAATAAGTTTTACTAAGCATTTTGGATGATAATTTGAATCAACAGCTGTAAAAGTATTTCAAAATATGCATAAAACAAATTTGGCAGTCTGTTATGCTGCACACAATTAAAAAAAAAAATTTCATTGCAGGTTATTTGATGTCAAAGTCAGACTAGTTCATATGTACACAAACTCGGGTCTGGTAACCAGAGCTTTGCTAATCGACGTGACAACAAATGCTAGAATTAGTCTCGTTTCTCGAGTTTTCATGATGGTAAGGTAAAAAAATTCATGGAAGGTCGACCACTTATCATGCTTTAGAAGTTATGTTTCAGAAACAATAAAGTTATCTTGATGTTTTCCCTATTTTTTCAAATACTAATTAGTTTGCATAATTTTTTTTAAATACATTTACCATAATATGTCAAAAAGTATTGACAATTCTGTTAAATGTAAAAATCACATGCAAGTATTAGAAATGTCAAAATATGTATAATTTAAAAATTGCTAAAATGGTGTTTTTACTTAACAATGTCTAACAAAGTGAAAAACAGTATTAAATCAATTCATTTTACAATTAAGTTACATATTTCAGAAATAAAAATAATTGCTGGTTTCACAATCGTTCTATCTGAAAGCTAAATTATTAAAATTGATATCAGATTCTTGGACATAAATAATGTTAACTAATAACAAAGAATGAACTAATGTCGCATGCAATATTTACTTTAATATTTTGTTAACAGCTTTATTGCTTTCACCTAAGTTTTAAAAAAATTTAGGAAAACCTATTTCTCTTTGTATTCATCAAAACTTAAAATAAAAAATATGTATGTATATTTATTAGGAATGTCAAAATATAAAAGGCCATAAATACTTTAATGAAAAGTTCTATAGTTGATCTGTATATATTATGTATGGAGAAATGTAAATATGTTTGTATATTCATGCCTTTGTATTTAAACACTAAGTATAAATGTTGCCTAAAAACAAGCTTCTTAATAATTGGCAGTCTACCTGAATGAATACAGCATCTTTACATATAAATAAAAGTGAACGTCTGTATGTATGTATGAACGGCTATAACTCAAGATCTACTGAACTGATTTGGATAAAATGTGTATCTATTGGTAGATTATTGGATGCATATTCTACAGAGTACACTTTTACAACACTTCAATTACACAAAGAACAGTAGTTACACATAAAAACTAATTTTTACCGTATTGCTGTCTATGCTTTATGTCCGAGTAGAAAGTTTCATCATAAATGAAACAGTATTGGCAACAGTTTAATGTAAACAAATGAGTGTATTGAAATTCAAACGTGTTTATCATGCATAAGTCAAACTTTTATTGTGTTTATAATGCCTTTTAAAAGAAATTCTTCTTAAGTGCGGAATACAGCCGATTCTAAAATGCTTCGTGCAATAAGAAACAATGAAAGTTCTTTTGAAACATTGTAACATTTTTTTTAAATTGCGATTCAGCGAGCCACTGTGTCAAATAAAATTAAAACACAAATAATGAATGAAATTAAAACATAACTTAAAATAAAATCCATTGCATTTATCCAAAGAAAAAAAATTCCACATAAAATAGCGCCAAAGAAATGTTCTATAATACATCTCTACCAAAAAAACTTGCTTGGAGAACGATTCTTTCTGGGACAATACACTATAAAAGAAACTGCGGCCGGATTTGCATCTCTGAAAAAATTCTCCGCCAAGGTGTTTAATGCCAATAAAGTGTAGATAAGAAATTTGTTTTGAACTGTGCTTAATTTGACTGACGCCTTTTTCGTATCATATCAGATCAGAGTGAAACATACTGTCGATGGAATATGATACAGTTTTCAAAGAAACCTTCATGAAATTGGAAATGGAAGCGCAGTTCACGATATGCAAAATTATAGGTCTAACACCTCTATTCGAGAAAATACTTTTGAACGACAAGAGTTCCAGGTTACTGCAGCAAAGAACAAATCTCTTCTAAATGATCTTTTTGACGTGCACAACGGCTTCATTTCCATTGAAAAAGTTGGTTTATGTAATATTATCGGTACTTTTCTGTTAAAGGGCACCATTGGTGCTTCCAAATGTGGTACGGATTCTGCACCAAGATGATTTTCGCCAATAAATGGCAAACACCATTTTTTAATAACAAGTGAACTGCCTGTGGTTGCTATAATTTGTTTTATGTAAACAATTCTTGGCGCACAATCCGTACCGTACTTGGGAATACTAATGACCCCTTTTAACGGAAAAGTATCAGATTGTCTAGAATGAAGATTTATAAAATATTGTATTTCCTGAAATTGGCTCTGCACTTAGCCGGCTGCCATCTTGACTTTGTAAAAAGCTATATTGGCGCAAACAAAAAATATATACAGATTGTTTATTTAAAATTGCCGGTACTTACACAAATTATTTCTTTTTCCAACCTTGAAAAAATCCAAACTGATGTTAAAATGCAGCTTTAGCTGTAATTATTTATAAATGTGCTAAAGCTTCTTTTTGGCAACAGTTTCAGTTTTACCGAAAATGGTCCAAACCTTTTAAAAAGTATTCTTTATTGGTTCCTACTGAAATCATTTAAAGAACAGTCACGAGTAGTGTTTTTTATTTTTATAGTGTTCATTTTGTAATAACTATTTAGTGTGCCTAGCATAAAAGAGACCCCACATTCAGATTATTAAACGTAATTTCAAATGATCGATTCCAAACTTTTGTTTTGAAAATAATTTAGCGCTTCTTTTATGCTTGCCACCCTGTATTGTAACCTGAATTGTTAAATTCAAAAAACTATTGTGTCACAACGAGCACCCAGCAACACAGGTTCACACAGCTAGTAGAACAATTAAACCTACAGTTTATCTTATTCAAAAAGTAGCATTGTTTGAAGAATGGCCACCGAACAATCGTAATGCGAGTACTTGCAATCAAATTGCTTAAAATCTTTTTTGATTCCTTGTTGGTGACAAAGATTTTTGTTTTGTATGCCTCTTGCACACGTGATTTATTACAATTTTATAACTTAAAGACTGCATAAGCATGCAAAAAGCGAGTATCCTCGATTAACAGTACACATTTTTTAACTTCAGCCCCTGAACCAAACATTAAAAAAAAAAATTATCTTAGCAGTGAGTCAATAGCTAATTGTACCTCTGCCATTTTATTTAAATTGAAAATATTTAAAGCAAATTTATTAAGTGAATCCTCCACTGAAATTCATTTTTGGTTGAGACCAGTTTTTTTCGAAATTAATAATTCTCTATACTATATAAATTCTCCATTATTGTGGAGCATTTTAAATTATAAATATTTGCTGGATTATATTTTTGTTAAAAAACAAGTTGGGGTTTTGTTTTTTATTTCTGATTTTATTTTTTTTATAATTAAAATTTTGTAACATTTGTATCTCCAAGTTAAAATATAATTAGTATCATTAAAACATGATGCAAAAATGATACAGTATAATTTATTGTCTACAATTTAAAACTCGCCTGGTGGTTGTGGGACTAGTGCTTTGGCCACACAAGTCAAAGGTGTAGGATTCGAATCCTGGGTTAGGGATAGATATTTGTTATGGTTCGAAATCCACTTTAAGTTGTAGGTCCTAGTCTGATTAGCCGTCCTTGTACATAAAAATAAGTTGTTGAGTGTACAAACCAGTCTTTGATTTAAAAAACATTGACTTAAAAACTGACTAAGGTTAAGTATATTTACTATACTATGTAGCCTTTGGATTTGGTCTATATCGCGAAAAAAACCTTAACCGCCTCTAGTCTTAAAACGTTAAAATACTCTTATAATATACTGTCACAATAGGACATATTACTTATACTTGAACTGCTTAAGATATTTTTTTTCCTTGTTATTGTGACAAAGTACATGTAATTTAGTAAATTTTTAAATCTTAAAAACTGCGGAAGCATGTAAAAAACAAGTATCCTGGATTAGCAATACAAAAAGTTCAACACCAGGTCAAACATTGGAATAAAAACTAATCTCAGCAGTGAGTCTATATCAAAAGTGTTCTTCCACAACTTTATTTTAAATTAAAAATATTTAAGCCAATTTAATCAATCGATCCTCCTCCGCTAAAGTCCATTATAAGTTACGAAACTACTCTTTAATGTAAATGTCACTTCTTATAGGCATAATAAATATTAAAAAATTGCAAGATTTTTTTAAATTAATCAATACCCTATATGTTAAATTCATTTGTGGAGTATTTTAAATTACCAATATATCTTTGCTAAATTATATTTTTGTTAAAAAGCACGATGAGTTTGCCTATTAATTTTTGTATAAAATAACTTTTGTACTATTTTTATATCCTAAAATATAAAATGTTTGTTACTACAACATGGTACAAAAAAAAGTACAGTATAATGCAGTTTCTTCAATTTTATAGTTTTTGACCAAAAAACTAACTAGGATTATGTGTTTGACTTATGCTTTTTGTAGAATCTTGTATTGTTGCAGAATATTAAGATATATATTTTACTCATTGCTGTGATTCTAAATTTGCTTTTACAGAAACACATGTCAATGTTAAATTGCAAAATGCATTTTTATTACATTCAAAAGGCAGCACAAAAGCAAATTGTGACAAAACTAGTTCATTGTCTTGTTTTTTCGAAGCTTGAAATATATAACTTGCAAGATTTTCATAATTTTCATTTCTATTTGCGTCGTGTGCATCAACATTGAAGAATATTTTACAGGTTAAATTTATTGGGTATCGTATATACTACGACAGTTTTTCCTCTCTATGCTTTACATATCAACGATATTTTAGTTTCAATCAAAACAAATTCAATAATGCTTCAGTCTTCATGGGCGATATCAACATTTATTAAAAGATCCTCCATTATGAATAAAAGAAAATAAGTTCATTTTAATTTTAGAAACATTTCCATATCCCGGTAATGATCCGCGACCACATATTGCTTGGAATAAAGCGAGGATTAGCCTTAAATTGTAAACAATATCACTTGACCCTTCTTTAACCAATAGCAAGCGTCGTTACATACTTTCGCGGGTAATCCAAAGGAAACACTCGGATTAAGAAATCCACGGTTAAGATTAGACTGTGAATAATGTTATGAGTTAAACTATGGATTATCGTTAATTCGCGGATTTCGTAACCCAGGTTTAAACTGCGATTTATTCCTTGACTGTGAATAAGGCCGTAAGTATTTTCAAGGCCTTGAAAACAAGCTAAAAAATATTAAGCACTTTTAATGACCGTGGGAACTCTGTTCCCGCCAAATCGCAAAGTAAAAAACTAAGTATTTTTTTAATTATCTATCCGATCTCGAATTTTTGAAAGAATGGTATTGTTTTTCATGATTTTTTCTCGACTTTTATTTAAAAATAAAACCAAAAAACATGAAAGTTCCTCATTTACTTGAATATGTCACTTTCCTCTGGACAATTTTCAAAATGCTAGATTTTATTAAACATTTATAGTTACATGCTTATGAAATATTAATTTTTAAGGCATTTTTTCATTTTTAAACTCCCTAATTACTTTACCAACATTACTAAATTAAAAAAATAAAAGTATTTAAAAGAAATAGATCTAATTTATTCCATTATTTTCAGTGCAAACATCTAGAATGCTCAATTTAAAACTTACTTGTCGACCAACACGGTCAGGTTGGGGCCATAAGTTATCATCTTCTTTCATAATTTCTGAGTCTTCAATAATTCTTTTCAATTCTTCCATAACACACTTGTGTACATATGCCTATAGAGTAGTTTAAATTAATATTTTAGTTTTGAAACAAATACTAGTTTATGAAGAAAATAATTCTCTAAATTTTACGATAGTGACACTAATTTACACAGTCTAATATTGATTAATAGTACTAGAAAGAAGCTTTAGTTACTTAAACAAAATTATGCAGTATAAGAGACAGATCTATTAGATAATGTTTACTGATGAAAAATCCTAAATTATTAATCACTTTAAATCAAATGGCCAACATATCCTTCTTGCAACCACTGACAATTCGACATGCATGTTTTTAGCTCTAGCTTGACATTAACAAGAGCAAACAAATTAATAAGATCTAATCCAATAATACCATTGATCTAATCAATGAATAATACCATTGATCTAATCCAATAATACATCTTTTACCATGTGACATTGCTATGAGAAGCCTGAATGTAGAAAACTTGCTATATATCATTGAAAAGATAGTATAATTTTACCTGAAGGGTTTAATCACTTGTACCTTAAACTCATTGATTTTTATTTATCTTTCAATGACAAAATTATTAAACACTATTTGGAATGATGATCATAATCAAATACAACTTCATGAGGCACTTAAGAAACATTACTGCCAATGTCATAGTTTTCAATTAATGGATAAAAGCTTTGGATTGAGAACATGTAATATAAACATGCTACAGAAGTACAACTTTTTCTTTAAAATAAACCTAATAGATCATTAAAAAATATCTCTATTTTGTTTCAAACTATGGCTTCTTTTGTTGATTTTACTCACTGCTCTTACGAAATAATTGTGTCACTGTCGCAAACATATTCCTGAAATGCAAGGAAACATGGTACAGTTCACAAGCGGAAAAAAATTAGAACTTCATATAAAAGCACAACAGGATTCCCACTCAAATCACAGAATGAAAATCAATGACTTTTAAAGACCTAAATAATGTTTTTTAAGAATCATTGAAAATTTGTTTTCAGGCATCATATCTATATACATATATATAAATTTTTAATGAAGTATATTCTACCAAAATAAGTAACAAGTTGGCACATGTATAATATAAACATGTCAGAGAATTCCGATACAGAGCGGATAAGCAGTTGGGCACATAACATCCGCACAAATTAAGGACTTCTATGTATTTTCAAGGCCTTGAAAATGAGTTAAAAAATATTAAGCACTTTTAAAGACAGTGGGAACTCTGAAGTAATGAAAACCAGAAGAAAAAAAACTATCAAATTTCCAAATTTTTTTTAAAGAGAAACAACTTTAAACAGTTATACTACTGTATTGACAAACTATCTAATTAAACCCAGTTTTCTAATTTTGGAAGCTACATTCGAAGTATTGAAATTTTGGTAAATAACTGTTGTGTTTCTGCTAATGTCTGAGAGAATTACTGTTTCCATCAATGCCTGGGAAAATAATAACTTTTAAAATAAAAGACCAAAACAAACAACTTGATTGAAGAACTAATTGTGACACACAAGGCAAAATTTAGTTTCCTACACTTCGTTTAATTTTGAATGGTTCTCAACAAACAGTTTTGAGTTCTTAATAGTATAATAAGTGGAAAATTTTTTTTTTAAATGTTTGATTCAATTATTGATTTATGAAAGAAATTTAATAACTTTAAGGAAGTGAAAACTTGAGGTAAATATAATAGATTTGAAATAAAACTTACAGTAGCTAATAGAAAAAAAATATTTATACAATTTATTTTCATCAATTAGAACCAAAAAACATTTATTTTGAATTTATTAACATGATTTCTAAGTTGGATTTGCATGGAACTAGCCATAAATCAATGACTTCTGTTCCAAATATCAGTGTCAAGTTCGTCACCAATAGAATTAGGTAGCATTTGACAGACTATATGTTTTCGATGAATAAACTTTACATTGGAATCCTTTTTCAGAGTTCATCCTAGAAATGAAAAAGGGCAGGGTGCTATTTTCCAAAAAAAGGGCACTTCCTGTTTACGAGGGCACTTTTATGGCAAATTGCAGAAATACGCGTTTTCTGCCACAATTTCAATATTGTTATACTTTTCTACAACAATAAATAATTTTCAATATTCTGAAAAAAAAAATTATAATGTAAAAATCCGTGAATCAAAAACTCGCTCAGAAACTTAAAAGATATCAAAATACTGATAAAATGCTTCAGTACTAATTCTGCTGGAATGAGACTGAGAAAATTATTAAAATTAAAGTGCAATATACACAGTGAAATTTTCATCAAATAGTAATTTTTATAAAATTATCAATTTATAATACAGTAAAATTAAGATAAGAATGTTTTAGTATAATGAAAATGTGTTAAGATAAGAACTTTTCACTCGTTCAAAATTTTCTAAAGTTTGAATGAATTAACCTTAAACCTCATCTCTTAGTTTTACTATTGTCAGATAGAGAATAGAGTTTCTCCAAATTTAACATTATTCATTGTGGGATATCACAAGGAGTATTCCGACTAAAGAACTTGGCCTATGTCCTGAAATTAGTGCATTTTTTTATTTTCCAAATCGGATCAAATTTAGAGTCAAAACGGCGATTTTTTTGTCGTGCGTATTACGTAAGCTATAATAGAAGTTTTATTTTTTTTTAAATCGGAAATAATCTGGGATTTTGGTTGCATTCCTGTTATATTTAATTTTAAATATGAAACGGATGTTTAGAAATTAATTGGTAACAAGCAAATTACCAAAAACATCCCCTAAATTTAACAGGACATCGCGATTACGCTTGTCCAAACGGAAATATACTTTTTAAATTCTTAGTGTAAACATTTGATAGTTATAAACCTTTAACTAAGTCATTCAAGTCTTTCAAATTCCTTTCTTCACTATTTTGAAGGAGGCATGGTAAAAATTCAGCGAAATACACTTAATCAAAACACTGCCCTACAATCCACCTACTAATGAAGCACGTTATATAGACATCTACTCAATGGTTTCAGTCTCCGATATATACGTTGCGCGTTTGAACATGAATGCACATTCGCGACAGCCGATTTCTATAGGGATGATCCACATATTGCGAACTGTTGGGAGGGGAAAAAACGAAAGTTTTTCGAATTCTTTCAGGATGAAATTTTTTCTGAAAAAGGGCAGGAAGGGCGCTATTTTTATAAAAAAAGGGCAAGAAGGGCGCTATTTTTATAGAAAAAGGGCAGGCAGGGCGCGCCGCCCTTCGAAAAATGCCTAGGATGAACTCTGCTTTTTATCTTCTTTTTGTGATTCATTAATATTGACTATTTGCCTATATGAAATGTTTTCAGTTGTCATCATCCAGTTCCAACAGTCATTTGAATCAGCTGCAATTCTGACTTGGCAACAACCAGAAACCATATATTTTTGAGCTTGTCGTCAGCTTTTGATAATCATGTCAACATGTCATGCAAACCAGGAATATACCAGCAGGACTTTTTTTAAAGTCTAGAAACACTAACAGGGTTCATACTCAATCTATGATAGTAAAATTCAGGAGTTACTAAGGAGTTAAGTATAGTAAATTCAGAAGTTAACAGGGGAAAAAATTACACGTTTAATAATATATTTCTCCTCAATGCGCCTGGTTGTCGAGAGTTGTGGTGCATTTTGAGACTGTCCTAAGGTTTTAATTTGCGGATGTAGTCACGAAGCGCATGCAGAGTAAATTCTGAAGTACGGTAAGAAATTCGAATTTTAGAGACGTTCAATCGATTAAAAAAAATTCTACGTTTTAAGGTTTTACTAATTTTTTTATCCTTCGATGATAAATTTTAAGGAGATAAAAAGAAATATCAGGAGTAGAAACACAATTTTCAGGAGTTATAAGGGCCCTTATTAAAAAAAAAAAGCAAATTTCAGGAGGAGTACGAACCCTGTACTAAGAACTATATACAGTTATAGAAATTCCCAAAACAAGTTACAAAATAGAATTCAACACTCAATAATTTTTTTCTAAACACTCACCTCTTTACGGATCATTGTATCGTTCTTGTAGTTTGAGTTATTGGCATACCTCAATTTACCTAAAAGTAAAAAGTATTTTAGTTAGTATGATTTTTATAGTTAAATGCATGTACAGTAAGAGCCTTTTATTCTTACTCAAGAAGAAACAAGAGACATCATTTCAATCACAAAATTGTTTAAGATCTTTAAAAAATATTGTGTTTGCGACATAAACCATTTCAAGACAACCATTCAAGCACCAAAAATCAAATTTATTTTAAAGTAAAATAAAAGCTGAGAAAGTTTAGTGAGGCTGACAAAGTAGATTTGAATTGTCTCAATTTATTTTAAGCAAAGCTATTTGTCATCAAGCAAGGCGAGAACAATATCGCATCATCTTACCATCAACAACAAAAGAAAAAAAATCAAGTTTTGATCAACAAGGTCGGAGTAAACAGTTTGATAAAATATCAATTCTACATTAAAAATCCACAAAAGCAACAGGTTTAATCCTAGTATACGTTACGCGGGAGATTTGGCAACATTGGCATGGTGGATTTCATGATATGTTTTTGCATACGTTAATTCATGGCAACAATTGGAAAAACGTTATTTCGACGTTGACAACTGTTTGGCGACAAGCGTCAACGCGACATTTTGCAAAATCGCACCAAGCCTGTAACGTATACTAGGATTTTACCAAAGCAACATATATTTCCAACAGATTTCTTTTAATAGAAAAAATGTGTAAAATATGTAAGTAACACATTGGCATTCAAATGGTCTCAAAACTCACCATCGGGCCTAAATTCAAATTCTAAAAACTCGTGACCAAATTTGCCTTTATGACCAACATAGTACCGCAAATAGAATTCAGTAGATGACATTTTATTTGCTACAACTCTAAATTTTACTCTTTAATGAAATAAAACGATTGACTCTCTAAACCTAAACAAACTTTCCAGTTTACAACAAGAGACGGTATGAAATAGTTGCCAATTTTTTTATTACAATTATTCGTAGCTAATATTTTTTTAAAACAAATGTTTTATATGTTTTTAAAAATTATAATTCCATAATTTTATTCAATTTTGTAAATTATAATCATTGACGGTGTGTATATATTACTATATTAATTATTGATATGATCATGAAAACCCTATTTTAATTAAAATGCACTTCCGAAAATAAAATGGCAGCAGAAGATTTTGGTTTTCGTTTATTATTTTTGTCACTGTTGACTGATTTGATTAGTCCATGTCAACATGGCAATTGAAAACCCTTTTTGGCGGAGGATAATGTTGAAAAATTCCTAATATCCTTAGCACTTTCAAGAAAACTGAAAACTAAACTGTAAATATGTATTTCCCAATTGGCTGGCCAAAGTATCTTGAGTTACGGAACTCTAAATCCTTGCCAATTTCCGTGTTTTGTAACAGAGATCGGTCGCTCTTTGGAGTTCTAAGCGAAGATAGCATAAGTATTTGGTTTATTAGGGTATGTTAAACAAAATTAAAGTAACTTTTTCATTGTCTTATAATCGAATGAGGTTTTTTGCTTGTTTGACGTATGGAATTTTAAACTGTCTTGGCCTTTGTTTTTTTTATTGTCATTTACAAACTCAAGTATCGTAATGTCTTCGGACAGATCATTGCTTTTGAATCTTTACAAAGTCAGACTTTAAAAAGGAACCAACGAAAATGTATTTTTTATTTTTTTTAAACAAGTTTGTTTATACATGTATATGTTGCAAAGAAAATATCCCGTTTATTCTAACTTTCAGTCTAAGAGTCATGAAATTATAAGCCCCTGTGTTTTCAGTTCTTATATTTTAAGATTGAAAAGTTATGATTTCACATTTAGATTTGCAGCTTTTTATGAACTGTAAATTGGTTATATTTCCATAAGTTAATTAGTCAATAGTTCATTATCTTACTTCATATGTCATCCTTCCTCTTCATATGTCATGTCTTCATATGAACTTTCTTCGGTTAAAATGCGCTATATGCCCCCCTACCCCCCCTTGGCAATTTTGCAAAATGCTGCCAAGTTGAATTGACACTACTACTGAATTAAACTAAAGGTTTGCTAAAATGGATGCCTAGTTGTAATGGAACCATATAGGCATCAGGTTACCATACTTGGCTCAAAATCATTAAAAAAAGGAGGAGTGGGCTTAAAACGCATTCTAACTCTTTCTTCATTTGTCCTGTTAACTAGCCTCAATAACTTACAGTTGCTTGCCGTTTGTAGAGACAGTGTTAAATGTCAAGTATTTCAATATTTAATCAAAATAAAATATATAATTTTCTTGATACACCCATTAATTAGAAACATGGCACTTCTATTCCCTTTAAGTTAAGATTTATACTGTACAGTCCCCCTTGGCGACTATTCCAAAAAATTGCCAAAAAGCTGTGTCGCCAAATCCAAAATGGCGTCAAAACATGCTGTGTGGCCAAATCCAATTGTTCACTAGAGTTATTGGAAAACCTTGGTGACGGGTTGTCCCTCTCTACACCAAATCACCATCTTTTAAAAAGTTTTCCAAGGGGAAACTTTACAGTAAATCTTGACCCATTTACTCTGTTAACTATTAAGATAATCTAATAAATGCATTCATTGTGATTTGCTTTCAAAACATAATTAATCATTTTTTATTTTGGAATGCGAAAAACTTTTAATCTTGCAGACTTTTATGGAATACATAGACACAATTTTAAATTAAATGTTTAATGCATAACAAGTAGGAATTAGAGAGTGAGATGACCATACAAAAGAAAATTCTTAATGGTGCTTCTTACAAATTGGGCATTTTCGTATTATGACAACCTTGTTCCGACCAAATGATATAATCAAAATTGACGAAGTTATTTTATGTTGCACGTCATACATAACTATATTCCTAATGACTAAAGTTGTAATTTATATTTTGCAGCCTTGTGTCGAAGTAACATGTTATAAAAGAAGCAGGGATTCTATTGAAGAGTTTGGAACCAATCAGTTAGCAGAATGGAAACCAGATTCCTTGATGATTGTCATTACCGTAAGCTTTCTCAGTATTTTACTTTTTATAATTAGGTATTTTTATTTATGAACATATATATCTTTTATTAAGAAAATTTATTCCTGCAATTAAGTATGACATTTCAGGAAATGTAAGCATTTTAAGTGTAAAAGTAATTAAGTAAGCATATTATTAATATCAGTAACTTCATCTAGTTCCAAAGAGCTCTATGAATATTCTATCCATATTCTGGAATTAGCAAAGCTTAGAGAGTGCTGCAAGATGTACCATGAAATTCAACTTATTTTTTGTATAGATATGGAAAGTATGATGTTAATGCGTCTGCTCAGTTTGCCATTTTTTTCAGCCATTCAAAAGAGTTTTACTGTGCACTACCATACAGTGACATTTGTTACACAAAGCTGAAGTTTTTGTTTTTCTTAAAGGGATTTTATTTCTTAAAAAGAGGCTTTGATAATATTGTCTGTCCCAAATTATGGGTCCGAATTCATATTTCGATTATACAATTTGATTTTTGTTTGGCTGCTGAAAAGTACTGATTTTAGTTATGTATATATATAACGCAAACAAAAAGAAATGAAAACGGTAGGAATTTGGAACTTCATCATGGGCATTTCCAGCCGGATTTCCAAGAATTTTTTGACCAAGCGCTTTTTCTATAGATAGTCTTTCAAGCATTCCATCTCCAAAAGCTCAAGAGAAAGAAATAAAACAAGAGAAAAAAGCAAAAAAGTAACCCGGCTTCTTTTGGCAACAATGTTAATTATAACTTTTTCTAATAAAGATAAGAAAGCGTAATTTCAATCTGAAGATTTTCCCTGTTTCCTGTATTTTGGTTTGTAACTTTTTTGCATTTTTCTCTGGTTTTATATCTTTTCTTCTCTTGAGCTTTTGGAGATGGAATGTTCGAAAGAACGTCTACAATAAAAGCTCTTGATTTAAACGTTTTTGGAAATTTGTACCATCTCCCTGACGAAGCTCAAAATTTCTACTGTTTTTCATTTCTTTTTGTTTGATTTGTATTATTATTTTATGCAACTTTTTAACCTAGCAGCTTATGCGCTGGTTATTTGTTGTATTTCTTTTGTTTTTACGTTTTTGAATTTACATTTGTAACTTCAATTTTTTTCCTTTGTTATTTATGTATGTTTGTGTATATATATACACATATATATTAATAAGATAGTCAACTCTATAACCAATCTATCTACTCAACAAATTTGCAAATTATTGCCCAGTGAGACTTTGAAAATATTTTTTTTTTTTTTTCCAGCTCTATATTTCTACTATTTTAGAATTTTTTTTTTATACTTTGAAACCAAAAATACTATCGAAACAAAAAGTTGAAGTGTAGCATTGTTGTGTAGGCGAAATTCTTTTTTAAAAAATATTTTCTTTCAACCTAGTATTAGTTTTGTCTATGAAATCTATCGTTCTGATCAAATATGTGTGTTTACGTAAGAATAACTCACTAATAATTTTACTTGTATTTCAGACTAGCCGTAATCATATGATGTTTTACCAAGTTGATGTTGATGACAACATTAAATGTTTGTACGAACAAATGGATAGCAAGTAAATATATTTAGTGAAATTCATACTCATTATATGTACCTGTGTTGAACATTGGATTGAAAACAACTCTAAAATGTAACAAACAGCACTAAAATGTAAAAATCAGCACTAAAATGTAAGAAAAATAATGATAATAAGTTTTTAAACAAACTATGAAAGAAATTGACTAATAATAAAAGTTCAGGCAAGAAACTAACAAGAAATCATATTTTCCCTCATTAACTCCAATATATTTTTATAAATTTTATTAAAAATATTTTTGCATGATTTTTAGTTTGTAAAGTTTACATTTGTAATAATGTTAAAATATGGGTGACTAGAAAGTCAAATTATTTCTCCCTCTATAAATTCTGGTGTTAAATTCTAAGTAACAATAAAGAATTTCAAAATAAGAAAAGGTGGCAATGATCTCTTATTTGTACATTCAAAGTTAAATGGTGTTATATTGGCATACATGAAAGTTTTTCTCTTGTAACTGTCCTTATTTCAAAATGTCTGGTGGACTAAGGGCAAAACCATTTCTTTTAGAAAAGATCCTTTTCCATTAACTTCGATTTTGTTTGTTTGTATGTGACTGCCGGACAAATCTGCAGAAGCCTAATTAACCCACTTGCTGTCATCTGATTGTGTTGTAACTTGGCAGATAAATTCTATGTAGATAATGCTGCATTCTATCAAATTTTGGGAACTGTCACTTAAATGCCACTTTTGCACACGTTTCTATAATCGTTTTGGAATATGGAATACTCACAAATCCCATTTGAACGATCATTGTTGAAACTGTTCCCTGTTGCCAAATTTATTTTAATCAGAATAAATAAAAAATAATTGGATGTGAATGCATAAATGTACTATGGAGTATGGTCCCGTCAATTCAATGTTGTGTTGTGTAGTATCACTGTAACTGAAAGGATTTTAACAGTTTCCTGGTGCTAAAATTGTATTTAGAATAAATAATAGTTATTTAGACGTGAACATATAAATTCTCATTCATTTTTAATTAATAAATTTTGAAACATGGTTTACCGCATATTTTGCTGATAGGATGTTTTTAATATTTTAAATTAGATACACCAAGCACACACTGACAACAGAATCTGCACTATATTAATGAATATAAAAATTGACCTTGCATGTAAAGGTTTTGTATTAAAAACTTTGTTTTTATGAGTTATATTATTCATTTCAAGGCACAGGATTTATTCGGGTTTTTTCTCAAGACATTCAATAGCAAAGTGTGTATTTAAATAGAAATACATTTTGTATTATTTCACCTAAGAATCACTTCTACTATAGTAATTAATTTTAATTTTTACTATGCAATCATCTCTTTCGTTTAGAATCTCTGGCCTACGAAGGGAAAGTGATGAACTCTATGTGAAAGAGAAAGTTCCTCCTATTTCCCTGGAGTATCTTCATACATTGTGCATTGGTTCTCAAATTTGTAGGCAAGTTTTCTTTTCTTCTAATGTCCAGAACTAATTACCTTTCACCTAATTGTTAAATTATTTTCAAAATGTATTAAGAAGCAAATTATGAACAAAATTTATAAGACCTTATTGTTTATCACTATACTATAATTTTTTTTTTTTGTGTTTCTATCATACGTTAGTCTCAGATTGTTTAGCCCTTAACTTTGCTAAGGTTGGATTATATTAAATTTTGTGCTACTTCTTTAAATTTTATTATTATTCGGGATTTGTGTTTTGCTCTTTAGTACATTCTTAGTGTTCGTACATATAGTACTTAAAAAGTTTTCCATGATTAAGGCAGATTTTTAGTACTGAGTAATGGGGTTTTATGTATACTATAAAACTAATCACTAAAATATCTCAAGATACTCTAAATCAGTATTAGGATCTTTATACCTGTTGTACAGGACTTATCAACAATATACATTCTGAACAAGAATTTTCTTTCAAATAACTGTATAGCTGTTAGCATTATCATTGCTTTTTATTCTTTTGGCATGTATAATATTTTGTCCAATTTCAGTAATGATATGCTTAACAATATCATCATTTTAGGAAACATAATTTTTCTTCACTTTTTTTTTTTTTTTTTAATCCTATTAGATATTGTTATGATCACTTGGCTTTTCTTTTACGAGATTTCCTTACTGTTCCAAGAAAACATTTACTTTCTTATATAACTTTAAATTACACACCCAAAAAAAGTTTTGCATAAATCAATTATTATTAGTTTTTTAATATTTGAATTTTGATCGGATTTCTTGACCATTTTTTTTTTTTTTTAATAGTTATAAATTACCTTCCATCCACCACCTGTAAGTATTTTTATTTTTTTTTATTTTCTTACCCACCAGTTATTGATAATCTCCTCTTCTTAGATAGGTTAAAAACTTACACCAACCTTGCATTAGTTATTATTCTAGAGAATATTTGTATAACAAAATTAAATCATGTGAGTACCTTAATTCATGATGAACATAACATCCTAACAGTAAGCTATCATATGTTTCCATAAGATTACTCACTTTGATCAATAGCACTACAAAATTTTCTGACTATAGTTGTTAGAAATGATCTTTTTCTTTTATTTGAATTTCTTATTATTAACTGTTTTATTAGTCATTCCCTTGGTGATTGGTTTTGTGTTGTCTTTTTTTTTTTAATGATTGATTTGAATTCGTGCAGCCTTGTGTGCATCAGGGATGAGCTGATGGTGACTACAGTGGATGGTTACTTTTGGCGCGTGAAATGGGATGGTGTCCTTAATGAGGATTATACTCTCAATCTCTGCAATATCTCCTTTCGCCTGGACCAGTTGCAGTCAAGGGGTAGGATATATTAAGATCAATGAATTTTTATTGTATTTATATTTTTTATGTGTAATTTTAAAGATTTCAACTGTATTTATAAAGCTCCAAATTGGAAGTAAGTGCTTGTAATAAAGAATAAGGAAATGGAAAGTTATTTTCTTTTCATAATTGTTGTATAAATTAATGAATAAACAATTATATTTATATCAAAGTAAATTTACATCAATCCATTTCTTAGTAGCAGCTTCAGGGTGTGTCTTAATTTCGAAGGTGTTAATTTTTTACATGACACCCTCACATTTTGTTCCATTTGATGAGAAAAATAACTTAATTTTTTTTTATTAAAATCAAATGATATTTAGAGGTTGCTACCAGCTCTGCAAAATCTGACAAATTTAGCACTATGCAAGCATTGCAATTAATGTGCTTCATGTATTTATTAGAATATTTAATTTTTCAGCCAGTAGTTATTGAATCATTTTTTATATTATGCTTCAAGTAGCTTATATATTGATTTTATTCCAAGAAACTCATAGCAATTTAGAAGTAACATATCAATTTTAACTAAAGAACTATAATTAAAAAAGTACTAAAGTTGATATTTTGGAAATATTTCTTTAATTGACGGGATTAATTTTTATCTCATTGCTTTAATTTTTTTCCTCTCTTTATTTATATTTGTCGACCTTGTTTTTGTAGTAAAAAAACCTAATATTCTGTAAAAGTGCATTAATGTCATCATTTAACTGTTTCTTAACTGTAAACTCAACCATTTATTTCACTGTTTATGATTACTTTCTTTTAATACAACTGCTTTGCCTTTTCTTTGCTTTCTAATGATTTTAATCATCTTCTGTTCATTGAAAATGTATTCTAATCTTTATCACTATTTGTAAGATTAGTTTAAATTATCTACACATTTTCTTAATCATCAATTTAATTAGGGCAACACTATTGTTTTCATGATAAAACCTACTACAAGAAAGCAAACTGTCTCATAGGCCAAATATCCTCACTGAATCATAGAAAACTTCCATCCAAAAGAGAAACCATGTATATTGTTTTATTTCAAGCAGATTTTGAAGCAAACTATTAAAAATGCCTGGCATTCAGTAGCTATACTTGTCAAGGAGGTGTGGGTTAAAGCCTGAATGCCAACAAAATTAAAACAACATGTGGTTGTTCAAATAAAATAATTGTTTTGTGATTGAACAAACTTGAAGAAGTTAAGTAGTTCGTGTATACAGGTACATGAAGGTTCGTACTCTTTGAGGGAAAAAAATTCCATGACTTTTCATTGACAACAATTTCTTTTGAAAATGAAAATTCATGACCTCTCAATTTTGCTTCATTATTAACATTTCATAATAAAGTATATATACATAGTGTACATTGTATACACTATATATGCTTATAATAAGTTTATTAATAATTATATGTAATAAAAAAAAGCTCTGTAATGGAGATTTTTCTTTTTCTTACATTTTTATACATTAAAGTAAAAAAACTTGATTTTTTCCATGATAGTGGTAGTTTCAATTGCCAGTAGCATCCCTTAAATTTTATTTAAATTACCCAACATTTTTACTTCTGTATTTTTTCACCAAAAGAAATAATTTGAAAGGGTATCCCTTTAAAAATTTAAAAATCAGTTTTTTAGTGGCATATAAGACGTATCCTAAGCAGCACTTTTGCTTAGACTTCCTTTAAACAGGCAAAAAGACCAAAAGACAGTTTTTGTCTCTTGATAATATATTTTTACATAAAGTAATTGATTTAAATAAACTGAAAAATTTAGTAATCGATTTCATTCAGGTTTGCCAATAATCACTCATTTAGCCAACTCAAATAGTAAAACATTATGGTTTTTCTATATCTTGTATGCTCTGATCTATTCATTACCTATATCAACTGTTCAAGTCATTCAGAATTTCCATTTCAAAACTCTATTTTGGCACATTTTTTTTTTTTCCTTCTAAATATTTTTGGAATTTTTAATAGGTTACTTTTACTACTTTTAGAATTCAGTACTGTCTATCAAATAGTTAATTGTATTAAAAGTATATTATTTTGCATTTGATTTTTATTTATACTCCTTTTTATCATTTTAATAATTTCCCCCTTTCTAAATTGAGGTTTGAAGCTGTTGAGTGTTCTTGTTCTGAACCTTAAAAAACTCTGCTTTTATTTATGGCTGTGTTTCATGCCTTTTAATTAAAATATTTAACTCTTTCAAATTATTTTATCGACAATGCGTTTAAAAAAATCTTCTCCTTTTTAATCATATGTTCTTATTTCTACTGTAAATTTGTAAGACCACTATCTATAATAATAAAACAAGCTATGTGTCTGTCTGTGGCTCTGTGGATCTATAGAAACCTACTTAAAATTGGAGTGGAGCTCTGAAATTTTCAACATAAGAAGTTTTGGCTTTCTAATTTTATGTATGTCAAACAGAATGTTAAAATTTTAATTAGTTATTTTTTAATTAATTTTTTTTAATTAATTTTTTTTAATTAATTTGTTTTTTACTAAGTGACTTAAAAGAGAGATATAGCTCTGAAATTTTCAACATAAGTAGTTTTAGCCTTCTAATTGAACTTTAAAAAAACAGAATGGTAACATTTCAATTAGTTATTTTTTAATTAATTTTCTTAATTAACAATTTTTTTTTACAAAACGACTTCTAAAAGGGCTACAGTTCTGAAATTTTCAACACAAGTAGTTTTGACCTGCTAATTGGTTTTTTGAAAAACAGAATTTTAAATTTTTATTTAGCTCTTTTTTAATTAATTTTTTTAATTAATTTTTTTAATTAATTAATAAATATTTTACAAAACGATTTCTAATAGGGCTACAGCTCTGAAATTTTCAATATAAGTAGTTTTAGCCTTCTAATTGGACTTTTGAAAAACAGAATTTAAAATTTTTGTTTAGTTTCTTTTTAAATTTTTTCATTAATTAATATATATTTTACAAAACGATCTCTAATAGGGCTACAGCTCTGAAATTTTCAATATAAGTAGTTTTAGCCTTTTAATTAGACTTTTGAACACCAATGACGGATTTCCGCAACGCGTGGCCTAACAGCTGGCTAAAGTATTGCACATGGTAAAATTTCGTGCCGAAGCACGGGTATTAAGCTAGTCGGTAATATTTGATACATGATGTGACTACTTGGTTCGTCTCATCAATTCGAATTTCTGCATAATTAATTTTTTAAAATCTAAATAAATCAAAAACTTTTGACAGGTTTGGTTGAAGTGTTTCATTGATATTTTATTATTATATTATTATATATATCATTATAATATTTTTATATTTTAAAAAGAGAAAAAAAAATAACCTATTGTACTTATAACTTCTAAAATAAGTAGTTTAAATACCTTTCTTGTGTTTTGTTTTTAAATTAATTGGTAGAATAATTTGATAATTTCCTGAAGATTACACATAGAATTTTGTTTCAGAAAAATTAATTTAAATGTCTTGGGCAAATTAAAAATCAGTGTCAAACTGCCTTTATAAGCAAAATGATATTTATATCCTACTTCATTTATGAGTTTTATAAAAAGAATTTGAAGCCTAAGGACATTCATATTTATTCAATCTTAATTTTAGGATCCACATTTCATGGAAGTGAATTGTTTGTCACGAGTATGGAATACTCCCCTATCATTGGTGGATTTTCTGTTGTGCTGTCCAATGGCCAAGCTTGTTTCATCACTGCAAGCTCTCTCAAATTTGAACCTCATGTAAGATATTTGATATCTTTAATTTGATTTGTTCAAATGGATAATTTAAAAGGTTTAAAAAAAAATCCTATCAATGGCTAGAAAAATGTGCTTGCTTTGATATTTTAAAATTGATTGTGTGTGATTTCCCTATATATGTTACTTACCTGTTATAACATGGGTATTATAGGCTGCTTTTTACTCCACAACTTGCCTTTTATCGGTTGTAAAATTCCAAATGTGCAGTAAATTGCTTGAGCTTGTGTGGATTCAAAATTCAATAAATTTAGACTAAATAAAACTATCTATCCTGCACTTGAATTGAAGCAAGCTTATCTAGAACACATTGAAACGTAAGTAGTTTATCAATTCATTAATATTTGCTTTTTACTAGGAAAATAAAAACATGCGATTCTCGGGACTAATTAACATAAGCCTAACAGGCAACAACTCCAAAGTGTTGTTGTAAAAATTGCGGATGATAAATACACTTTAATATATCAAGTTTCCCCACTCCTGTTCACTGCATATCAAAGCAAAAAAAAAAAATGCCACTAAATCTAACAGGGATTTTTCTTAACTAGTATTGCATAGTGTGTATAAGGAAGAGAAATTGTACAAAATACTTTTTTTCTTCTCACCAAGGTTGCAGGTCAATGTATTTAATAGATATAAAACTTTTTAACTATTGATCTATGAAACTCAAGGAAGCACATCTTTACACTTTATGATTAAATTTTTCTCCTTAAATTCATATTTGATGCTTTTTTTTATATATGTGAAGGGAATAAAGTTTATTTTAAATTGTATGTTACTTTATACAAAATACGTAAGGCACCTCTTAGTCCAATATATAATCCTGAATTAGGAATGTCACCATTTCATCTATTCTTGATTGTGCAACATATTTTTTCCAATTTCTTTTTATGCTTTGTTTTATAAACTCTTTGTTTATTCAGTTTATTTTCCCATTTTGTTACAGCAAGTGTTTGGTATTCTTGCTCAAGATGTACAGAATGCTGTATGTACTGCTGTCAATCACAGATACCGTTTGATTGCTTATGGCTTAAAGAGGTACAGACATCCTCTCTTGTACAGAGTTTGATTTTTAGAAAATTACTCTCTTTTTTTTAAAATTTGAAATAGAATTTCTAGTTACAAAAAAAAAAAAAAACATTTTAGAATTAGAAATTTTTAATAGAATTTTTAAAAAAATTCACTTGAGATTACTTTAATTTGAAATTACATTTGTTGCAATGATCTTTATTTACACGGAGAAAATTTTTTGCTGAATTATTTTTGTCTGGCACCTTCCAACATAAAATGATTTCTATTGATTTTGTTTCATTCATATTGTAATACTATATATTATTTATTTTGAATACTTTTCTGAAAAATCTCCTAAACTTATAGGGGAGTAGGATTTTTCTTAAATAAAATAAAAACCAAAAAGTTTGTTAGTTTCTTTTATCCTATCATGATTGTAATATTTTCCTGCAGTGCTCAAGGCATTGTGTTCTGTATAGATGATTTAACTGGTGCTCTACAATCAACTCATCAGTTACTATTATCCAGTAAAGACTTTCCAGGTAAAACCTTTCTTGTGGCAAGTTCAGGCTTGAATTGTTGTGAAAATGATTATTATTTGTTCATTTTATAGTTTTTAAAATTGTTTTTATGTGCTTATTAGGCCCTGATCTTTTGTCATACACTGCTATTTAGTTTCTTGTCCTGTGTTCTGAAATTGAAAATTTGAGTGCATAACATTTTGGTTTATGTCCAATAGTATATACATTCAGGGCCAAGGAAAGAGTTACATCTTGAGTACAACCCACCTAGACACAATTTAGTTACATACGCTTAATATTAACTTAGGTTTGTTGATTTGTTTCTGAATTATGTGCGATTCTAAAGCATAACATTTTATTCATGTGAACATTAGAATGCAATTAAAACTGTTTTATGGTTGTTAAGGAGAAACTAATTTTTTTTTTTTTTTTAAACAAAGAATTTCTTTGATTTGCAGAAAGGAAATAGTTCTGATAAAGGCAGAATTCTGGCTTTTGTGTTTTTATTTTTAAAGTGGTCTTATGATTGATGCAGAAATTTGAAGAAACTACTTAAAGTATTTGCATGGGGTTAGTTGAGAAAGCTGACATTTTTTGCTCATGAAATATTCAGGAAAAAATTGTCTAAAGTTTTTTTTTTTTTTTTTTTTTTTTTTTTTGTAAACTGGTTTATTTAAAAATTATGTATCAAAAATTCTCAAATCATTCAACAATTCCTTTGATAAAATTTTTTTTATTATTTTGCTGTCTTTCTTCATAAGATAGTAATGTACAGCTAAAAGTTACAATATTTATTACACTGGTGTGCAAAACTTAAGCAACAGGTGAGTTTTTTGCCATAACTTCATGAGAAATCATCTGAGAGACATGAAATTCAGAAATGAGAGAAGGTATTATGTACGTAAAGGATGACGAAAGTATCGGCGCTGAAAAAGGAACACAATGCATACGGTATGGAATCAAACAAAAACAAGCTTTATTGAACGCATAGTGTCGTGACTAATGATTGTCTATCGAAGAGGAAGAACAACAAGCAAATATTCCTTAATATGGGATATGCCCTCCCCTCACTGGAATGGTTGCTTCGCACCGTCTCCGCATACTCAGAACCAGCTGGTGCAACATTTCTTGCGGTAGGAGTGCCCATTCCTCAATCAGCATCTGTTTGAGTTGTCGGGTGTTCTCCGGAGGATGTAAGCGTGCTGTAATGCGTCTCCCCAAAGCATCCCACACATGTTCGATGGGATTTAAATCTAGGGAGTACGCTGGCCAATCCATTCGAGTGATATCTTCAATTTCCAGTAGCTCCTCAACAGCAAGAGTCCGATGTGGCTGTGCATTGTCATCCATAAAAATGAAGCCTGGGCCAATGGCACCTCGGAACAGACGCCCATGGGGAAGGAGTACCTCCTCACAATAGTGATCCCCAGTTACAGAAACTCTGTCGAAAACGTGGAGCTCAGTTCGCCCGTTCAGCATAATGCCTCCCCAGACAAGAACTCCAGGACCACCGTTACGGTGTCTTTCCTTGATGTTACTGGGATAAAACCGGGTCCCGACCTCTCTCCAAATCAAAACGCGTTGAGAATCGTTTCCGATACTGAACCGACTCTCATCCGTAAAGAGGACACGACTCCATTGATCAGTTCTCCAGTTTTTGGGCTCTCTGCACCAATGTAAACGGGGGCGTCGATGGCCAACTTTCAACGGGAGGCAGTGTTCAGGGTAGCGGGTGAATAGGCCCCCTCTGTGAAGGTGTCTGGCCATAGTAAACCGCGACACTTGTCGCCCCGTTGCTGTACAGAGTTGCTGAGCAATGGCGCTTGCTGACTGCTGTCGGCCTCTTTTCGCCTGCAGGACGATATATCGGTCCTCCCCTGCAGTTGTCGTCCTCGGGCGGCCACCACCAATCTTTCTAACAGCTGTACCTGTGGTTTGGAACGCTTTCCAAGCGCGCGAAACAACTCTTTTGTTGATTCCTAACTCTGCAGCTACACTGGTGACAGTACGCTCCTCCTCCTGCTTTCCGATCATTCTTCCACGTGTGAAGTCATCGAGGTGATTTCTTCTAGCCATATTTCATGAACTGACTCACTGGCACTTGCAGCGAATATGTTGAATTGCGTCTCCATCCTTCCTTTTATTTTACTGTTGAGCTGCGAGCGCCGACATCACGCGTTTTGCGTACGCTCACGTCGCCTCTGACGTTTCGTTCCTGATATTTGCATACGCATGACATTTCTACTGACTTACGTGTTCATTGTACTGATCTCCAGACCTCCTTTTCTGCAATTTCATGGCTATTTGCTAAATTTTTACATTGTTGCTTAAGTTTTGCACACCAGTGTACTTTAAAACTCTTAATGTCCACAACATCTACCATATTGTATAAAAGGACTAAGGTATATCCATTAACTGTGTAAGTAAGAATGTAAATTTAATGTTACATTCTTACTTGCAGAGTTATAAGGAAATATTTATTTATATAATAGGGACATGCAGAGTTATATGTAGGGAAATTAATAGTTATATATGATAAGTTCAATTTTTTTCATTGACCTTTAGTTTATTTTTCCTTTCAAGCGCTTCTCCTTTTTAAAAGTCAATTTTTTTCAATCATCACTTTAATTCCATTACATTCCCATGATTCAATAGAGAATTCTCCTTATATCAGCACTTTTCTCAGTTGTTAAATACTTTAAAATTCTAGAATTCAAGTTGAGATAAGAGAACTCAATCCCATTAAATGTTGATCGAAACAAAATTCACATTTTAATACAACCCTTTAACCATACTCCCATTCAAATGCTAGATTCTGTTCTAAATAGATGTGTGCCTCCTCTCTCTTTCCAACCAATTGAATAAATGCCTTCAACTTCACTTCCAAAGACTGTTTCATGACTCTACACCAGTGATTCTCAACCACTGTGCCGTGGCACTTTTGTGTGCCGCCAAATTCTTAAAGTGTGCCGCCAAATTTTAGAAATGTATATAATAAAAATTATAATACTTTTTTTTATTACCAGTAAAGTTTAACTTAAAGAAAAGTACTTATATATGTATGAATATTGTTAAGAAGATTTTTCACTTTCACCGCTTCCTTACATATTTCTCTGTGTCTCGTTTTTGACCTATTTTTTACTCTAGTTTTTTACATACAACCCCCTGCAGGTGTGTGAGTGTGCGTCTTGTTGTCTGATGTTTGGAAAGCACATCCGTTGAGACTTTGTTTCCCACGAATTCAGCGGGCGATTTCAAAGATCACTTCGATCAATTTAATGTTAAAATATTCAGAAGAATCAATTAATTCATTTTGGATTAACATTAGATGCGATTATCCCATGATAGCCAAAAAAGCTTTAAAAATATTATTACAATTTTCTACATCTTATTTGTGTGAATTCGGATATTCATTATTAACCAATATAAAAACGAAAAAAAGATCGAGACTGTTAAATGTAGAAAACGATATGAGAGTAGCATTGTCATTTTTAGGACCAAATATAAATGAAATCATCAAAAAACACCAAGCTCAAATTTCTCATTAAAAGTAATCTTATTATTCATTTGTAATTAATCCCTTAATAAACATACTGTGGTTTTTGTAGTACATATTATATTATTTTATTTTACATTCCAAATTATTATTATAAACTATTTAACACAGTGTATTATAGGTAAGTAAACAACTTTTAAACTTATCTTTTTCTTTGTGTGCCGCCAAATTTTGAAATCGTTAAAAGTGTGCCGCGACAAAAAAAAAGGTTGAGAATCACTGCTCTACACACTTGCTGACTTTTTAAATTGTTGAACATTACATACATATAGTAAGGAAAAGCATACAGTTGTGGCCATTAGTAGGATGTTCCCCTTTTAATTTACTTATCAATTTTTCTCCCTAGATGTGGAGGCTGCCGCTGGTCCAGTGTCCTACCTGAAGTGGACCCCAGATGGTGGGGCCCTGGCTATGACCTGGGAGAAGGGAGGATTTGCCATCTGGAGTGTGTTTGGGGCCCTACTCATGTGCAGCCTTGGTTGGGATTATGGGTGAGAAAAATTACCTGGAAGAACATAATTTTTAATCTTCTCAGAATACTTTTCCTCTCTCGATATTTTTGTCTGTTAAATCAAGGAATGCTATAACGGACAATTCCCGCTTTTTTAAAAACGAGTGAAATTAGTTTATATTTATGAAGAATTTTTTTCTGATTCCAAATATTTAAACAAAAGTTTTTTTTTAAAAATTAGTTATTTAAATATTAAGAAAAGAAAATGCCTCAAATGCGAGCCAAGACCAGTCCCATCAAAACGGTCAACAAATTCTATGACGTCAAGGGTTCCTACAGTTTTTATAGTTATCGTGAGGTTTCTGCCAAATAGTTGGCGTTGGTAGACCATTGCCATATTCCGTACAGGTTGGCGTGAATTGCGAGAAACTTGCAAATCTGGTTTCCGCTGCTGCATTTCAAGCCAAGATGTTTGGGAAGCCATGATGTCACATTCAATGTCAGCGGAATGAATCGTTTTCTCGCCAACATCTAACAAGGTCACTTAGATTGCAAATTAGAAAAAAAGAAGAAACGCATTGAGCAGAAAATTTTGCATTTATGGCCTTTTTGAAACATATAGAATTGAATAAAAAAATTTAAAAAATGCAGGAATTGTTCATTAAACCCTCCTTTTTACAACTGTCTGAAACCTGTACTAATCGGTTTATTTTTGTAAAATTTGGTGTTCATTCTAAATACTAAGTTGAAGTATATCATTTTGAATATTTATATTAAAAAAAATATGGATATTTTATTTTCATTTAAAAATAAAAATTTAAAAATTCTTCCAGTTTATAATTTTTTACTGGTTTGTTTCTTTGCTGATGTAGCCAATAAAATTCTATTGCCACATTATTATTTTTAAAGCAAAGTTAAGCTTTCACTTAAATTTTATGAGATTATATAAAATATTTTTACTGTAATATTTATTATTAATGTACTTATTAATTTTAGGTCTGCTGATGTCATGAAAAATGTTCTGAAGATTTCATCCTTGGTATATAATTTTTTATTTTTTTTAATGATAATTTTTTGTATTGATGTTATGATTATGCTTTTTCAAGGATTTTCACTTGAAAAAGAAAAACAATTTTTTTAGCACATTTTCTATTTTTGATATTCAACTTTTGTACATTTTACAACATGTGATATGTGAAGTAAAAAAATTTACTTAACTTGCAAGTTTTCAATATTTGAGGCTTGACGTTATAAAAATAATTTATTTTAAATGTTTTCATTCATATGTTTCTAGTATGATGGCCTCCACAAATGCATTAAATTATTTAAGAAGCTGATGTTTTTTAATATTTTACGTATAATATGCTTTTCACCAAATAATCATTTGTTTGGATATTAATTATTTAAAATTTAGATTTCAAGTGCCGATATTCAGATAGGTTACTATTTTTACTTATTGAATGCTTGTAATTAAAAAATTTACAAGGAATAGATTTGTTTTAATAACTATCAGTTGAAAACTCTGTCATTAAAGCATTCGATTACTTAAATTGAATTAATGTAAATTAATTGTATTTTTCTTTTGATATAACAGCATTTTTTGCTGCTTGTACAAATACAGCTACTAAAAGACAAAAAGTAGATAGCCATTGGTTTACAGTAGATTCCTTTTAACAAATATATTTACTCACTTACTGTAATTAACTTCAAAATTATATTTTCAGGAGTGGGGCCCAGAAGGTTACCATCTATGGACTGTCTCAAAGAAAGGTAACATTCGAGTGACTGAAAATGGACCCTCCTTTTCGTCTGGCATAAAAGTAGCTCTGTTCCAGTTTGCAAAAAGTGCCTTAACTGTTAATGCTGGAATGGTGAGTACCTTAAACAGAAAGTATATATTATGGGATAAAAGAAAGTCACTTTTTATTTTAAGATCCCATAACAAATATCTCCAAGCTCTTCGTAAAGTTCATTTGAGACTTTTTTTCAGTTTCTAGGGAGTACTGCCTTCGTAACTTAAAAAGACCATAACTCTGTGATTTTAAAATGCATATTTTTACACTAGCTTTACCTTTAAGAGATGCATTTTTATAAATCATTAGGTCATTTTTTATGGTAGCGTTTTATAGCCTTTTAATGATGTAAAATATTTTTTGAAGGTCCAGGGAAGGGACGAAATCCTGCAATAATTTTTAAATTATATTTCTAATTCAAATAATATAATTTTTTAAAATTATTTTTTATTTATTTTGTTTCAGATAGGTTTATAAACTATTTAAAATAAAAACTATAAAAATATTTTATTTTATTTATAAATTTAAAAATGTTGTGTATTGCCGGAAAAACTGGGGATCGAATGATGCATACATGACTGTAAGTAGGTTAAAAAGCACATTGAATTGGGAAGTTAAATATATATGCATTTTAAACCACTTGGACCAGACCAAAGAGAGATGCTGAGAACAAACCTTGTTAGTTCTATAGTGCAGATAATGGTCTTCCAACTATTACTGCTACATTCATGGCTTTTAGTCAGAATGCAAGATTAGACTGCAAGAGGTCTCATTATTGAGCTTTTACTTTACAGTATCTCTTTTAAAATTTAATATACTCGGTGGCAATTTTCTGGTATAATTGTTGGGCTGCCTATTGGGAATTTTCAGACATCCGAGTCTCGGATATCGAGAAGCTTCCTCCAGGAACACATTTCTATCTTCACATAAATATTGTTATAATAACGTTCTATCATAATTTTGTCCTTGTGTAGCTCTTGTACAAAAAAATATACTTAATACAACCAATAGTTATAAATCACTATCACATGAAGTGATAGAATGTGGCACATCAAAGCTACCTATGGTTAAATTTTCCTATTCAAAGAATTTTCTCCATTAGTAAAAATAGCCGATTTATTTATTTCACAACATCATTCATTGGCGATGCTTGTTTAGCATTTAAAAGTAAAAATGAATGAATTTGCCTTTTAATGGATTGATATAAACAGCAAACTGTACATTAACTCAGCCACATTATCACCCCACTGAATGCTGGTGGAATGCTGTAGTTCTTCCCAATACAGAACTATGGAATACTTCTCAATTCATCCCGTCTGGATGATGCAATAGTTGTTTTCTCTGGAACTACCTCTAAGGGACTTATGTGTTTCATGTCCCTGTCATTTTACACCCCCCCCCCCCCCACCAAAGGCGTAAACTTCTAACTTTCTCAGGCTCTCAGTCGGACCCCAATAGACAATTCCCACCTTTAAATTTTTTTTTATTCCATTCTAAATGTTTTGAAAAGGTCATAAACATAAAAATTTCTGCTCAATTACGCTTTTTTTTTTTTTAAATTTGGGATCAAAGTTTCCCTGTTACACGTTGGCGAGAAAACGATTCATTCGTCTCGAATGGAATGTGACGTCAAGGCTTCCCAAACATCTTGGCTTGAAATGCGGCAGCGGAAACCAGTTTTGAAAGTTTCTCACAAATCGCGCCAACCTGTGCGGGATATGGCAATGGTCTACCAACGCCAAATATTTCAACTCCAACTATTTGCCAGAAACCTGACGATAACTATAGAAACGGAAGGAAGCTTTGACGTCACAGATTTTGTTCAGTGTTTTGATCGAACAGGGTTTGGCTCAGTTTTGTGGCATTTTTTTTCCTTATTATTTAAATAATTAATTTTTTAATGAACTTTTGTTTAAATATTAGGAATCGGAAAGAAACTCTTCATAAATATAAACTAATTCCACTCGTTTTTAAAAAATGCGGGAATTGACCATTGCCTTTACTTTTCATGGTGTATACCTGCTGATGCAACATTTGCGTCATTGAATTCTTGAAAATTCATCGACAAGTCTGGTAGAGAAAGCTTTTGAATGGTAAACAGAACCTAATGGGTGAAATAACATAACTTATTTTATAAAAAGAATATTTGTAATGTTCATGGTTTTTTGCAGACGGGTCGTGAGCATGTGTTCCTTCAGGCTGAGGACCGTCTTTACGTGAGTGCTGGTGCTGACATGATCCACAATAAGCCCGTAAATCTGGACCGGCCATCCAATCAGGAGGTTAACATCCCAACTCTGGGTTTCTCCAGGGAACAGATGCTAGCTGGAAATAAGCAGTGGATCATAATTCCTGTGAGTTTACTCTTATTTTCTTTTTAAATTCTTAATTTTAATTATGAGTGTGTTTGTTTGTGGCAGGCTTTTTTGTGGAGGGATAATTAACCCATTTGCTGTCATTTAATTGAGTTGAAACTTGATAGATAGACTCATTTTTGATGACTATGCATTCTATCAAGTTTTGGGATTAAAAAAAAAATAATAAAAATAAAGAGTTAGTTTATGGCATAGAATCAATGATTTTCTATGTAGTATTCAAATACGATGAAAAGTCGCTCTTAGCTCAAAACTACTTAAATAAGCTGCAGTTGCACATAGAAGCTTGCAATGCATCTAAAGGATTTATATTAAAAGCTTTGTTCTTATGAGTCACTTTGTTTGATTGGTTAATTTTTTTTTGTTGATAAGAGATTAATTCTGAGTATTATTAGTAGAGAATTGGTGGTATCACTTTTTTGCAACCTATTAGCCTTTGGCGTAGTTTTCAAAACTAAGATTACAGCAAGCTTGAAATGCTGATTCTGATTAGCAGTGGCATTTTACAATGAGCAGTATTTAATTTAGTTATTATTTTTATTAAATAATATGTGTATGGAGTTGTAACAAAATATGGGAACCAAGAATTCATCACAGATTTTTAATTCTGGGAATTTTTCAAAAATTTGGATGCAATTTAGATTTTTCATCATTAAAGCCACAATAGGTATCTCAACTTTTCTGATATTTCCATTTTCAGAATAACTGAATCTTTAAATTGAGAAAAATTATTGAAAAGTTATTGAAACTCTAATTAAGGTTTACAATGATTCAAATACGTAATTGAACAAATTTTTCTTTTGAAATAGTCACTAAGGTTCAATACAATATGTCCTGTTTACAGTACATACTTTAGTATAATTTGTAACCAGGCATTATAATTGGCTACAATTTTTTTTCCCCCATTCAGAAATAGCTTTAAGGGAAGAAATATTGCCAATAGATTCCAATTCTTCAATCTATTCAAAATACAACATCCAATGCTCACATATTTAGGGTTAATAACTAAGAAAATTTTAAGTATATTTTAATGTGTCATTATTTACCTGCTAAATCTTTTTTTTTTTTCACAGTTCAGAAAAGTATAAAAAATGTGCATTAACTTATCAATTTAATTTTAATTAAACTAATAACTTATAGTTCTTTGAAAATGCAACCAAAAAGTTATATGAACCCTTTTGTATTTCAGATACCATATGCATATCTTGGAAACAACTGGCCAATAAGAGTAAGTATACCTATCTCAACTTATTTGTCATATTATCATTTGTTTTGTCTACTAAGGCATAATTTTAAGTCATCTATTGTGAATTACTTTTTCTTTTATGCTATTTAAGTTGTTCATCTGTTACTTGAATTTTATTAATGAATATAAGCAGGTGCCAGAATTGGGATTACTGTGAACCAAGACCAAATTGGAGTGGAAGGGTTAATTAATAGAAATTAATTATGTAATTTATTTTAATTGTATAATTATTTTTTAAAAACATTAAATCCAATGATTGCTCATTTTTTTACTAACATAACATCATTGTAAAATTCCCAGGAAACAGAATCCAAATTCTGTATTATTGGTTTAAAGCGATCCTTTCAAACAATTGTAAATGCAAAACTATTAACATATGATCAGGAAGTTCTAAACTTCAAAAAAAAAAAAAAGTGGAATAAAAACTTTGTTTTTCAGTCATTTATGTATTTCTAAAAATGATAAGAGTGGCTCAATTATTGATGAGGGTTCTTGAGAATTCTTAACACCTCTTTCTGAATATGCCTTTGTTAATAATTAATAGAAGTTTTGAAAAAAAAAAAAAAAAAATTAAATGTCATCCACATCTTTATTATAAAAAAAGTTCTTTGCTAAAATGCTTAACCCTTTATCTGCTGTGAGCATATATATACGTCTTTCCTAAGTATGCTACTTTGTATTGCAATTTTCAAGATTTCCAAAAAAGTTGTCCTTTAAAATAGTTCTAAATATTCTCTATGATCATTTTGGTCCTCATCCGGTGTTAAAAATAATATTTTCTTAAATTGCAATTTTTTTTCTTCAAAATTTAAGAAAGAAATTTCCCTTAAAATTGCTCTAAATATTCTCCAAGATAATTATGGCCATCATCACCTATGTTATTTTCCTTCTTAAATTTACAATAATTTAAAAATTTTAAGTTTTCCTCATAACTGTGCTTTCTTGTGTAAAAAACAGTGGCACTGGGTAGCAAATCTCACAAATTTTCGTTTGCATGTAAGGGGTTAGTTTATTGAAGCTAGACAAAATATACGTAGTTTGCTTTATGTAAATAGTTTTCGAGTTTATAGTGGATTACATATTTTGTAAATAATAGTTAGATTTTGTATTCTCAATATATAATCTTAAAAATTTTGACACACAAACAACATCATATATATATATATAACTAAAAATACTAACTGAATCGATTTTCAGTAAATAATTATTACAAGTAATCAAAAGAAATATTTTATTCTTAAACTATTTTGCTAATTATAAGTAGTTTTTTTTTCTGTTTTCATATGTATTTCAATATTGAAGGTGTGTATTTTTTTTTTTTTTTTAGTACACCGCAATCGATTCTCAAGGTCAAAGCATGGCTGTTGCTGGTAGAAGTGGTTTGGCTCATTACTCGCTTGTTCTTAGAAGGTGGAAGTTGTTTGGTAACGAAACTCAGGTAAATATTTTAGATTAGACTATAAGCTTTGTGTATAATTCAGAGGATGAATTAATAAACAGCCAATATACTCTTGTAGTGTTTCTCCTTTTTCACATTAAAAAAATTCAAATTTATAAAATTAATCCTTATCAGATATGTTTTTTATTTCCTTTTCAAATCTAATAACTTTTAATAAAAATTCATGATAATCAAGGTAATAATTTCAAGATTATTAATATTTATTAAAAATCCTAATTATTTGATAAATATTCATCTAGTTTTTCTTAGAAGTTTCAAGTTTAACGTTTTTTAGAAGTTTAAGTTTTACTTTTAAGTTTCTCTTAGAATAAAAACTAGTATGTACTTAGTATTGATTTTTAAAACTTAGTATTTATTTACATGTGTTTCCTATTAAAAAATTTCAAAATTCTGCTACAAAAAACATTTACACATGATGTGAAAATATATTCAACAGATTTTTTGTCTGAAAAATGCAAAGAAGTGCTGAAAAAGTTTTTAAAAACTTTATAATCTTTAAAATTCAATAATTCATATTATTTTCTATAACTATTTAAAATGTTAAAGAGATTGTTAATTTCAGGAACGAGATTTTGTTGTAATGGGAGGCTTACTGTGGTGGGAAGACCAAATTATTTTAGGATGTTATAATCTGCTGGACTTACGAGATGAAGTAAGTTGTATAAAGTTTTTAATAATTTATTTAAAAGTATCATATTTTTTTGTACTTAAGCCTTATAGATTTGGTCAGCAATATGATCAGTCTTTTCTCCAAGTATCTAGCCAATCTGCAAAGTTGCTAAATTTTGAACTTTGGCCTTTAGCTAGACTATTGGTTATCAGCCTTTTGTTGTTGCAGGGCTGCTAACTCAATTCCTTTCTTTTATAATCTTGGGGCTGCATCAAAAATTTGCTTGCAACTCCTAAAATAGTAATTAAATCAAACTTATAATTTATGGCGTTTTTATTGAATACCTTCAAAATACATTTTTACCTATACTTCTAGGCACATATTAAAGCAATGTGGTAGTATTAATTTTTAAGTTATAGGTATTATAATTTTTAGAATTTTTACAAATATCTTAGTATTGTCACTGGCTATGAATAATGCATTCATATCAATTTTTAAGTTTTCATATATTCATACAAAGTATTGAAGTTACTACAGTTTCAACTTTCTCAGCAGTAGTGAATTCTGATGGTGAATTAATTATCTTTTGTCAGAATTGACAGAAGTAAATTTTGATGCTTATATATGTGCATAAAATTATAAAAGTTTCATGCACTAAAAAATCTGTAACAACTTTTACTAATAGTGAGAGTTTTTTTGTAAGTCCAACATTTCTGTATTTAGAAAGTAAGTTGTATTTAGAAAGTAGTAAATTTGCTTGTAGACTTCAAACAATACAAAGAACTTTCATAAATATATACATAAAAAACAATAAATTTCAAATTAAAAAATATTTTGAAAATTTCTGAATTCGGAGAAACATCGCAAGAAATTAGACAATGTTCGAACTGCTGACATAAAATTAAAAACGCCATATTTCACAATCAATTAATCAAAACTAAATTTTTATAAACTGTTCATACATGCACGGAAAACTGTGGAATGTACGACCCATGCAGGTTTTAAATTATTCAAAACTGTATGTTTACATTCCAAAAGTTCCGAAAGAAAACTAATTGAATGTGCTTATTTATCCTTCTCACTGATAATAAAAGTAAAACTCTAGTATAAACCAGTCAATGCTAAAACAATTTTTATGGTTGCCCCTTATGTACAACTACATTGTTTTCCAGATTCGTGTGTACCCCCAAGAGAGTAAACTGGACAATCAGTTTGTGTGCATTGTAAAGATGGATTCTCAAGTGCTACAGCTGTCCGCTCTTGGTGATAGGCTTCTTAGTTTCTGTGCCGATTCACATCTCACTTTGTTCCTTTTACAAAGGAAAACTTCTCCCACTAGTGAGTGTTCCGCACTTTATTTTCGTAATATTTTATTGGTAAAAAAGGAGCCCCAATTTTAACTAGAAGAACATTTTGTTGCAGGCAGTGTTTTACATGTTACTCGACTTCTGGAGCTCGATGTGGCCAACTTAGTCTTTCATCCAGCTTGTGTTGTGTCTTCATTGTTAACGTCATTATGTACAGAAACTGGTGTGTAGATATTTTCCATTCTTCCAGCAGAAAGAGAATTTAATTTTCTTAAAACACAGTTAGAACTTGTTACAAGACACAGTTAGAACTTGTTACAAGACACAGTTAGAACTTGTTACAAGACACAGTTAGTTCATAAATAGACGAAAAAAATTCTGAAAAACGTTGTACAGTCAAACTCTTTTAACGCAAAATCACTTAACGTGAAATCCCATTTAACGTGAAGTAAAACAGTTCTCCATACTTAAAACTTAATGTTAATTTATTTGGTTCCCGATTGACTTCGCATTAAAAGGGTTTGACTGTATTTTAGTTTCAGAGCATAGTTTTATTTTTAATTGCATTGTGAGGCATCAAATCCCTATCAGAAGATTATATGCCAAAAACCACTTAAGCTTAAATATTCACTAACAGCAGAAGTGTGCAAGAAGTATGTAGGCTTATTTCAAACATAAATAGGTGAGTGGTCGAGAAGATAATTTAGCAAAGTACACACAAAATGTTTTTTTTTTTTTTTTTCTCTTACACTCCTTGATAATCAAATCATATTTATTCATATTTCAATTTATTTATTGCTGTATATATTAATTTACAACTAAAAAATTTCTGACTAACAAAAAATAAGAAAAGAAAAAAAAAAAAACTCTGTAAAAGCATTAATTGCAAACTGTAAAATATTAATTATTTTTAAGTACTCATTTATTATTTCAACATTTACATTTCAATTTTTAAGATTCAACTTTTCTAAACACTTTGCATTCTGTGTTATTTTGTTTGAGTTTTTTTTTTTTTTTTTTTTTTAATGTTAGTGCGTTGGCCTCGAAAAGGAGACGAGAGCATTCTCCTCAACATATGTGGACGCCTGCTTCTCTTGCAACAAGATCCAGTCTCGAGAACTTCAGACATTGTTAACAATAACTCACAAGTAAGTTGTTTTCTGTTATAGTGAATTATAACGTTAAGCACGATAAGGCTTCTCTGTTTTACCTATTGTATTTTAAATCATGTAAAAGTTACTGGAAAATTGTTGAGGCATTATTGTTGAATGTTGTTATGTGATGCTAATCATTTTGACACCAAATTTTTTCTTAGGAATTTAAGGATGTTCATAACTCTGAAGTATTTTTTTTGTTATTAAACTTTTGAAAACTAATCTTTAACTTGTAGAAGATTTTTCAAAATTTACTAGCCTTAAAACAAGATATGTATCTATCTTTAATGCTTTTTATTTCTTTATAGCTAAAATAAAGTATTCTTTTTAAATTGCTTTAAAAATAATTAAAAAAATTTCATATGAAGAATTTTCATTAAAATTATCATAGATAGAATTCACTGAAACCTGGTCATTTGGTTCAAGAAGTAAGAGGCATTGTTTACAGCTGTTATTGTTACTAATTCATGTCTGTTATTCAAATTATTGTTTGTTGCATTATGGTTGTTTCCTATTTATTTTTTTTGCGTAATATTGAATTAGATCAGTCTATGCAAAACAATAAGCTATCATAAAGAAGGATAATAGAGAAGTGTGCATTCCAAATGAGCCTGATGCTTTAAATTAATACAAAATTATTCACATTCACTTAATATTTTTCTGAAAACGTTATTAGCATGGCTACATGCAATAGCAGTTTCAGGGAAGATCTAATATTACCAGATTAAGCGTGTGTGTATAACCTAATATTACTAATTCTGACTAATTTATTAAATTTTACGCCAATTTAACAAAATCGATATGGAAATCAAAAGCATATCTGAAACTTTTTAAATTCATTTAATTTTATTATTTAACTTTAATTGATCTAATTTTTATATTCAAATATACTATACATAATAATCAGCATTAACAAAATTATCTTTTTCCAGAAGATACCATCTTATGGTCTGCCCACTGTGCTTGCCTCCTGCGTGGAGAACGTTTGGGTTTGCTCCCACAGTTCAAAAGACACGCCTCATCTGACCGAGGCACTGTGGATAGCGTGTGGAGCCCACGGTATGAGAGTATGTACTTTCTTCCCTCTATTGTATTTCTACAGAAGATAGCTTCAGCGCATTGTACTGTTATTAACATAAGTGCTGGCATGCTTGCTTACTGAGCAGTGCTCAGGGCGACTTAATTACTACACAGTTCAGTTTTTAAAACTTTGATTACTCTTAAATAATATTGTCCATAGAAATGTTTTTAATATAAATCGTTTATATTCATTGCCAATTTTTATATTCATTAACATTTCGCCAATTCTGTTATTAGCGTGTTTTCGGTGTTTGCATCTAATTTTAAATATTAAAATATCTCTATCGACAAAATATGCAGCAAACAACGTTTCAAATTTATTTATTAAAACTAATGTCAATTTATATATTCACGTCCAAATATCTTTTATTTATTCTGATTAAAACAATTTTGACAACAGGAAAGAGTTTCAACAATGATCGGTTAAAATTCTTTCAAGTACAGTTTTACTACACAACACAACAGTGAATTGACTGGACTGCACTCCATAATAAATAAATGCATTCACATCCAATTATCTTTTATTTATTATGATTAAAATAGTTTTGGTAACAGGAAAGAGTTTCAATAATGATCAGTTAAATGGAATTTATTAGTATTCCAAAATAATCATAGAAACATGTGTAAAAGCGACCTATTAGAGACATCTCCCAAAACTTTATGGAATTCATCATCATCGAATCTATATGCCAAGTTTCACCCTGATCAGATGACAGCAAGTGGGTTAATTAGGCTTCAGCGGATTTGCCCGGCAGCTACACACATAAACAAAATTGAAGTTAGTGCAATGGATTAAAATATGGTTTCCTATGCATTAATTTTCAGTTTAAAACTAATCAGTATTTAAAGCTAATATTATATTTTTTCCTCAGTGAAATTTATAACATTGCTCCACTTTATTTTTAATTTTGCTAGTGCGGTGGGTTGAGGGTGCCCCCTTGGCTCCATATTATAAAATAAAAACAATGTACTTTTTATTCAAAGGCTTAAACCCTTTCAAATAACAGTAAAATCACTGTCAACCTTTGACAGATTTTTCATGTATAAGTTATAATAAGACTATCTAAAGTGTGAGGTTATGTTAACCATTAACACCAAACTTAAAAAGATATTATTGCTTCTAATGAACACTGTGCATGACATTATTTGGAGAGGCGATTTTATATCATCATAATAATCAATCCAAACTTGGCAGCCAAATTGAAAAATCACAATACTCCTGCAAAAATACCCCTCGGGAACTCACATTTTGTGAGTTGTGGGCCTAGCATTTTTCTGTTCTTTCCTTTTTTCTGTTAGGCCCTACCATATGTACTGTTTCGTTACTTTTGGTTCTGTTCATTCATTTGGTTCCATATTTTGTTATACGTTTTAGTTCTTTACTTATTGTATGGGTTGAATTATCTTACTTATAGTTCTGGGTTTCGTTTAGTTTACATAAATTTTTGCGTTCATTTATGTTTTGTTTTTTGTTGGATTTTTCCCAACCCACGTGTTTGCCGTGCGTGGCGTCCCGTAAGGGGGAGAATGGGATCCTGGGGTTACCTTGCGTAGGATTCACATGGTTGGGTCCTCGCATGCGTGCCCTTTGGCCCAGGATTCACTGTAGACGGGTGGCAGGAGGTAGCCCTCTTCTGTCAATCGGCTGGTAGTGCAAATTCCATCTTCACTGCCTAGGGTTAGCATTGCGGTTAGGGTTGCCCTGCGGATCTACAGACCGAAGCCGTAATGCTATATCTCGATGCTATCCCTGAGACCCCAAGGGTCTCCCCTTGTTGGGCTCTGTGATGGGTGGGGATGCATCGAGATGAACAAATAAAAATTAAATATGGAAACTTCAATCTCTAAAGGCATGGGTGAAGCCTCAATTCACCCAAAACAAAACACTACAAACCCTACATTAAAACGTCCATCAGAAATCTCACTTGATAATAACCAAAACAAAAAACTGTCTACTACTTTACCTACCTTCTACATTATACAATCACCCGATCCAACTTTCAAATCTAAATCACCATTCTTTATCCAGAAGGCTATTCAAGGTGCAATAGGAGATCCTAAATCAATTAAATGCCTACATTCAGGAGACTTACTAATTCAAACATCAACACCCCTTCAATCCCAATCACTAGAAAACTTGAAAACACTTTCCACTTTACTTGTTACCACAATGCCCCACAGAACCCTTAATAGCAGCCAAGGAGTTATTTCCGAATCAGACCTCCAGTATATGGATGAGGATGAACTCGTCTCTGAACTCTCGAGTCAGGGCGGGATTCGTGCTCATCGCATAACTATAAAAAGAAACAATGAAATATTAAAAACTAAACATGTAATTCTTACCTTTAATAGCCCTGTCCTGCCACCAAACATTAAAGCCGGATATCTGAACTGCCCAGTCCGCCTATATATCCCTAATCCGTTGCGCTGTTTTAAGTGTCAACGGTTCGGGCATTCTAAAAACACCTGCAATAGGCCGGACACATGTGCGAAGTGTGGTAGCGCTGACCATGTCGATCGGGACTGCACCGCAGAGGCCCATTGCGTAAACTGCAATGGTGCCCACCCTGCATTTTCCCGGTCGTGCCCCGAATGGGAGCATGAAAAAGAAGTTCAGCGCGTTAAATCCACACGTAATGTGTCTTTTGCTGAGGCACGGGCACTGGTTCCGAAAAAAACATCTAAATCCGGCCAAAAAACGTATTCAGCTGCAGTTCAACCCAAATTCGTGAATAGCATTAATACCCAGACTAGTCTCTCATATCCTTGCCAATTCCAAACATCTAGTACATCTAAATCCAATAGTTCAACTAAACCCAAAACTGTAACCACTGCAATCCAAACTAAACTAGTCAGTAAATCTATTATAGCTCAACAAACTGTATCTCCTCAAATTGCAATAGCTAAACCAACAACAAAATCCTCAACTAAACCTGGAGAAACCCTAAAGCTTAAGGTTCTCTCCAAAAACAAAAAAACCTGAACCGGAAAACAACCCATTGCACTTATCACAGAAAACTAATAAATTAAAATCAGATTTATCATCTGATGAAGATGCCATTTCAGGCTTATCTGATTCCGGTGAGATGGATGTAGAAGCTGGTTTGGAGACTCCTTTTAATCTCCAACCTAGGAGCAAGTCGAAAGAAAGGGGGACTGAAATTATTAAATTTTAAAATTCAGTCTCCTTTCTTGGAATTGTCGCGGTTTCCACCACAATTCGGTAGACATCAAACATCTAGTTGATGAACATAAACCTGTTTGTATCTGTTTGCAAGAGACGCTCTTGAAGCCTTTTCAGAGCTCTCTTGTTAGGGGATATAGTCCTCTCCGGAAGGACTATGTCAGCGGCGACAGAGCTAGCAGTGGTGTCGCTATATTTACATCAAATAGCAATCCATCCACCCCGCTAACGCTCTCGACCAACCTTCAAGCTGTTGCTGTCCGAGTCGCCATACACCATCAATTAATTACTGTGTGTTCCGTTTACCTCCCCCCTAATCTTAATATCAGACAAGCAGATTTAAACAGGCTTTGTGGGCAGCTTCCTCTCCCTTTTATTATAATGGGGGACTTTAATGGCCAGAATCCTCTTTGGGGTAGCCCAGACATCAATAACCGTGGAAGGCAGATCGAGAAGTTAATAACAGACCAACATCTCTGTGTTTTTAACAATGGGCAACATACATACTTCCATGCCCCATCGAGGACTTTTCATGCCATTGATCTCGCCCTGTGTTCACCATCTCTTTTTTCTGATTGGACGTTTTTTGTGGAAAATGATCCTTTCCACAGTGATCATTTTCCTGTGGTCCTGAACTACCAAGGAAGGTTAAATACTTCTGTAATCCGCCAACCCCGATTCATCATCGAATGGGCGGATTGGGACATGTTTTCTTCTGTCGTTTATCTTTCTAACGAGATGGTGGACCAGGGTGACATCGATGTAGCTATGCAATCGGTCACCAGCGCTATTATTGAAGCTGCTCACCTTTCTATACCTGTATCATCAACAAAGCTACCGAAACAGTCCAAACCGTGGTGGAACCAAAACTGCAGACTTGCCCATAAAAAACAAAAAAAGTTGTGGTGTATTTTTCGTAGGTACCCCACTGCAACTAATCTAATCAATTTTAAATGGGCATGGGCTGAGGCGCGTCAGATCCGCCGCCGAAGCCAGAGGGATTCTTGGAGGAATTATGTTAGTACCATAACTTCCTCAACGTCTTCCAAGAGGGTCTGGAACAAGGTCAATAAGATCAAGGGCCGTTATCCAAATTACTCTATCTCCATCTTAGAGAACCATCAGGGAGTTGTTTCAGACCCTAAGGATATTGCCGATACTCTTGCCGATGCATTTGCCAAGGTATCGAGCAATTCCAATTACAAAGAGCCGTTCGCATCGTATAAGCTTCGAGCTGAGAGAACAAAGTTGAATTTCGCTTCTGCTTCTTCGGAAGGTTATAACTCCGAGTTTACTTTGGCTGAGTTGATACAAGCATTATCTGGTTCCAACAATTCTGCTGTTGGGCCAGATGATATACATTACTCCATGCTTAAACATCTCCAGCCACTCCAGCTCAAGCTTTTATTGAAATTGTTTAACCGTATTTGGCGGGAGAATACATTTCCTGCTAACTGGCAGCATGCTCTTATAATACCAATCGTAAAACCTGGTAAAGACCCCAAGAATCCCTCAAGTTACCGCCCTATTGCATTAACTAGTTGTCTTTGTAAACTCCTGGAAAAACTAGTTAATGCACATCTTTTATTTTATCTTGAATATAATTACTGTCTATCTCGGTTCCAGAGTGGTTTTCGCCGTGGACGAAGCACTATTGACAACTTGCTCCTCCTCGAAACTTCAATTCGGAAGGCTTTTGTCAAGTGGAACCATTTGGTATCTGTATTCTTTGACATGGAGAAAGCGTATGATCGTACTTGGAGATATGGTATACTCAAGGACCTACATGATTTAGGTCTGCGAGGAAATCTACCGCTATTTATTGAAAACTTTTTAAAACGAAGAATCTTCCAAGTACGAATAAACTCAATATTATCTGACGAGTTCATACAAGAACAAGGTGTCCCCCAGGGAAGTGTGTTGAGTTGCGCACTATTCATCGTCAAAGTTAACAGCCTTTTGACCTGCTTACCACCATCAGTGTCAGGGACGATGTTTGTTGACGATTTTCAGATGTCTTGCGCCTCAACGAATATGTCACTCATAGAGAGGCTATCAGGAGAATCACAGACTGGGCAAACCAGAACGGGTTTACGTTTTCAACTGAAAAGACCGTTGCCATGCACTTCTGCAGGAAACGTGAGCTTCACAATGACCCAGAGATTTATTTAAATGGAGTTCAAATACCCATTGTTTCTGAAACCAAATTTCTTGGACTTATATTTGACTCTAAGTTCACGTTCCTGCCACATATCAGACATCTTAAATTGAAGTGCAACAAAGTCTTGAATCTCCTGAAAGTTCTCTCTAACACTTCCTGGGGAGCTGATACCACCTCCATGTTAAAGATATACAGGTGCCTGGTCCGTTCCATACTTGACTACGGCTCGGTGGTGTACGGATCTGCCAGAAAATCGGCATTAATGCTCCTGGATCCTGTTCACCATTTGGGTCTCAGGATCGCATCAGGAGCATTTAGTACATCACCGGTGCAGAGTTTATATGTGCTTTGTCTGGAAGCCTCTCTTGGGCTGAGACGGGACAAACTTTGTTTAAAGTTATATTTTAAAATAAAAAGTCACCCCTCTCATCCCCTTTTAGAACACATTTTTAACCCTTTACATCAGCGACTTTTCAACTCACGTCCATCTTGTATACCATCATTTGCATTACGAATTAACTCCATTCTCTCATCTCATAATATTGACGATTTTAGGACACGTCCTATCTCATTCTCCATTCCACCATGGCATCATCATCAAATTATTGTTCTTAATATTTTTCAACATTTTAAAAAAAGTTCTACACCGGACGTTGCTTTTACAAGTATATTTTATTATCATAGACATCATTTCTCTAATTTTAAGTCAATATATACGGATGGGTCGAAAAGCCAGGGGCATGTCGGAGCTACTGCAGTTCATGACAATACCATCATGTCCCTAGAACCGCGCCATAGCAGCTCTGTCTTTACAGCTGAGTCTCTGGCTATTCTATTGGCCTTGCAATTTATTTCAAAGCAAGGCCATAGTCAGTGGATTATTTATTCAGATTTGAAGAGTTGTTTAGATGTTCTAAGTAATCCACTGAACCAGACCCATCCTTTTATCTTAGAAATTTTAAAACTTCTGTTGGGAAACGCACGGAGGTTTTTATATAAACTATAAACTTACTTTATTGTGCGGTTCCATTTATATCTCACGTTAAATTTTTCCCGGTATTTTACCGATGTTTTGACGACATATCAACAAGTCGGATCGGATGAATTCACTTCACTTACTTTGTAAGTTTGTGACTTGACTTGATTTGATCCGAGTTGTATTTTTTGAGATTTTGAAACTGGTGTGTTAGAGTGATCTAATATCCTTATGCTAATTTTTGTTACTCGGTCATGTGACCGTTGATTCAAGTATTTAAACTGTATGGATCGTGTACTCTTGGGCGCTTTTTCTTTTCCATGCCTTATCGGCATGAAGTAACTCGATTTAGTGTGCGGGTCGCACAGGAATGATTAGCCAATTGCAAGTTATTTATTTCTTTTATTGTAAATAAATTTTGTACTTTTAAACGTCTCTAAATCTTTTCCAAAAGAAGTCATTTTCACTGTGCATAGTTGAGAAATCTTTAAAAGCCCTCAACAAACCGCAACATGGTTATGGGCCCTTTTTGAAACGCAGGACTTTTTTGGAATTTAACTAGTGTTGAGACGGCGGGCCACTCGAAGTATTATTTGCTCATTATTTTCTATCTTGCTCAACTTGGATAATCTTGGTGCTATCATGGACCACCAAATAATCGAAAAGCTTCATGCCGGCAACTATAACACGTGGCGTGACGACGTTAAAGTTTTACTCATGGAAAAAGGATCATGGCAAATAGTTGAAGGCAAAGAACTTCATCCAGTTGGAAAAGTGCCGGAGCCGGGTGGACCCCATCCCGATGACCGGGCCTACGAAAAAATAGTTCGTGATTTCAACCTAAGAAGGGACAGAGCCTATAGTACTATTTACCTAAGTATAGAAAAGGAACTACGGCCCTTAATATCAGAAATAGACGACCCAGTCATGGCTTGGAAATTGCTCGCCGACCATTTTAGACCAGACTCAAGAGCCCGACTTATTGGTCTTACAGACGATTTTTTCTCCTGCAGAATTTTTCCAGATGAAGATATTGGCATTTATTCAGCCCGTCTCAAGAAAATTGTATCGCAGTTGGCGGATGCTGGTAAACCCATTGAAGACTGGTACCATTCATTCCAAATGATCCGTTACCTACCCCACGAGTTCAACGGTATCGTACAGTCTATCTACAGGTGGGAAGATGACCAGTTTAAAGCCGATAAAGTGCTGAGGGAACTTTTAGCTGAGGAGGCCAGACTGAAGCAGTGCAGCAAAGACCAAGAGGTATCAGCCTATCATGCAAATAGTAAACAGAGATCGTCCCAGTCATCAAATAAAAAGGAAAATAGGAGCAAGACAAGGAACCAAGATAGTAATAGGTCAAGAACCCGCACTCGACGGCAAGCCCAGAAGAAGACGACAAGACCCGAGTCAAGAAGACAACAGACTAGTCTGATTATAGAAGCCAACGCAAGCGGTTCTCCACGAGCAGATAAAACCCATTGGGTATTTGACACCGCAGCAACCTCTCACTTTTGCTGTGACCGGAGCCTAATGGACGACTTCAAGCCCCTCAAGAATACTGATGTCACCGTGGCCATTGGTGGAGTCACATGTCCAGTAGAAGGAACCGGGGAAGTCTCGCTCCAATTCAACGTAGATGGTGAGTTGGAGGACATTTTACTTACTAAAGTACTTTATTCACCTAAATTACGGCAAAATCTAATATCAGGCAGTGTAATAGATAAAGCGGGTCATAGTTATGTTTGTAAAAATAACGTATTAAATGTATATCATAGGGATGGCCGCAAGCTTTTTTATGCCAGGAGACATAACGGTCTTTATTTGATTAAACCCAGGTATTGTAAAGATATTGCATCGGAATTGTCTAAAGTTAATACCATTACAAGTCTTTCTACTTCGGTTGAAAAAGATGCTAATGTCTGGCATAAACGTTTTTGTCATATCAATCCTAAATATGTTACCAATACCAGTAGAAATGAAGGTGTTAGGGGTTTGCCAATTCTGAAAATGGATAAAATAAAATGTGACCCTTGCAAACTAGCCAAGTCCCGCCAGAAATCTTTTAAACCCATTGGGCAGATTAGATCTACCAAGCCACTAGAATTAGTGCATATGGATTTGTGCGGCCCACTTCAAACTACTGCCATTGGCGGGTATCGTTACTTTTTGACAATAACAGATGACTTTTCTCGAAAAGTAACGGTTTATCCCGTAAGGGAGAAAAGGGAGGTTTTTAAATGTTTTTCTGGATATTTAAAGAGAGTCGAAAGATTTCTGAACTCCAAGATAGGGAGTGTACGTGTAGACAATGGACTCGAATTTTGTAACTCTGATTTCGATACCCTCTTCGAGGAGCTCGGTATAAGGTCAGAACGGACCAACACTTACAGTCCCCAGCAGAACGGTGTCTCTGAACGTTTTAACTATACTGCTACCGACGGTATAAAAACCCTTCTTAACGATAGTAGTCTTGGAAACCATTTTTGGGCGGAAGCTCTATTTTTTTTCACCTATGTATGGAACCGTGTTTGTCACGGGAATAACAAATTGACCCCATTTGAACTATTTGGTGGCAAAAAGCCTTCCGTTAAGCATCTAAAGCCTTTTGGTGCGACTGCATTTTTGGGTATTCCCAAGCAGCTAAGACGCAAACTCGATATGAGAGCCAAGAAGGGAATCATGGTTGGTTATGCACAGAGGACAAGGGGCTATCGAATTTGGTTACCCAACGAAAGAAAAATCGTTGAATCTATTAACGTAACTTTTGAGGAGGACCTTAATATTATTAAAAGCAGTGGAGCTGTACTGGACCCCCCCAAAACACCTCTAAGAGTTCCTTTAATGCCTGATCTGACTATGTCCGATTCCGACTCTGATCAGAAATCTGATGTTGAAAGTGATCCTGATTCAGATGATGAACCCAAGTCTGATCAGGAGCCTAAACCAGGTTCGAGTAAGGCTGAGCAGGCACCTACTGTTACTCCTGATATTACTTTTGTTAGAGAAGTTGTTCCTAGACAAACTGGTTCGAGGACAGATATCTACTACCGTATCCCAGACCAAAAGGTTAGACTTCGCTCACACAATGATGTAAGAGAGTACTGTGAAGCTAATAACATACCCTATGACAGCACAAAATTTAATTTTCAAGGGAAAAACACGGATACAGAGGAAGTAACAGTTGAGATGGTTAATTTAACTAATACGTGACTAGATGTAACTATTCCTACCACCTATAAACATGCTCTTAGAACACCTCAGGCTGATTTATGGCATAAAGCCATGCAGGAGGAAATCTCTGTAATGCATAAAAGAAATGTTTGGGATCTTGTTTCTAAGACTACTAAGGGCAAGATAATTGGCTGCCGTTGGGTTTTTGATATAAAGCGGGATGACCAAGGAAACATTGCCAGATATAAAGCTAGATTAGTCGCTCAGGGTTTCAAACAAATACCTGGTATACATTATGACGAAGTTTTCAGTCCGGTAGTTAATTTTTCTGTGATTAGGTTGTGTTTTTCGATTTTTGTGTGTAAGCTTAATTGGACTCATTGCCAAATAGATATCAAATGCGCTTACTTATACGCAAATCTAAACGAGACCATCTTAATGTCACAGCCACCTGGATTTGAAGACCCAAATAAACCAGACTTCGTTTGTAAGCTCAATAGAGCAATTTATGGGTTACACCAATCTGGCAGGGAATGGTTTCTAGAAATTCACAATGTTTTAATTGGTTTAAATTTTCACAAGCTTGATTGGGCAAATTGTATTTATACTCATTGTGATAATGTAATTTTGTTATTGTATGTTGATGATATAGTTATTTTTGCAAAAACCAAGATTTTAGTCAACGAAATTGTTGATAAAATAAGCAAGCATTTTGATCTAAAGATATTAGGGGAAACCCGGAAATTATTGGGAGTTGAATTTGTTCAAGATGAAAATAACCTATATATTCATCAAATTACTTACATTGATCATATTTGTAACACTTATAGTAGATATAAATACCCAACCACTTCTTTGCCTATCGCTGTTGGAACGGTGTTATCCAAAAACCAATGTCCTAAATCTAATGAGGAGATTTCAGAAATGTCTAAATTGCCTTATAGGAATATATTAGGTTGTCTTGCATTTCTAGCAAGCAGGACTCGTCCTGACATTTCTTATGCAGTAAACATACTCTCCCAATTCCAATCTAATCCTGGCATGATTCATTGGAATACTTTACTCAAATTGGTAGGATATATCCACCAGACCAAGGCCTATAAGTTAAATATTTCAAATGTAAAAGATATAAATCTAATGTGTTACAGTGATGCAGACTTTGCTGCGAATCGGGATGATCGCATTTCTATTGGAGGTTTAATTCTGTTTATCAATGAATCACCCATAATGTGGCGTACATTTAAACAAAAATGTGTTAGTTTATCTACGCTGGAAGCTGAGTACGTTTCACTAACTGAAGCCTCGAAAGAGCTTGTTTGGGTTGTAAGAATTTTAAATGAATTTAAAGATTTAAACATTTTGAATGTTAGTTTTGAAAGCCAATTATTGTGTGATAATCAGGCAGCAATTAGTTTTTCTAAATCCTCCATTGAAAATCACCGTACAAAACATATTGATGTAAAATTCCATTTCATTAGAAACTTGGTCCTAGAAAATTTCTTTAAGTTGAAGTATGTCAATACGAAGTCAAACTTAGCTGATTTGTTCACCAAACCCTTGCCTAAGATTGGATTGAAGTCACTAGTAGATAGGATTTTTGTAGTTTAAATTTTTGGTCTTATCCTAATATGTGTAATTGTTTTCTATTTCATGTCTGCCCTGCTGTCTGCTGATGGTTTTAACGGTCCCCGCCGAGGTGATGTTCTGCTTCTTCGGAGAGTGCTTTCGAGGCGTACGAGCGGCCTCTCGTTCCGTCTCGGGAGAGGTGCAAATGTAATCTGCCAGAGTGCGAGGAGATCGCATTCGCCGGAGGAGTGGGCATCATCGGAGCCTTTTTACAGGAGCTTGATTTGGTCGTCTTCAGTTTTAGTCCCGTTTTAAATTGCTCCTTATTTCCCAACCGTACAGCAGCCAGCCGGACACACATATTTTTTTTGAGCTTATGAAGTGCGTAGTATGAATGTTTTCAGGAACTATATTTGTGCTGAACTTTCATATTGGACTCAAGAAAGAGTCTAGTTAAAATTTTGTATTTTTCTGCAAGGTGTGCTGAAATTTTTTTTGAATTGTAATAGATCACTCTGGATAACAGTTTTTGAAAAGATAATTTTATTGGTGCTATTATTAGTAGGTTACCGAGAACTTTTTTTTTTTTTTTTTTTTTCTCGTGTTTACCGTGATATAGGCGGGCCATTGTTGGGAAACGCACGGAGGTTTTTATATAAACTATAAACTTACTTTATTGTGCGGTTCCATTTATATCTCACGTTAAATTTTTCCCGGTATTTTACCGATGTTTTGACGACATATCAACAAGTCGGATCGGATGAATTCACTTCACTTACTTTGTAAGTTTGTGACTTGACTTGATTTGATCCGAGTTGTATTTTTTGAGATTTTGAAACTGGTGTGTTAGAGTGATCTAATATCCTTATGCTAATTTTTGTTACTCGGTCATGTGACCGTTGATTCAAGTATTTAAACTGTATGGATCGTGTACTCTTGGGCGCTTTTTCTTTTCCATGCCTTATCGGCATGAAGTAACTCGATTTAGTGTGCGGGTCGCACAGGAATGATTAGCCAATTGCAAGTTATTTATTTCTTTTATTGTAAATAAATTTTGTACTTTTAAACGTCTCTAAATCTTTTCCAAAAGAAGTCATTTTCACTGTGCATAGTTGAGAAATCTTTAAAAGCCCTCAACAAACCGCAACAACTTCATCTTACACTTTTAAACAGAAATTTTCAAATCCTTTTTTGTTGGATCCCAGGTCATGTGGGGATCATGGGTAATGAACGCGCAGATTCCATCGCACGATCAGCAAGTGGACCTAGGAGCACTTGGCTCTGCCCTGACGACGCATATAAAGCTTGTGACACTGCTCTGTCTCTCACTTGGCAGGCCATGTGGGATACACAGACAGCTAACAAGCTGCGTTCGTTTCAGCCCTTAATTTCCGGATTCGCGCCCTTCCAGCAATCCCGGAAAAGGGAAGTGCTCCTAACTCGTTTAAGAATAGGCCACACGCGTTTTACCCATGTGCATCTTCTGCTGGCAGAAGATGCCCCCACATGTAATACCTGTGGTGTCATTTTTTCTGTTTTTCATGTTTTAAATGAATGTCCATCCTTTAATACTATCAGACATCGACATTTTAAATCCAATCATCCTTCACTTTCATGTATTTTATCTTCACCTCCCCACGAAAATCTTTTTAATTTCTTACATGACATTGGTTTTTATTATTTGATTTGAGTAAGTTGTTTATCTAATCTTCGACTTTTTATATTTTTATCTCATAAATGAGTCTTTTTAATCAATTTTAAAAATGATCAACGAATGGTTGGCGCAGTATGGCCCATGTGTTGCCCTTGCGCCGTTAAACTCCTACCAACCAACCAACCTGCAAAAATAAATTTTCATTTTCATTAAGGCTACTTTGGATGCATGAAAAAAACGCTATTTTTATTAATTTTTTTTAAGAATACTATTATGTTTATTGATATAAAACTTGTTAGGTTTAACAAAAACATTAATAAATTACTAAAAAAAAAAAAAAAAAATGGTTTTAACCACTTTTTTAGTGTGAAAATGCCAGGTAAACAGGAGTCCTCAAAAAGTAGGTAGATGTGCATTGTGGAAAAAATCAGAACGGCCCATCTGAAAAATAAAAAATAAAAAATTTAATGGTTTTAGGTTTAGTGTCACAGTGGTTATATCCCGTTCCTCTAATATTAATTCTTATGGAATAAAAAAATTTAAAAACATGGGTTGTTTTGCACGTTTTTTGCCAAAAAAATTTAAAATTTTGCAATAAGTCTGCTACGGGATATAGCGATAAGTGTACAGAATATGTGGTAAAAATTTAATAAGGATCAGTTCAGTAGTTTCTGAGATTTTTTTCAACAGCGCAATCTGTTATGGACTCCTGTTTACCTGACATTTTCCCACTAAAAAAGTGGTGGTTAAATTCAATTTTTTTTTTTGTAATTTACGAATGTTTTTGTTAAGACTAACAAGTTTATATCAATAAACACAACAGTATTCTTTAAAAAAAAATTGATAAAAATAGTGTTTTTTTTCATGCATCCAAAATAGACAGACCTTAAATCATGAATTCGCATTGATTGTTGACACATAAAAAATTTCAGAGGGAAATTGTTTGTGATGCAGTCATGCAAAATATTGATACACATTTTATATGGAATTAAGTTTTTTCTGTGACATTCCTTAAAGATAAAAAAAAAAGTCATATTATTTTTAAAATATATTTCATAATATATATTTATATTTGAATTATATAATAGTATTTATAATTATTAAAATAAAATTTGTTAATACACATTTGCTAGATGATAAATGTATAGTTTCTGCATGTTCGGATTATAGGATTTAAGTGAAGATATTAAAGAATTACCTGAAAGACAATTTTTTGTCACTCTAATTTTGATTTTATCTTAATATATGATTGCATTATAAATTATCTTAAAATGCTTGAATTCTGTTAATTTTAAAAGTTTGTTATGTTGGTTTGTGATAACTGCTATTCATCTATTTTTACATTTAATTTTCAAATTAGAAAATGCTTTCCTTTAAAGGTATGGTTACCACTGTTTCCTCGTGATGGTGAAAAACAACGGGCGCACAATTTCATGTCAAAGAGGATAATGCTTCCGGTTCCAGTGTATATCTATCCACTAGGTATATTAATTTCTATGTAATTTGGTGAATTTAAAACCAAACAATTATAAACCTGAAACTCTGACACAATATAAATCCTGCTGGCATCTTAACTAGATAACATGTAATCAAGATAAAAATGGAAAAAGACAAGTGCAGACACAGTACAGTTTTGTCAAAACTGACTTTGGCTTTTTTTGGCCAAAATTTCAGTACTTTGGTGTAGCTTTAAAAAAAATTAGAAAACTGGGTTTAATCATATTCACCTGTTTGCCAATATAGTTTAATTGTTTAAAGTTATTTGATTTTTTTAATGTATTTTGATGGTTTTTATTGCTTTTGCTTGGGAGCTATACCATGTCTGCAATTGTTTGAAAATGTTATGTGACATAAAAAAAAAGATTTAAGATAGAATTAAGTATTATAAGCCAAATTAATAAGTTAAATTAGTATTTTAAAGTAACAAAATAAAAAACTACAAAAGAGAAAAAAAAAAACCTGTATGGTATAATAAAATAGTATATTTTTACCACAAAAGATTTTGGGAGGTTGCCCTTTCCTTTTTGTTACTGTGTTATCTCAACCAGACTGAAATGTAGCATTTTCATGTAGTTGATAGAAGAATAGACAAATGAGTTTTCCATTAACTAAACGAATATTTTTATGGTAATGTTACTTTCTCTCACCTAGCTCTTTCATTGTAATAAACCTAACAATGGTCAATTCAAGTTTTGGTACTTTTTTAAGGGGAGTTGGTACCCTCTATACACGTAATGTTAATTTGCCATATTTCATGTCCTTTTTCTTAGAAAGTATTTGACCAGGGTGCCCAGCAGTCCTACTTTTTTTAATTTTTTTTATATAATTTATACTATGTGACAAGCCTGCACCATTCCCCCCCCCCCTTTTTTTTTTCTCTCCCGCTCCATTTTTTTCCCTCCCCCCCCCCCCCTTCTTTTTTTTTTCTTTCTTGCTTGTGGTTTCCCTGAAAGCTGTGTTTTGCAATCTACACACGGTCCACAACGTCTTCAGAAAACCAGTAAATGAATTCGGGGATGAAATTGTGGATTTCGTTCTAGACTTACACTACTTCTTTAAACAGTTCCCAGTAAGAGTTGAGGAATTAAAAGATTTGCAAGATGAACTTGGATTCAAGATTCTTAAGCTATTAAAGATTGTTGAAAGTAGGTGGCTGACTCTTGGTCCTACGTTAGACAGGCTTGTCAGCCAATGGCTTGTGGTGTCTGAATATTTTTTTAAAAGGTTGCCCAAAAGAGACCTAAAGATTTCTGAAAACGCTCGTTATTTGAGGATTGTAATATGTCTGAAAAGGCCCAATACTACTTTGGTGAAAGTACACTTCCTTCTCTCTTTGGCGAATACCCTACAACCTTTCTTAGCTCTTTTTTAATGAGAAGAGCCTTTGATACATCTTGGTTGGTTGTTTACAGATTATCTGGCGCCGTCAGCAACATGAGGGCTATAATGCGCCGAAACATTCGTTATTAGACAAGCCAACATACATTTACAAACACCCATGCCTAACACTGGACTCGAACCCGCAACCTCGCGGTCTAGAAGCTAGCACGCTAACCACTATACCGTTTGGTCGGCTGATACATTTTTTGTATGAAAGGATGGATTCCTTAGTAAGAAAGTTGTATGGCCGTTTCTTAAAGATAATGAAATTTAAAAAAAATTAGTCTACAAGAACTGCAGCTGTTAAAGTTTCCGGCAATAGACTTTGAACTTAACGATGATGAACTTGAAATTGGTGTTCAATCTCAAAAGTATTTGACAAAGGTTAAGTAAACTCTTCAAAAAGAATCGACAGTATTAATGGGAAGATGTCTAAAAAATGTAGCCCAAGAATTACTAGAGAAAACACTTTCACTTAATATTGTGGTAAAAGAAGCAAGGTGTCTGAAGCCAGAAAATATATCCAAGTCCCAGTCTTTAAAAGCAGTTAAAATTTTATCATTCAATGTTCACCTAAGCCCTCCATTAAATGTTGACTTAATAAGGATGAGTGGAGGGTTTTGCAATGCGAGAACATTCCAAAAGACTGGTACACGTACAAAATTGACGATGAAGAATTTCCTCGATGCATCGATTACTTCTTTAACAACATCTTCTCCCTTAGGAATGATCTAGGACAGGAAAAATATCCCGAACTTACAAGATTGGTTAAGGTTATCCTCGTGCTTCCATATGGAAATGCAGATGTGGAACGAGGGTTTTCCCAAACATCAAACATCTTGACAGACTCCAGAACGGGTCTTACTCAAGCTTCAATAAATACACTACAAAAGATAAAAGATGGATTAACGGTATGCAGCAAGTGTAATTTAGTCCAAATTCTAGAGATTTATAAAAAGAGGGTGCAACAGCATATAAGTTATATGGAAAGAATTGAAGAAGATGAGAGGATTGCAGCTGAATTAAAACAAGAAAAAGACAGAGAACAAAAGGGAGAAGACAAGAAAGAGCTTGAGAAAGAAGGCAGATATGGAGAAAAAATCACTAACTGCTAAGGAAGCAATTCGTAATGAAAGCTCATTAGAAAAAGTAGAAACGGAAACAACAATTGAGATGGACACTTACAAAGCATTAGCTGATGAAGCAAATGAAGGAATTAGTAGGGGTGTGGAACATTGCACAACTTTCAATTACACTATATTACTGATGTGGATTTGTGTCATTTACCGTTTTTATATTTCCATCATTCGTTGAGAAAAAATTTAAATTTTGGCGATATACTTTTCGATAATTCTTATATTATCCTTTGTTATAAGTGAAACTGAGTAGAAGAAAAGAAACCGATCGTTCATAAGCTATGTTCCAGCAAAGAGAACTCTGTGTTAAAGGCATTCATTTTTCCACTTTTTACGCCATTGAAGCATTTTTACGAGAATTTGGAGGTGGGGATGTTTAGAACACCTTAAGAGGCATCAGCACAGCAATTTTTATCGAAATCGTTAGAGCTGTTTTTTAGCAATCATTGAAAAACATGATTTTTTCAATGGCAGCTAGCTACCGTATGCGCATGCTCGATTTTGACGTAAACCTTGTTGGAAATGTCCTTGGGCCATCACCAAATTTGAACATCATTGGTCAATTTATTCGGGAGTTATGCTGACCACGTACACACACACTGACCGACACTTTTTCTAGATCACTTTTTTGAGATCAGGATGTTCCAAAACGTGGAGAAATACAAAAAATCAATTTTTTTTTTTTTTGACTGAATCGTATACTTTCATTACCCTATGTATTACATATGGGTAATTGAAAGTAAAAATGCACTAAAAAATCAGGATTTAAAGGGTGTGAAAATTGGACAAACAATGCTGGAAGTTGCTTGCAAAAGAGTTCAGGAAGGGACTTCACATTTAAACTAAATCAGAAATGAGCAAAAGGAAATTGAAAAGACTAAACGAACAGTGTTAGACTTTTTTTGCTCTAGTCAAAGTAAAAAAGAAAAGAAGTGAAAATAAATTTTTTACTGTATGATTACTAATGGTTCGCTTTGCGCTAAATATTCCTTCAGAAGTGATCCTTGTCTGTTTTTTATTTTTTAGCTTAATTTTATAATTAACTAGTATAATCTTTCCAACTGGTACTGAACCAGCGCTTTTGGTAAAAGATTTGCATTGAATTCTTTTTTAAATATTATTTTTAATGTGCATTTCACTCGATCTCTAGAATGTTAATTTTAAAATTAAAATATTGTTGACAAATTAGTATGCATTGGAAATATATGTTTTTGTTTGTTTCCTACTTTAAGGAAAACAAATCCTACTTTTCCTACTTTACAGCAAAAATGTCCTACTTTTCCTACTTTTTAAACTTCAAAATCCACTGGGAGGCTTGTATTTGACATATAAGCTTAATTTTTTTTTTCATTGCATTTAGCAGACACTTGTTATTCTATTGAAGTTAGCTTTCGAGTGTGATTCATTTAAATGAATTTTCGTTAAAGTCACTCAAATTTGTTAAAAATCACAAGTTTTTTTGTGCCGAAAAAAGCCAAAACAAAAAATATTTTAAAAATAACAACAAAATCTCACTTCAGTATATACTGATACATAAAAGGAATTTTTGGTAAAAATTTCAGGAAGATAGTTTGCACAGTTTCTGAGAAAAAAGTATGTGAATAAAGAAAAATATAGTTTTGAGAAAATTGTATTTTAAAGAAAACATTACTTACACTAATAGTTACGATTTTTGTCTTTAAAGAATTATTAAAAATACTTCTAGTTGAAGTATTACTACAAATGAGGTATCCTTTTAAAGGGGAGAATTTAAATTTTGATAAACAATGATGCACTCAAAATCTATTATTTATACATTTTTGTGTACCAACTCCTCTTAAGAGAACAATATATAATTTTTTCCTTGCAGCTGTGCTGTATGAAGATGCAGTTATTTTGGGTGCTGAGAATGAAACTGTTCTTCTCCCAGCAGATAGTTATAAGAAACACCCCTTTTGCATTGTATCTCGAACGGTATGCTATTATATTTATTGTATATATATCTGTGGTGTCCATCAAAATAAATTAATTTTTATTGTGTGTATTGAACTAAATATTAAGTAAATTATTTATCAATGTTTTTTTCCTCTAAATATTTATATTGTAGATTTAAGATGCTATTTGTATATCTGTAAAGTGACTATAATGCAATGGATTTTATTTCTTTTTTAAAAAATTAAAAACACAAAGAAATATCCATAAGGACTTTTTTTTTACCTATTTTATATAAGTCAAGAAATAAAAATGTTTCAAAAGAAAAGCTTTAAGGGGGGGAAAAAAGTAAAATTCTGTGAAAGTAAAGTGTTTGACTTATTCAAATACTTATTAAATTTGTAAAATCTTTTATGAACAGTTCTGAAGGTATTTCAGTTTGAGTTAGTAGCTACTCAAAAAATGCATCTAAATTTTTGCAACAGTTGAACAAAGAATGTTTTAAGTAATCAGAAATTAATGGGTTTTTAAGCAATGTTGGAAGTAAATAAAAATGTTTTTGAACTATTTTTTTAAAAGCAAATAAATAAAATTAACCTTTTGGTAAATTTTCAGTACTCTGTGAACATTTTAACATGAACACAATAGGAATTAAATTAACAAATATTTTGTTATATTCTCTGGTTATAATTAAATTCTGAAATCAATTATATTGTTCTCTTCTTATTTCTTACTATAGTTTGAATAGATCAGTTTTTAAAATTTGTTTTTGCTAATATTACATAAGAGTGCATTTGTTAAATGAGATTTATTCATTTATACATTGGCTATGCATGTTTTTCGCAATAAGAACTTACTTTAGGGCAGGGGTCGGCTTCTACACTGCCGCTCCAAAGCCACATGAGGCTCTTCCAATGGATATTTGCAGCTCTTCAAGTTCTAAGTAACTCGACTTAAAAATAAATTGATATAGCAATAAATGTGTGCTTTGTTTGAGCAAACTTGCTACAAACTTACTGTGTTATCTCAAACCTGAAAAATAAGGAAAATGCGACGAAACATTGAGAGGTGAGTTGGGTAGAGTGGTATCACTGTTTTCTAATACCAATTTAAAATCAGCATTTTCAGTGTCCCTTGACATTTTGTTAGTCGAAATACGGAACACTCAGAATGCGCAATAGGAGTGCACCCACCATGCGTCACAGTTGCATCGAGCTTTTGTTGACGTTCGCGGTAATTTTTACGTGGTTATGTGCACTGTTAAAATGTCTTTTGCCTTCCTTTTAATATACTGTATTGGGAAAACATGGAATTGACTTTGTCCAAAAGAGAAAAAATAATAAATGAGGAAAATCATGAATTTAAGAAGAATGAACTGAATTTTATGTGTTCATTACAAAAATGGACTACGACTTGTCTCATTTGCCATGACTTTTATACCATTTTTATGCTGTATATAATGGTATAAAAACTGCTTATATTTAATTTGCTGCTCTTTAAAAAATAAGGGGTTACATATCAATGAATGTTTGCCTCTTACTACAGAAAAGCCTGTTGACCCCTGCTTTAGGGCATGTTTATATGTTTTTGAGAATGATCTGTTGCTAAAGTAATAATATAAAAATATCATTTTAGAGTCAAGTGTATCTTCACCATATATTAAGGCAGCTTCTCAAAAGAAAGTAAGTTGAATTATACTAATACTTAAACTTAACATTTCTTTATTATTTTAGCTTTAAATAGCTTTTAGTTTATGATATTTGTAACTTCATTTGATCAACGTAAAAACTTTTAGAAGCTTAAATATTTTATTTAATATCACTTGCAGGCTTACAAAATGAGATGGATATTTGTAGCCTAACTTTATGTATGAATTTTATTGCAATACAACTTATATAAGAAAACGGAGGAAAAGTTACTTTAAATTAATATTATCAATTAATATTTAATCGTATAAAAGTCAAATTCAATTAATAGCTAATCATTAAGAATTTAAATGTAATTATGTTAGAGAAACTTTTAAATTTATATAGCATAGCTGTAACAAATAACTAAATTATTATCACCTCAATATCACAATCAATTTAATCAAACCTTTGTGTTTTTTTTTTTGAAATTGACCTAAAAGTTTCATGTTCCCTTAGATAAACATATTGTAGCTTTAACAGTTTTTTTTCTTCAACGAATTAAAGGATTTCTCTTGATATATATGTATGTTGAGATAAAACTGCACCTTATAACGATACCTAAAAACCTCCACAATTTTGGCCCTGGCCTGTTTGTATTCATCAGTTATCCAATTGCTCCCATTCTAAAGAAAATATTTGAAAATCAGCATGGCTAAATGAATACTATTTTAAAATAAGCTAAGTGCATTTTTAAAAGTCAAATTTATCACTGTTTATCATTACACAGTCTTGATTTCCTTATTTCCAGTTTAGGTTACCATGCATGGGAAATCGCTCGCAGTTGCGCTACACTGCCTTATTTCCCTCACTCGCTAGAGCTGCTTTTACACGAGATACTCGAAGAAGAAGCCACGTCTTCGGATCCTATACCAGGTAATTTGACTAGTTTTTGCGAGTAAATGGAGGCATTAAAAGACAGTATATAGATGACTGCTCTCAAACGGATGTATGTTTTTCAGATGCCTTACTACCCCGAGTGATAGACTTCATCCAGGAGTTTCCCGTTTTCCTGCAGACGGTAGTTCAGTGTGCGAGGAAGACTGAGTTAGCTTTGTGGCCCTACCTCTTCTCTGCAGTCGGCAATCCTAAGAATCTCTTTCAAGTGAGGAATCATTTTAACTAATAAAGCCAACAATTTCATATTGTCTATATTGGACATTTTTTAATGTGCTCCTGAATTTAATGTTAGAAGCCTAATTAAAAGCAATGATAATGGTTTAGTAGTTTTGAAGATAATTAGTGCTGTACTATCAATAAAGAATTATCATTAGAAATAAAAGTAAATGAATTTAGACAGTCATTGGAATATTATTCCATTGTATTAAATAGAGACCTGACTTTGCAATTGCTAAACAAAATCAGTTTTCTTTTTTAGCGACCACTTATTTTTTATGGTTTCCATTTGAATTCCGAACTCATTAAGTGCAAAAAGCCTTTCTTACTTTCTCCCTAAAAAAAGTATTTAAATAAGTACTACAGTCAAGGTGGGAGCCGAAATTTTTCGCTTAAACCGTCTAAAATCTTTTTTATCTGATTAATGCAGATTTAAACTACTAGCTATATGATTTTTTAATTCTTATCTTAAGTTTTGTCTGTGTGCATCCTTTTCCTTCCAGACGCAATTGATTTACATCGTAAGCCGCGTAAATCTTTTCCTGATTTTTTAAAATTGTTTATAGATTAAATTTGGCGATTTTATACTTGGCAGCGATTTTTGTTTCTTTTAAAGACTATTATCAATTTCATTTAAAAATATTTGCTTCGTTTCAGACAATAACAATTGCTGCTTCCGACTCATATTAACAGGATTCAACATGCAAATGCGACTGATTTTAGTTTTTAAACTTACTATTAGATACAGGAGAGTTACGTGACATCACAAGTCTAGTTTACCGAGGAATGCCATCTAAATTACTTCCAAAATCAATTCATTTTACAACCAGGTTCTTGAAATTTTATTGCTGAGGCATTTTTCCTGTTTTAGTGTTTCAACTTGATAAATGTTTTTGTAACGCCTTTAAATTTCATCTCAGATAATGAAGACGATCTAAAAAAGTGCTTTGAAAAGTAATTTTTTTGTTATTGATCTTAAGCGGGATTACATGTTATGTGATTTTGTGTGCAATGAATAAATTAACGTTAAGTTTAAGCTTCATTGTATTTAAAATGGCTTATATTTTGCATTAAACAGTATTTCGTGTTAAGGGGACATAGGACACTTTTGCCAAAATTCTTTAGTTTTGCCAAGAATTAAATAAAATTTGGCATAAACATAGAAGATGTGACTTTAAACAAAACAACACAATTTGAGCAGATAATATAAAATAGATAGTAAATTATTGAGAAAAATGCATTAAAATAACACGAAATTTTAATTTTTTTCAAAATGCTCCTCGCAACACAATATTTTGACGAACATGAAAGAACAATTTGAAGTTGTTTATCAATATATTATAAACATTTTCAAACATGCTTTTATCTTTAGGTGCAATAGTTGAACAGAAATAAAATTTCAAACTTGGCGCCAGTGATTTCTCATTAAAAAATGCACATATTCAAATTCCCAACATGAAAAAAAATATAAAAAATTATGTGACATAAAAAAGCATGTGTAAATTTTTTTATAGTACATTAAAAATTATTAATACAAAAAAATTAGGTGGATTTATCAAAAAATGAATCGCAAGGAGCTTTTCGAACATAAGTAAAATGGGAAAAAGCAAAGCTGAGAAAAACGCATTTTTAGCCTTTGCCAACAAGTGTGCGATGCGTTAAAATAGTTAGTTAAAATAAAGATTTTACCACTTAAAATCATCGGATTTCAAAAATTCAAACGCGAAATTAAAGCTAGTGGCATAAGCAATTTTTATAGAATGAAAACAAAAAACGTCATTTTTGGTGATTTCAGTGTCCCATGTCCCCTTAAGTGATTTCTCGTTAACAGGGTTTGACTGTATTTTGAAAAGCTGTAATTTAACTTTCTTTGTTATTACTATCAATTTATACTAGGTTTTCCTTGTTAGACCATAAATATGCCCTTTCTATTATAAATAAAACCTTATCAATATCTTGTATTGTATTTTGGACTCTTAAAATGCACTACCCAATTTCCTAACTTGGTTTTTGTCCTATAGGCATGCCTCAATCAAGGTCAATTGGAAACGGCCGCCTCTTATTTAATCATTCTCCAAAATTTGGAGTTATCATCCATTAGTCAACAACATGCCACGCTTCTGTTAGAGTCTGCGTTAGAAGCTGGAAAATGGGAGGTACATTAATTCTTTTATAGTTTGGAATCTGATATGATGGTATTATGAACCTTTTTGTATTAGTTTTAAAGACTGTTAAGTAATTTAATTTTAATTTTTTTGCTTTGCAGCTTGCTAACGAATTAGTGAGGTTTCTAAAAGCTATCGGTAAGTTTTTATTTTTTTTCCTGATACCAACAATCAGTAAAGTATTTCATATTTTACCTGACTGAAAGTTTAAATGTTTATGAGTGCAACTTATAAATTTTAACTGCTTCATGGATGTTCTTAAAATTAAAAACCACTTTGTTATAAATGCTTCAAATAATATGTTTACTTAAAATATTTATTAATAGTATTAATGTTTCACAATAGAAAAAGTAAGCTACTCCATTATGAATTAGCTAATTTTACAGGGTCGAAAAGAGGTAAAATTTTTCCAAAAAGTGAGTATCCCAATGTTCTACTTCTAATGCTGCTTCCAATAACTCTGAAAATAGGTATAAATGTCAACAAGGGCAAGCATTGAAAAAATAAACTATTTCGATGTTGATTAACCAACTTTATGAGGTTGAAAAAGTGTCGAAACATTCCACTCCAGGAATCTTCTAATGTCATAACAACTCTGAAATTTGGTGCAAATGTCAACAAAGGCAAGCATAAAAAAAAAAATCAGCAATACAATCTCTTATCAATCCATTTTTAAGGGTCCAAATGGGGTCGAAACGTTCCAAACAAAGAATATTCTAATGCCCTACTTCCAATATAGTCACAACTTTGAATTTCGGTACTAAGGGTAAGCGTAGATACAGTAAGTTATTCCAATCTCGATTAACTCCTTTTAAAGGTTCGAAAATGTGTCGAAATATTCGATACGATGAATAGCGCAAAGTCCCACTTCCAATGCCGAAACAACTCTTAAATAGAATGTGTCAATATAGTAAGCTATTTTAATCTCTATTAACCTTTTAAAGTGTCGAAAGGGATCTAAACATTCTAAACGAGGGATATTCAAATGTTTCCTATAGTCACATGTCTGAAAATTAAAACCAATATAAAACACTGGTAAATAAGATATTCTGATCTCAACTATTTTAAAGCATTTAAAAGTTGTCAAACCATTCCATACGAGGAATATCCCAATGCTCCACTTCCAATGTAGTCACAATTATAAAATTTAGAACAAATGTCAATAAAAGCAAGCATAGATAAAGTAAGGTATTCTAAATTTGATAAATTTTAGAAATCGGAATGGGGCTAAACGCCGAATTGTGAAATCCATGAATGTCTTTTAATTACTAAAATCTACTTGATAAAATTTTGTAGCAAAGTACAGGTATTCTGTTAGTCGCATATAAATTTGTCTATTATATATTAACCATATTAAATTACGGTTATTCCACAATTTTAATGAAGATATTCCATTGCAGACCCCAGTGACAACATGTCTGCTCCAAGGCCCTTTGTCCCACCAAATAAATACGGTCTCCCGCATTCCACCCCTCCCGTCTCCCCTACTGAGGACGACCTCTCTTTCGTCCTCGGAACAACCTCCCTCTCCCGTGGGAGGTCACAGAGCACGACTGTCTCACAGAAATTGGCATCAACCATACAGGACAAGCGAGTTCAACACCAGGATATTGCAAGGACTATCAGTGACCCACACGTTCTAGCTCGGAAAAGGTGAGCAGGTTTCGCTATAGATTTTGTTATCTGTGCTATTTGATCCACATTTTTCTTGCTAATAAAAATTGTTTTTTTTTCTTTTATTTGCTGTGCCTCGGATTACATCGATGTTTTATGTAAAACAACTTCAATAGAAGCTCCGATTGGCTAATCAAAACCTGAATATACAGGGTGCTTATAATTGAAGTTCAACTTTAAAAAAACTGTAACTAGGTGTGTGGAAAATAGCGCAGCTCTCAATTGCACTGTAATATTCGTCAGTGCCTTGAAATTTGATCTGGTGCTACTTACCTATTTCATATTTTCATTTATTTAAATAAAAAAGACCAGTTTGGTGATATTTTTGGCAATAATTTTTACATGAGCAACCCCCCCTAACAAAAATATGCAAAATTGACATCGTTATTCGATAGACATTATATTGTCCTTTCTTGTGCCTGAATCAGAAAAAAAAATCAATCATTGATGGGTGGTGCTCAAGGGCAGAGGCCTCTGTGTTGAAGACATTTGTTTTTCAACTTTTTACGCCTTTAAAGCATTTTTGCAGGAATTTAGATTTTAGATGATATGGTTTAAGAAAAACTTTTTTTTTTCCTTATATATGCCATACCATTGCTTTTTGAAAGCCATGATTTGTCATACGAAAAACTACCATGCTTTTAAAATCCTGTTTTTTGAAAGTTGAACTTTAATTATAATCACCTGGTACATTGATAAGTTATTCTTGTTTGGAATGAGTCATAATTTCCCATTCACTCTTTTTAAGTTCCTAATTGATATATTCTTTCACTTTGTTTTCAGGAGAGTATCTGATCACAAAGAAAAAGGGAATCCCGAGGAATTTTTTATCGATACACTTCTGACCCAACACGCGAGAAAGCTTCTCAGTTTTGGGAAACTGAAAGATCTGGGTTATTTTGCTGCTCATCTGGACTTTCATTTGATTACCTTCTTTACAAAGGAAAGGTCAGTTTGGTATTTGATGCATAATAAATAATGCATATTCTCTTTCTAATGTCTGTTTTAAGTTCTACACTACTATACTGAGAAACATATACAAATGCTTTGTTTGTTGTGAACATTCCCTAACAAACCTACAAATGTTACAGAAATGATGCGATAACTGAAAAGTTTTGTTGAGGTGAGTTCCTATACAAAAATTGAGCTTGAAGCAACAGTGGGAAATAGCAAAACAGAAGCATGCTTACATCGTAACTTAAATGGGATGTTCCCATCTTGGCTGAGCCGACCAAACGGTGTAGTGGTTAGCGTGCTGGCTTCTAGACTGTGAGGTTGCGGGTTCGAGTCCCGTATTAGGCATGGGTGTTTGTAAATGTATGTTGGCTTGTCTAATGACGAAAGTTTCGGCGCATTATAGCCCTCGTGTTGCTGACGGCGCCAGATAATCTGAATACAACCAACCAACCCATCTTGGCTGCAAATAGAGATGTTACTACAATTTATATTTTCAGTGACAAGTATTCTCGCTTTGTTTGTAACCAGACTCGCCATCTTGAAAGCATTTTTGTTTATAAATATGACTCTGGATTGACAAGGTTTTTTTTTTTTATCTCTTGTCAACATTAACAAAAAGTGATTTCAGTCATAAAATGTCAGCAAATTGTACAGGCCCTGGTATCCAGATTTGTGGTACTGTTACAGAAATGTATGGAACCAGCTTTTTCACAAACCAATCCAGTTCACGATGTTTTGTTAATCATTTTTCTTTTAATTCTCATAATGCTAAAATATATAATTTTAACAGTATCTTTCTGAATTTTCTTGAGCTTGTGTATGTGTGTTATATAATTAGGATAAGTCATCTGGATAAGTTTTCTTTGAATTTTTAAGTAATTTGGGTGACAAGCAACACAGAGTTGTCACACACCTGAAAAACAGGGAAAACCTAGAATTGTCAGGTAAAATGAAAATGTCTAAAAAAGATCAAGGAAAACTAAAAAATGTGATATTTTCTAGAAAAGTCAAGGAATTTCTTTCAGATTCAAGTTTTCTTCCAAGTTAAGAATTTTTTTTCAGAACACACATCTGTGTTCTGAAAATTTTATGTTTCATATAATATTTTCTTGTAACAACGTGTAAAAAGCATTGAAAGCATACTGACTGAAAAAGGGGTGAAAATCTTTCGCTTTTAAACCAATTTCCGCTTTTTTTTTCCTGAGAATTTTCACTTTTTCTGCAATTTTATTATTTTTAATGAATTTTGTTGGACTTTATCAGACAAAACTTGCTTAAAACACCCCTCAGAAAAAGTTTCTAGCTTCGTCACTGTACACACATTTATCACAAATTTATTATACACAAATTTATTCTTATTCAGCTATTTTTGTAGTTTAAAATAACGCTGCATATATATTTTCTTCTTTTTTTATATTTTGACTGTTTTTGCCCCTGGGAAAAATAAAGGGAGATGCACAGTTTGCTACCTCTAGCATTGAATCAGTTTATCTTCATGTGCAAGTACATTAGTGTTTAATGATACAAATCGCAAGCATTTTACAGTTCCACAATAAAGTGGATTTCCACTGTTTTTGCCAAATTTTGATTACTTGATAAAAATGCACATTAAAATACAGAAAAAAAAAATTCTGTATAATCCTTCTCTAATATTACAATTTTAACTGCAATTGTATACAAAAAAATTTTGTTTTCTTCGGCTTAAAATGAAACCTGGAAATTTAAAAAAGATGTCTGGAAAAACGTGGAAATGTTGCGGAATTTTGTTTTGCATTTTGAGTGGCAATCCTGCAACAGCCAAATTGTTGCTTTGATTGTTTTGGTGTGAATAGAAGAATGAACGTAAGACTTATTTGTTTTTTGACAAACCACCCTTGAGATCCAAAATCTAAAACACATTGCTCAACCTAGGGAAGAAACTGCAAACATTCAAATATCATTTTAGCCTTCTCACATGCTTTAAATAAATTCATTGCAAATTAGCAGTGTTTTTCTGAAAGACTTGATTTTCTTTCTTTTGGTTGAAATCGCTTTATTAATTTAATCTGTTTTTTTACTTTTTCAGAAATCATACAGCTCATGTTGAGGATTTTATTAGAGCTTTGTTCACATTACATCAAGATTTCCAATGGCCTTTTCCAGTATCATCCACAGTATTCAGTACAAATTCAGTAAAAACTAATGGTAAATATAATTAGCTTTTTTTTTTCTTCTTTTTTTTTCTTTTTTTTTTTTTGCTTTCCATGTGTATCTTTTTCTGTTCCTAATTCCTTAATGCTTATCAAACTCATTTTAAATTTTGTACGATTAATTAATATATTTCTTTTTTCTAGCACTAAACAGTATTTACCTTTTGTATTTATATGTTAATCTTTGGAAACTAATTAAATCAGATGTATTCTAACTTAAAAAAACATTTCTATATTATGTTTTATTGATTTTAATTAAAAATCATTTTTAAGAGATTCAAAAGTCAGCTTGTTTCCTTATATTTTTAATCTATATGACATGTAATCAGTAAATAATCCAATATATAATGTTCTCTCTCAGTTGTCATAAGCACTAAAATAGCTTAAAAAGGATTTGCAGTATTTTGCTTTCAGAATAAGCCTCCCCTAAACATATCAATTTATATCTAGTTCTAGACAGTCTATCTGTATTATTTTTTGCATCACTTATTCTAATTATCAATCTTATTATAACCATATTACTATCATTCAAAAGTGCATGGCTTCAGTTGTCTTTTCTTTTCATTACCATCAGATGTTCCTCCTGCATTCCTCGACCCAAAAGCCATTCTGACCGAGTCGAGTCTCAACGCTTACAACCGATTGAACGTCCTGAATGACAACGATGTACAAAACAACACGTATGGAAGCAAGCAATCTGAAAAGCTAAAAAACTTTATCTTTCCCAATGCAAACTCTAATTCTAGTCTAGATAATATCCCAGAACACACGATAGAGGCACAGCTAGTGACGAAACAAAAAGGTAAGTTTTGATATTGCATGCCATTTTTGAAAACCCTTTACATTAACTTTGATTTTATTTGATGCCGGACAAATATTTAAAAGGCTAATTAACGCACTTGCCACCATCCAACCCACAGGGATGAGAGTTTTCCTCCTTTTTTGTTTCTTATGTAACATTTTCCTTATCTTTGTCCCTGTTTCGAGGATCCACATTTTTCTGATCTGAACCAGTTTTTCCTGCAAAAAGTATTTTTCCTCATGTCTAAACAAAAGATTTTCCCTCTTAGCTCCCATTTCCTCACAGATTACTTCCTAATATTTGAAATGAAATTACTATATAGTAAGAGAAATGTCATTGTATCTTTAAAACTATTGAATCATCCTTCCTGCTTACTCATTTTGTTGAATTTTTGTTTATTCTTTCTGTGAGCTTTTTTGACGAAACTTTGGGTATCGTCCCTTTCGCTTGCTTTTTTAATGAATTTTTGGATTTCCTCCGTTTTGCTCTCTGATCACTCTCATCCCTGAACCCAGCTTATAGTCCAGGGAATAGAGACATTTTGCCTTGCAAAAAGTTATGTAGTTCTGATTTTTTAATATGTTAAAAAGGTTGGTCTAGTGATTTATAAACCAAGTTTTCGAACTCCTAACCCTTGTGCGTTCTCCGTGGTGGACCAAAAACCAAGTTGTTTTTCAGTTTATACGTCATAACTCTTTTCCAATGCATCTTAGAAACAAACATATTCAAAAGCTGTAGAAAATTAAATTTGCTACAACTATTGTATACAAAGTTTTTTCATAGACCTATTATGTATATAGTTATGTCGTATCAAAGTCAAAACTTTTTCGTAAAAATTCTACTTTTTAAGATTTGTGCCAAGTTTTTTTTTATTATATCTCTACGACATAGAGAAAAAATTTGTAAATAAAAGTTGTTGAACAATAAATTTTCTACAAGTTTTATATATTAACTTATTTTCTAGGACTAGTAACAAAGGAATTACTCTGCTTTGTGTATTTTCCGTGGTGCACCAAAAAAAAAAATGTTTTTCAGTTTATAGATCATAACTCTTTTGCAAAGCATTTTAAAAACAAATATTAAATTTAAAAGTTGTAGAATAATAAATTTTCTACAACTTTTGTGCGCAATTGATTTTTGTAAAGCTATTATGTAAAGAGTTACATAGCATCAAAGTAAAAACTTTTTTGTAAAAATGCTGTTTTTTGCTGAGTTTTTCAATTATATCTTCATAACAGTAAGTCATAGAGAAAAATATATGGTACAAAAGTTGTAGAACTATGAATTTTCTATAAGTTTTATACAAAAAGTTACTACCTAGGACTAATAACGAAGGAGCTACTCTTCTTTGAAGGTTTACAAGATGATAACCTATAATATTTTATGTATAAGTAGGTGTATAAAAATAACTTCTTACTGCATATTTTGACAATTTTAATTAAAAAAATATAGATATAATACTAATAACAATGTAATATAAAAAGTGGAAATATATATTAAATAATGTATTTATTTATATATCATAACTGTAATATCAATTTACCATTTTTGCCATGGTGCGCCAAAAACCTTCTGAATTCTGAAATTTTGGATTTTTTTTTTCAGTATACTGATCACATCCTTTTTCCAATGCATTTTAGAGGGAAAAAAATTATATTTTAGGTTGTTGAGCATTACATTTTCTGCAACTTATTCATGTGTAAAGTTTGTTTTGTTAAGCTATTGTATGAAAAACAAATTGTATGAAAAGCATCAAAGCAAAAACTCTTTCGTAAATATACCATTCGAGTACATATACATAATACAATATACATAGTCGAGCTTTTAGTTGATATCCTTAAAATTATACCACAAAAATGTATTGAACAAAAATTGTAGAACTCTAAATTTGCTACATTTTATATACAAAATTATTTTATAGGACTAATAACAAAAGAGTTACTGGTAAGATCTAATATTAAAAACTGTTTCGTACTGCAAAGCCTGACAATTTTGATAAAAAATAAAACAATATAGGTATTAAAATAAAAGTATTATAAAACAAAAAGTAGAAATATTATAAAAATGATTATATCTATATATAATAATAGTGATATCAATAAAACTTACAATTTAGAAAACTTGTAACTTCCTATATTTAGTTTCGTTTAGCCACGAAGAAACGGCTAGTTCCTCCGCTACTTCTTCAAGTAAGAGTTCTGTTGGGTCGTCTTCATCGTTGTCATCAATTATGATGTCCGCTTTATTGTCACATGTTTGTCCATGGCAGTTTTTACTTATTATGGAGCACTTGAGACCGGTCTTTCTACAACTTCAGACCTTAGTGCATCCTATATTTCCCTGGCAGAAAATGTAGGTCAAAATTGATTGAGGAGCTGAATCCCTGGTGGTTGCAATAGGAATAAGTCTTTTACTATCCTTCTTCCACCCCAGTCCAGAGGATTTTTCATTTAGCCCATCCATGTATTTATTTGATGGTATGTGCGGAAGACATGGTGCGTAGCAGCATCTTGGGTCGGTGGTAGCTTTGACAGATTTAACTTGCTGCCAGTTATTGATTTGGAAAATTGCTTATAACGCAAAACATTTAAAATTGTTGCCCTGTCACCACCACAAAGAGCAGCAAGAATGCTTGGTACTGCTTCAGTGATGCTTAAAACACTGACATTAGGATCTAGGAAGATCTTTACAAATTCCTGTAATGTTGGATACGACGAAGCAGCCATCATTACAACACATGTATTCCAATACTAAGTAAGTACACTGAGTAGTTGATATTCTGTCGGGATGGTTAGTGGTGCGGAGGGGTGGGAAAGAAAGCACTAGAAACTTTTTTCGATTCTTCTAATCTTCTTCCTCGAATTCGGCAGTGGCAAATCTCAATTAACAGTATATGGTGTTTTCGCGGAAACGAAGCTCTTAAAAGAATTCCTTTACATGTCACTTATGTCACCCGACTTGAGATTTTTCTATTCTATCTCAAAAGATCTGTATCCCAAATGGTTTAGAATCAGCCACTTGGATGTAGCCTATTTCTCATTTTTATTTCAGAATACAGAAATTTCTAGTGCACTACAGCAAAATGGTAAATTTTATATTACTATTATTATCTTTAGATATATACATTATTTAATATATGTCCACTTTTAATTTTACACTCATTAGTATTATATCTATATTGTTATTTTTTTAATTAAAATTATCAGACTATGCAGTAAGAAGCTATTTTTATACCCCTACTTATACATAAAATATTATAGGTTATCATCTCGTAAACCTTCAAATAAAAGTAGCTTCTTAGTTAATAGTCCTAGATAGTATATTTTTTGTATAAAACTTATAGAAAATTCAAAGTTCTACAACTATCATAAAATATATTTTTCTCTACGACTTACTGTTATGAAGATACAATTGAAAAACTCGGCAAAAAACTTAAAAAAGCAGCATTTTTATGAAAAAGTTTTTACTTTGATGCAACATAACTCTACATAATAGTTTTACAAAAACCAATTGTATACAAAAGTTGTAGAAAATTTAATATTCTACAACTTTTAAATTTAATAGTTGTTTTTAAAATGCATTGCAAAAGAGTTATGATCTATAAACTGAAAAACTTTCTTTTTTTAGTTCACCACGGAAAATACATAAAGCAAAGTAGCTCCTTTGTTATTAGTCCTAGAAAATAAGTTAATATATAAAACTTGTAGAGAGTTTATTGTTCTACAACTTTTATGCACAAATTTTTTCTCTAAGTCGTACCATTATGTAGATATAATAAAAAAACTTGACACAAATCTTAAAAAAATATCATTTTTACGAAAAAGTTTTGACTTTGATGCGACATAACTATTTACATAATAGATCTACAAAAAAACTTTTGTAATCAAAAGTTGTAGAAAATTTAATTTTCTGTAACTTGTAAATATAATGTTTGTTTCTAAGATGCATTGACAAAGAGTTATGACGCATAAACTGAAAAACGGCTCAATTTTTGGTGCACCACGGAGAGTGCACAAGGGTTAGGAGGTCGAAAACTTGGTTTATAAACCATGGGACCGACCTTTATAACATATTAAAAAATCAGAGCTACATAACCTTTTGCAAGGTAAGACCCCTTGTTCTGTGTCTATTCCCCGGACTATAAAACTTGGCAAATAGACTTGTTGATTACAATGCATTCTATCATTTTGGAAAAACACACACAGTTTTCTTTTAAACCTCCAGGAAATTTAACCTATCTTTCCAGCTCTGATAAAACATTAGTACTACTTGATACTACTCTCAGTAATTCTAAACCTAAAAATCTTTTGGTTTACAGTATATCATTTGTGTAATTGACACTCAATCAATGATAAATCCAAAACGACCTACAAAGGACTCAAATACTTTAATTGAAATGTCGCTTTGTATTGTAATATGGAATCCGACCATTGTCATGATCTGGAAAAATCAAAATATGTTCATTGCTACTGCAGTAAAAGGAAATGTTCGAAAATTTGATGTTTTATTCAGTTTATTTGCTTGAATTGTCTATTTGCTTTAATATAATCTCATAAGATTAAAAATCGAGACTATAATTTAATTATTCTAAAATATAAATCTTAGTGGAAAATAATTGAGGACAAGGGGTTGAGGTAAAAACTTAGAATTTATTTAACTCATAATCAAAAACTCTTAACTCATCCAAGGCAGTCAGATACTAGTGTTCCTTAACATCGATAGACTATCGAAAAACATTCAATACTATTGTTTTCCAAAACAATCGAGTGAAAAAATCAATAGTATCGAAAATGCTCAGTACTATCGATTGTTTTAAGCAAAGCAATACTATCGATTGTTTTAAGGAAAGTTGAAATATCATAACAAACTTGTGTAAGTGTTTATTTTTTTCTCGGAACAGTATTATCAGACAATATTATATTTATTCAGGAATTTTTTATTATTATTATTATGCTCTACATTATTGTAAGAAGCTTTTACAGAAGCTATGCCTTTTTTTTATATATATATAATATTGCTTGTACTACTTGAAGCTATTACATGCAAAGTGTGCAATGCACATATACTAGTCTGAGAGGTGACTGCAGGTACCCCATACAACATCGCTCTGAAACTCGTGTGGAATGAACTTAATTATATTTCATTTGTGCAATATTTTATTTCGCAATGGACTGTATAACAAGCATGGGGAGCCTCGTTCACAAAACATTCAAGCTTATCTTTTCACAACGACGGGCCACAGCAACACGGGGCCACACAGCTGGTACTTACATAATCCCCAAAAAAGATTTCAAAAATTATCGGACCCCTCAATAGTTTTTAATTAAATGACGATAATCGATACTATCACCCATCATAAAACAATCGATAGTATCGAAACAATCGATAGTATCGAAACAATCGATAGTATCGATTGTTTCGTATTGGGCAATAGTATCGATGGTTTTGTGCAAGGCAATACCATTGATTGTTGATATTTAATTAAATCTATTGAGGAAGTCGTTCATTTTTTAAACCTTTTTGAGGATTATATGTACTAGCTGTGTGGCCCAGCGTTGCAGTGACACGTCTTTGTGAAAACTCCTAACTTTTGATGTATAGTGAACAATGCTCACTTCGCTCGTTATAAGGTCCATTGCGATATAAAGAATGGCTTATATTAAGTATATATAAGTTGCATGTACTCCTTGCGTGCATGTTTTGCACGTGTGTATATAAAATATAGGCATAGCACGTAGGAATTACAAATAAGGATAGTGCGCAGATATTGCAGCTGTATTACAGGTAAACAAGGCACACCAATCAGTATTGCATGGATATGTATTGTATGAATACATAGCGAATATAAGTGTATTGTAAATAGATATTTAAGATGTGTATTGTAGTTAAGTATTGCATTTGCATTCTACAAATAGACATTTCCAATGCGGCAAATACGTATTGCAGATATATGTACTGCAATTAGATTCGATATTCGATGCGATACTCTAATCGATGCGATATTCGATATGATACGATATTCTGTATGATACGATGCGATATGATATTTGGTCAGATAAACTTTAGGATTCGTCTGCCGGACAGTTCCAGCCAAATGCGGTTCGGCAGACCAAATAATTCATACACTACGAATCATTTGGTCTGCCGAACAGCCTTTGGCCGGATCTGTCCGGACCACCAATCCGAAAGGGCACTTTTTAGGTTTCTAAACACGTAATCGAACATGACTCAGAAATTCACAGAAAATGAGGTGGATTACTTATCGAGTAAGACAGTTCCTGCCAAATGCGGTTCGGCAGACCAAATAACTCTAATTAACTACATATGTCTGCAATACGTATTTGCCGCATTGGAAATGTCTATTTGTAGAACGCAAATGCAATACCTAACTACAATACACATCTTAAATATCTATTTTCAATACACTTATATTCGCTATGCATTCATACAATACATATACATGCAATACTGATTGGTGTGCCTTGATTACCTGCAATATCTGCTCACTATTCCTATTTGTAATTTCTACGTGCTATGCCTATATTTTATATACACAAGTGCAAAACATGCACGCAAGGAGTACATGCAACTTATATATACTTTATTTAAGCCATTCTTTATATCGCAATGGACCTTATAACGAGCGAAGCGAGCATTGTTCACTATACATCGAAAGTTAGGAGTTTTCACAAAGACGTGTCACCGCAACGTGGGGCCACACAGCTAGTACATATAATCCTCAAAAAGGTTTAAAAAATGAATGACCTCCTCAATAGATTTAATTAAATATCAACAATCAATGGTATTGCCTTGCACAAAACCATCGAAACTATCGCCCAATACGAAACAGTCGATACTATCGACTGTTTCGATACTATCGGCTGTTTTATGATGGGCGATAGTATCGATTGTTTTGTAAAAGGCAATACTATCGATTATCGTCATTTAATTAAAAACTATTGAGGGGTCCGATAATTTTTGAAATCTTTTTTGGGGATTATGCATGTACCAGCTGTGTGGCCCTGCGTTACTGTGGCCCGTTATAATGAAATGATAAGCTTGAATGTTTTGTGAATGAGGCTCCCCATGCTTGTTATACAGTCCATTGCGAAATAAAAAAGTGCACAAATGAAATATAATTAAGTTCATTCCACATGAGTTTCAGAGCGATGTTGTATGGGGTACTTGCAGTCACCTCTCGGAGTGGTATCTGTGCATTTCACACTTTGCATGTAATAGCTTCGTGTAGTACAAGTAATATTATATGTATAAAAAAAAAGCCATAGCCTCTGTAAAAGCTTTTTGCTATAATGTAGTGCAGAATAACAGATTTTTTACTTGAATAATTTTAATAGCGTCCGATAATACTGTTCCAAGGAAAAAAAATAGACACTCACACAAGTTTGTTATTATATTTCAACTTCCCTTAAAACAATCGATAGTATTGCTTTGCTTAAAAAAATCGATCGTATCGAGCGTCTTCGATACTATTGATTTTTCACTCGATTGTTCCCCTGAACAATCGATAGTTTACTCGATAGTAAAACAATCGATGTTTAAGGAACACTATCAGATACCCTCTGCTGCCTTTCACAAGAAACTTTCTTCTCTCACCAACATATTTGCATAATGTAAGCTATGTTTTTGCAAACATATTTACATATACAGAGGTCGCAGACGTCCTATAAATCCTATATTTTTTAAAAAATTGGCAAAAACGTCCTATATTGTTCTATATTTTACAATTGTCCTATATTTCTATATTGATTCGATCTATATTTTCTTCGAATTCGTAATAACGGTGCCGATCGTTGCCATTTTTTATATTTCGGATTCTTTGGCGCGATCGTAGGTGAAAAAGACCTGACAAAAGCGATGTTTGTAACGGCGGCGTTTTATCTCTTGTGACGTCACGTGCTACATAACCTACAACCCAACTCTACTGGACCGGCGGGAGTTGTTAAGTGTAAACATATGAACTTTTCCATAGCACGCGGTCTTGAATTTCTGATTTGTTTTCGCCTCCAACGTAGTAAATTAATTAGTCATAATACATAGAGAAATGCAGCAACAAAACTCTGAATCTAGAAAAACGGATGAAAACAGCTTGTGATTAACTTGCAGAACTACTATAGAACATTTTGAGTGCTCAATCAATAATTGATGAAGGAAACAAAAGGGCTAAGGTTTACTGTATGATGTCGGATGGCGATTTTTGTATTCCAAATCCGATACGGATTCTGCGCCATGAATTGTTTACATCAAACCGCGACTAATTATGACAACCATAGGCAGTTCTCTTGCTTTTAAAAAAATTGCAGGGCTGCCATTTTTTGTCAATCACCGTGGCGCAGAATCAGTACCGGATTCGGAATATTAGCCATGATTTTTTCATAAAAGTCGTCAAAATTGAAAATGACGTCAATACGTTGTGTTGTCACCAAACGGTCACTAGGGTTTCCAGAAAACCAAGTCCCTGGTTCGCCATATTCGGCGCTTAATCTCCCAATTTTTGCCGCCAATCAAACCGACACTGAACAATAAATCTGAACCAACGAAAGACTGCAAACAGAGATAAAAAGAAAATACTTAAAGAAATTGGAGCAGTTCAAGCAGTTATAGATGCTGAAAGCAAAAGACTCAAGATTGCAAATAATATAATTAATAAAACTTCATATAGGGATGGAATATTGAGACAATAACGAATGACATATTCAGGATCAGGTGATTTCTTTTTTTTAAAGGTGTGTTTTCATTCTCTTAAATACAATATAACGCGTATATAAATGTATAACGAATTAATTTTTAAGTTCAGTAGCAACTGTGTGCAGTTATTTGATGTTTTAAATTGTCCTATATATATATTTTTTTTAAATCCTATATATTCTTATTTTGTCACTTTGACCCCTGCATAATCCTAAGAAGAGTGCATGCCCAGAAAATATCAGTTGACCAATCAAAATTCAGGAAAATAAATAACCCAATTCAAAGTATTATTAACAAACTTTTCATGAAGGAAAGTTACATCTCAACTTTAAGTTCAGCTGATACCAAAAGGTAAATAATAGTTTAAAAAGTGTTATCAATCACAGGTTGGGTTGATTGGATTTTATTGTCGCAAAAGCAATGCCTACACTGGTTGAAAAAAAAAATATGAAAACAAACAGTAAGTAAATACAAGAGACTGTTTATCTAACATGTTTTAATTTAATTCTGATTGATATTTTTCGAAATAGATATTGGCACATTTTAATTTTCAGCTTCTTGAATATCAATGTATTATTTCAAATATACAAAGTTATATGTACAGCAATATCAGTATATATAATTTTAATGACAAATTTTTAATTTGTTAGAAACATTTAAAAAAAAATTTGAATGTTTCTAGCACAGACTTAACTGAACAGGATCAAAAAGTTAATTTTCAAATGACAAATTGTAAAACCAAACTTTATTTTCCCTTCAAGTTTCATTAGTTTATACTTTTTTTTATTTGAGACAAATGGCAAACGTTTTAAAACTTATTGAGGTTTAAAAAACACAGCATTAGCATTATAAACACAGGGAAATACTTGAAGAATTACTACTTAATGCTTACTACTTATATTTTTTTGGTACTTACGTATTATCGCAACCACAGGTTGGCGCAATTTGACAGCATTCAATTTAACCAGTAAGCAAAATAATTTCTTTGCGAAAACCACGTATAACACGTAGGGTTGCCGTAAGTAGTGTCGCCAAATTTGGCGATTTTTGCGAATTTTGGTTGCCGTAAGTAGGGTCTCCAAATTTGGCGATTTATGCGAATTTTGGCCTGGTTGCGTTAATATGTAAGTACCATTTTTTTTAATCTGCGCTGTTTCTAATAAGCTTGTTTTTCAATAGTTTTAACGAAATTTCAAACTCGAATCTATCTAACAGGTGGCATTCAAAATCCTGTATATTTTTACGAATATTTTGACATCCCACAAATGGAAATTCTCACCAAATGTCTTTTCTCTGCAGAAGTGAGCCTATTGACTCTGGACATATCCGAGAACAGTTCCCTGTGGACGGAAGACAGCATTGCTGCGTTTGATGACGAGAACTTCTCAAGCCTTCCTCTTTCCCTGGAACTGGAGGCTATGTCCGAGGAATTGGTGAGCAGGGGACCCCAGGAGACGGAAGTACAACTCAGGTATACGATTGTCATTTTAGAGCAGTGGTGCATCAGGATTGTTCGTTTGTTTATCAGACATATAAATGAGTAGAGGCAAATCTAAGTTTGATTGTTGTCTATTTATGATACAGCTGATTAAGAAGTAACCCAATCTAAAATAGGGTTCGACGCCTTACTGGAAAATACAAATGATTGAGATTTGTCAATCCTACAGTTAATGAGAAGTAATGTACATGCCTTTATGTTCAAAATAAATACTGTATAAAGTGTCAAAATAGTTTCTACACTACAATGTCGTTGAAAGTAAAGAATGTTTGTCTGCTCACATTAGATCAACTAATCAGGGATGAGAGTTTTCCTCCTTTTTTTGTTTTTTATACAACATTTTCCTTCTCTTTGTCCGTTTGCCGACCAAACGGTATAGTGGTTAGCGTGCTAGCTTCTAGACCGTGAGGTTGCGGGTTCGAGTCCCGTGTAGGCATGGGTGTTTGTAAATGTATGTTGGCTTGTCTAATGACAAAAGTTTCGACGCATTATAGCCCTCGTGTTGCTGACGGCGCCAGATAATCTGAATACAACCAACCAACCAACCTTCTCTTTGTCCCTGTTTGGAGGATCCACATTTTTCTTATCTGAAGCAGTTTTTCCTGTAAAAAGTATACTTTTCCTCATGCTTATACAAAAGATTTTCCCTCTTACCTCTCCTTTCCACACAGATTACTTCATAAGCTCCTAATATTTTAAATGTAATTTTTATATGGTATGAGAAATTTCATTGTATCTTTAAAATAATTGAATCATCCTTCCTGCATATTTTTTGGCATCGTCTCTTCCGCTTGCTTTTTTAACGAATTTTTGGATTTCCTCCATTTTGCTCTCTGATCACTCTCATCCCTGAACTAATAACTCAACCAAAACTGCAAATATAGAATTGCCTGTAATTTGGAGAAGAAGAAGGAGAATCTGTATCTTTCACTTTTCGTACTGCTAGTCAAGTTTCTCTATTACGTATACATATGCGAATAAATTTTTTTATGTGATCTTCTTTATATATATATATATATACTTGCCTGTTTAATACCCACATTTATTTTCCTAATTCATTGGTCGTCAAACTCGTAGCCAAAGATCAGCAATACAATGATTAAGATTTCTTGTGAGTACCAAATTTCTTTTCCAAGAACCATGTTTTAAGAAGTCGGTTGCTCTTAACATAAAAAAAAAAGATATCGTAATAATAATGATCTTATTGATTAAAAAAAATGGCATTTAAATAAAAATATGACAGAACACACATTTAATATGAACAATGATCTTGCATTTGCTTAGAAAGTTTGTATAAGTCAGGTTTGTTTCATTGTTTTTATTCCAAGTGTTGACAATTATCGAGTCTTCCTTCTCCAGGTCTTTCAAAGCAGACCGCTTTTTCTTTGAATAAAAATCCCTGTCATTTTCTCCAATTTATCCTATCAGTATTAAGACATTCAAAGGTGAAGCTCTTCAATTCTTTGTTTTTTAATTTCAGTTATCTGATTTCAAAAGCAACAATATCTATATTTAAGAGAGAAAATTTTAATTCTCTTACGCCAGAGAGTTTTTTTTAAAAAAACAAAGGTTATCATAGCTAGACTATTTCTGAATTCCAGAAACCGCTGTAAAACAGCTTTCTTCATATGTAAAATTGTTGTTTGGAAATGTATAAGTCAATTACCAAGATATTTTTTAGGCAAAGCCGCTCTCAAGTGGCTAAAGAACTGCTGTTTGCCAACCACTGTCCTATTTGAATGTATGCTTATTGGTTCCTGTTTTATGTCAGAATATTAAGTTCTGACGTATTTCATGTTCTGTTTTAAAGGTACCTTCTTCAGCTGCTATTGGAAGCTGGCTGCCTGGACTGGTCACTCCTGCTGGCCATAATCCTGCGAGATGCAATGGCTGTGATCCGAGTAGTCAATCTGGCCAAGCAGGGGGAGACAAGCACGCTCAGGCACCTCAAGGAGGGAATGGCATCCGTAGAGCAGTGGGCTGAGAGGGAATGGTATGGGTCTATACATATATAAATATATATCAGTGTCATTTTATTAATAGTTTGTCTGTTATTTTGTCTTTGAGAGGAAATGAGCCGTTGTATCAATCTCATTGCTCATAGTGCTAATATTTATTTCACCCTTCCCTGAAGCTTGAACTTTATACTCTTTTGTTATATTTTCTTTTAAAGAATTTGAAAAGTTAAACCAGAGATCCAATTCAACTAAAGGCCTGTCTACTATATTTGTATTTTACAAGGTTCCCACGGTCATTGAAAGTCATTAAAAGTGCTTAATATTTTTGAACTTGTTTTCAAGGCCTTGAAAGTGCTTGAAAATGCTTAGAGATGCTTAAAAGTCCCTGAAAATGCTTAAAGGTCCTTGAAAGTACTTAATTTTTACAGATGTTGTCCAACTGCAAAATTTATAAAAATCCAACTCAGACTTGCTATCCCCGCTTGACCGCCACTTATCTGCACCATATAGGAATTTTCCGACATATTTGTATTACGCATCCACCAACTTGTAACTTTTTTGGTAGAATATACTTTATTAAAAATTTAAATACAGACATTATGCCTGAAAACAAATTTTCGTAGGTCCTTAAAAACATTAATTAGGTCCTTAAAAGTCATTGAAAAGTCATTGATTTTCATTATGTGATTTGAGTGGGAACCCTGTTTTACTTGTGGCTTTTTTTATTCTCCCATCCATATACCCTCCATCCAATTGTACAAACACATCTCAATGGTGCACAAGTCTTGTTTTATGTTTTCAAAACTGAAATAGGTTTTCTAGCTGATAATTTTCGATTAACTTTTTTTTTAAAAATGGCTCTTAGTGATATAGATTTTAAGAGTTCAGATTAAACTAAAGAATTTTTTGTCTTTTGAAATAATTTTTAGATTATCACTTGGTGTTTAATGCAAGTATTTAATGCATTTGGTAAAAGTACTTTTATATTGTACATAGGTTGTTGATCTTAGTCAATAATTGATATACATGAGAAACAATTTATTTAATCTTTCTAAGTAGAGTAAAAAGGTTTCATTTTTACCCCACCTCAGTCTCGGCTACAAGACCTTCATGATCCTGGTACACAACCAGGCAAAAGCTCTTAGCAAGATGTGTTCTCCTACCTCCTCCCTCCTCAAGTTTGACCTTCAGACGACCTCCGAGGATGACCTTCTGTACGACAAGGACGACCTCCATCACAGGCTGTCAACCTCCAGCGACCTGCCTGGGCTCATCGAGGGAAAACTCGTTCTTCAAAGTGCAGAGGGAAAAGAGCCCTCTATGTCCTCCGACGAGGAAGACGATGAAAGAGGGTCCAGGGGAAGTGCAGAGGGATCCCAGAAAGAGGAAAGTCAAGGGTCAGATTGTTGTATTTCCTAATTAGAGCATTGTTAAAATGTGATTGGTTATGATTTGTAAAAATGTGTTTGATGGTATCCAAGATGATTTGCCAAGTACGTGGTACCATGCTTGTTTACTCATTAAGTGTATGATTGTATTGGATGAATTGCCAAGTTCTATGTTTAATGAATCATGATGGAGATGCAGTACCATGCTTTTTGAATCCCGAAATGGATGATACCATGTTTGATGAATCATCAAGCAGATGATACCGTCCTTGCTGAATCATCAAATAGATGATACTCTCCTTGCTGAATCATCAAGTAGATGATACCGTCCTTGCTGAATCACGAAGTACATGTTAGAGTGCTGAATCAAGTTGATATAAGATTCGAGATAGATTCGATTAGTTAAAATCTGAATGCCAAATACAGTACAATTTCTGAACATAGTATATATTTAGCATATAACATACTCAGAAATTTTCAGTGAGACAAATATGGTACTATGTTAATAAACAAGGTAGATACTTTATATCATAGACATGTTCGTATTGTTTTCTGAATTCTGGATGCACAATGCAGTTTCAGAATAGGGTATGTATGTTAGTTCCAGTCATACAAGTGTGGTGCCATGTTGCTAAATTATCATGTACCTAACATTTTATTTTCATAATACAGTGCAATTTTTGCATCTGGCCAATCTTGCACTGCCGGCGAAAAAATGAACCAATTAATAAGGTTTTTCTGTGCCAGCTAAGTTGCCTTTCCTTTGGCAGTGCAAACGGTGGTACCATTGTTAAAAAATTCTGGATTAGTATTTCATTCGTAAACCACCAGCTAAATGCGTTATTCGATGTAGACTTGTACCTAATGTTTTCTGATTTTAGAATGCAATACAATTTCTGAATCTGATACATACGCTATACCATTGTAATTTCCAGTTGCACAGTTGTGGTTCGATTTTGCTAAATCACTAGTTGAATGATGTACTAACTCAATCAAATCGAATTCTGATACTTTTTTTAAGTGTAGTATAGTTGTCGTTACTTGTTTTTAATTAACAAGGCAGCAAACTTCATGTGTATTCATATTAGATACTAATTTCAAAATGTGCTATTGTTGTGATCCCATGTAGTTGAATTATTCTGAATATGGTCCATTCCATGTAAATTTGTTCATATTGCATTCCAGTTTGCAACTCTAAAAGCCACAGAGGTATCATTAATTAGTTGTGTTTGTATGACACAAGATTATCATTAAGGCAAATATAATGATTTGAGAGACTGAAATTATTTAATTAAGTACTACCATCATTCTATGTTCATTCATTCATCATTATGACTGTTGTAGAAATTTTATAATCAGAACCAAGGGAAATTTTTTATGTGTACAATAGGTTTATATTGTTATATTCTTCACACACACACCACAGATCTAGTTAATAAAATGCGTGACCCCTCCATTCCTCTATCTCTAATAATCATTAGGGAGTTAGCTTGATATTAAAAACACCTTAAAAATTCATATTCCTTGTTTAAATATTTTATTCTTATTTTTGTATTATACAACAAATACCTGATATTTTTAAATCTCTCTCTTACTAATTCTATAATTTAGATAATGCATCAGTAACTTTTGATTCAAAATCTTTGTCGTTAAATGATGCTAATATTATTTTGAAGAGATTAATATAATATTAAAGACTCGTAAACTTTATGTTCGAATAATAAATTCCCATCAGAGCAAATACTAATAATTAATGGACAAATCTTAATGAAATATACCATCATTTAGAGTAGAATTGCTTTAATAAAAAATATAAAATTCGTAAATAGAGTTATGTATAACGATGGCATTTGTTTTTATTATTTTTACAAATCTTCATGCAATCACCTGAAAAAATTATTGCAGAATGGTTTTGAATATAGTCCTGTTGTATATATTAGTAACATATAATAAGCTATCCAAGTATTAATTTGGATAGCTTTTTCTATTTTACCAATTTATATAGTATCCTAAAGATTTATTTTGGAAATAATTCTTTGTTTTTTATTTTAAGAAATAATTTTAACAAGTAAACACATTTTTAGAGATTTTTTTTTTTTCATAAAAAATTTCGGTAAAATTTCTTGTATTTATCTATCATAGAACTGTCTGCTATGATTAAAAAATTTATATTTTTACTATTGATTCTTTTTCATTTGTTTAGGATAGAAATGTATAACGATTTTTTACATTTTCCATACGACTTTTTATTTTTGTCTTGTGTACTTACAGTTACTTTTGAACTTGTTATTTTTTGCACATTTTACAATTTGTGTTTTTTCTCTATTTGATGGTAGCTCAGTAAAAATGCCAAATTGCTGTTGTATATAAGAATTCCACAACTAAGAATTTTTAGCATTTTTCAATGTAATGATTTTAAAATTTTGAGAAAATGCAGCAGTTAATCAAATTGTAGTTGATTTAATTTGACCTAACAAAGACTTTTAAATCTAGTGAGTTTAAGATTTCAACCCTTTAGATGTGTTGAACTATTTATATTTAAAAAAATATAGTGAATCCAAGATTTCAACTTTAAAGAAAACTCTATTATAGTAAAATCATATACAGTGTGACCCCAATTATCGGATACATTTGAAAATGATGCAAATATAAGATGTATGGAAGTAAATTAGTAGATACTGTTCTAGTAAATATGGTATTGTTTTAAATGTAATACACGGAAAATATCTTATAACATTACTTTCAAATGTACCCATAGATTTTCAACACCTTGAAATATATGATTTTGACATGTTATTTATGAAAATTTTTATGTATTTAATGATTAAATATGGTCTCATTGACTATCATTTTCTATGAGCCTAAAAGATGCATTATAAAAGTTTTTCACTGTATATTGTGATTTTATGTAGTTATATGTAGTTAATTTAATATATATTAACATTTTAAAAAGTATTTTTATACCTAGTATTTATAGTTTTAAGGAATAGATTTTGTGATTGTTAATTTTCTACAAGACTGTATATTCCTCATTTATAACTCAATGCATAGTTGAACTCTTTAACCAAATTATTGAAAATGAATTTTATCTCATCGTGTCATTAAACATTGTATTGATTTAGATATATTTTAAAGGTGCTCAATATTCATTTTCCATATAAGTTTCTGTTTATTTTAACTGAATTTGTAAAATGAGAATGTTATATTTTGTTCATTGCAGACTTTCAAAAGTGAAAGTAAATAATTAAATTTTCCAATTCAAAAACAAATTTACACAAATAAAAATTTGAAACTTTGGAGAAAATTCAAACTAAATCCATGCAATCATTTTGTTTTGAATTTTCTTCACTACAAACTCAATATAAACTCAATTCTAAATCACTGGTAATATTAATACATTTTATACTAGCAAATTGAGACATTTGTACTTATATTATTATTTGTGCGTTTCTTCAAATATCGATGGCCTAGAATAAAAATCTTCTAACTCAACTTTTTCTGAAAATACGATTTTATAGCAGTTGTATGGAAATCATCCAATTCCATCTTATAAAAAAGACAAATTTATATTGTTTTGATATATCGCTCTCTATTTATAAATGATAGAGCTCACGACTAATGTTAAGCAGTATAACATGTACAAAACTAACTTCATAGGTATTTGTTCTAGGCCACATAATTTTACTATTTAAGTATATAGTTTTATTATCACCTACTCATCTATTGTACTCTAATGTGTTAAATATATTTAATCTGAATAATTATGAAATCTATTATGTATTAAATACTCAATTTATTTAATTAAATTTTTAATTAATTTAAATTAAATCACTCCTGCTAATTTTGTTGAGTGTTGTTTGACCATTAAATGTGTGTGTCCTTAACTAACTGTACTCGGAGTATTTTCTATTGTGTCGTAAATCAAATATCTTTCGTAAATATTACTCAATTGAATCTCTCCAGCGTTAAGTGTTGCCTTTGCACCACAAAACAACAACAAGCAAACAAAACCGTGTTAACTGCCACATTAAGAAAAGAAGAAAGATCTTGACCTTTAATCATTTTCAATAACCACTCAAGAAGAGTACAAGTAATCTGAAAGTGGTGGGCTTAAACCATTATCTCCTCTTGGTCGTTATTAGTGTCATTGCTAGTACCATTTTATAAAGCCAATGTTTAAGTCCTTGCAGTTGCAAGTTATATTTAAACATTTTACTTCTAAAAAGATCTTGGCTGCAAGTGAGATTGTTGGCAGACATTTTAATTCACTTGATTTAGCTTTTTGGAATGATTACTTGTATAATGACAAATCCCAAAAACATTGGGAGTGTCACAGAACAGTTAAAAAAACTATAACTAGCTATAGTTACAAGGGTCGCATTCTCCCTAATATTCCTTAAATTTTTGTTTCTCCCTAAAATTCCTCAAATTATACTTAAATTTTTTGATAATTCCTAAAAAAATTAAAAATTCCCTGATTTTCCCCCAAACCATGCTAAAAAAAAACTGGTATTCCTTCAAATGAGAAAAATGGATTTAATTAAATTTACATGTGTTTCAAAATAGTATAATTCTTTAATTATTATATAACTGTTATTTTGCAGTTCAAATTTTTAAAATAATTGGCAGTTTTTTTGCCATATTGAAACAAGCTTTGAAAAGAATAATGTTAGGAGCCTATGTTAACTTCAAAAGAAATACACCAAAATGTTTTTGATTTATCCCTAAAATTTTAAGAATTATCTCTAAAACATTTAGCATTATCCCTAAAATGTTTAGAATTATCCCTAAAAATTTAAGAATTATCCCTTAAATTTTTGGAAATTATCCCTTAAATTTTTGGAAATTATCCCTTAAATTTTTGAAATTATCCCTAAATTTCCTGTACCTAAAAGTTTTAGAAAACTCACTGTGCCCTCTGTTGTTATTATTTCTACCAGCTATTGATAAATCATTATTTTTGTCAATATTACTATTCATTCTATTAAATATATACAAGACAATTTATTCACTATATAAATAGCTGCTTTAACTTTTACGTTGTGTAAATGTCATGCTTTATTTTATAATCTTATTCAAAACTAGTTGGTTTCCGATTGTCGATAGAAAGCATTGCAAGATAATGAATGCCATGTTGTTGTTTTTTATCATTGTCAGTGTGATAAGAGATTGCCTCTAAAGTAATGGTCTATATTGAATGTGCGATTATTTGTTTTTTTTTTCTATTCTAATGTCATGTTACTTACTCTTACTTATTTTTTAAGATCTGACTCTGCGAGTATTCATTTGTAACATACTCATTAAGATGAATTGTGTACAGTTTTACAGGTACAATATTGAAAACTTGTTTTTATACTCATATCTATTTATAGTAATCCTGAAAAGTATTGTAATCATAAAAATGAAATATATGCCAAAAATTATGTTAATTTTGTCATACCTGAAAATAAATTATTTTGCTAAAAAAATATTGGAACTCTTCAGTTTTTAAGGAATTTTATGCTAGATAAGTGTGAAGGAGGTTTGCAGTATAACTGTATTTCATTTATTTTTAAACTTAAAATGACCAAAAAAACTTTTCCCACAAAAATGTTCTTTTGAAAAAAAAAAAAGAAACCCTGATATCCTTTTACTGTCTTGATGTATCTGCGATATTCTTATACCGTCTTAATTGACTAGAAAATAGCAGGTTCTCTGTTTCAGGTAATTTGAATTGTTTTTCTCATTTGTTTTTCAGCGCTCATTTGTTCCATAAACCTGATTATATTTTCGTTTTTAATGGGTTTTCTTCGAGTTGGTCAGTATACATAATCTTTAAGCACAACACGATACAGTTAAAAAAAAAAAAAAAAAAAACGCATTTAAGCTTTTTTGACAGAAATGTCTTTTTTGAAGCTTTTTGGACAATTTTTTTTTCTATCAATCCTGATATTGATAGGAATCTGCATTAAAATTTCATGATGCGGGGGAGAGATCATGTGCTTGGTTACAAGTCTGAATACCACGGAACCTGCATATCTTTCAGACTTCCCAACTCTCTGATGCAATAACTACTTTTTTGCCGCGGCATCCTCTTTGATGTTATAACCTCTATCGGCATTAATTGAGTTTTTGTGTGATAATAAATTTCGTTGAGTATTACGCTATTGCCAAGATTTGCGCCGCTATTACGGGCACTATCACTGAAATTACCTTGTTGTGTTTGTCCTTTTCGTCGAGTGGTGCGCCGATATAATTACCACCATTGTAGAGATTTGCTATATTGGGCGCTTACGCTGATATTTACGTCGGTATAATGATAATTTTCGCTAAGTGTTGTGACTCATATTACCGAGATTTGTGCCAATATTATTCGTTGATATTACTGAGATTTGCGCTGAAATTGTGGGCTATTTACTTTGCTTTGATGGTCATATTTGAATGATCATTTTCGCCTAGCCTTCCGTTGAAGTAATGCTTTTTTTCCCCCTTGCGATCTGTACAATATCTGTTCAACGCACGATTAAAGCTTATTCTAATAGTGTGTGTGATCAGGACCGGATTTTAAAGTATGCCGCTTATAGGCTAACGTCCGTTTGCCGCCCCCTTTTTAGTTCATATTTGCTTAATACATTTGTTTTATACAACTACAACAAAAGGATAAGAGTTCGTTGGTGTTTTCATCTTTTTTAATTATAAAGCTCATTTAATTTAGATAAAACTACAATTTTAATGGTTTACATAATAAATTATATAATCAAATTTGTTATCTCTTTAAAAAAAAAAAAAAAAAAAAAAAAAAAAAAACACTTTTAAGATTCTTCACAAATTATTTGCCTAACATTTTGAGCCATGAACTCAATTACCTCATCACATGTCTTGGAAGAGACATAATTTATATTACCACAATTACCGTATTGTTTCAATGTGTGTTGCTAAGAATGGATCGAACTCGGATATCAGCTCTAAAGACATAAGAAAATTTCAATTCCTGTTAGAACCAAATATTTCTTTGTCGCCTCTTAAAGCGAGGCCTCTTGATGTAAGAGCCTTGACCGCCGCTACAACTCAAGCTAAAACGTTTCTCCAATAGTGTGTTTCTTTGTCTAGTTATAAAGTTAGCATACTGTCTGCACGGTTAAGAGAAATTCCTCTTGCTTTTACAGTAATAATAGCAGATTTGTGTATTAGAGAATTTTCATGGTGACATCTTTCTCCATTTTTCCAGTCATTGAAACCATCTTTGTCGTCAAAAATTGTGATCGTTCTTTAGTGCTAAACACTAAACAAGGGCTACAAAAAACTGATCTCTTACTTTTAGAGAAAATCATCCATTTTCTTTTATGAACTTTTCCATTTTTTAATCTCCGTTCAAAGAGTGATTTAGTCAAATATCTCTTTTGATCTTTGTACGCTCTTAAGATGTTAGTGAAATCTAATCCTATGTTTTGGTCGAAGTCATTTTTTGCTATTAGATCTCTAGTAGCATCATTTAAGATCCACTAAGCTGGATCTTTATTTAAAGAGTTTGCTAATGTTGGCTCTTTATTTTCTGTTAAAGATTGACTTTTAACATCAAATCTACCAGGTACAATCTCATTGTGAGAACTTACTTGTATTTCAGTAGGTTCTGATAACAGCATGGCTGTTTTGGACCAACTCGTTCCAGAGAAAGTATAGTCGTCCCCAACAGTACCATCACAAACAGCACGTGCACTTTCAGGTTCCCCTTTATCTTCTTTGTCGTTCTTTTCTTCCACTGGCAAATTATTAGTTTTAAAAAACAAGTATAATTTTTTTTTTTTTTTAATTTGTTTCAGAACACGTTCTTGTTCTTTGAAGTTTCAGTTTCGTTCGATTTTTGTTTTCAGCGCCACTGAGTCTCTTCCTACCATCACTCCTAGTAGCTAGTAGCCTACTTGTTAAAAACTGTACGTTATGTATTAAAATACTCTAAACTTTAAGGCAAAATCGTAACAAATAATACGAACACGCCTCGCTCAACAAAATCATCAACGATCCCGTTGTGCACACCGCTAGCCATGAATGACAGCGTCAGACGCAGACAGACTAGACTGACACTACACTTCTGACACCGGAGCCACCAGGCCTTCCACCAATAGTGTTGCCAGATAGGCTACCGTGTTGGCATATCGAATCGCTGCGCTTGTGCCAGTGTTGTCAAACCAAATTAGATTGCACTACAAGAAAATTAAACAATACAAAGTTACGTACTGTGAATTTGTATTATGTTATAGTTTTAGAAAGTAGACTATGTAGAAGGACTAAAACATAGTTTTAAGTAACATGTATTCTTAAATTCATACTGAAAATATTGCTAACATCTGAAATAATTCATTTTAACTTTTAAATAAATTGCCTAACTGCCACCCCTTGAAAATTGGCCACCCTAGGTTGCAGCCTACTTAGCTTATTTAGAAATACGGCCATGTGTGTGACACTTATACCACCTAGTGACAGAAATTTGTCTCCTTAGTTGCGTAAAAATTATTAAAAAATATTTTAAAACAAAATTTTAACAAAGCAGATACTCTTAAAAAGTCATGAACCACCTAAATTTTATATTATAGTCTCAGAAGCGGAGTAATGGCGCAGAATAGCCTTTGTTTCTTTTCATTTCAAGACATAATTGTTTCGAAACTCTCCCCTCCCCCGCAGCATTTTTTTGCTTAAGAAAAGCCCAATTCGAAAACTCCCAGGTAGCACTGCGGCATTGGCATTGGCCAATGTCGGAAAAGGGGGTTCTGTGAAGATTGGTCAGTCCATACCGAACCTCGAGCATCGTTCCAAAACACACGTTTTTTAAAAAATTTAACAAGTCAAAACCATCGCAAAACATATTTTATACCCCTCCATCCTTTCTTATAGCACTAGATTTCAATTTTAAAATTCTGCATAAACATTTTAAAACTTCTAGTATATAACCTCGCCCCGCACTGGACGAGGTTGGCCTAGATCCGCTGCAACGGCCAGTCTACAACGGTCCACATCGGGATTGACCAGGGGATTTGTGCTACTGGGGTTGCTTGAGAAGCTTTTTAAAAACATTGAAATACTCTACAACTCACAGTTGTATTCTTTGACACTAAAACGCACTAACTTCTCAACTGAAAAGCTTAAATTCTTTAAGTCCCATCCCAAGAAAGCTAATAGTCCGAGAGCAATTTTTGGACCTCATTGAACATCATTCTGAATTTTTTATCAAACTTTTTCGTCTGGCAACCCACTGCATTTTGATTTTCAATGAGAAAAAGCGCAAACGATTTCTGATCTCCGGCTCGGAAAACTTGTATCTTTTAAAAATAAGCCAAATTGGCGATGTCAGTTACGTCATCAGTAAAGTAATGTTTATTGCCAATTTGGCTCATTTGTGAAAGATGCAAGAAAGCCATCGCCACACATCTGAATCGTCTGCAACCTTCTTAATTGAAAATTAAAGAGTGAGGGTTACCAAATAAAAAAAAAATGCTCATTACTTGGCAAGTTATGGCGCATTAGGCATTGGATTTAGTTCAACTTATGAAAAGTCGATTTTTGACCAGTTTCGGCCATTTTTACCACTGCAAACCAGTGGATTCGTAATCTATTCACTTTTCTCCAATTTCTATAAAAAAATCAGAATGATGTTCGATGGGGTCCAAAAATTACAGTCGCCTCTCATTCTATAAGTAAAGAGAGGGAAACATGTAGAGCTGTTAGCAGTTTTTATTTCCATCTAAAACACTATAATGAAAACATTGAATTACACAAAATTTTTTACGCAATTTCGTCGGTAAAAATCAGACTAGATTCGACGAAATTCCGTTTACAGCAGCATCCATACCAATATTTTTTGATACGCTACTAAACTTGCATTACCTTTCATTAAAAATTCAGTTTAGTGAACGTTATATCTATAACTTCAATATTAGAAAAAAATTAACTTGGGAGTCATTATTCAAAACGAACGCAACACTGATTTTACAATACTCAACATTGGTTTGATGAACAGTAGTACATTGTTAAAAACTAAGAATGTTTAGTGATCTAAGAAATCAATACATCCAGAAAAATTGCATGGTATCAATTGAAAAACAGTTGACATTTTTATTCTCTGGCACAAATGGATAAATATGATGAATTTTTCCTAAATAGCAACACTAAATGGACATTGTATCTGTACACCTAAATTATTCCTTTAAAACATTATTTCACTGCTATTTTCGGACATGAATAGCCATAATAACTCAAAATCATAGCAAAGAAATCAAAACCATAGCTATCCATCATTTTTAAAACAATTTACAGCGTTCCAGATTCCACAACGAAAGTAATTTATAAATTAGAACCCAAAGCCATTTTGAAAAGAATTATTTATCGGTGAAAATCGTTATTAAACACGATTAAACAATAACATTTACTAGTTTAAGTTATATTGCCGTCAGTAATATTAGATTGCACTTTGTTTCTAAATTTAATTTCATTAATAGAACACAAAACCTCGCAGAGGTTCGGGGCCTTGTCATGATGTATGTACAGATGAAAACGATAGTAGTTCACGAAATCGTAAACCAAGCCCCAAAAGAGTTTTGCAAAATAACTTTTACCGCAGCCTATGGAAGACTACTCAAGTATTCCTAAATACGAATTTAGCTTTTGGAATTGCATTTTATAGGGCACGTCATCTTTTAAATCAGTATATTATATATGTACCTCAGAGATAAAACGATATGAAATTGATCAATTTGCATTTTCCCAAGATTTCATCGTAATCGATCAATATTTTCTATCGGTAAATTGTTACAAGCATTGAACCAACGATTAAGATTCGTAAAAAATTCATGGTCCATGCTATGCGTTTTTAAAACTTATTACTTTACTTAAATCTTGTCATGAAAATCTAATTTTAGAATTCCAGTCCAGCTGCAAGACATACCTCTATTAGGTTCTTACCATAGAAGACTGTCAAGAGATATGTCATACCTACGATCGAGAAAGTTATTTCATGAAATCAAAAACCACTCACTTATAAAACTCCAACACGCCATGATAAGTAAATACCATTAGAAACATCTAAAGTCATCGACTACAATTTAAAAATGAAAAAAATTGAGTACATGAACAGTTTTTTCGATAACAGGGTTGAAGGGATGGATTATATCAATGATGTCTGATCATGGTGTGATTACATTTTCATGTTCATACCATGATTCTGATGTATGGATGGATGAACATATTACAACAACTTCAAAAGGTCATTCAGCCATTTAGGAACGAGTGACGTCAATAATCGTGTGGTTACACACTATGGAATAGCTACACATTCGCCAGTCTGTTTCACGTTCACAAGTTGTGGGGCATGATATACGAAACCAGTGTCAAACAGTCAGGAGGGTCTTCATGATGTCAGCTATTCTCACGCCCCCTCAAGATGGCATATGCTGCTAAAAGACTTCGAGATATGGTTTGGCGACAGAGTTTGTGTGCAATCACAACTTGACAGTTATAACAATCGTCCGCTTCTTTCACGTCCCGATATTTACAGCACAATACATCGACAATCTTAAAAATGAGCCATTTTTTACATTCCTCCGGTACATTTTACACCCAAATGTCATTGATGAAAATGCGCCACTTTGGCGACTTCTGGCGATGGAATGACGTCACTGCTGCCTGATCATGCCATTTATCATGATGTTGGCGAGGGCATTCCGCCGCCTCTTCCATGTGCCAAGGTCCTTGGCGTGATACCTCAGCTGCTTCAGCCACTCCAGAGTGTCGCTCCTGCACTCAGCCTGCGAAAACATCAATACTGGTATTAGTATGGTTACATTGGAATAAGAAAAGAAACGTGAAAAAGTAGGTAAGAGTGTTCCATACACATTCTGTGGAGACACAAATTAAATAAAATCGGATAATATTGGTACCACGTTTTTAGAATGCCATATACTTACTTGGACATGATAAAACCCAATTGCTCTAAAATATATATTTATACTACTTCATTCATCCTCAAAAAATAAATCTTTTAATGGCGGCATTGAAATGTCCTCTCCGCAAGCCAATGTTATAGAAAACACATCTCTAATGCCATTGAGTAATTTTTTAAGGACAGTGTATATTATGTATATATATATATATAAAAAAATATATAAAAAAAAAAAAAAAAATTGAATTAAGATTTTTTTGCATTGTATTGCGAAGGAAGGAAAACAATCCAAAATCAGTTAAAGGTACACATAGCTCACTCTTAGAAAAATGGATTCTTTTGTGGTGTACTCTTGAATTTCAATGATGTCTTCATCCTCTAATTCACCACTGATTATGCACGTCCCCAAGAACAATGGATCCTAAATTAAAACAAAAATCGTTTAGTTTTTCCTTGTTTCTTGAAAAAAAAAAAAAAGCATTTTTCAAAGGAATACATTTTTTTTTCGAAGAATAAACAATTTAGTTCAAAATTACACGCATAGATAGCGCGGAATAGTTGAAAGTGTCTTTATTTCATTTATCTACTCTTATCTTTTGAAACCGTACAACTCCATACATGAGAAAAAAATAAGTTGAAAGAAAAACATAAATATTCGGTAAATTGTCTGAGATTCGTCAGACAATACAACATGAAAATTTGAACTAAATTTTCATTTGAAATATATTTCAATAAATGCATTTCACTACTCACCGTTTTTAAATTCGGAAAGTTGGGGAATTGCTTTTTTTTATGTGCAAGAATTTTTAGCCCACTTTTTTTAACCTTTCTAGAGACTACAATTTTAATATAATGGTTAGAAATCGAAGCTATGTATCAGCAGCGAATTAATGTTAATAAATTTTACATTTACACATATTTTTTGATTGATACTGATACTTGATATAGATCAGCATTCGACACTAACTTTTAGACGAGGGCCGTATGATTTTTGTTGGAGCTTTTCCTGGGCCTTATACACCAAACTATGTATTTTAATTACTATCGATTTAATAATATATAGCATTTCTGAAAACTGGAAAAAATTATTATTTTATCTTAATGAAATTACAATTGATACTGGAATCTTTTATTTCAACGTGACAATACGACTTGACCAAACTTTTAATAAAAGTATTTAAACTGTAATTGCAGATAACTCCTTTTTAGTTGATATCAGTTGTGAGACGATAACGGTCGAAATCGTTGAGTTTATTTTATGATAGAGTCGATGTCTTTGGGAGTATTTGTTGCAGTCAATTTTAATAAATTGTCCAAATGAGATTCAGTTAAGTATACCTGTATTCAATCTTGGATGAAAAACCACTTTACTGAAAGCTTCTTCGTATGCTTTCTTCGGGCACGTAGTGGAGAACTCTGTTTTACATAGTTAACACATATTATTTCTGATAAATTACAATTATGATAAAAAAAAAATCCACATTGAAAATTTGATTTTTTTTTTTCTGTCTGTGGTGCCGGCGGGCCGCAGAAAAATCTGACGCGGGCCGCGTAGTGGCTGACGCTGATATAGATACTCCAAGAATCCTTAACCAAGCTGTTCGACAATCGAGACTTAGACCATATGCGTTGTCATCAATAGCCATTGTGTACAGATTCTTTTTAAAATATCGCCTGGGAAGCGCTGAGAATCAATCAGATTCTCTACCCGCTGAACCCTCATTTAAGTTTTACACGCAGAAAAATCACTGTAGTAGTTAAAGTATAACTGACCCTGGCGAGGCTGTATCTCCCATTTTTTTCTTTCATGAGCATTAGAGCCGCATCTTGTATGCCAGTATTCCTCGGAAACATCACATCCTGCGCCAGATCTGGCCGGTACTGACCATTCGGCCTTCCTTTAGTGGCCAGGAGGGCGTGGCTAGGGCTGAACTTGACCTGCTGGCCACGACGGCGGGACCTCGCCAGTGCGAAATCCAGCTGGCCACCGCTGCTGAAGGACAGCTTGCCGGCCAGAACAAAGCGGATGTCCTCTTTGCTCCATTCTAGTACCTCCAACGCCATCTGTTGGGGAATAATTAACTTGTAAGAAAACGACGTACAAAGCACATGAACACTCATCATGAGATACATTGAACAGTTATGTTTTAGTGCGTATTTAAATATCACTCTGGATTTTTGATTTTTTTTTAAAGAATGCAGAGAAGTACTAGTACTTTTTAAAAGGAATTCCTAGTAAGGATCATTCCCTATACTCGCTATGTTACAATCTTCTAGTCCAGTTCATTAAGAAATTACTTTATATAAAACCTTGAACTTTGGTGAGTAGGTATGAAAATGATTCCTTAATGAAATGACATAAATTAAAAACTCGAGAATAGCATCTAATATATTGTTGGGTGGATGGGTTTGAAAGACTTGAAGCCAAAGCAGATTCAAACTTGAAAAAATTTATTCCGATAGAACTCGTTGCAGATTCTTTTACAAGTCCATAACTTCCCGTTCTAATAGACGCAATACAGCTCTTTACACAACAATGGAGCGCAAACAGCAGTTAAAAACTCGATACGCAACTGCTAAAATCGACGCAAAAGACAATGTAATACAGTTCACTTTCGGAACTACTCTGAATGCTCGTTAAGAGACAACTAACTAAATAACTCAACTCCATATTGGCCTTATATAATAGGAAAGCTTCCTTCGCGAATCTTCTAGAGATAGAAATTTGGAGAATTTTCCAGATCGCAGTTAAAAAGCCCTATACAGGTACATGGGGACCGAAAATATCGCCAAGTTGGCTCTATCTCGTCAATTGGCGAGATTGCCATTAACCATAATGTTAAATGGCCTTCTCCTAGTAAAACTCGTTTTCCAGCATTAAGAGACGCATTGCAAGGAAGCGAAGTAAAAACAAATTGTTGTACTGCCTTATGCGAAATGTACTTAAATTTTTCTTTTTACAAAATTAATACTACGAAATATTTACAAATATACAGAAATTCGTAACAATATTTTATTCTATATTTGAAATACCTTACGTCAATGCCTATGCAGTGGCGTCATTTGCAATAGTCTTTTGCTTTTTTTAATTTCCATTTGTAGTTGATAGAGGTTTTTAAGTGAAAACAATTTATGTCATATCATTAAATGATCATTTTCGTACCTACTCCCCAAATTTCAAGGTTTTATAATTCAAAGTAGTTTCTAAATGAACTTTGCTAGAACATTGCAACGTAGCGAGTATAGGAAATGAACCTTACTAGGATTTCCTCTTAAGGATATCCTAGTCTGCTAGAAAAAATTTGGCAAAAAGTGTTCAAAATAGGTCAGTAGAAAGGACATTCTGATAGCCAAAACTGGCTATCAGAATGGATTACGTCTTGCAGCACGCAAAACGTTTGCTTCTTCCCTGCTTTAAAGAGATTCGCCCTCAAGATCGGTCAAAGCATTTTAGCTCATAAGCGACGTGTTTGTCAACATAATGAACTGATATTTGGTATCTAGGGTAAACGAAGTATTCTAAATCGAATGAAAACATAAAAAATTGGAGTTTGTATTGAAATTTTTAAAGATAGAGTTAAATTTACTTACTATACAACCCCAAAGAAAAAACATTTGCCCCAAATATATAGAAAGTCGTAAACAAAACATTTTTGTGCAAACCGCAAGATTCTACGATAATTAGAATCAAAGCTATAGCCATAGCTCGGATTTTTTTTCTTTTTTTTCTTGCGTACTGTACCTTGTCAAAGAACAAACTTTTTTTTTTTTGTAACATAAGAATTATCGAAAAGTCTAACGCCAAAATCATGATTTTGGCGGGGTTTTTTTTTAGACCCCATACAAGAATTATTGCAAAAAATATCGCCAAACTGGCAAGATGAAAATATAAAAACGGTAAATGACACAAATCCACGTCATAATTATAAGATTACTATACTGTTATCGTATTTACAAGGGTCTTTAAACTGCCGCTACATGATAACAACCCCCACCACATAATAGTAGTAAACCAAAGAGAATCTGTATCGCCTTTTTGAGACTCGCGACAATTTCGCAGGGTTGTTACCAATTAACTTGCATCATTAATAATACAATGGCGTTGCTAAATTGGCCCCAATTTCGAAGAAGCAGATTATGTGGTGGGGATGTTATTCTAAATGTTATACAGTAGTCCACACCAATCTCACCTTTCTGAGCTGTATACTTCCGATGTCCGAGACGTTTGTGTTCCTCCTGTGGGCAGCCGAGATGTTGGAGATCCTTCTCCAGATCTTCGTGCCAGTGACCCCCTTCGTTTGCTGGCAGGGAGATAAAAGAAAAAGCAATTTAAAGAGGAATCCATGCAATTTTCCTACATTGATTGAGTCCAGTGTTTGCCAGTTAAATATTTCGAAAGGGTATTTTCACCCCCTCTCTTAATTTAAGGGGACTGTTAAGGCAAAAATTTCAAAATTTTCTATTTTTATATTATAGTGGAAATATATAGCCTTCAATTCTAGCTTTCAGTACATACCTTACTTTTGCTGATCCGAGAAGAACTAAGAATATTATTTGAGTTTTTGTAAGCGCGCATATCAGAAATCGTATGTATTTCAACTTCTTAAATTGCATTTTTCTCTTCATGTGTATTTTAAGATGTTTAGGGTATTCGATTTGTTCCTTGCGATTCAAAAGTTGATGTATTTTTTTTTAATTTGGAGATATTGTTTACTATACTATTTTGAACACAATTGTGCATGGATTTTGGAATCTGGTATTTTTTTATTGTTTTACAGCAATTTTCGTAATGCTTCTATTTAAAAAGTTGACATTTTTTGCCGTTGTACGAATGTTGTACTTTTAAATAATTAACTAATGAGTCAAATTCAAAATCCATGCACAATTATGTCAATATTTATTTAATTAGCTGGTACAAAAAAATTGAGACAGATTGCAAAAAATTTGAATCGCAAGGAGCGTTTTTAAAATTACGGAAAAAACGCTAAATTTTTCAATAAAAATTTAATTTCTTGAAAAAAAATCAATATAAATTTTTGAAATTTTAGGTTGTGTTTCATCTAATTGCTATTGAACTGCACAAAAAATTTCATGACTTTTAGACAAAAATTGAAGAATTTTTATTTTTGACTTAACAGTCCCCTTAAAGGGGTATTTTTAAAATCCAAAGGGTATTTTTTAAAACTAAGGCAAACTAATTTTTTTGCCAAAATTAATAACTACAACGATAACTGTGATGCACGATAACTGTGATCTTGCGTATCAGAGCGGATATATGCTTTTTAAATGTCTGCTAAAAATACTTGATGGTTATAAAGCTTAAACTATTAACACTTTGCCGTCTGGTGCGCCCAGCGAAAACTATCAGGCAAATGCTGGCGACACTTCGAAAACTATCGTTGGAAAATAAACGAAAATTTCATATTTTTTTTTTTCAGAAAAGGATGCTGTTTTCAAAGAAAAAGGTTGGAAGGTAGTGCCGCCCTTCGTAAAATGGCTAGTATGATCTCTGGTTTTATAAAAGGGAGGATTATTTTAAAAAATTTAACCATGATATACCGATGTGTGAATTTATGCATGCGTTTAAATTTATGGGGTGAAATGGATTTTCAATGCGTGTTCACGCAGATTTCAAGTATTTTGGCAAACTCTGACTAAGTCCAATTCTTTTTTTTTTTTTTTTTTTTTTAATCCCTTATATTAACTTCTATTTTGTGAGTTGGTGGGTGGTTGGCTGGCCATGTATGTCGAAGGCGAGTAAATCTATGGCGGTCCCATTAACTCCCTTGCTGTCATACAATGAGTCTAAAACTTGGTAGAAAGATTCGATGTTGATGACAATGCATTCAATCAAATTTTGGCGGCTGCCACTGTCATTAAAAGATCGCTTTAAAGGAATATTAATAAACCAACTTACCGTCATCCATCAATCTCCCTGAAATAACATTTAACCGTTGCCAAAATTGTTTTAATAAATAAATAATGAAATTGTTTTAATCAGAATATATAAAAGATATTTGGATGTGAGTGCATAAATTCACATTAATTTTTAATGAATAAATATTGAAAAGTAGTTTACGGCATATTTTGCTGATAGAGATGTTTTTAATACTTTCACATTACCTGTCAATATATTGCTTTAGAAGTTATGAAATTTACTGGCGTGTCTGATGACAATACTAGAAGATGATTAATTTAGTTTTAAGGCATAATATAGATATGGATATCAAAATTAGGTTCGCGATTTATACCTGCTTCATTGGAGCCATCAGTTGGAGCAGAAACAAAAACTGTCATGATTCCAATTTTATTTTCAAATCCAAAATTAGTGTTACAATTATATTCGCGCTGTTTTTATGTCAGAAATAAATTTGTATGTTTTGATACGATATTTCTACCGTCTTGGTGAGCTAGAAAAAGTCTCAAGAAGACAAAGTTTAAAAATTCATCTTAATTTGTTGGTCTTTTTTCCGTTCCAGAGACATTACCGCTATATTTTCTTTAAAAAAAAAAAAAAAAAAAAAAAAAAATCCGTACTCTTTCAATAATACAAATGAAACTTATTAAAAACTAAATTTAAAGAGGATTTAAAAAGATAGAAGGAAAAAAAAAAAAAAAAAAACGATTTTTCAAAATTTTATCAAATGTGATAATGTAAAAGCAGAATATCTGGGGAAAATAAGATCCCTTTCATCCTTTTGCAATTTTTTTTCTTCGTTTTCTACTTTTGAACGAAAAGACTTTCCTGATTTATAAAAAAAATTCAAAAACTCGCCAAATATATTCTTGATATTTTTAGAACTGAAAATTTCCATCTCCAGTATTTTCTCTATTATTGTTTACTTCAAAACAGGAATTTTTTTTTTCAAGGAATGTTACTCACAATAATAAAAAAGAACTTCTTTTAAAATAGATGTAAATAAATTAACACATAAAAACAAGGTTTCTAAGATAAATCTTTAATATCCATCGCCAACTTTTACTTGTAATTGCAACTTATTTAAGCGATTTTGAGCTTAGATTAAGTTTTCATAGAGTGAGCTATGCTTTGTCATCTACAACGAGATTATATGCCAAGTTCCAGTTAAATTGAGTTAACGCAAGTGGGTTAATTAGCCCTCTGAAGCGGAAATAAAAGCGTGTGTGTAGCCTTTTATTGACAGCCCCCAAAACTTGACAGAATGCATAATTGTCATTGATAACGAGTCAATCTGTCACATTTCATCTCAATTGGATTATAGCAAGTGGGTTAGTTAGCCCTCCATAGGTTTGACCACCATGTACACTTACAAACAAATCGAAGTTGATATGAGAGATTTGAAAAATTGCAATCATTTTGAGAGAATATGCAGTATTAATATGCAGAAATAATAGAAATAATGTGACATCATGTAGCGCTAATTTGAAAGACGTCAATTTTAGTTCATTTACTTTGACACTATACCTTCAAACGTCTGGTATTTCTGAAGTGAATAACAATAGAAAATTCGATGCAAAAAATAGCTGTATAATAAAAAGATAAAAACATAATGCAAGATAAAAAAAAAATAATAAAAGCTTCTTTCAACCAGGGATTTTAAAAAAATTGGAAAAATGCCTTTGAAAAAATACCGTTCTTTTACGAATGAACAGAATGATATATACAAATAAGGAGATTCAGATCTATTTTAGCATCCAACTTCATTAAGATGAAGGGGTAAATTCATAGGCGCAGGCAGAATTATTTTCAGGAGGGTTCAGATAGCATTCAAGGGGGTGCAAGATGCTTTTTTTTTTATATAACTTTGATTTTTCAATTGACTATTGTTATGAAATTTTAATTTATGGTTATGAATTGAATTCCGCATTCATTGAATATTTCAAAAACTATATTATGGTTATATTGCAAATAAATTATACCAGCGCCAATGAATAAATTCCAAAATAACTAGGATTAACATAATTCCTTTGCAAAAAATATCCATATCCTGCATGAGCTAATAATGTTCACAGTTTCATCATCTAAAATAAATTAATTTAATTTAAATATCCAAATGATTCAGTATCTCGTATTCCGTAACTCAATTATGTTTTTAAACTGTGTACAATATAACATTTCCCCCATTTTAAGCATTAACACCATACGTTGCTCTAAAGCGTCTACCCACATGACATTGGTCACAATCGCCGTTGCGTCTGTTTTTTCTCTTAAAGTATAGTTTTCGGATCTCGGATACACGGGGAACCGAATCTCACAGACTGAGCACGTAAGTGTGTATTTTGTCTCTAGTCCAATAGTTTAGTAGGTATGATGTAGATATTACACACATAACAACAAATTATTATGTCTATTGCAAGAATAGATCCCACCACATAGTTCAGAGTTGTCTGTTGCATAAGTACAACTAGCTCTATTTTGCACGGGGGCAGGAGAAAGACATAAAAATTTAGCGTATCTAACCTTCTTGGAAACCAATATCAAGCATGAGCACCCTAATTCTAAACTGACCTGTTTCTATAGCGACCACCACCAACTAGACTATCTACCGGGAGCTATTCTCACCATAAACAGCCAGTACATCACTCTTCGCCTATTAAAATAACATAATCACACAAACACCCAAACTCACCTGATCGTATTCACAAATCTTCAACATAGAGACACTATAACTCGCCACCAAGAAAAATCTCACTCTTAACTTCCGCTTTCTAAGGCGTTTCTAAGAGCCAACTAACACACACATTCGTTTTCTGAAGATTATCTGAGAAAATATCAACGAAGAGAGAATGCTTCTGCCATCCCGTGCGGGTGCTTGGGAATTTCGTTCGACGTCAAACGATGACGTCACGTATGTTGTAATTAAAAAAAAGAAAAGAAAAAAGTGTGTTGTACCTGGTGACCTCGTGGTCGTAATGTTATGTAGGAGTTGCCGAATCCAGGGTTGGAAATGAGCGGGAACCATGCGGGTTAATTGCGATTTTGCTTGGTTGTTATGAGAGGTTAAGCCATGGGAGGGGGTGCTTTTGCGTCATATTTTGGTCATTTGATGGGATTATGGGAAAATACAAGGGGGGGGGGGGGAGAATTTCATTTTGCTGGTAATATTGTTAGTTATTAAAGCTGTGCTTTTTTTTTTTTTTGGAAGAGCTCATTTATTTTATGACGTTAAAATGTTTAGATATTGGATAGCGTAAGATCACCAGGAAAGTAGGAAAAGATAGAAAGTTTAGTCACTAGTTCTTTGCCCTCAAACTTATTCGTTCACTATTTGGCACTAAACGCGTGCAGACCATACTATTTACAAATAATACTATTTAATATTAGGAAACAAAGTAATTTTCTTTCTTAGTGAAAATCCAGCTCTTTCCATGATGGTTAGTTTGTACACTCAACAACCTATTTCCCACTAAAAAAGTATTTGATAAAGCTGGGACCTATAGTTTAACGTGGATTCCGAATGACAACGAACAGCCATGCTTATTCCAGGATTCGAATGTGGCACCTTTGCATGCGAAGCCAGGACGCTAGCCACATAGCCATAAGATGTACCCAGCTCTGACCAGAAATTGTTAAAAAGATAACAATAGACAAAATGATGTAAGCAAAGAGGTTTTTGCTTTCTCATAAATCAGCTATAGAAAGTCCTGCAGTAAGTAAATAAGAAGACATTTTTTTTTTATGATTTCAGTACTTTCTACACCTAATAGATGAGAGAGAGAGAGAAAAAAAAACCCACATCGATTTGTTTTGCTTTCTCATAAATCAGCTGTAGAAAGTACTGTAGTAAGTAAATAAGAAGAATTTTTTTTATGATTTCAGCACTTTCTACATCTAACAGATGAGAGAGAAAAAAACACATCGATTTGTTTTGCTTTCTAATAAATCAGCTGTAGAAAGTACTGTAGTAAGTAAATAAGAAGAATTTTTTTATGATTTCAGCACTTTCTACATCTAATAGATGAGAGAGAAAAAAACACATCGATTTGTTTTGCTTTCTCATAAATCAGCTGTAGAAAGTACTGTAGCAAGTAAATAAGAAGAATTTTTTTTTATGATTACAGTACTTTCTACATTTAATAGATGAGAGAGAAAAAAAAAACATCGATTTGTTTTGCTTTCTCATAAATCAGCTGTAGAAAGTACTGTAGTAAGTAAATAAGAAGAATTTTTTTTTATGATTTCAGCACTTTCTACATCTAATAGATGAGAGAAAAAAAAACACATCGATTTGTTTTGCTTTCTCATAAATCAGCTGTAGAAAGTACTGTAGTAAGTAAATAAGAAGACATTTTTTTTTATGATTTCTACTTTCTACACCTAATAGATGAGAGAGAGAGAGAAAAAAAACCCACATCGATTTGTTTTGCTTTCTCATAAATCAGCTGTAGAAAGTACTGTAGTAAGTAAATAAGAAGAATTTTTTTTTATGATTTCAGTACTTTCTACATCTAATAGATGAGAGAGAAAAATACACATCGATTTATTTTGCTTTCTCATAAATCAGCTGTAGAAAGTACTGTAGTAAGTAAATAAGAAAAAAAAAATATTTTTTATGATTACAGTACTTTCTACATTTAATAGATGAGAGAGAAAAATACACATCGACTTGTTTTGCTTTCTCATAAATCAGCTGTAGAAAGTACTGTAGTAAGTAAATAAGAAGAATTTTTTTTTATGATTTCAATACTTTCTACATTTAATAGATGAGAGAGAAAAAAACACATCGATTTGTTTTGCTTTCTCATAAATCAGCTGTAGAAAGTACTGTAGTAAGTAAATAAGAAGAATTTTTTTTATGATTTCAGCACTTTCTACATCTAACAGATGAGAGAGAAAAAAACACATCGATTTGTTTTGCTTTCTCATAAATCAGCTGTAGAAAGTACTGTAGCAAGTAAATAAGAAGAATTTTTTTTTATGATTACAGTACTTTCTACATTTAATAGATGAGAGAGAAAAAAAAAACCTCGATTTGTTTTGCTTTCTCATAAATCAGCTGTAGAAAGTACTGTAGTAAGTAAATAAGAAGAATTTTTTTTATGATTTCAGCACTTTCTACATCTAATAGATGAGAGAGAAAAAAACACATCGATTTGTTTTGCTTTCTCATAAATCAGCTGTAGAAAGTACTGTAGTAAGTAAATAAGAAGACATTTTTTTTTTATGATTTCTACTTTCTACACCTAATAGATGAGAGAGAGAGAAAAAAAACCCACATCGATTTGTTTTGCTTTCTCATAAATCAGCTGTAGAAAGTACTGTAGTAAGTAAATAAGAAGAATTTTTTTTTATGATTTCAGTACTTTCTACATCTAATAGATGAGAGAGAAAAATACACATCGATTTATTTTGCTTTCTCATAAATCAGCTGTAGAAAGTACTGTAGTAAGTAAATAAGAAAAAAAAAATATTTTTTATGATTACAGTACTTTCTACATTTAATAGATGAGAGAGAAAAATACACGTCGACTTGTTTTGCTTTCTCATAAATCAGCTGTAGAAAGTACTGTAGTAAGTAAATAAGAAGAATTTTTTTTTTATGATTTCAGCACTTTCTACATCTAATAGATGAGAGAGAAAAAAACACATCGATTTGTTTTGCTTTCTCATAAATCAGCTGTAGAGAGTACTGTAGTAAGTAAATAAGAAGACATTTTTTTTTTATGATTTCAGTACTTTCTACATCTAATAGATGAGAGAGAAAAATACACATCGATTTATTTTGCTTTCTCATAAATCAGCTGTAGAAAGTACTGTAGTAAGTAAATACGAAAAAAAAATATTTTTTATGATTACAGTACTTTCTACATTTAATAGATGAGAGAGAAAAAAACACATCGATTTGTTTTGCTTTCTCATAAATCAGGTGTAGAAAGTACTGTAGTAAGTAAATAAGAAGATTTTTTTTTTATGATTTCAGTACTTTCTACATTTAATAGATGAGAGAGAAAAAAACACATCGATTTGTTTTGCTTTCTCATAAATCAGCTGTAGAAAGTACTGTAGTAAGTAAATAAGAAGAATTTTTTTTATGATTTCAGCACTTTCTACATCTAACAGATGAGAGAGAAAAAAACACATCGATTTGTTTTGCTTTCTAATAAATCAGCTGTAGAAAGTACTGTAGTAAGTAAATAAGAAGAATTTTTTTTATGATTTCAGCACTTTCTACATCTAATAGATGAGAGAGAAAAAAACACATCGATTTGTTTTGCTTTCTCATAAATCAGCTGTAGAAAGTACTGTAGTAAGTAAATAAGAAGAATTTTTTTTTATGATTACAGTACTTTCTACATTTAATAGATGAGAGAGAAAAATACACATCGATTTATTTTGCTTTCTCATAAATCAGCTGTAGAAAGTACTGTAGTAAGTAAATAAGAAAAAAAAATAATATTTTTTATGATTTCAGTACTTTCTACATTTAATAGATGAGAGAGAAAAATACACATCGACTTGTTTTGCTTTCTCATAAATCAGGTGTAAAAAGTACTATAGTAAGTAAATAAGAAAAATATATATATATATATATTTTATGATTACAGCACTTTCTACATATAATAGATGAGAGAGAAAAATACACATCGATTTGTTTTGCTTTCTCATAAATCAGCTGTAGAAAGTACTGAAGTAAGTAATTGTAAAAACGATTACACTACTTTCTACAACTAGTAGATGAAAAAGAAAGGAAAAAAACATAGATTTTTTTTTACGAATTTTGACCTAACATGATACTCTGATTCCAAAAGAAATCTTGATTGTGTCTCATTTATCCATATGTTCATCGAGCTAAATATTGAACATTCTATAAGTAATGGTTGGTTGGTAGTTTTTAGATTATCTGGCGCCTTCAGCAACACGAGGGCTATAATGCGCCGAAACATTCGTCATTTGACAAGCCAACATACAATTACAAACACCCATGCCTTACACGGTACTCGAACCCGCAACCTCGCGGTCTAGAAGCCAGCACGCTAACCACTATACAGTTTGGTCGGCAAATTTCGTTCCAGAGATCCACATTTATGAAGCCTTAAATATCAGGAATTTATAACCCAATGGTGAGGGGGGGGGGATGTCGTGTCCCCTGCGTAATAACTTAAAAAATAGCCGCCCAAACTGTATAGTGGTTAGTATACTAGTCTCTAGACCGCGAGGTTGCGGGTTCGAGTCCCGTGTAAGGCATGGGTGTTTGTAAATGTATGCTGGCTTGTCTAATGACGAATGTTTCGGCGCATTATAGCCCTCGTGTTGCTGACGGCGCCAGATAATCTGAATACAACCAACCATGAATGTCTTGATTCCTAAAATGCGGCCACATGATAAAATTTCGCAGCGAAACACGGGATTCAGCAACTGTTATATAAATTAGTCCCCCATTCTAATAAAAAATTATTCTACTATCACCCACAATTTTCTATTGTGTAGTGATAGGGCTAGTGACGGGTTCCATAATCCATCACAAATAGCGATTAGACCACTTAAAATGAAAAATTTTACAAGGTTCCCACTCAAATCATAGAATGAAAATCACTGACTTTTAAGGACCAAAATAATATTTTTTAAGGACGTTTGAAAATTTGTTTTCATGCATCAGGTCTCTATATAAATTATTAATAAAGTATATTCTACCAGAAAAGTTACAAGTTGGCGCATGCGTAATACAAATATGTCGGAGAATTCCAATATGGTGCGGATAAGTGGTGATCACGCGGGGATAGTAAGTTTGATTAGTATTTTTATAAATTTTGCATTTGGGCACACAACATCCGCAAAAATTAAGGAGTTTTAAGGACCTCTAAGAATTTTCAAGGACTTTTAAGGACCTCTAAGAATTTTCAAGGACTTTTAAGGACCTCTAGGTATTTTCAAGGACTTTTAAGCACCTCTAAGCATTTTCAAGTCGTCATTCATTCGTCTCACAATTGATATCGACTAAAACAGGGTAATCTGGGAGTACAGTTTAAATACTTTTATTAAAAGTTAGGTCAAGTCGCATTAACACGTTGAAACAAAAGATTTACTGGCTTTTTTTTTAGACTTTTGATTTACTAATGCTCCAACATAAGTCCTACTGCCCGCCTCTAAAAGTTTGTGACGAAAGCTGCTTTAGAAGCATCTTGAATCAGTCGAACGCAGGTTCTAAGAGGTCAAAGGTGAGGTTTTTAGAACTAACATATTACTCTGGTAGTTTATTTTCAACCTGGTATGCTACGTATAACAACCACAACCCAATTCATCAACAAGTCTTCACTTAAAGTGTCAAACTGCATCCGCATTCTCCTCGTGTGACGCGGTCTCGCGTTCACGCGTTTTGTCAACACTACAACAAATGTTTTGAAAACCATGTTTTTTAAAATTAAAAAAAAAAAAAAAAAAATCTAACGCGCTATTTGTCATTTACCTCACCCAACAGACGGGCACGAAAATAGCAACTGAGTTACTTAAAAGTGGAATTCTCTTTTCTCAGACGATTTTTTTCTTTTTCTAAGTGAGGTTTCTTTTAATAATTTAGCACTGAGAGCGTGACTGGTGGTATCGCTTCTGATCCAGAACACTGGATATGGTAAGTTCGAAAGAAACCACCAACTAAGTGAAGAAGAAATTTATTTGCAATGGAAGTTATGCGTGGAGACATTGCAGTCATTTCCTTTGGGCGGGAAAAAAAATGAATAAGCATTGCATTTAACTAATGGAATGCGAAAATTCGAATTTATTTAAAAAAATTTATTGTGATTGGTCATAAGCACGTCACAATTGTAGCCATTCGATACAATTCCACTCCTAATAACGCTACTATGCACCATATGAAATTCCTCTTAAAATATTAATCTTTTCAAAAACTGCCAAAGAAATAAGATGTGAAATTTTATTCCATTTTAGTGATTAGATGGCGATAAGCGAAACAAAGCAACAGCCAAACTTAAAAAAAATGAGTTTGGTTATACCGTTGGTTTGATCTCGTGGACCTCTATGTTTAGGGAACTCTTATTAAAATTGAAAAATCAAATTTGAAAACGAGTTAATTTAAATTTAACTATTAATTTAATTAACTGAAAAGTTAATAAATAGTTGCTCATACAAACATAATAAATTAAAATCTAAGTTAAATCAGAATAAATTAATCAACAGTTATTAATTAACAAGTCATATGAATGCCGTTCGGCTTGAATTTGATAAGTCTTCATTAAGAGATTTTTTTTTATATCAACTATTAATTTTTTGGCACATTGGAAACACGTAGTGGCGATTAGCATTGCATTGAAAAATCAATAAGAAGCCCTTTCAGAAATGAGGATTCTAAGTTTGAAAGCGAAAAATCTCATTTCATTTGGCAGATCGACAACCCAGACAAGAACAATTGTCACAGTCATCGTCGTATATAAATTTTTTTTTTAAAGAGGAGGGTTGGTTGTATTCAGATTATCTGGCACCGTCAGCAACACGAGGGCTATAATGCGCCGAAACATTCGTCATTAGACAAGCCAACATACATTTACAAACACCCATGCTTAACACGGGACTCGGAACCCGCAACCTCGCGGTCTAGAAGCTAGCACGCTAACCACTATACCGTTTGGTCGGCATTTAAAGAGGAGGGCTTCTGTACTTTGTGATTAAATTGGTAATACAATATAAAGTCCGAACGTTTTTTTTTTTTTTTTTTTTTTTTTTTTTGCCAACATTAGGGAATGATTGTAAGTATATCTGGTGGATTGGACTGGTGATATATTGATGATGAAGATATCAAAAGACAATTGTAGCAATTTAGGATGATTATGTAAAAAGACTCTTTAGCTTGGAATATGTTCACTGAATTAATTGAAAATTGGGGTTTTGGATTAAAAAGAAAAAAAGAAAGAAAAGAAAGGAAAAAAAAAAAAAGGAAAAAAAAAAAAAAAAGGAAAAAAAAAGAAGAAAAAAAGAAAGAAAAAAAAAAAAAGAAGAAAAACCAGCCTAGAACTGAACCTATGTTTCGTATGCAATAAATTATTTTTATTCAATTTTATTTTCCAAACGGTCGCGGAAGTTTAAAATGAATGTCATAATTGGGGATTTCTAATCTCCTTCATCGAATTTCCATCATATCATTTGTAGCATTAAATTTCATGAGCCTAATAATATATAAAATATCGATATGGTAAAATTTATATAAGATCTACGGTATAATGAAATCAAATTATAATTTTGGGATGAAATATATCCAAAAATCCCAACCCCTGGCTACTTCCCTGGTCAGATGATCTGCTAAACTACTGTATGTCATTTTGAAATAAGTTGCCGGTAAATACCTGGTTGATGTGGTCCAAGTGCAGTTCAATCTTGAGCTGTGCTTCCCTCAGAGCTTCTCGGTCTTGGTGATGGTAAGGGGTGACCTTGTACAGGCGACTCAGCAGTAAAGGATATCTGAAAATGGTTATTATAACATGACTTCTGTGCTGAAAAATACCTTCAGGTTTCAGAATACCTTATTATGGAGGAACATAGCACCAGTCTTAAAGTTAGTGATGCTTAGTGGAGGACTTAACCCTTTGCACTCCAGGCCTTTTTCGCGCGTAGGAATCAGCAACTCGAGACGTTTTAGGTTCGGCTGGTGTTTATGGATTTGCTTCAAGAAACTAAACACAGTCATTGGCCTTGCATCGAATTTCCGCATCACATCTAACGGTCCTCTCGTGGTTTGGCATCCAATCGTGTGGCGCTTGAGAGGCGCCACTGGAGTGCAAAGGGTTAAAGTTTATAGTCAAGTAAAAAAAGAGCACTAATTACAGTGGCAGAAGTGGTGAAAAAAAAGTGGGGTGCCCAAAAGTTGGTGACCTCCTCCCCCCATCATCAACAGCAAATTGTATAATTTCGTATCTTATAATAAAAATTTTAATTAGTAAGGAAATAGTTTACACTTCCTAACAGTAGCATTGAACAAGGGTCCAAAATGTATTGTTATTTTAATGAATATTACTTAGTTTTTTTTTGCTTGGAAGTAAGAAATAAAGTGAAGTAATAATTCAGCGTTATATACATAAGTGTTTGCCTAGATTTAAATAGTGCTTATAAATGTGTATACTTTCGTGAATTTAAATTAATAGAAAACACTAAAATGTTTTTTTTTTTTTTTTTTTTTTTTTTTTTTTTTAAATAGCTGGTTTTAATGAAACAAGAATAGAAATTTAACTTAAAAGAAAGTTCCGCCAAAGTTAAAAGTTGACCAAGTGTAAAAGCATTAGTTGATAAAATTAATTATATCTTTATACAAAGTAGTACAATATATTTTTATGATAGTATGATATATATACTATAAATAGTTTTAAAATTTTCAAATGCCAAAAAAAAAAAAAAAAAAAAAAAAAAAAAAAAAAAAAACCCTCACTTTTTCTCAGTGTCATTACATTTAAAAGTTAACGTTATTTCTCATAGTTTTTAGGCGGATTTAATGTTTTTAAAAGTGGAGGGATGGATTTCAGTGGTTTTATAAGTGGGGGGGGGGGGGACTCATGGGCATTTTCTTGAAAAGTCAGGGATGCGTTGCCCCTTTTCTACACCCACTTCTAGCATTGACTGATTATGGATGCTGTAGCCTTTGTAAACCAAAACAAAAAAACTTCATAATTATACATTTTTAAATCTGTATAACAAAAGTATGTGAACAAACAATCGCAGTGTAGTTGAAATTGAAATTATTAATAATGCCAAAATCCAATTAGGAGTGCCGAAAATTTCAAACTGGCTAAGTCCGACACTTGCAGTCTTAAATAACATCATTTTAAACATAACAGATGACAGAGAGTTAGGACTAAATTTGAATATAGTATTTTCTTCTAATTAACTCAATAATTATAACTTGTTAATATTAAAAAATGTATGTTCTTCATTTGTGTTAACTTTACAGCTTTATAGTATCGTATTTGATGATTTTTCGTGCATCAACTTTTCTTAACCTTACAATAATAAACCCTTATTACAATATAAATCACAAAACCAACACTAGGCTAGTTTTTGCTATTACACTGCCACGCCAAGTAGTAGTCAAATTTAAAAGCCACAGATCACATGCTGAGAAACGCCAATGCCCTGAAACTTGATATATAGCAGATTATATACATAAATTATATGGAAAGAAATGCTTACTTGGTGACTCTCTGCACTGGAACCATGAGGAAGGCGGCCAAGTTCATCCTGCGCAAGAGAGTGTTCTCCATCTGAGATACGCGCAGGAAGATGCGCAGAAGCTCTCTTTCTTTCTCCAACTGCGTCAGCAGAAGAGACGCCGAGCCCTGCAATATGAGATATAGCACGTTATATATATACGTCACTCGGGTATCATTCGGTATATGGTAAATATATTCATGGAGCACATCCATGGAAGAAAAATAGACAATGTTCAAATTGGAATTTTGAATTTGGTGTCTCATTAATTTTGAAATAGCATACTAGAAGTCTAGTACATCTGGCTATTGGATTTTTTGGTTCTTACTAAGTAATGGTTCTTTTTTTTCATTTCAAGCTTTTGGCTCTTATAAATCGCATACTTATACCTTTTAAGACTATAGGACTGCATATATTGTGCATATTTCTATATGTTTTATTTTATATGAAAGATGAAATACTGTTTTTGTATATTTTAGACGTTGCACGCAATTGTTGATTATATTATTTTCAGCAATAGTCTACAATAAAATCATATATTTTTGTTAAAGATTGTCTTTTGCAGTTATTTCCAGTAAATTTGGTCCAACTTGTTTGCGTGATCAATAGCAACCAGGTTTGAAAAATGGTAAGATATAACGGTACTTGCGTATTTTCCAGTCGACCTATTTTTTCGTAAAAATTCGCCAATTGTTTAATTCCCTTCCTGTTGCCAAACTGTCAACATACATTTTGCCATTTATTGAATGTTTGACCATGCCGTCTTTCCCACTCGAAAGAGCTGTATGGTCACGTGAATTCTTGCATATCTTGTTAATATCCCGTCGACCATTGGTGAACTTTTTGTTGGCGGTCGTTTACTTTTTTCTTTGAATTTAAACAACTTAGTTTTAAAGAAAGTTTAAAATATATTCTCAACAACGTTCAATCACCGAATTGTCGGGATTAGTCTAACAAAGTTCCATTTACGAAACTCCAGTCCATAAAGCATTCGATGATGATGGTATAAAATTATTTTCTATAAATAATGTATTAATATTTTCACAAAATGTTGGAAACAAGTAAGAAGTGTAACAGTTGGTGAACATTTCGCCGCTGATAAATAGTTCGCCGCACTACTTCAACTTCTGGATTGCTTATTAGCGATTTCTGCTGTGCAAGCAGATGATGTCATTTGAGTACTTCCGCCCATAATGCTTTGAAATAGGTTGCCCATAGTTACAAACAAATTTGAACTAGTTTTGGGGGAAGTTGATAGTATAGATTTCTATGGTGATTATTAAGCCTTCTTCAACTTCAAGTCAGTAACCAAGCATGCGCTATCCAGAAGTTGTAGCAGAGATCAGTGGTTCGCCGACTGTCGGCGGGATAGTAAACAAGTACCGATATAACTTAACAATTCTATTTTGGCATTGATACCTTTTCTACCAAGATATAGGAATACTGGATTTCCCCAATAAAGTTCTTTGTTAGGTGCACAATGGGTATTTATATTGGTACTCACTTGTCGTATGCAATAGACTTCGAAGGCTCGTAGCATCGTAGTTGTTTCTAAAAATAACTTCCCGATATTAACTGTTGTAAAGTCCTGTGGAAGAATAAAAATAATTATTACTGATTTCAGCTTCTACACTATTGTAATGAGGGTTTATACAAAGGCTTTGTCTGCCTGCATGTATGAGGTCAACATTCATGTACAAAACTACAAATACTATAAACATGAAATCCAAAAATTCGTTAAAAAAAGCAAGCGGAAGGGACGATACCCAAAAGTTTCGTCAAACAAGCTTGCGGAAGGAATAGACTAAATTAAAAAAAAAAAAAATATGCAGGAAGGACGATTCAATAATTTTAAAGATACAATGAAATTTCCCATACTATATAATAATTACATTTCAAATATTAGGAGCTTGTGAAGTAATCTGTGAGGAAAGGAGAGCTAAGAGGGAAAATATTTTGTTTAGACATGAGGAAAGGCAAACATTTTGCAGGAAAAACTGGCTCAGATCAAACTCACAATTCAACCAGAAGTTCCAATCTGAAGTGATGTTATATTTAAGTGGAAGAGTGTTTCCATAAAACTAGATTCGAAGTAACGTCTTGGCTGCAAATAGAGATATCGGATGTAAACTTGGATATTCGGGGCTAAGTTTTCACCTCAAATTTGTCGCCAAATTCGTCAGTTGGGCGACGGTTTTGTTTATAAAAAAGATACAAATTAATGCTTCATTGTGAAAGTTCTCTGGGGGAAAAAGTGACTCGGGGAAAAAAACGGAAAACTCACACCAAACAGCCCGATGATAGGCAAGAGATTCTCAGTTACGATCGTCGTCGTGTCTACTTTTCTAGACAACAGAAGCTGCAGGGAGCCAGACGAGGCTCGATATAACCTCACACTCACTAGAGGAGTGTTATTCTTTTAGAAAGCGAGACCGGCTTTACAATCCCTTTAAAAATGCAAGTTCTAATTTTCAAATGATTACGTACTTGAATACATTCTTTTGAAGAAAAGTACCAGTTGAAGAACCAAAAAACGAAGCATTAACTACCATGGCCAAAATTGACATCTCTCTTCGTTTATTGTACTGATTAACCCTTGGCTACATTTTGTCTCGAAGTTAGTCGCGGGGGGGGGGGGGGGGACAAATCTCCCCGAAATTCAAATTTTCGTACATACCATTAAATTCGTTGCCAGCAAATATCAAAGTGGATAGTTTAACTAAAACATAACATTATTGAAAAGAATAAAGTACAAATTAAAAAAATATTCTTAAAATAAAGTATAAGAAGGCTTTGATCATGGGCTGCCATCCATGGAGAAATTAACTGTGGAGGACATATGTCATCCGAGCGACTAATCGAAGGTTAATGTGTTAATGTCTTTTTTATTCAAATAACACCTAAATAGCTTAAATCTTAGGGTGAACTATAAACCAGATAAATTATTTGGAAGGAACTTAAATCCAGCACCTTCTGCACGAGAAACCAGAGCCTTACTCGTCGAGGGCCTACCCCAATGCGAATAACCTCAAATAGTATGATTCATCATAAGGAGGATTAGGTCTTTCCCTCCATGTGGCTATTTTTAGAAAGTAGAAAATGAAATTTCCGTGCGCTGTCGCATTCTTTATCTGACAAACGTTTTGTCCATCCATCAACAAGATGAATCTGTAGATTCCAGAAACAAATTGAGTAGGAGAATAATATCGGAGAAATTTGTCTTTTAAAGCGACTTCAAAAATATTGTAGCATAGAATATTTCCTGGCGTAAGAGATGAATGAGGGCAATACTATACCGAATTATCGTTAGAGCAGGATCTGGTTTAGTGAGAGTAGTCAAGGAGGGAAAGCTTTCCGGGAAGTCTTACAAGGGAAACTCTCTGGCATTTTCATATTGTATGGGAAAAAACACAGAAATTTCGAGGCAGCCCGATAATAGCCGAGAGACAATTTGCCACATCTAAACTTTGAAAACCGAGAGTAGAGTGCGAAGCGTAGGTTCGATTCCGAGACTCTTAGCTGGCTTTGAGATCATTTTGCACCTAGTTTGTGAGTACGACTCAAAAATACAGCTTGCTATTAATTCAAAGGGTGTTTTATTTATGAGTATGGTTAACTACAAAACATCGGGAAGATATTGTGTACACGATACTCTGGATTAGTCAAGAAACATATATATAAAAAAAACAGTTTAAATTGGTTAAGTAGATCTCAAGTTGTCATACCTTTTAAGGTTGTTATAATCGTTAAAAAGGTATAAGTTGTTATAAGAAATTTCTAGCAGCTTTCTCTTGTCTCCAAGATCAAATGTGCAGAATTTCATCAAGATCGGAATAAAACTGTAAATTTCATAATACCCCTTAATGGATGAAAAGGAGGGAGATGAAGGGTTTTTCGAAATTTGAAGTAGCAAGGAATTGTCATCTTGTTTCAAAGATCAAATGTGTTAAATTTAATCTATATCAGAATAGATCTGTAGTTTCCTATAAAAACATACATACAAACACACTGACATTATATACTTCTTTATAGTATATAGATAGATTCGTTCTATGTGGCACTTAAAGGGCTTATATGATTGCAGTTGGATGTTAAAAATGCGAACCTCGTCTCCTTGCTCCTGGGCGATATCGGTGGCATCTTTAAGCTTCTCCGCAAATTGCACGTTGACCAGCATCAGTTCGTCAAGGTTAAGAAAGATGCCACTTAGTTGGTCCTTGCTCAGAAGACCAGCCACCTCCATTGGGGTCTTGAACTCCTGTGACGGGAGAGAAAGAGGCAAAGCATTTAAAAGGTGCGCACACCAAAATAACTTAATATGTTGGTAACTGATTAATCTCGTATCTTCCAGCAAAAAAAAAAGTATCAAGAGACATCACTAGGTTGAAGTGATGCACTGATGGCAACTTTAGAACTATTAAATACTGGTGGGTGTACGTAATGATATACTGTGCTGTTAAGTCATAGAAGTCCCGAAGCAAGCCAGTGGTGTAAACCAGCAGGTAACTGATGAAAGTCATGAAGCATGCGCAAGTAGACAGTGAAGTACTGTTTCGGCCAAGTACCGGAGAGTAAGTTATGTTTTCACAACTAATAGCATCAACAGGAAAGATTTACTCAAAATATCTATAACGTGGACTCACGTAAAATTACATAAAAGAGACCCTAGTAAATCAATCCTATCTATGTTGCTTTTAATACTTTAAAAGTATTGAAACTTTAAAGTACTTAAAAAAATAAGTATTGCATTTCTAATGAATTTTTTCGCAACACATCAGTTTCTGTTTTTAGCTTACATTAAGCCGGAAGAAGCTCAGAAATCACCATAAAGATAGGTATTATCAAGTAACCTCCAACTTAGTTTACAAATGTTGACAATCTATCACAGAATTAGAAATGGATATGGCCATTTGGGGATAAGTTAATTTTCTTTGTTTAATAAGCACTTATGAGCTAACTGAAAGATACACTTATAGTGCTTAATCTTTCGTCGGGGTCATATGATCTGAATGGCAAAGTACGGAGATTTTGTTGCCTTTCATCACGGAACTACAAGTCAAACAGATGTTGTTTTTTGCCCAACATTTTATATACTTTCTTCTTTTGACACACCTTATAATGATGTTCATCACTTAGTAGTTAAAACTAGGGATGTGAAACATCGCACAACTTTCAAATATACTTTATTATTGATGCGGATTTGTATCATTTATCGTTTTTAAATATCAATCATTCGCTTAGAAAAAATGGCCAGTTTGGCGATACTTTTTGTGATAATTGTTATATAAACAAAAAAAATTTGTAAAAAAAAAAAAAAAAAAAAAAAAAAAACTTTGTCGAAATTTTGGCGATATACTTTTCGATAATTCTTATATTATCCTTTCTTATAAGTGAAACTGAGAAGAGGAGAAAAAACGATCGTTCATAAGCTATGTTCAAGCAAAGAGAGCTCTGTGTTAAAAACATTCGTTTTTCCACTTTTTACGCCATTGAAGCATTTTTACGACAATTTCGGAAGTAGGGATGTTTAGAACACTTTAAGAGGCATTAGCACAGGGATTTTTATCAAAATCGTTAGAGCCGTTTTTTAGCAATCATTGAAAAACATTATTTTTTCAATGGCTGCTACCTTATGCGCATGCGCAATTTTGACGAAAACCTTAATGGTAGGTCCTTGGGCCATCACCGCCGACCAAACGGTATAGTGGTTAGCGTACTAGCTTCTAAACCGCGAGGTTGCGGGTTCGAGTCCCGTGTTAGGCATTGGTGTTTGTAAATGTATGTTGGCTTGTCTAATGACGAATGTTTCGGCGCATTATAGCCCTCGTGTTGCTGACGGCGCCAGATAATCTGAATACAACCAACCTTGGGCCATCACCAACCTGCTCACCAAATTTGAACATCGTATGTCAATTTGTACGGGAGTTATGCTGACCACGTACACACAGACAGACATTTTTTCTAGATCACTTTTTTGAGATCATGACGTTATTACCCTAAATATTACATATGGGTAATTGAAATTAAAAATAACTTATGCGTTTATTATGTTTATAAAATTTAGACACAACAAGTACATTGCGCTCGACGGAAGGTTAAAATGCTGTAAATGTACATATACTTGCGAATTTCTTTAATCACCGAACTTTTGTAATGGCACCATAAAAATACTATTAATGATACTAAATATCCATGACAGACTTTATCCCTTGTTTGGCTACATTCCCCAAGCTCACGTATCAACAAAACACACACAAACCCTACCTCCTTGATTACAAGCAGATCCTTTCCATACTTAAATTCCGTCTCCACAATTTCCGTTACAATCTCCTTTCGCTCGGACCTCTTTTTGTCGCATTTTTTACACACCAGAGGGCAGCAGCTACCGATTCCCTGCAGCGGTGGTTCTATCTGTTGATCGCAGTCTGCGCACAGTTCTGCCTCCGGAGGCGGCGGGGCCCTGCGGGACGGTTTGCTGGTTTCGCTGCCGACTCCGCTGTCAGCACGTTCCACCTCCGCTCCGCCTCCCAGCTCTCTGTTAATCTGGAGTTTAAAGAAAAGCAGCATTATTATGAGTCACAATGGACTGAAATAATTGTAATGATAGCAATGCAAAACTAGGATTGTGGAACAACGCACAACTTTCAATTATACTTGTCACTGCGTTTAAAACTGACAAGGAGTCGTGTAATTTAACATTTTTGTTTTTATATTTTAATTAAAAATAAATGCCCCTTTTTGAGATATTTTTTGAGATAATTATTTCATTGGCAAAATAATAATTTATTACATTATGAAAATATAGCCCATAAATACAAAGTTTTTAATATAAATCCTTCATATACATTGCCAATTTTAATATTTATTAACACAGCGCCGTTTCTGGTGCCAGCGTGTGCTTAGTGTTTGCATCAATATTTAAATATTAAAAACATCTCTATTAGCAAAATATGCCGCAAACTACGTTTCAAAGTTTATTCATTAAAATTGAATGAGAATTTATGCACTCACATCAAAATACCTTTTATTTATTCTGATTAAAACAATTTATTTTATTATTGATTTATTAAAACAGTTTTAGTAACAGGAAAGAGTTTCTTCAATGATCGGCTAAATGCTATTTCAGCGCTATTGGATGATAGCAAGTTGCTTTATTAGTATTCCATAAAAGCGACCTTTTAGTGACAGTGGCAGCCCCCAAAATTTGATAGAATGCATTGCCATCGACATCGAATCTATGTGCCAAGTTTCAGCCCAATTGGATGATGGCAAGGGGATTAATTAGACCTCCGCAGATTTGCCCGCCATCGACAAATACACACACAATCTAAGTTAATAAAAAGAATGGACAATTCCCGCATTTTTTAAAATTTTTATTCAATTTTAAATGTTTCGAAAAAGCCATAACCAAAAAAATTTCTGCTCAATGCGCTTTTTAAAAAAAAAAAAATTTGCAATCAAAATTTCGCTGTTAGAGGTTGGCGAGAAAACGATTCATTGAATGTGACGTCAAGAGATCCCAAACATCTTGGCTTAAAATGCGACAGCGGAAACCAGTTTTGCAAGTTTCTCCTAAATCGCGCCAACCTCTAAAGGATATGGCAATGGTCTACCAATGCCAACTATTAGGCAGAAACCTCACGATCATAGAAACCATTCAAACCATAGAAACAGTAGGAACCCTTGACGTCACAGATTTTGTTGTGTGTTTTGATCGGACTGGTTTCGGCTCGGTTTTGAGGCATTTCCTTTTCTTAATATTTGAATAACTAATTTTTTTTAAAAGAACTTTTGTTTAAATATTTGGAATCAGAAAGAAATTCTTCATAAATACAAACTAATTTCACTCGTTTTTAAAAAATGTGGGAACTGTCCATTTAAAAAAGGTCATCAGATTAGAGAAATCGTCAATATGTTCCTTAATAATTATTACATTATCCATACTAGTAAATGTAACAGAGGAGGAACAGTAGTGCAGCAACGCTCAAGGGAAAATGCTCAAAGCAGTGCTCAAAGCGATGCTCAAAGCAACAGCAATGCTCAAAGGAAAATTGTACTAAAGACATTCCTTTTACAACTTTTTACGCCTTTCTACAGGAATTTCAAAAGTGGGGATGTTTAGACCAGCGATTCCCAACCCATTTGCCGCGAGTAACGTGGTACTGGGCCGTGACGCTGGTCGAGACTCTAAGCCAAGATAAATTTTATAAGGGCTTCAGAGATAGAAATGAGAACATTCAAGTCACTCGATTGTTAACAAAAATAAAATTATTAGATTTTTTTTTAAGGATTAATGAGTGAATAATAAGTGAATTCAACAGCATGGCTAAACATATCCGGTTTTAATCCAGATATCAACTATATCGTGGGAAACAAACATTGTCAAAAATCCCATTATGTTTTTTTTTTTTTTTTTTTTTTTTTTATAGCTTTGACCACTTGTTTTTAAGTTTTCTAGTGAATACAAGAAAGTTCTTTTCTTAAAAAAATTTTTTTTTTAAAACCCTTTTTCTGAAAAAGGGAAGGGGGGGGGGGGGAAGGTAGTGGTAAAAAAAAATTAATAAAAATGAGTTATGTGCAGAATCTTTTACTAATTACTGATGCACACACACTCACATAGTTAAGTTAGAGGACCTCATAGTTTTTCTTACAAAATAATAGGTGGCCCGCAAGTTTGAAAAGGTTGGGAACCGCTGGTTTAGAGATTCTTAAAAGGCATTAGTACAACGACTTTGATCAAAATCGTTAGAGCCTTTTTTTTTTTTTTTTTTAGGTAATTGCTGAAAAAACAATTTTTTAATGCATTTTATTTTATATGAGAGGGCAGTTTTTACTAAAACCTAAATGGCAGGTCCAATGGCCACCACTAAACCGTATACAAAGGTAAAATATCGTAGGTCTATCCATTCTGCAGCTATGCTGACCATTGACGGACATTTTTTCTATATCACTTTTTTGAACTCGGGACGTTCCAAAAAGTACAAAACTGGAAAGAAAAAAAAAAAAAAAAAAGAGAGAGAAAAAAGCAATTTTTTTCCCAATCTAATATTTTCATGACCTAATATTACATAAAAAGTAATTAAAATTAAAAGATAAGATACAATTTAATAGCTTGCCTCAGAAACCTCATACCTGAAAAATGTCTGGTTTTGAAATAGTAATTAAAAATATTTTTTTTCACACCCTCCATTTCAATTCAAAGTTAAACTAACCTCCAAAGTTCACAATTCTTTTATATTCATTTTTTTTAGAAAATAATTTTTAAAGATGTGAGAGAGGTTGTTTTAATTATCTCAAAACTAAATATTTTGCAATTATGGGGTGTCTGCATAAAGCTGCTTAATTTGTTGGGTGTTCACATAAATTTTCCAGGAGTACATGAGGGTTATAAGATTACAAATAAATCAATGTGACTATCGAGTTAGAAAATAATAATGCAAATACAATGCGATCAGAATAAATTATAGAGTTCTTGTAGAATCACACCTGATAATTCCATATTAATTTGTTGGTAACATAACATCCGAAAATTTATAAAATGTTATGCATTCGAGACATTATCCGAACAAAAAATCCAAACGATAGCTATATCTTTGGTTCTAATTATCATAGAATTTTACTGTGGCCACCAAAATGTTTTGTTTACGTTTTTCTAAATGTCTAATGCAACACATTTTTTGTTTGTTTTGTTTACTAAGTAAATTTAACTCTATCTTTGAAAATTTTAATACCAACCCTATTTTTTACGTTTTAATTTGGTTTAGAATACTTCGTTTACCCTAAATACTAAATTTCACTTCATTATGTTGAGAAACACGACATTTATGAACGAAAATGATTTAGCCGATCATCAGCAGGGTGGCGACAAAATTCATGAAAAAAAGTTCCCTGATAATTCCCTGATTTCCCTGACAGATTTCTAAAAAATTCCTTGATTTCAGAGCAAACTTTTTTCAAAATTTCCCCAATTTTCTTAGGTTTTCCAGAAGTCTAGACACCTTGATCAAATAGAACATGTATGCTAAAAAGATAATATGCAATTTTTTAAAAAACAGTTTTGCTAGTAATGAAACGTTTAAATTATTCCGTAACATTAAACTTCTAATGGCTTACCACTACAAATCTCCATGTATATAGTGCCAAAATATAGATGAAGGTGCCTTAAGCAATACAAAATTTCCCTGATTTTCACGAAATTTTAAAAAGTTCCCTGACATTTCCCTGATTTTTTCTAGAATCAGAAAGCTCCCTGACATTTCCCTGATTTCCAGGTTTTCCCGGTTCTGTGGCCACTGATCAGGGTAAATCTCTTTAAAGCGGAGAAGAATCGAACGCTTGCGTGCTTCAAGACGTAATCTATTACACTGTCCCTTAAATGGAGCTTTTTTACACTTGACAAATAAAGCTATACACAATTATTCAAATCCTTCCACGATTTACAACGGTACTTGGCTTTTGCTATTTCATCAGTTAGAATACAAGATATAGCCATCTTTGATTTTTTTTTTTAAATTTTTTTTTTTTTAAATTTTTTTTTTTTTAATTTTTTTTTTTTTTAATTTTTTTTTTTTTTAATTTTTTTTTTTTAAATTTTTTTGTTTGCGTACTGTACCCCGGTTTCTGGGAGAGACTTTATAATTGCAAATGCATTGTAGTCAGGGGATAAGATATTCTATACATTCTAAGTCGAGGCTAGCTTACTTTCAATCTTGACAGAGTGTCGTTGCTACTGACACTGCTGTGGCTGCTGACAGTACTGGAATCGCTGGAGCTGCTGATGTTGCTGATACGGATAGGATTGTTGCGGACGTTCTGGAAGAGATTAAACAGTTCGTGATTTTTATTTATAGAATCCTCCTTTTTTTTACACTACACAGCATTAATAAAGAACAGACACCTTCAACATTTATTAAATTGGGTTAAAGTGGAACAGTCATTAAAAAAATTAGGGGAAACGCTTTAAATTAAAACTGGTTTTATTGTTTCCTACGTTTTTAATTTATTTGAGACTATGCATTTGAATTGTCTTTTGGTGACTTAGGTCACTTCAAATAAATATTAAGTCTACCACGGACAAAAATTTAAATTGGTAACAACACTGAGGGACATATTAATGACCCACAGCTTATATTTGATAAGTCATTTTTCAGAGTTTTTAACATAACTAAACTACATTTTATTGTCTCTTCCACACTCATACACTCCTGTAAGATATTAAACGAGTATGTGATAATTTGGTGGTCCACCAAGTAAAATAATTTCTTATCATATGTATGCAGAAGAATTTTAATCCTCTAATGTACAACATCCTAATTAAGCATTCAACGTTTCTGAAATCGGACATCGAAATAAGACTAATTGTTGATTCGAATGGTCAAATCGGTTAGTATTACGCACTGTTGAGTTCGACTGAAGTTTAATGAAAGAATCCTTCCCCTTATGTGTTCAATACAAGTATTATTTATTACTACTTGGGTGGGTGTGCATTGAAGAGATTCTAGCTTTTGATGCTTTGTTAGCTGATAGGTTCATTGCTATGCAAACCTAGGCCTACTTCGCTCACTAAAAGGTTAATTAACGCAAGCACATGCTCACTCACTTCTTTCGCTAAAACATTAATTGATTCAAAGATTCACTTTCCGGAGCTACAACAACAAATATTTTCTTTACTTCTGTGACCAATATTCCTTACATCAAGAGATAATATGCGCTGGAATAGCACATCCGGACGCACATGCAAATTGTATTGAGCAAATAATAACAGGTAATAAATATAATAATGCTGCTTTTTTTGTTATCTCAAAGTCAATACTCTTTTATAATTTTTAAAAATCCTTCCTTTTTCCACCTTTAAAAAGTAATAATAATAATAAAAAAGAAAAAAAAGACACTCCACTTTCTTAATGAGTATCCTAGAATGATAATCCTATCTTTCCAATATATATATATGTAATGTATTCGCATTGGGATAGTCAATGAAGCTATTAGATCGCTCTAGTAAATTCTCCAGTTAGCGAGAACCACTTAGAACATAGTAGAACGTCCCTCAAACTCATATAAGCTACGTAATCCGTTTTGACTCCGCCTCTTGGAATATCAAATCTTGACTAGTGAATGCATCACCCACTTCGCTGAGAACCTCTCTGAAAATAAACTTTTATATTTGTTTAATCTCGGCTGCTTTTTTATATCCTAAGAGTGTCAACACTATTTTACCGTTACATATACATATTATTCTGCCTCCGAACCCAACACCGAGTCAGGCGTTTGATCTTTGATATGTCTCACCTTTGAGTTCGTGGGGGGCATATCGTCGTCGTCTTCGTCCAGCAAGACATCATCTTCGAGATGTTCTAGAACAACTCGTTCTTTGGCTCCTTCTAAGAATCGCAAGATCTCGGCCTTGGAGGCACCCTCGAAGAAAGATCGCCTGTGACGTCCGAAAGGGTTAGGGGGCGGTTGCATCTCTGTAATCAGAATTAACAAGTTATTTGTCTAGGTGGTGTTGAGTTTTTCTTGGAGCGAATTTATGCCAAAATATTATCATCTACGTAATTCTTAATTTTAAGGCAAAATTATTATCTTTGTTTTTGCGTATCGAAAGTGTTAAAATCTCTAAATGATAATTGAACTGAAGATCGATACCTTCACAGATGTAAATTTATCAGAGTTATATGGTTAGGCTGATCAGATAAACAAACGATTGATCATGGAGAGAGATTTGTTTGGGCTTTGGCCAGTTACGTAAGTGCTGTATGAATTGTAATGATGCGAAAAGATATAAAACCACACAATTTTAAAACTGCAAGTGTGTGTGTGCGAGATAGGATAGAGAAGAGAAGAGATAGTGAGAGAGTGTGACCAGCAATATCTTCAGATTTTTGTTCTCAAAATCTGTTGTGTGCAGTTTAAAAAAATAAAAAACTGAAGATATTGATGATAATAATATGAAGGGTACAGCAAAGAACTATCAGAGTCCGTTTTTTCCAATTTTCCAGAAAAGCTCATTTTAAAGTTTTAGTCTCAGGGCTTGTATCAGGGTCGAGGAAAATGGTTGCTCAAAATCTCAGGTACCACGGCATTTATTTGCCAGAGGACTCAATGTGGTCAAACCCTGCAAATGGCGGAAAAAACTCGATTTCGTAAAAACTAGACACTTATCGTTCTTTGCCGTGGTTCTTCATATGTATAAAAAATCGTGCAAGGCTAATTTGCATTAAAAGTTATTTTTAACTAATAATAAAGTTAAAGTTTAAATAAAAAGAAAGAAAGGAAAAAAAAAAAAAAAAAGAAGAAAAAAAACTCATTTAAACAACAGATTCATTTTTTAGGTCATCCACTACATGAACTTTGCAAAATACCTAGTTACTGATTAACAGTTTTCTTGTTGTAATTAAGTTTTTGAGTTATTTCATCAACATTAAAATTAAATTCTTTATGGGCTTGTTTCAGCACTTACCCACTCCTTTCTTTGCAGCTTCTACCTCCTCATATATAGGTCCACCCAGGGTGCAGTAAATGTGCTGGTCGCCAGATGGCGCAGCCACAATATCATCAGCCCCACTCGATATAGTCACCACTGTGGCCCCCGTGTCGCTGTATCGTCTGCTCTCATATATACTCACGGCAGACGATTTCTTAGAGGAGGAGGAGGGGAATGCCGGGAGGACGTCGTAGAGACTATCTTCATCTTCGTCGTGGGAGGGAAAGTCGGCTTCGGAGGGGCAGTCGGCTTTGGATGAGGAGAGTCGGGTGAAGGGTGATCTTTTGGGAGGGAGTGGGGGAGGGGCTGTTGTGGGTAGGGGTGGAGGTGACGGGGAGGGGAGAGGGACATAGAGGAGATTACTGTACAGGGGGCCTTCGATTGTGGAAATGGATTCGCAGGAGGACCACTCTTGAGTCTGTGGAAGAGAGAGAGAATTGATGTGATGTAATGAGTTGGGGGTGGGTAAACGGAAAAAAACGAATGAGTCCAAAAATATGGATTATGAAAAGACAGTAATTATGTTGATGTTCTTAATTTTTTTTTTAGTTGACTTAGTGCCATTCATTGTTCTCGTTAGATTTTTCTTAGTAAAAGAGCTACTTGTAGGCAGTACTGCCCCATAGCATTGCTACAACTTGATTTAAAGTGCAGCAGGGAGATATTTCAAGCTCAAAAAATAAATGCGTCCTAAATGGGAAAACCAGGTAATTAATTACCATCAACTCGTCATACGACACGAGACTGTAATTATCACTGTCATGTTTACTCGTTTTTGAAACCAGAGATTGTAGAGCCCCAAACCCGGTTCGCTCTCTGTACAGCTAGCAAGCTAGGCGAATATTCTGTTAGCAAGATACGAGTCCAAAGAAGCGCAATGAGATAGTGTAAAGTAAAACTGTGTTGATGGTTCTTTTAGATGTTCATTTTTCATTCATATACAATATATTTTACCCCAGTTGAAAACAGGTATTATTACCTTCAGAATGGCTTCCTAAGTTAATTTTAGGGCTAATTTCTTTTCATCACCTTTTAATTGTAACTATAATAATAGTTCTTTATCAAAGTACGTTAAACCCAAAATGTTTAGTAAAAAAATTACGCTTGTGGTGTTTTCTCATGTACTTCCCAGCAGAAAATAATGCAAAATATATACCTGCTCTTGTTTTAATATATATATTTATACAGGTTACTTTGTTAAGATAAACACTTATTTCAAACTATTTAAGGAAAAATAGTTCTATAATACCTTTCGTTGTAATTCATTTTCTGAGATTTTCGATGGATCCTCATTTAGAGAAGCGACATAAGCATCATTGATTCGCAAATCATTATCACCTACTAATAATTTACAGTTAGACTTCTCGATACCACTGGAATCTGTATTATTAATAACAGTACAAGTCACTGAGGCCGTACTGGACTCCAGTACATTCCCGTGAGAATACTCAGTTTCCAAAAGATCTGATCTTCGATCTATAACAGGATCATTCTCATGAATTGAAGTCTCGTGATCGCAAGTCAAGTTCTTATCACATAACAAGGACATATAAGAAGACTCGGAGGAGCTGTCGTCTAGGGTGGTAGCGACATCTGACGGCGGTTCGGCGAACTCTTGGTCCCGCTGACTCATTGTGGTGTCGCCATCTGTTGCGGCTTTTGAGAACTTTTCGTTGAATTGGTTAATCCTAGCGGCGACATCTGTTAGAGATTCGTCGATGTTTGTGGCCAAGGTATTGTGGTCACCTGCAGACTTCCCCCGCGGAGAGGTGGTGGCCTCGAGACTAGCGGCGGGGGAAGACACCCCGTTTTTTGGAAGGGTGGAGTCGGATTTCACTAGGTCAGAAGTATCTGTAATAAATATTGATATCACTTTTATGTAATATTCTCTAATCATTCAAGCAATAATTGGTACTTATGTAATATTGGTACCTTAAGGGTTAAGGCAAAAATTTCTATTTTTATATTTTAGTGGAAATATATAGCCTTCAATTCTAGCTTTCAGTACATACCTTACTTTTGCTGATCCGAGAAGAATTAAGAATATTATTTGAGTTTTTGTAAGCGCGCATATCAGAAATCGTATGTATTTCAATTTCTTAAATTTCATTTTTCTCTTCATGTGTATTTTAAGATTTTTAGGTATTCGATTTGTTCCTTGCGATTCAAAAGTTGATGTATTTTTTTTAAATTTGGAGATGTTGTTTACTATACTATTTTTAACACAATTGTGCATGGATTTTGGAATCTGGTATTTTTTTATTGTTTTACATTAATTTTCGTAATGCTTCTATTTAAAAAGTTAAAATTTTTTGCCGTAGTACCAAAGTTTTACTTTTAAATAATTAACCAATGAGTCAAATTCAAAATCCATGCACAATTATGTTAATATATATTCAATTAGCTTGTACAAAAAAATTTAGACAGATTGCAAAAAATTCGAATCGCAAGGAGCGTTTTTAAAAAAACGCTAAATTTTTCAATAAAAATTTAATTTCTTGAAAAAAAATCAATATAAATTTTTGAAATTTTAGGTTGTGTTTCATCTAATTGCTATTGAACTGCACACAAAATTTCATGAATTTTAGACAAAAATTGAAGAATTTTTATTATTGACTTAACAGTCCCCTTAAGGACTACTAGGTAGTACACAAAACTTATAGCAAAATTACTGTCCAAAAACATATACAACAACCATTTAAATTTACAAAGAAAAGATTAATTTTTTAAAGCTTTAATTAAAAAAAATTATATTATATTCATATAATTATTTCTTACGGTTATTTTTATTATTAATATGACAAATGATTCATGTAGCAAAAACGAGCTATAAAAATATATATTACTCATAATGATGGTTTTTATGGAGGTAATAGATGCTAATAAGATTTTTGGTTTATGGAACCTATCGAATTAAAAAAAAAAAGGTAAAATTATTGAAAAAATTAATTAAAAAGAAAAAAAAAGTAAATCGAATAAAAAAAAGGAAAAAAAAAAAGAAAAAAAAAAAAAAGAGTGACGCAGATTCATCTGAGAAGTACATTACTCTCTTATCAGGCGAGGGAATTCGAAATCAAGTTGGTTGGTTTGAACGTTCAAAGACCTATTTTTGTGCACAATAACGGCTAATCAGGCCGGGACCTACACCTTAACGTGAATTCCAAACCACAAAGAATATCCATGCCTAACACGGGATTCAAACCCAACACCTTTGACATGCGAAGCCAGAGAGCGCTAACCACAAAGCCATTACGTGGGCTAGACAAACACGGAATTTTAAGTACAAGGGTTTGCCAAAAGTGGTTGATGGGACTAAATTTGATGGTAGCTGCATATGGTTTACTGATGTTGCTTATTTTGATTTGGAGGCAGAGCTAGAAGTGTGGGTTGACGCGGGGTGGCGCGTCCCCTCCCCTTCCCACTTTTCAAGAAGATATCCATGCGTCCCCCCCCCCCACTTCTAACACCACTGAAATCCATCACCCCACTTTTAAAACCATTTAATCCGTCTAAGAAAAATAAGATTAACCTTTAAATGTAGTGACATTGAAAAAAAGTGATTTAAAATTTTGTAATATAAAAAAAAAAAAAAATATTTTTGGTGTACATATATGCATTTCATACTATTACAAAAAGGCATTATACTACTTTGTAAAAAGATATAAGTATTTCTATTAACAAATACTTAGACGCTTGGCCAACTTTTAACTTTGGAGGAACTTTTTTTTAAGTTCAATTTCTATTATTATTTCCTTTAAATACAAGCTATTTAAAAAAAAAAAAGGAGAAAGAATGTATAGTTTTCTATTAATTTAATTTCATGAAACTATGCTCAGTTAGAAACACTATTCAAATCTAAAGAAACAGTTATGCATGTTGAATTATTACTTCTCTTAATCTCTAACTACCATAAAAAAATATATATAATAAAAAAAAAAAAATAAAAAAAAAAAAAGTCGCAAATTATTTATTAAAATATCAATACATTTTGTACTCTTGTTCAATGTTAGTGTTAAGAAGTATAAATTATTTTCTTACTATACCAAACTCCATCTTAACTTAACATCACTTAGACGATAGATCTTCACCGTGCTCATAGGATATTCATCCATTATAGTGGCGTGAAGGCACGCTGGGAAGCTCAGTCCAGCAATCATGTACAGAAGAAAAGGCTATGCGGTTTGGCGAACATTATACCTTCACGCCGCCAAAATGGATGAATTTCCTATGAGCACGGTGAAGATCTACCGTCTAGTGATGTAAAGTTAAGTTGTAGTTTAGTACAGTTAATATTTTTATTATAAGATGCGAAATTATAATATGTATCATTGGAGAGGGAGAAGGGAGTTGCATTTGTCACCAACTTTTGAGCATCACCCCCCCCCCTCTCTATCTACCACTGTTTGGAGGGATTAGTCAACAAACAAAACTGCTGAATATAGACTTCTGGAAACTCAATTGAGTGTCTTGCAATGTCACTAAATTCCGTTTAGTCTGCATTATCCTGTAAAGGGATCATAGGAATTTCATTAAGTTTGGTTGGTTGTTTTCAGATTATCTTGCACCGTCAGCAACACGAGGGCTATAATGCGCCGAAACATTCGTCATTAGACAAGCCAACATACATTTACAAACACCCATACCTAACACGGGACTCGGAACCCGCAACCTCGCGGTCTAGAAGGTAGCACGCTAACCACTATACCGTTTGGTCGGCTGAATTTCATTAATGAACTCCTTCGACCACATTCAGATTTCGCAGCAATTTGTTGTCACATTTCTTTACGGCAGTTAATTTTGCAAAACCTGTGTGTTTAAGTTGGGAGAAAGGATCATTTCCAAACTCGATGTGTTAAAATATTCTAGCCCGGTGCATTTACAAACTAATTTGTATACATTTGGTGAGTATAGGTGCGAAAAGGATAACTCCGTGAAATTTCATAAATTAAAAACTCGAAAAAAAAAGAGTCTAATATATTAATTTTCATTTATAATAGACAGACATTAAATGAAAACAATTTTATGTCATTTCATTAAGTGATCTTTTTCGTACCTAATCACCAAATTTAAAAGTATTATACAAAATAATTGCTAAATAGACCGGGCTAGAAGATTGTAACGTAGAGGGTATAGGGGACGATCGTTACTAGGACTTCCTATTAAACCAAAGGGTATTGTTTTCAATTGATCAAAAGGGTGGTACGGTGTCAGTCCCCACTTAATGTCTGGGCATGCGCATGAAAGGCATTGTGTGGGCATGCGCCTGCTTGTATAAAAAGAGATGTATGCTAATGTTGTTCAGTTGTATCATCATATTAAAATTGAAAATAGTGTACACCCCCACATTAGAGCCATCATCAATTATGATCCTATTGTGGAGCAGAAGTTCAAGAGACCCAGGACAATTCATCACGATCCATCATGGTGAATCATCATGAGCTTTCAGAATTTAAATTCACCCAACAACGGATGCAACATTTGAATATTGTGTTATTATTATTATTTTAATTTATATTTTCTTTAAGAGATAGGCCATGCAAGTTTGTAACCTGTGTATTTTTGTCTTCAAAATGCGCCTGTGTTTAAAAATTTAATTTACTGTCACAGCTTTGACAAACAGGCCATATCCTCTTATGTGTTTCATGTGGTCTACTTTAGTGCGAGCATCTGCTTAGCCTGCTCTCTCCCTCCCCTACTTGTTCTTTGCTCTGGAAAGCGGTTAACGCCTCATTCTCTTTTCTTATTCCCCACTGGGAACTACCTTAGATGAATTAGTAATGTCCAACCCCTCAGGCAAGCACTACAGAATTTATTTATCATCTAAGATATGTTGTTCACTTGTATTGATGTTTTATAAAACTCAAATATATATAAAAAAAAGCCTATTTAATGGGCTTGAACTTAAGGTCCAGAGTAAACTGTACACAAGCCCTAAGCCGATTATACTGTAATTAGGGTATTATGGTACGCGTTTCAATAGGGTTTCTTTTTTTGGTTTAATGACCTTGAGCCATTCAATGAAATAAAATGATTATTTTCTAAGAATTAATCAGGCAGTGTCAAAATATATGCAATTAAATTTTTTGGGATTTAGGCCTTATGACGGCAGTATGCTATACTTATTTCTCAAATATACATTTCAAACCACGTTTGGAATTTAAAAAAAACAACAAAAAAAAAAACAACACTAATGCAGACGGGGCAAATTAATGAAAAGTTGTTTATTTTAGATTATTCCATCTGAAACTGCTGACCCATAATGGGTTTAAGGTAATTCAATCAAAAGCAAAAACCAAATCAAATTCTTTTTTCCCCCTCTCAACACAAATCACAAACACATCTCCCTATTCGCTTTCTTTCCACGCAAACAAAAAAAAAACGCAACATCCAGTAGCAGCCGCCAACCAAATAAGAGAGTGGACAATCAAAGAGCAACAAAAATTCAACTCCTTAACACGCAATCCGCAAGTTAAAAAGAAATCGGAAACTATTCATCTCGGTACAGGTAGACTAAGTACAAAAGGTAGACTAAGTCCAAGCATCAAGAACCAGTTCATCCAAAATGTCCCTGACCCAAATTGCAGTGCAATCCAGGGCCGCCCACAAATATCGAATAAAGACCATTTTTGTTCAAAGAAGTGACCAAGATTCGGGGAGGTTTCCCAACGCCTTTTCAATCTTCCACGCATCTGAAAGTCTTTTTCATCATTTTTCCCAATAGATAATTAGAATCGGCCATCTACTAACGGGAACTTACGAAATGCCTTTTATTTTTTTTAAGTCTCTGGGTTCTGTAGAATGAGAGATCTTTCAAGACAAAGTGCGTTTGTGGAAGCTTATGAACAAAAAAAAAAATATGTGTCAAGTGAATCGTTTATGCGTGCGAGATTTTTTATGAGTTAGGGTTTTTGAAGGATTTGTAAGTAATGAGGAGGTGATAGCGTGATGTTATGATCGTGAAGAGGAAGAACTAGTAATAGTCCGAGAGGCGACTGCAATTTTTGGACCCCATCGAACATCATTCTGAATTTTTAATAGATATTAGAGAAAAGTGAATAGATTACGAATCCACTGGTCTGCCGTGGCAAAAATGGCCGAAACTGATCAAAAATAGACTTGAAATGAGTTGAGCTAAAATCCGATTCACAAATTGTCATAACTTGCCAAAAAGAGAACAAACTTTTTCGTCTGGCAACCCACTGCATTTTGATTTTCAATGAGAAAAACTGCAAACGATATCTGATCTCTGGCTCGAAAAATTTGTATCTTTTAAAAGTAAGCCGAATTGGCGACATTAGTTACGTCATCAGTGACGTAATGTTTATTACCAACTTCTTGGCTCCCTTTTAGTAGATGCAAGTAGACCGTCGCCAGATATCTGAATCGTTTGCAACCTTCTTAATTGAAAATTAAAGAGTGAGGGTTACCAAATAAAAAAAAAAATGCTCATTATTTGGCAAGTTATTGTGCATTTGGATTTAGTTCAACTTATTAAAAGTCGATTTTTGACCAGTTTCTGCCATTTTTGCCACGGCAGACCAGTGGATTCGTAATCTACTCACTTTTCTCTAATTTCTATAAAAAATTTCAGAATGATGTTCGATGGGGTCCAAAAATTGCAGTCGCCTCTCAGTCTATAAGGATCCTTCCCTATACTCGCTATGTTACAATCTTCTAGTCCAGGTCATTTTAGAATGTACTCTCTATAAAACCTTGGATTTGGTTGTATTCAGATTATATGGCGCCGTCAGCAACACGAGGGCTATAATGCGCCGAAACTTTCGTCATTAGACAAGCCAACATACATTTACAAACACCCATGCCTAACACGGGACTCGAACCCGCAACCTCGCGGTCTAGAAGTCAGCACGCTAACCACTACACCGTTTGGTCGGCTATAAAACCTTGGAATTTGGTGTGTTGGTACGAAAATGATCACTTGATTGAAATAACGAATTAAAAACTCGAAAATAGCGTATAGTATATTTTAATTTACAATTGAATTCTCTACGTCAATGCTTATGCAGTGGTGCCACATGGAATAGTTTTTTGCTCTTTTTTTTTTTAAATATTCATTTATAATTGATAGACATTAAATTAAAGCAATTTATGTCATTTCATTAAATGATCATTTTCGTACCTACTCACCAAATTACAAAGTTGTATAAAAAGTAGTTTTTAAAATAATTAATAGTTTAAAAAACTAAAAAGTACGCTTTAATAGAAAAGTGAACTAAAAAGTAGAAAATAATTTTTAATAAGTTTGAAATAAGAATAGAGTGATTAACTAGAAATATTTCTTTTATCGTAAAAAAGTGTGGGGTGCTTTTTAAGATATTTTCATAATGGCTCTACTTTCACCAACATATGTCATTAAGTATTTACAACAATTGACATCAAGCACCCCACGCTTTTTTACGATAAAATAAATATTTCTTGTTAATCACTCTATTCTTATTTCAAACTTATATAAAATTATTTTCTACTTTTTAGTTCACTTTTCTATTAAAGCGTGTTTTTTAGTTTTTTAAACTATTAATTATTTTTTACTTTTTAGTTTGGTTTTCTATTAAAGCGTGTTTTTTAGTTTTTTAAACCATTAATTATTTTTTCTGTAAACTATAAATTTTTTTTTAGTTAAGTGTACAAAACTCTCCAGTTGTTCTTGTCAATAGTCACATGCTTGTCTCAAATTTCAGTCACGTGTATGCCTTAGTACACGCCGTATTACTTGGCACAAAACACTACCGTGTTTCTGAATATGAAAAATCACTAATCCTGAAGATCCTGGTAAGGATAATGCGACTAAAAAAACACGCTGTCTGCCTCATCAATTGTCGATGATAGGTACTGTGTTACAGGGAATGTAACGGGTAACGGCACGGTTCGATTCCGGAGAAGGTTGGTTGGTTGGAATTTAACGGCGCAAGGGCAACACGAGCTAATCCTTGTGACAAAGCGACAAACTTATTGAATTATTGTATTGTCATCGGTCTTTGACAAGTGTGGAAAGTTTGAATCAAATCTGATCGCTCAAAGTGGGGCAAAATCGAGCCCAAAGAGTCGGTTACAAGCAAACATACAGGTGAAACTAATAAAAGCGTGTTAATGACCTGGACTAGAAGATTGTAACATAGCGAGTATAGGAAATGACCCTTATTATACTAAACTTCAACTTAACTAGACATCACTTAGACGGTAGATCGTCACAGTGCTCATAGGTATTTAATCCATTTTGGCGGAGTGAAGGCATAATTCTCGCCAAACCTTATAGTCTTTTGTTCTCTACAGGGTTGTGGTTTGGCGAACATTATGCTTTCACGCCGCCAAAATGGATTAAATACCTATGAGCACTGTGACGATCTACCGTCTAAGTGATGTCTAGTTAAGTTGAAGTTTAGTATAGTTCTTCCTCTTCACGATCATAACATCACGCTATCAACTCCTCATTTCTTACAAATCCTTCTAAAACCCTAACTCATAAAAAAAATCTCACACGCATATCTCGCTTTCATTTAATGTCTATCAATTATAAATGAATATTAAAAATAAAAAAAAAGCAAAAGACTATTCCAGATGGCGCCACTGCATAAGCATTGGCGTAGAGAATTCATTTATAAATTAAAATACATTAGACGCCATTTTCGAGTTTTTAATTTATGTCATTTCAATTAGGTGATCATTTTCGTACCAACTCATCAAATTCCAAGGTTTTATAGAGAGTACTTTTTAAATGAACTGGGCTAGAAGACTGTAACATAGCGAGTAAAGGGAAGGATCCGCCGACCAAACGGTATAGTGGTTAGCGTGCTATCTTCTAGACCGCGAGGTTGCGGGTTTGAGTCCCGTGGTTAGGCATGGGTGTTTGTAAATGTATGTTGGCTTGTCTAATGACGAATGTTTCGGCGCATTATAGCCCTCGTGTTGCTGACGGCGCCAGAAAACAACCAACCAATAGGGAAGGATCCTTACTAGGACTTCTTCTTAAGATGTCAAGAGTCAGTGTGGGACATACAGTAGCGATTCTGGAGGTAGACCATGACTGTACCAAGTTCGAAAGTAAAAATGCTCTTCCGAATACAATAATTTGGTTTATAAGGTGATCATATATTTTGTCGAGAACGGACCTAATGTGGTTTATTTAATGGCTAACTGTATAAACACATCTGGTCAACTCTGTTATGAATGGTTTTTAAAAACTGAGATAGAAACAATAAAAATCAAATGTGGGATGGTCCGTTCTGGCACTCAACGTCGTATATTCGTACCACATGCCAAGGTGATTTTATTAATACAAGGGAGCCAGTGTATTAACAGTGTTAGAAAAATTACTTTTTTAGAAGTTTATCATAACTGGATAGTGTATACAACTGCTGAGGGCTATAAGAGTCCTTAGAATTCCTCAACGTACTAAAATTCCGGTTTTCTCTTTTCTGTAGTGCTTCCTTATGCTGTATACTATACCAACTTCCTAAAACTCTTGTACAATTCCGATTCTTTTTTTAATCAGATTTTCAAATAAATAACACAATGTCCAATTGTAAATACATTATTTGTCAGAAGTGTAGGTCTCAAATTGGCACATCATTTATAAATGTTGATTTTGCATCAAAAGAAGAAAAATGGAACATCACTAAACAGCACCTTCCAGAAATATAAGATTTCAAAACAAGAGTCCAAATCTTTATCCTTAACTCTCTTAGCAGAGTATTTCAAATCTCTCAGTAGAGTTGCAAATTATTGTTTTTTCCAATTAGTCAAATATAAATCAGTTAAAATTGGCTGCTGTTTGGAACATAGAAATGTGTATTTACTAAGTACTTTACAATTTTGAAAATATAAAGAAATCATGACTCTTAATAATACAAAGGAATTCCCTCTCCTATTTTTTTACTTTGTGAAACACTGAGATAATTAAAGTGTTTACAACTTTTTCTAAATTGAAATTATTTGTGTAATTTGTGCTATGTGTGTAATAATTTTGTACTCATTTTTTTTAATGAGACGTAATCATGTAATATAATGATGTAGGCGATAGCTGAAAAAAGTAAAAACATATATCGAGACGTTCAGAATGGTCTTGCTGTGTGGATGTATCAACCATTGAATGAAAGTCGTTTCTGGATTTCAATCGTTTTGCGTGGCATAAAGATAATTTAGGTAATAAAAAATATTTTCCGTCTATTGGAATTGGGATCCACTTACAGTAGGTAAAAAAAGTCTCCGTACGAAAGCCAAAGTTACAAATAAATTAGCATAATTCCTAATTCTTTGCTTCATACCTTAGGTAACTACTGAAATAAGTTTAATTTGATTCTTTAAAATAAGTTTATAATAAATGACTGTTCTTACAAAACGCAGAAAGTATTTAAATTGAAGTATTTAGGAGATGTTGTTAGGTGCCATGCAAAAAAAGTTTCCGTACGCAATATGAATATTAATTCCGACGTCTTCCACAACAGACTTGCAGTAAATATTCAAAACTGAAGAGTACGTAAGTGTCATGAAGACATGATTAGCAGCAATTGTTTAATTTTAGCTTGTAGCTGATCGTCTTAAAATGGAGTTCCTAAACCTATTCGCAAGTTGGTGATTCAGTTATGAAATAATGGATTATCTATGAAAAAAACTGGTGGAATATTTAATATATTAAAGTCTATAGTACAATATATCATTGAAAGACTCCGTGAGCTTTAAACTTTTGAGGATAGAGAGCAATCCTGAGAATCTTCAAAGCTAAAACGCTTGCATCAAAGAAATATCCTATTGTAAGGTTTAATATAATCCGCGAATAAATGCACTTCAAGTTGCACTTAGATTAAGAGTCGATAAAAACGTTGAAGACAATTCGCAAGTGAAAAATTTTGTGCACTGGTTAAGATATTTTGCATTGAAATTTAAAGAAACAGGTATCTATCCTTATTTTCTCAACATGACATAAATTGCTAAAACTAGCAGCCCTCATACATCCCCCCACACCATAACACCTCCTCCACAATATTTGACAGTTCCACATAAATTCTTAGTTAACATTTGTTGATTTTGTTTTCTCCAGACCATAACTCGATTATCGGACACTTGGATATTTAATTTTAATTCATCACTAAAAAGGACTGATTCGCAGAAAGACAACTGATTACTAACATGCTTCTTTGGAAACTCGAGGGCTGCAAGTCCATTCAAATCCGCTTTTTTAATAACATTCCTCATCGTTTGAGATGTCACTTCAATGTTTTTATCAATATTTAAACCATGTGCTACTTAAGGTGCACTTATTCGTAGTTTATCTTGAACCTTACAATACGATATTTCTTTTATGCAAGCGTTTTAGCTTTGAAGATTTTCCGGATCAAATTCTATCCTCAAAAGTTTGAAGCTGACGGTGTCTCAATAATATATTGTACTATAGACTTCAATATATTAAAGATGTCACCAATTTTTTCACAGATAATCCATCATTTCATAACTGAATCATCAACTCACAGATAGGTTTAGGAACTCCATTTTAAGATGATCAGCTACAAGTTAAAATTAAATAATTGCTGCTATCATGTCTTCATAACACTTGCGTACACTTCAGTTTTGAAAATTCACTGCAAGTCTGTTGTGGAAGACATCAGAATTAATTTTCATATTGCGCACGGGAGCTTTTTTTGCATGGCACTTAGCAACGTTTCCTAAATATTTCAATTTCAATACTAGCTGCGTATTGTAAAAACAGACATTTATTATACATTTGTTTTAAAGAATCATATTAAACATATTTCAGTAGTTACTGTAGATATGAAGCAAGAGTTTAGGAAATTATGCTTATTTATTTGTAACTTTGGCTTCCATACGGAGACTTTTTTTACCCACTGTATATCTAACTGCCACTTCTGGATAGTGCAAGTCTGGTTAGTGACTTGAAGCTGAAGAAGGCTTAAAAATTGCCATAGAGATCTATAGTAGCAAATCTCCCAAAAAATTAGTTAGAACCTGTTTGTAACCATGGTCAACTTATTATATATCATAAATAATAATCATAAATAATATCATAATCCAATATTCAATTGGCCCCACCACTCTCCAAATGCTAATCCCAATCCACAAATGTAAATTATCGTAAAAACTACGAAAAACAAACAAAAGCACAAACATATCTATGTCCTACAAGATCTAATCCAAACTTAATCGTCAAAGAAGAAAAAGCCTTCACATTTATTTCTAAGCATCAAACACGAGTCTATCAAAACTTTCATTAATAGACCCACCGGTAGTGGTCCTGTGAAGGCCTGGCGCCACTCGCCTTCCGACGACGGCACTGCCTTGTTGCAGTGCGGGCTTGCCAGTACTGATCCGTAACAGTCCCGGCATCGTCCTTTCCGGCAACCGGAGATCCAGGTGCGAGTAGCTCTTAGAGGCCGAACTGAGTGGTCTGGGTGGTGGTGGTCCTTTGGCGGTCCCCTTTCGGTTGTTAGGGGGCGGTGGTGGTGGTGGCTGAGATGGTCTTGGGATAGTGGATGGTTTCGACGGAGCCTGGGACTGAAATAGATAGGATTGTAAGAATATCACTGGAATAGATAATTTTAGGCAGGGCATACTTAATGTCTGTCTATTACCAGAATAGCTCCCGATAAGTTATCTAGCGTTGTCTGTTGCGTGGAAACGATTAACCATAGGGGATTTTCAGGAGAAAGGCATCAACTTTCCAAACCTTTGTTTACTGAGGGGGTTTATATAAATTATGTCAGTTTTAAAATAGTATTGTGTTAATTTAAACACCTTGTCACCCATTGGGACTTTGAAATCCACTGAAATGCAGTTCGTCCTTTAACTACTGGATGGCAGCACAAGCTTATTTCTCTGTTAGGTCTATAGCTTATATTTTAAATTCAAACTCCAGATAATACAAATTAGAGGACACTATAACAACACTTTATTTCAATATCTCTCATCTCACACTCTTCCTACACACATCCTCTTAATATGTAAACACGTGGACGATTTTCAATCTTCTAAGCATCCATCTTGGCTCCATATCATCCTATATTCTTGTCTCCAGCAAGCTTCCAATCTTGGCTCCATATCACTCAATATCCTTGTCTCTAACAAGCTTCCAATCTTGGCTCCATATCGCCCTGTATCCTTGTCTCCAGCAAGCTTCAAATCTTGGCTCCATATCGCCCAATATCCTTGTCTCTAACAAGCTTCCTATCTTGGCTCCATATCGCCCTATATCCTTGTCTCCAGCAAGCTTCCAATTTTGGTTCCATATCGCCCAATATCCTTGTCTCTAGCAAGCTTCCAACGCGAAATAAGCTTGTGCTTCTATCCAACAATTGAAGAACAAATTTCATAGAAGTGAATTTCAAAGTCCAAATGGGTCTCAAAGCGTTTAAATTAATACAATACCCTTAGAAAAGTGACAGGACATAAGTGAATAAAGGGTTAAATGTGTTTACAGAGATAATACATTGATGACAAGAACCAAGGAATCAAGATTTTATGCTGTCGACGTCGACAGCTAAGTTCATAGAAATGTGTCATGATAAGATGGTCTTTTTAGAAGTTACAACTTCGTCAATGTGTTAAACACGTCAAGTAGGAAATCAGAAAAAAAATAAGTAGCTGTAAATTATGTCAGTCAGTAACTCACACAATATGAATTAATTTAAACTGTAAAGATAACATCCTCTCGTACTCTAGCACCGAAAATAATTTTTTAAATTGGTATTATTGCAATTTTAAAATGTCTGTAATAATAATACATAAACATTTACATAAATTTGGACTACTTTCCAAAACATATAGAGTGAGTTGGATTCTTATGTGCTGATGATATTTTAGAGCTCCAGGATATAGCACAAATGGTTATGGCTTCTATTTTTGTCTTGGTCAAGCAATTAAACATTTTCTTTAGTACTATTGACTAATCATTAAAATTTTACTTTAAAGCACGATTTGTTGACAAAATTAGAATTGTGGAACATCACCCAACTTTCAATTATTCTATAATTCTGGTAACTACTTTGATATTTGAGATGAATTGGCTTAGTTTAGGCTATGCATCTTTATATCAATTAAGAAAAACTCTCCAATTAAGTGATTTTGGTGGTATTTTTTAAAATAGTTATTAGACAAGTTACCGAGCTTTGCGACAATGCAATTTTCAATAACTAGTTTTGGATGAGAAAATTGATGGGTTAATGGTTTTCAAATTATCGAATTCAATATTTGTGGCCCTTTCGAATCATTATATGTAGCATTACCTCTCCTAATAGTGTAAGAAGGAAAGTGTCATCTTTAAATCACTCACCTTAGCGTCATTCTTACTCCTGTTCACACTCGTTTCATCATTTTCCTCTTTCTGTCTCTTCAGAAACTCTCCAACAGTCTGGAAGCCCACCTTCCTGTCAGTCTCAGAAGAAGAAGAATCGCCAGTCTTAATGACGTCACAGCTGGGAAAACTTTCCCGAGCCTCTTCCCACTCTTCGTCGTCTGAAGAAGAGGAGAGAGTCTTCTTTTGACCATCCACAGAAGACAGCAGCGACTCGTTGCTGAGGGACTTGAACTGGACCCTCTTCTTCTTGACCATCAAGTCTAAGACTTCCTTCTTAGGGCTGGACTCGGCCGATGACGAAGAAGTCACGGACTTGTCACCACTCGTCTTCTTCAGGATGGACTTGACCTCAGCGTAAGGGTTGTGACTGTTGACAGGCATGGGCTGTTTGGGAACAATCTCTTTCTTCTTCAGGATGGGTCGGTTGCTCTTGAGCTTCTCTGCGAGTTCATTGGCGATACTGCTGGCGACGCTGTTAGCGGGTTTCTTCTTGGTCAGGGTATCGCTGTTGGTTTGGGACAAGGATTGTTTCGATTTAAGGAGAGTGTCGCTGTCCAATTTGGGCGGTGTGGTTTTAATAGAGAAGTTTGGAGGAGGTGGTGGGGGAGGAGGTGGAGGAGGCGGTGCAGCTGTAGAGGACACTGGGATCTCTGGAACACTGGGAACTTTTGGTCGACCCCTCAAAGTTCCACTTTCACTTCCAACGAGCGACATCATAGACGTCGCTTTTCTAATGGTCGAGAATCGAGGACACTCGTATTGACTTCCTTGCGAGTAGTCTGAGGTTCTCGAGTCCAAGTATCCACCGCTGGGATACTTCCTCAGACTAGGCGACGATGACGAATCGCTGAACCTCAGGACTGAATCTGAGCCTTGGACGACGACATCGTCATAATCCGGTTCTGGTAATGAGTAGATACCATCGTCGGAAAGAGAACTGTTGCTCCAACTACTGGTCCTGGAGTCGACAGAGTTGGTCTTGGAACCCTCCGAGTACAATTGGGGTGAGTTGTTACCGTCCATTGGGTGGAGGACCTTCATGCCATGACCCCCTATCCGGATACTCGATGCCTGGGAATATATTCCGCTCTCACTCTCTGAACTTACAGGACTCGGAGATTTATTCAGCGTCAGTTTATAGGTTTTGTCCAAAACATCCACTTTCTTCGAGTCTTTAGTCTTTCCCTCAATGATATTATCACTGAGGTCGTCGTCTATATCACTGTCTATGCTCGGAGAGTCCGCCTTTAGGTAGCTCTTCACCAGATCATACGCCGTGACATCACATTCAAGGATGGACTTTCTAGAAGCTACTGAACTGTAAGGATCTTTCTTGCACTTTTCTATTGACTTGAAGAATTTAGACTGCGCTTGGTTGTCTGCCTTGACTGATGGTGGAGAAGGAGCCGCCTTGTACTTGCCATGCCTGCTCAAGGTGTCGTATATGTTCTCATGCTTCCTCCGATATCCACCATACATAGGATCCATCTGGACCTGGTCTTCGTGGACAGCGTAAAGGTCCACTTTCTCTGGTAGAATGGATTTTCGCCTTGGTGGCGGAGGGGGTGGAGCGAAACCTCTAGTGGACCTCACACTAGAGAAACCACAGTTGCACTTCGAGGGTTTCAGAGAATTCAGATTCAGTGTCCCAAATGGTCCCGATTTTTTGGTCTGGCATTTACAGAGTGGACGTGGGGCATCGGATACAGACATATCCCGCGTCTTTTCTATAATTGCGCCAGTGGCCATGTTATTCCTGCGGTTGTTGGTGGTGGTTCGAGCATCCGTCTCACTTATGTTGTTGTTGGTTGGCGTGTAGGTCTCCCAAGGGTAGGTCACCAGACCCCTGGCCTTACCACCAACGCTTTTGACCGAAGCGTGCTTCAGGTCACTTGAAGAGTAGGATGGCGTGTAGGACAAGGACGAAGAGTCCTCCCAGTCCCTGTACAGTCCAGCCGTGGAGAGTGCAGACACCGAACCGAACTTGTACTTATTGTGTTTGGCGAGGGGTGGCATTGCCGTCTGTTCGTCCGTTCTGTTCTTGTTTTTTCTCCAGGGCAGGAAGTTGAAGGATTTCTTGTTGTTGCTGCCGTTGCTTCTGGAGGCGACAGGATCGAGGTCCAGGGAAGGTCTGACTCTGCCGTTTGGGTTGGCGCGGACCGTTCCGTATAGGTTCTGGTAAGCGTACGTCTCCGGTGTAGGACGGACGTACATAGGCCGGCCCTGGTGGCGGAATCCTTCCATCTTTCTGCGCTTACCTGAGAAAATAAACATATATTATTAGTTAGTTGAACATGAAATACATAATGTTATTTATTATGTTTCATTATTTGTGTATTTGCATTTATTTACAAAAATAAAGACCTTACTAATTGAGAGTATATTCATTTCATGTACTTTTTCTTTTATGATATGTTATCATTATTATTTCAAATTTCAAACGGTAGTTAAGTTATTCGACGAGTTGAAAATATAATGAAAAGAAGTATTCGAAAAGATATCTCAGTTGCAATATAGCATGATGCATAGTTCGTTAAATTTAGTTTAGTGCAATATCTATTCATCTATGTATAGGTATACGTATTGCACTAAACTAAAAAAGTTTATAAATATATTAAGAAAAAAAAAAGAAAAAAAAAGCAATTTTTTTTTTTTTATGTAAAAAGAATAAAATGAGTTCGTATTTTCCTCAACATTTGGATCACTGCAGTTAATCGAAGAGAAAGTAAAGTTAATATAAGAAATTCATTTATTCTCAACAAATCTGACACATAATCCTGAATTAAAGGCACTTCATTTTCAAATGCTTTAATAGATAAAACAAGCCGATACCTTTCAAATTGTCTTGCAATCATTTAGTTTATAGATATCTACAAAATAAAATTACATCCATCTTAAACTTGATGACTGATATAAAATAAGTTTTTAGCGAGAAACAAACAAACTGTTCTTATAACCTCTAGGTAGAATTTTGTATTTCTAGTTACATTATTTTCTATGACGTATCAGGGCATCGCTCTTCCAAATCCCCTACAAGCAATTAATAATCCGATTAACAATTAAATCCGATTAATTCATTTCTATTGAAAGAACTTGTACTCAGCCAGTTTGTTTATCAATGCTATTAGCATAATCTTTAAAAAGCTTCCGTTTGAGGTTCATAGGTTGGTTGGATTGAAGTTAGTCTATCAAAAGACATGCAGGTTGTTCTGCGACGTAACGTTGTTATCATATTTGTGAATGCGAGATTGCCTTCAGGAAGGTATTTCAAGTAGAAAATGTCCGAATTTGTATCTCGAATGGTGGAAAACCCACCAGGCAGTCCGACAGTTTACACAAGACTATTTGTCACGATCGCCACTCTATAGGCAAGTGTGGCCGAAGCTCGATCGCAAACCCTCTGGCAGGCTAGTCAAGCAATTTTCCAACCAAATATGAGTGGGGTCAAACTGATAAGTTCATAAAGAAGAGTCTTTAAAAAAAAATTAAAAAAATCGATTTAGATATTAAAAAAAAAAAATAATCATTTATGTTATTCACAATTCGAAAAACTCTATGTTTGAAATATTATCCAACCAACAATAAGTTGACCCAAGATTTTCTTAGTATGTGCACTTCATAAAAATTAAAGTAACATTTTACCTCAAACAGTAAAAAATATGCACACCGAAATACTATCAGTCCATTAAGAGAAGAACTCCCGATAATCCCGTACAAAATTAGGCTAGTTTCGTTTCCAAGGCAACACACAACGCTAGACAACTTACCAGGAGCCTAATTTTGTTATAAATAGATAACTTTCTCTTTATTATACATAAGTATAAATTTATAAAAGCATTATTGCAGTAACAATTTTACGGGGCTAAACATTACGATGAAGGCTTAGGGAAAAAAAATGTAGGATTATAATATCGAATTTTACGATGTTTCATTGTTCACCTGGGTTGACTTTTTTCATTCTTCTTTGTCAACCGTTTTCAGGTAAAAACAAAAGGTGACCTCCAAAAGAAGAACTGAAATAAGTTTTTTTTTCTTTTCTTTTTCTTATATATATATATATATATATATATATATAATATTTTTTAGTGATGCAGTGGAGAAGGTACCATATACATTTTTTGAAAATATTTACAACGATATTTTTATCTAAAAGAAGAGATTTTTTTTTTTTTATATCGTTGCTGCTTTTTTGAGGAAAAGTAAAACTACTCCATCTAATCTTTTAAGAAAAGATGTGCAAATATTAACCCATAAAAACAAATTTTTTGTTATAAATCCTTTATTATGCATTGTCAACTTTAATGTGTAATCCTAACTTATTGAGCTCATGTCGCGTTTACATAGCGTTTGACCACTACAAAAAAAAAAAAAAAAACTAATAATTGCACTCAATTGAATCATTCAATAACTCCCTCCCCCCTTTAAAAAAAACTAAAAAAAAACTTGATAGAACGCATTCTCATCGATAAGAAGTCAATCTGCCAGGTTTCAGCTCGATTGGATGACATCAAGTGGATGAATCAATCCTTCGAAGATTTGTCCGTCACAAAAATAAACCACACAAAATTGAAACAATATAAAAGATTTACAAAAAAAAAAAAAAAAAAGACATCTTTCTTAGAGCCAGTGTGTCTGATTCGAAACAATTTGGGAAATACACTGATCTTTCACAAAATTCCAATTCTGAAAAAAAGGACCATTCTCAAATGTATATACATCATAAAAAGGTCGATATAAAACGAATAATTCATAGTAGATTACACATTTTATTGCATAGTATGATTTTCATTTAAAAAAAAATGCTCCAAATGCTCCTTTCCGTAGAAAATACACAATATTATTTGGAATTGAATTTTGTACAAAATGGATTGAAAATCAGAGTTTAAGCTAGCATACAGAATTTCTTTAACAAAAAGGCTAAATTCAAAAGTTACATTTTATTAAAATGCTAAAATATTTACGAATTCAGCCACAATTGATGTTTAATTCAAAACAATTTTTAAACTTTTTTTTTATTAAAAAATGATTATCAACTTTAAATATATAAAGTCATTTTTTTTACTGAACATCAACTAGAGAAATACTTTTCAGCCTTAAGCTTTCATGACCTTTTAGGCTGATAGTTAACCTTTGAATAAAAAAATGGTGAATTTGTAAATTTTGTGGCTACATGTTTTAACCAAAAAGCCAAACCACATTTTTTAATATTAGTATTTAAGAAAGTTCTTAAGCATTTTGCTAAAAAAAGCACCCACAACTTAAGAACTCTGTTGAAAATACACAAAAAAGCATGTTCATTGAATTTTATGTTTGCATAATTACACCTTTGGCCATCAAAATATATTTTTACTTGAATAAATTAGTGTTAAATACTTTGGCTATGTATACAATTATATATATATATTTTTTAATTTGAAATATTAATTTTAAGAGCAAAGAAAAATGTTCTCGATCAAAAATTAGATTTTACCAATTGACCACAAATAGAAACCAGACATTGGTTTTCAGTAGCAGAGACCTAACATACATAAAATTTATTTAAATGTATACATAATCGGCTTAGGGCTTTTGTACAGTTTACTAGAGGTCAGCGATATATCGATATGACGATATTTTTATTAAAATATCGATACAAGTCACCGTTATATCGATATTTACAAACATTTTTAGTTTTTTAACGATCATTTTGTAGTTCCAGGTGATTTTTCGATTTTTTTTATTCCCTTTTCAAAAACTTCAAAACTAAAGTTTGGACTTATCTGAGAGACAGTTAAAATGGCACGCTAACCAAAAAGAAAACATAATGTAATGGAAAGATAAGATCATTATATTTATTAGTAGTCATTAACATAGTGCCGTTTCAGTTGCCAGCTTGTACCTGAAATTTGCATCGAATTTTAAATATTAAAAACATCTCTAACAGCAAAATATGCAATAAACTACTTTTCATAATTTCTTCTTTAAAAATAAATCTGAATTTATGCATTAACATCCAAATGTATTTTATTTATTCTGATTGATGATATAATTTATTTACAAAAACAATTCTTATAATTTATTTATCAAAACAATTTTGGCATGAATTTAATACAACTAGAAATTTGCCCCGAAAAACTTCATTTCCGTCAAAATTGAAAATCAAATAAAAAAAAAAACTTAAAAAATCATGTATCAATACATCGATATTTTTTCTATGCAACGATATAGTATCGATATTTATTTTAATCGATATTTCTGACCTCAACAGTTTCCATCACAAATTTTTTTATTTGAGTTTCATAAAACATCGATATATCAATACAACTGAACAACATTAGCATACATCTCTTTTAATACAAGCAGGCGCAAACCCACACAATACCTTTCCTACGCGTTCTTATATATTAAGTGAGGACGAACAGAGTACAACACTTTTGACCAATTAATGGGACTTGGTACCCCTTGTTTTCACAAAAAATAAGAAAAATATCAATTTTTTCTATTTTTTGCGTGTTTATAATCTTTGAAACCTTCTCCTTATTCTGGCGAGTTTTTGAGCTGATCCAATAACTGCAATTGCAAAAATAAAACTATATTTTTATGGAGAATTTAGCATTGCTGCAATAGCTCTTTTTTGATGTTATTAACGCATTTTTCTCAGTTGGTGATTTTTGAAATTCCTAGGTTACTCAAAATGCTAAAATTTCAGTAAAATATCATTGAAATTTTATGTGTTTCTTTCTTAACAAAAATAAGCATAGATTTGTGAATAAAATAATTTTTTTTTTTTTTTTTTTTTTTTATAAATTTAAATGTTGAAAAATATCCGTTTTTTACGCTTTTTTTGAAATTTTGTGTGTTTTATTCTTAACAAAAATAAGCATAGATTTGTGAATAAAATAATTTTTTTTTTTTTTTTTTTATAAATTTAAATGTTGAAAAATATCCGTTTTTTACGCTTTTTTTGAAATTTTGTGTGTTTTATTCTTAACAAAAATAAGCATAGATTTGTGAATAAAATAATTTTTTTTTTTTTTTTTTATAAATTTAAATGTTGAAAAATACCCGTTTTTTACGCTTTTTTTACCTACAGGTACAGTAATGATCGTTTTCCTCGAAAACTATTTTACTTATTCTAAATCCGATGCCTAAAAGTTAGAGTATATTACTAGGAAGATTTTTTTTTTAAAAATTAAGAAAAAATATTGAAAAATGAAAAAAAAGATAGAATTTAAAAAGTGATGATTTTTTTAAAAATATTTAAAATTCTGAAAATTTAGAGCATTATATGAAATTTTTTTAAATAACATTTAGTTTTTACTTAGTAATACTTCCAAATATATAAAAATTATAATTTTAAAGGCTTAAATAAAAAAAAAAGTTTGAAGAGTACCAACTCCCTATAAAAACAATACCTTGTCCCCGGTAAAAAACAGACCCTCTACACTACACGAGTAATACAAGGCAACGACATCCTGAAATCCGACAGCGAAAACTTGCAAAACACCAACACTGCGGCACAAAAGCCAACATTAGCAAAATAAGGAAAGCAAGATTTTTTTTACTTTCATTACTTGTTTTTCATTCGTTTGGCCTTTTACGCCTGCATGCTCGGCGATTCCCGTCTCTCCATTAGCGCAACAGGAAGCGATCTGTATGATTCTACCAAGCATGCAAAGAAAACTTCTTATATGTATAAAAAAAAAGAAAAAAAGGTGAGAAACATCATCCAAAACGTCAAAAAATAGTTGTTCTTCCCTTTCTTTGGAAGATGCACTGCCCCGTGAACAAACATGAAATGCAGGCTGTGAGAGCTGTAGTTATTTTCGTGTGTTCTTTCTGTTAGTAGCTTCAATTGAAAGAGCGTGCTTTTGAAATATTCCGCCCGTTCCTCTTTTCTTCACCAACTCTCACTCTTTTTTTCTTTTTCTTTCTGGATAGAAAGCCGCTGCTTTAAAACGTGTGAATATATTCACTCTTAATGCCCTGAAATTACATCGTGAGAGAGCCTTAACCCCCCCCCCCCCATTGTCTTCAACACAATATATACTCGTAAAGATTCCATATCTTCCCGTTTTCATATTTTCATCTAAGTCAGCGTTCACCACTAACTTTTAAAAACGCGGGCCGTATGATTTTTGTTGGAGCTTTTCGTGGGCCGGATACACCAAAATATGTATTTTAATTATTACCGATTTAATAATACATAGCATTTCTGAAAACTGGAAAAAAAAATATTATTATTTTATCTTAATAAAATTACAATTAATACTCGAATCTTTTATTTCAAAGTGACAATGTGTCAATGACCTAACTTTTAATAAAAGTATTTAAACTGTATATCCAGATTACTCCGGTTTAGTTGACATCAGTTGTGAGACGATGGCGGTCGAAATCGTTGAGTTTATTTTGTGATGGAGTCGATGTCTTTCGGAGTATTTGTTGCAGTCAATTTTAATAAATTGTCCAAATGAGATTCAGTTAAGTTATACCTGTATTCAATCTTGACGAAGAACCACTTTACTGAAAGCTTCTTCATATGCTTTCTTCGGGCATGTAGTGGAGAACTCCAGTTTTACGTAGTTAACACATATTATTTCTGATAAATTACAATTATGTAAAAAAGTCCACATCGAAAATTTGATTTTTTTTTGGTCTGTGGTGTCGGCGGGCCAAATCCGGCCCGCGGTCCGCGTAGTGGCTGACGCTGATCTAAATGAAAGCCCGTTAAACGCGAAGTCGATGGGGCCGCTGTAATTGTTAGCGTTAATCGAATTTCGTGTGAAATAAATAAATTAACGTTATGTTTTAAGTACGAAAAACTTCTTTTACTTCGCGTTAAAAGGGATTTCATGTTAAGCGATTTCGCGTTAACGGAGTTTTTGACTTTAAAAAAAAAAAAAAAAATAGTTTGGCGATAATTATTTCATATGCTTAATTTTATTTAACATTCTTTAATTTTTAACAACAGTATAGCGTTTCTTTAATTTGTGTTTCAGGTCTTAAGTCCAAAGGCGGCTCATGCACTACAGCCAGTGCAACCGGGATGCATCTAAATTTATTAGTTTAAAACTAAAATGATTTATTTTATAATTTTCTAAAAGGAAGATCCAATTTCTACGGTAAGTGTAAAAAAAATTGATGAACAGCAAACTTATTGCCTCAATACTCAATTCACAAAGGGAAAACATTTTTTCCAGAGCTTTTACAAAGGACGCTTCAAAGACTTATATCACATGTATTCAAGACTTTATTAAATCAATTTTTTTTTAAAGTTTAATACCTGTAATTCACAATTTTCCCCATAAGGTTAACACTGTAAAGTAAAAGTTTCATAAATGACCTTAAAGCATAAGTTGCCTTAAAGTTTACAATCTGGTGTCTAAAATTATAACTGACTTTTTTTTTTAATCATAAATAATTTCCTGGTGATATCAGAATTACGTACACAAAATAGAATCAACATCTATAGGACCCACAAGATTCAGACAGATCTAAACAAAATAACTTTAATTATAAGCAATTTGGTTTGCTTAGTTTTTGTATCCAGGCTTTGAGTAATTTCTGTAGTATCGTTTAGATTTTAAACAGATACAATTGGGGATTGGTAAGGCTTTTGTAACTAGCTTGAAATATTAACTTTATCGTTTGAGCATAAGGACATTTCTATTGTTTATACCTTTGGACGATGTACAATCCCTTGTTATGTTTTATCTCTTTAGGTTGTTTTATCTTTTTTCAACTTGTTTGGGCTTCAACACATACCAATGACATTGTTATACCATTTTAAAACTAAACATCGACAAATTTCTGTAGTTTGTTTTCTTTTATATATGTTGAACCTGGACAAAACACAACCTAATCGTTCGTTTTATACTTTGAATCCGGTGGTAAGCAACTGTTTATGATTTGGGTAATCTTTTTAACCTTGACTTTTCACATTCTCAATCGAATTGCTTAGACGAAAATTCGGAAGTACAGAAAACCATTGCACCATTCTCTTTGTGAAAGCAAACTCAAAGCGTAATATATCTCTTGATGTACTTTTTTTTTTTTTAATTATTTTTATTGAGGAGGTAGTAGGAAGTTGATTTAGACTGCAATAGCAGAAACATTCAACCTGATACCTACAATGTCTTGGTTAGATAACATTTGCTTGCAAATGTTGTAAGACTTAGAAATGTCAATTTTGGAAGCTACGTTTGACCTTTCGTGGAGAAACCAATTCTACATTGCTAAAAATAACCTCCAGTATCTACAGATCCTTTAACTTTAATTTGGTTGGGTCCTCTAAGGGAAATTTGTTATTTGATGTAGGAATACTTCACGAGTTGTTATGTCATAAGTGTTTGTTTGAGTAAATTTTGCTTGCAACAAGAGAAAAACATTTAAGACACAGAGGAAATATTTAGAGACAAACTTGCTAATGTGATAATAAAAAAGTAATTTTGCAAAATTAGTCCATATGGAGCCTGTAGTAATTAGCTGACTGTCATACAATTTTATATGCATTACTACTGAGATTATGGGAAAATTACTTTTGAATAAATAATAATAATAAACAAATAAAATAGTTTACATTTTCGCTTCAAAGACAATATTTATAATCTTTTTTTGATTGCTTTCTTTTGAATCTAAAACTTTACTTAGAATTTTTCAGATAAGGTTCAGCCTCTAAAGTTATCTTCCTTACAAGTCCTTAAAGTACCACCCAATGGCGAAATTTTAAACTCAAGTTCGTTTTTACTTCTGATACTTATTACTATATGTTTTATACGGTTCTAAACAGAGAAAGTGTGAAACCCTGGTTTTATTACATACCAGCGGCACTTTTAATTTAGCCTGTTCGAGTTAAACGTTGTATTCTTGGTAAGAAATTATTGTTGAATTTCGGTAATTACGGAACCTAATGTCTGTCTGTCACAAGAATACTCCCACCAAGTAGTTTAGCATTGTCTGTTTCCATTGAAACAAAACTAGTCCCATTTTCCACGGGGGATTCCATAAGAAAGACCCAACATTGACTTGCTGAACGCCCTGATGGCGTATTGGCGATATTTCATAAATTATAAAAATATATATATTTAAGTAAACGATTTCTTATTTCCAAGTGCCTTGTAATATTTTATGTAATATTTCCTTATAATATTTTTGGCCGCCAATATTCTGCATGCAACATCCCTATTATAAACCGGCGAGTCTGGTTCGATAGCTACCGTCACAAGACTTTCTGATGAAAGTTATTCTCTTGATATACAGACATCACCGTAATAAAATCTTTAATTTTAAGCATGGAACCTACCAGAAGCCATAGACAATGCAACAATGTTGACCATAAACACTACACAAATGTTGACCATAGACATTACAGAAATGTTGACCATGGACATTACAGCTTCACAGCAACGATTACCATAGACATTACTACAATGTTAACCATAGACACTGCAGCAATTTCGACCATAGGCATTACAATAATGTCGACCATAGACATTACTGCAATGAATGATTATCAGGTAGAAATGTTAACCAAAGTGCAATATTAAAAAAAAAAGTAGTTCAAATACCGTATGCGGAAGCATTCTCAAATTGGTTGAAGTCAACACTCGAAATCAAGGATATAAACCAGGAGTTGGATTGTTAAACAATTTTGAACGCTACTTCCGCGTGATGTTCGATGATTCTTCTTCCAGCAGACCAATGAAAGAACTTGTCCATTGAAAACACTTCCACGCGACAACGCAAATATTATAGTTTTGCCGTCTAATACACCGATACTGCGGCACCGAAAAACTATTCCGTCACGGATGGATAGGCGAGTTAAGGACTTTCGTCGGCTTTTTGTCCTACTCAATTTACAAATTTTTTAGGTCGAATGTAAAACGGCGTTTGTCTTGTGTGGTTTATTGTTTGGTTTTAGAAACTCGCTCTGGTGAAAAAGAACCTGAAGTGTTGAGTCGCGAAACTGCACGAGAACGCTAGAATTGAGAGCAAAACGGATGTTAGTGGAGATTGAAGACTTTTTTTTTTTTCAGAGATGTTTTTTATTGCGAATTTCATATTTATTTTCAGAATTGTTATTACGAATTTCATATTTATTTTCAGAACTGTTATTATGAAGTTCGTATTTATTTTCGTTATTTCTGATTTCAGATGAATTTTTAGATTTGTGAATTATTTCTAGATGGAATTTTATTTTTAAGTGCTTATTATTTAAAACCTATCGTACGATTTGAAGAGAAGATTGTCGTGAAATTTGCTTATATTACTAATACTATTTAAAAACAAAAAGTTATTACAATTCACGCGTTTATGATTCTTGTTGACTTTGGATTTACATCTCTAACATTAGATCAAATATTTTTTTAGATACCACAAATAGAGGTATAAATAAATAAATCTGACAAACGAATCGACCATTAAATTACAGTATGGATAAAAACAATAATTGCATACAAATCCATACAAGAAATATTGAAATACTGACGTAAGAACTACCATGTATCGTATTTACTCGCGAATTTCCTTAACAATTTATAATAATAAAACAAGCCGTGTGTCTGTCAGTCTCTCTGTGGATCTATAGAACCTTACTTAAAATTGGTGTAGAGCTCTGAAATTTTCAACATAGGAAGTTTGGGTTTTCTAATTTTTTGTATGTCGAACAGAATGTTAAAATGTTAATTAGTTCTTTTTTAATTAATTTTTTAAACTAGTTTATTTTTTACAAAGTAACTTCAAATAGAGATACTGCTCTGAAATTTTCAGCATAAGTAGTTTCAGCCTTCTAATTGGACTTTTGAAAAACAGAATGTTAAAATTTAATTAGTAATTTTTTGATTAATTTTCTCAATTAATTAAAAAAAAAAATTACAAAACGACTTCTAATAGGGCTACAGTTCTGAAATTTTCAACATAAGAAGTTTTAACTTTCTAATTGGTCTTTTGAAAAACAGAATTTTAAATATTTATTTAGTTCTTTTTTAATTAATTAAATTTATATTATAAAATATATATTTCATGTTTTTGTGCGAAAGTTAAAAATTCAGCAAGTTCTGTTGAGCGTACACACGAATCCACCAACGACTTGCAGTACCGGAATACAAAAGACGAATCCCAATATTCCCATTCAAACGAATCCATCTGACTTACAATACTGGTAAAAAAAAAAAAGAGAAATCCTAATACAGTCAAATCCGTTAACGCGAAATCGCTTAAAAGAAATCCAGTTTAACATGAAGTAAAAGCAGTTCTCCGTACTTAAAACTTAAAGTTAATTGATTCCTTTAGCACGAAATTCTGTTAACGCGAACAATTTCGTCGTCCTCATCGACTTCGCGTTAACGGGGTTTGAATGTATTTCCACACAAACGAATTCGCCTACGACTTCTCATATTAACGAATTCACCTATGACTTGCAGTAACGATTTATTAAAAGAGAGAGAGCGAAAGATCATGTATTTTCTTACAAACGAATCCTCTCATCTCATACGACTTGCGGTATCGATATTAAAAAAAGAGGAATTCCAATATTTCCATACAAACTAGATGTCGGAAATATCGATACTATATCGTTGCATAGAAAAAAATATCGATATATCGATACATGTTTTTTTTTAATTTGATTTTCAATCTTGCCAGAAATAAAGTTTTTTGGGGCAAATTTCAACTTTTCATGATTGCTTTTTGTTAAAGTGACTACTTTTTCAACTGAAATGGATCTATTACGAATATATATATATATATATATATATATATATATATATATATATGTAATGTATTCGCATTGGGATAGTCAATGAAGCTATTAGATCGCTCTAGTAAATTCTCCAGTTAGCGAGAACCACTTAGAACATAGTAGAACGTCCCTCAAACTCATATAAGCTACGTAATCCGTTTTGACTCCGCCTCTTGGAATATCAAATCTTGACTAGTGAACGCATCACCCACTTCACTGAGAACCTCTCTGAAAATAAACTTTTATATTTGTTTAATTTCGGCTGCTTTTTTATATCCCAAGAGTGTCAACACTATTTTACCGTTACATATATATATATATATATATATATATATATATATATATATATATATATATATATATATATATATATATATATATATATATATATATATATATATATATATATATATATATATATATATATATATATATATATTTGCTTAATTAGTGCAGCGATTTTTAGAAAAATTTAGATAATTTTCAATAGATTTTAAGCGGATGGAAAATATTGAATATTAGTGCCATTTTAACTGTCTCTCAGCCAAGTTCAAACTTTAGTTTTGAAGTTTTTGAAAAGGGAATAAAGAAAATTATTGGATGGAAAATATTGAATAATGGTGTCATTTTAACTGTCTCTCAGCCAAGTTCAAACTTTAGTTTTGAAGTTTTTGAAAAGGGAATAAAGAAAATTATTGGATGGAAAATATTGAAAATTGGTGCTGTCTCTCAGCCAAGTTCAAACTTTAGTTTTGAAGTTTTTGAAAAGGGAATAAAGAAAATTATTGGATGGAAAATATTGAATATTGGTGTCATTTTAACTGTCTCTCAGCCAAGTTCAAACTTTAGTTTTGAAGTTTTTGAAAAGGGAATAAAGAAAATTGAAAAAACACATGGAACTACAAAATGATCATCAAAAAACTAAAAATGTTTGAAAATATCGATACATCGGTGACTTTTATCGATACTTTTAATATTGATATTTTTTTAGAAATATCGATAAAAATATCGTCGTATCGATATATCGCCGACCTCTAATACAAACGCATTCATCGGAATTACAATACTGATATATATAAAAAAGGAGAAATTCTAATATTCCCATACAGACGAAATCACCGACGACATGCAGTACCAAAAAGAGAAATCTTAATATTCTCACAAACAAATCCATCCAACTCGAAAGCAGCGAAAGGTGGAAGTTTGACGAGGAAGGCTTCCATTAAATACTCTTTTATTCATTATCGTAATCTTGGTGTTCCATTCATTGAAAATGGATTCAAAGAATGCGGAAGTGTAAGCACCACAAATAATCAATTCAAGGAGTTACACTCTTCGAGTGAGTTGTTAGAAAAAGTTCTTGTGGGATATATTACACGCACATCGACATGTTTGCATTGATGACTTTATTCATTAGGGCTATAGATATTGCAAAGGCAATCCTCAATTAGCATGCCATTACTTGGAGTTCAATTATTGTCTTGAGACAGTTAAATTTCTTTTTTCTGCAGCTTCTTAAAAGGGCTACAAATTCTAATCGAGAAACGTGTAGGCCTTGAGGTAATTTAATATCTATTATAGTCGTTATTGATGTATAGGTTCGATAACTTGGTATAATCCTACATTATGAGATTAGAAACATCAATAGATTCAACAGATTGAATTGAGTACCTTTGTTAAGACAAAGCAGAGTCGATGTAAGAATTGTGGCCAAGCGATGGACCAGTAATTACAAAATTATGAGGTATACAGAAGAAAATAACCAGGACCCACCGCTATCCTTGAATAAAAATACCACCAAGAAAAAGTCAATTTCTTATAATTTGTGCATCCTACTAATGTATTTTGAAAACGACTTAAAAAAAAAAAAAAAAAAAAAAAAAACACGATTTTAAGTAAAAGCATCGTAAGTGCCATTTTTGCAGTGGTAATTTTCTGCATTGGCTTAAAATATTGTTGAATCTCATTCCAGATTCCACACCTTCTGAATATCACTCATACCTCACAATGTTGTTACTTTTATACTTACAGTGATTTCGTCCAGAACAAATTTGATTTTCACAAGTCAGTAAATGACCAAATCTTGAAATATGAACAATAGCCATTTTTATAGATTCTTTGATGCCCCCGCGTGATCCACAGATAGAGCTTCTATTTTTTTTTTATTTATTTTTTTTTATTTTTTTGGATTCGGGCAAAGATGTTGTTGTCATCGAAAATTTTGATAGTTAAATAATAAGGGGAAGCGGGCAAACGTCACTATATAGAAATTTAAAATTAGTTTAATAAGGCGAAACCATGCTATAATAATAACTTTGCACCGATCTTTGTAAGATGGCACCATTTTACAAAGTTCAGTGAGCGGAGAATAAGATGACAAGAATTCGAGATATGGCCATTGGTGTTTGGAAGGGTTCTGTACAAGTTTAGGCTACAAGTCAAGTGAAGTGTATATTGAATTGAATCCACAGCAAGGAATCAATTCACATGCAATTTTCAATAAATATCCGCGTATACTTCTTCGTACTTAAAAACTTTTAGTATTAAAATATTTTTCTTGAAATGCTATGTGAGTGAACAAAAAGCAGGGTTCCCACGGTCTTTGAAAGTCATTAAAAGTGCTTAATATTTTTGAACCTGTTTTCAAGGCCTTGAAAGTACTTGAAAATGCTTAGAGGTGCTTAAAAGTCCTTGCAAATGCTTAGAGGTGCTTAAAAGTCCTTGAAAATGCTTAGAGGTCCTTAAAAGTCCTTAATTTTTGTGTATGTTGACCAACTGCAAAATTTATAAAAATGCAACTCAGACTTGTTATCCCCGCATGTCAGCTACTTATCCTCACTGTATCGGAATTTTCTGACTTATTTGTATTACACATGCGCCAACTTGTAAGTGTTTTGCTAGAATATACTTAATATTTTTTTTTTTACAGACATGATGCCTGAATTTTTTTTTTTAAAGGTCCTTAAAAATATTAATTAGGTCCTTAAAAGTCATTGATTTTCATTCTGTGATTTGAGTGGGAACCCTGAAAAGTAGCTGCTATGTAATCTATGGATCACTCTGCACATCACGTATCTTTGACTCGTATGTTAAAAAAAAAAAAAAAAACTTTTATTTTTTCTACGCAAAACCCATGGTTTACGAAAATCTTTTTGTAAAACATACAATACCTAATCTACCATCATACACCGATGCAATCCCTCCAGTCACAAAAGACGCATTCCACCTAATCAATCCAGTTTCTTTTGCACGAGCTACCGCATATTAAGTAATGATTTCTTGGGTGTGACATCCACCACTCTCGGCTCGTGTACCAAACAATGGAGACCATTTTCACTTCCAACCCAGAACCCAAATTCCTTTGTTCCAATGCTAACTGTCCACTTCCTCCACGGTAATGAAATTCCCAATTCTTTTTTAATTTTTTTTTTTTTTTTTGGTGTGTGTGCAAGTTTCCGCGTCTCGCAGTCAGCGAAGATATCAAAGTCGTGAAGGTTCAACGGACCGTATCGATATACCGATGATTAAAATCGACTTTTGGTATCGGTGCATGAGATCTCGACATCGAAGATTTTGGTTAAATGTTTCAGCCAGCCGCGTACACGCGAAACCGTTTGATGCCTTCCTTACCATGCTCCAGTACCCTCCATTGTCGTGGATGGATTGTCGAGAGTTCTCCTCTAGGGCATATACATATCGACACAGCTTATTGTTTGTCCTCTTGCCATATATTTATTATTCATTGTTGACATCAATAAGTTTTTGTCTCCTTTTTTTATCGGGTTGCCTCGTACAAACTGGTGGTGGTTTTTTTTTGGTGAAGAATTGTTGGTGGCAATGTTCTTGGAAGTTTGCTTTCGTTCGCCTTCTGTTTTGAAACTGGAACGATGTATCGGGAGATTTGGTTGATGATAATATGAGGTTTGTCTGAAAATGCATCGTTTAAAACCATTGCGAGATTTGAAAATATCTGGATGGAATATATCCTTTTTTCCCCCAAAAATATTGTTTTCTTTAGGAAATTTATTAAGTCTCGTTTAGAAGATTTTACTGAACACTATAAGTTTTGCCTGTTTTATTCTCATACAAGAAAGATGTTATAGAGGATAGTAACAATAGCCGTCTTCGTATTTTTTATTTTTGTTGAATATAATAACTTCTTTTTCAGCTGTCATGCCTCCTTTGGATCAAAATCTGTTCCTATTTATCTCTTTAGAATAATTTGCTTTAAAATGAAGGTAAATTGTTTATCATTTGACATATTACCTTAAAAGTTATGCAATTGCTTCTGGAGTACACTCTAATGCCAATAAAACTGGTGCAATCTATTGAAAAAACATACCATATAAAGCATCCCATCCATCGCATTAACGTGATTATATTTTCTGAAATATTCTGATTTTTAATTGTAATTATTTCTATTACCTGAATTCTATAGTATACATAAAAAATTTTCATGTAACATCAAATCTATAAGTCTTCATTGCATTATCCCGTTAAACTATTTAGTGCAATAAATTAGTTACATCATTAAGCAAACATTTTTCAGTATCTGTCGAAAGTAAATACGATAATTGCTGACTTCGCCCTTGCATTCTAATTACTTTTCTATCAGGTTAGTCAGAATTATCCATTAGTTAACTCATTTAATGGAAGTTATGAAGATATTGGATGATTTTTTTTTTTTTAATGTGAAATTGCTAATTAATTACATCTTGGAGCGATCAAACCCTTTGCAAAATGAATTATAATGAACAAGCAATAAAAGGTATAAGAAAACAAAATAAAAAGACTTGCAGTAACTTAATTTTGAAATCGCCCCCCCCCCCCCATAAAAAAAAATAAAAAAATAATAATAATAATACAAATAATTCTACACTCCAACGCGGAGGGCTGAAATCATTTTCCAATACAGTATTCGCTTAAGGAATTATCCATCAGGTTTAATTATGCAATTACATCAAGAAGTAAATACAAATAATAAGAGAAGAGCATATTTGTTCAAATCATTTATCGATCCACTGCAAATGATCCTAACAAAAGGCAGTTGAACTCTCAATGAATTATTTTTAAAGATTAAATGGTCATTGACGATTTCACTTTTTAACGCTTGATTGGGCTTTTTCACGATAGATTTGTTAACTGTAATCCTCGATGGAATTTTTATAAGACGATTCCCTACCGACTCCCCGCCATGTTCCCTACACACCTTGAAACACTGTGATCCATTCGATTGCATGCATGGAAAGGTACTGGGACTCGAACCCAAATCCGCCTCGATGATTGTTAGAGAGAGAGAGAGAAAGAGAGTGAAAGGTATTTTTGCAAAGCGATTCATGGAGTTAAGCCGAGCGTTGAGTTTGAATTTGTAGAGCGGCTTAAGCTTTTTTGGTATAGAAATTTCCAGGATAAAAGAAGACATTTTAAGCGGATGTAATATGAATGCTCCTATGAATACCGTATCTGGTTCAATAACCCTTTCCTTATTAAATGGTTTATGAAACTGAAGTAAATACTTAATTTCTTTGAAACACGTTAAAAGTTTATATATGTCCACTATTTATTTCAAACTAGATATCCACTAGATATCCGAACAAAATTTTCGTTTCTATTCATCTATGATGCAAAACAAAACTATGTATTTGTGTTTCTCTGTATATAAAACTAGTGGTGTGGAACATCGCACAACTTTTAATTTTACTAGATTACTGATGTGGATTTGTGACATTTACCGTTTTTTATATTTCCATCATTCGTTTAGAAAAAATTGCCAGTTTGGCGATATTTTTTGCGATAATTGTAATATGGGTCTTAAAAAAAAAACAGCACTTCGCCAAAATGGGAATTTTGGTGATATACTTTTCGATAATTCTTATATTATCCTTTCTTAGAAGTGAAGCTGTGAAGAGGAGAAAAATTATCGTTGATAAACTAAGTTTAAGAAAAGAGAACTCTGCTTTGAAGGCATTCGTTTTTCAACTTTTTACGCCATTAAAGCAGATTGCCACTGTCAATTGAATTTTTTGGGCAGCGTTATTGTTCTGTAATTTGTTCTACGTATTGGTAAGACTCAATGGTTGTATCTGCACGATATATATTAAGAGAAGCTTCTAGTAAGGATCATTCCCTATACTCGCTATGTTACAATTTTCTAAACCCAGTTCATTTAGAAACTACTTTGTATAAAACTTTGACATTTGGTGTGTAGGTACGAAAATGATCACCTAATGAAATGACATAATTTAAAAGCTCGACAATAGCGTCTAACTTATTTTATTTTATATTTGAAATCGTTACGTCAATGCCTATGCAGTGGCGTCACCTGCAATAGGCTTTTTTTTAAATTTTCATAGACATTAAATGAAAACAATTTATGTCATTTCATTAAAGTGATCGTTTTTTTACCAACTCATAAAATTTCAAGGTTTTATGCTAAGTAGATTCTAAAGGAAATGGGCTGAAAGACTGTAACATAGCAAGTACAGGGATTGATCTTAACTAGGACTTAAACAAGTTAATAAAGTTAGTCAATAATATAGCACCAGCCATGGGCGCCTACAGGAGGGTGCAAGGGTGTGCACTTGCACCCCCTAGAATTTGAAAATTAAACGTTAAGTGGAGAAAAGTGGCATGAATCACTGGAAAACAGATGTTGGAAAAAAGATGTTCAAGTATTCAATGAAACGGAAATTTATTATAAAACCATTCTTTAACATTCCATTAGAAAATCCAATTAAAAAATCAAGGCTTGAACAAATTTAACTACTTTGCTCCCTCTAGTCCTCTTCTGTACTAAATTCCACCTTTTAACTAAACATCACTTAGACGGTAGATCTTTACCGTGCACATAGGTTAATTCATCCAGTTTGGCGACGTGGCGGTACGCTGGGAAGCTCAGTCCAGCAACCCTGTAGAGAACAAAAGGCTGTTAAAAGTTTGGGGAGCATTATGCGTTCACGCCACAAAATGGATGAATTAACCTATGTGCACGGTGAAGATCTACCGTCTAAGTCATCGTTCGCCACTAACTTTTGCAGGTAGGCCGTATGTCTTTTGTTGGAGCTTTTTGCGGCCAGAAATACCAAAATATGTATATTTAATTATTATCGGTACTCTTCCGCTATCCGGGCGCAAATGTCCCCAACCAAACGCGAGGCGTCGCCAAGCGAAGCGAATGGAAGGAAAACGTGCTAGAAGAAATTTGGCGAAATTTTACATTATTTGGCAATTTATCGCTTGTGCCCGGAAAACGGAAAAGTACCTTTTGTTTCAACGTGACATTGCGATTTGACATAACTTTTTAATAAAAGTATTTTAACTGTACTTCCAGATTACTCCGTTTTAGTTGATATCAATTATGAGATGATGACGGTCGAAATCGTTTAGTTTATTTTACGATAGAGTCGATGTCTTTTGGAATATTTGTTGCAGTCAATTTTAATAAATTGACTGCAACAAATTCTTGATGAAAACCACTTTGCATAGTTTCTTCGGGTATTTAGAGGAGAACTGTATTTTACATAGTTAATACGTATTATTTCGGATGAAATAAATTTATGTGAAAAAGTCCATACCGTAAAATTTGATTGTTTTTCCCCCCCCATCTTCTGTGGTGCCGGCGGGCCGCATAAATATCTGTCGCGGGCCAAATCCGGGCCGCGTAGTGGCTGACGCTGGTCTAAGTGATGCATAGTATAGTGTGCTATCTACACTCCCCTGAAAATAATCATGGAGGCGCCTATGGTAACAGCAACATGAAGTTGAGTTTAAACTTTAAACAGCAATCTCTTATTTTGAGCTCAATTGTCAATACGACTTTTGCGCTTAAGTACAGCAGGAAGTGATCGTTTAAGGCCTCACACTTGACTCATCTGCAAATAAATAAAAACACGGCAAAGATGGCATTAAAGTCCGATTTGTTTGCTTGGGTGGCAGCGAGCCGGAACAAATCACCAATGCGTACCCGTCGACTCGAGGGGGGTTAAGAGAAATCCCAAGAGCAAACAAGAGTTTTATAAATAGGAGAAATGACCTGCAGCCTCGGGATAGATTTCCAAGGAATCAAATACCTTTTTTGAGAAAATATTTCTTGGGAAGGCGCATTCACAGACGGGAGTGTTTGGTTATCTGAGTCTGACAGATGTGTGTCTTTACGTGATGGTTGGGGAAGGCCCAGAGGGTTGGTTTCTTACTTTGTCATTCTGATCGCTGAGAGACAATCATTCGCCAGAGTGTTTCAGTTCAATTTCTGAAATGTGGGTCGGTTTTACTTGTCGAGCGGATCTGGAGGAGATGGCACTATCAAGACGCCGTAGCTCGAAAAATGGACAGAAAAGAAGTAACCGAGCATCGAATATCCGATTGACTGAAACCATTTTAGTCAACAAATTCAAAATTTTGTTAACTTTATACTTTTTGTAAGATTATTTGTATACGAAATGTAATAGGAAATTCATATTTTTTAATATCACCATTTTGTTGTTTTATATATTTCCCATGGATACTGAAATGGATACTGCTCATCCCTCTTTAATTTTCAATGAGAAAGAAATTCTTTTAAAAGTGAATCAAGGTGGCAATAAATATTACGTCACTGACGATAAAATATTTATTGCTCATATATTTCCCATGGATACTACTAATCCCTCTTTAATTTTCAATGAGAAAGAAATTCTTTTAAAAGTGAATCAAGGTGGCAATAAATATTACGTCACTGACGATAAAATATTTATTGCTCATATATTTCCCATGGATACTGCTCATCCCTTTTTAATTTTCAATGAGAAAGAAATTCTTTTAAAAGTGAATCAAGGTGGCAATAAATATTACGTCACTGACGATAAAATATTTACTGTTTATATATTTCCCATGGATACTACTAATCCCTCTTTAATTTTCAATGAGAAAGAAATTCTTTTAAAAGTGAATCAAGGTGGCAATAAATATTACGTCACTGACGATAAAATATTTATTGCTCATATATTTCCCATGGATACTACTAATCCCTCTTTAATTTTCAATGAGAAAGAAATTCTTTTAAAAGTGAATCAAGGTGGCAATAAATATTACGTCACTGACGATAAAATATTTATTGCTCATATATTTCCCATGGATACTGGAATGGATACTGCTCATCCCTTTTTAATTTTCAATGAGAAAGAAATTCTTTTAAAAGTGAATCAAGGTGGCAATAAATATTACGTCACTGACGATAAAATATTTACTGTTCATATATTTCCCATGGATACTGCTCATCCCTTTTTAATTTTCAATGAGAAAGAAATTCTTTTAAAAGTGAATCAAGGTGGCAATAAATATTACGTCACTGACGATAAAATATTTACTGTTCATATATTTCCCATGGATACTACTAATCCCTCTTTAATTTTCAATGAGAAAGAAATTCTTTTAAAAGTGAATCAAGGTGGCAATAAATATTACGTCACTGACGATAAAATATTTATTGCTCATATATTTCCCATGGATACTGGAATGGATACTGCTCATCCCTTTTTAATTTTCAATGAGAAAGAAATTCTTTTAAAAGTGAATCAAGGTGGCAATAAATATTACGTCACTGACGATAAAATATTTATTGCTCATATATTTCCCATGGATACTGGAATGGATACTGCTCATCCCTTTTTAATTTTCAATGAGAAAGAAATTCTTTTAAAAGTGAATCAAGTTGGCAATAAATATTACGTCACTGACGATAAAATATTTATTGTTCATATATTTCCCATGGATACTACTAATCCCTCTTTAATTTTCAATGAGAAAGAAATTCTTTTAAAAGTGAATCAAGGTGGCAATAAATATTACGTCACTGACGATAAAATATTTATTGCTCATATATTTCCCATGGATACTGGAATGGATACTGCTCATCCCTTTTTAATTTTCAATGAGAAAGAAATTCTTTTAAAAGTGAATCAAGGTGGCAATAAATATTACGTCACTGACGATAAAATATTTATTGCTCATATATTTCCCATGGATACTGAAATGGATACTGCTCATCCCTTTTTAATTTTCAATGAGAAAGAAATTCTTTTAAAAGTGAATCAAGGTGGCAATAAATATTACGTCACTGACGATAAAATATTTATTGTTCATATATTTCCCATGGATACTACTAATCCCTCTTTAATTTTCAATGAGAAAGAAATTCTTTTAAAAGTGAATCAAGGTGGCAATAAATATTACGTCACTGACGATAAAATATTATTGTTCATATATTTCCCATGGATACTGCTAATCCCTCTTTAATTTTCAATGAGAAAGAAATTCTTTTAAAAGGGAATCAAGGTGGCAATAAATATTACGTCACTGACGATAAAATATTTATTGCCAACTTAAGGAAATATTTATTCCCAATACTTCCTATAGACAATTAGTATTTCTCGGCAATCTATAACAATGATGTTTTATGAGGTACCTAAACTTTCAATCGCTCTCGGACTATTAATTTTCATACTACAAATTAGTAGAACTTTTTTCGGTAATTTAAAAGAAAGTATCCTCAAATATTGATCCTGTTCACGAAATTCAAATACTGAAATTTGTTCATACACTAAACTTCAAGCCTAGAAAGAGTCCGTTTATATATGTCGGAACGTAGAACAATTTAAATGCATATTGCTTATTTTATTACAATGTATACTTTCATGTGATAAAGTTTATTTCTTTATCAGAGAGTTTAACTGACTTATTAAGTAAGTAAAATGTTAGGAATAATTTTTATATGGATTTTTTTTCACAGTATTGCTTTAGCTTATTTGTAAATAAAAAAAAAATGGACGTTAGAGCCACGAGCCCCAATAACTGGATTTGATAACTTTTTAAAAAAAAAAACATTTTAATGAAAAAATTGAACCATTTCTTTCTGCTCATCGCGATGTGGCTCTCCGAGTTACGGTTCAATAATTCCATTGGAGGGAAATGGGTACTTGATTTCGTAGCAACTGGATCCAAGACTGGTGGAAACTAATACGCTGAGTATCGAAACAGTAGCGTCTACAGAGGGTCTGACCATGACAAGTTGGGGCCAAAGGCCCGGACACATTATGGGGCCCCTTTTTCAAACGCGTGATTCATTGGAAATGGGTTTGACACAAAATCAAATGAATTAACATTAAACATAGAAAATGTTGATAAATTAATGTTAACATTGTTTTCTAAAAGTATTTTTTTTAATCTTTTTTTTTTATCACAAATAAATAAACAAATTTCAAACACAAAAAAATTCAATAATTCAAAATTCATAGATCAAAAACTTTGTTTTGTGCATTACATTTCATTATCACGATCCGTGACAACAATATCTGCAGCATTTCTCTCAACTTCAGAGTCGACATTTTGCTGATCTCACAACAATAAATACGTCAAGACCACTGATCTCTACTACAACTTCTGGATAGCGCATGCTTGGTTACTGACTTGAAGTTAAAGAAGGCTTAATAATCACCATAGAGATCTATACTAACAACTTCCCCCAAAAATAGCTCAAATTTGTTTGTAACTATGGGCAACCTATTTCAAAGCATTATGGGGGGAAGTATTCAAATGACATCATCTGCTTGCAGAGCAGAAACCGCTAATAAGCAACCCAGAAGTTGTAGTAGAGATCAGTGGTCAAGACTTCTTTTCCACTCCCCCCCCCCCCACCTCCATCTTTCAAGAAAGCTTGGTTTTTGTACTCTAGTAAATGACAGTTTGGTTTAATTGATTAAATACACTAAAGACTGTTCAAGATCAATACAAAATTATTCTATGCAAAAATTCTTTTGTACAAGGTATTCACATAGCTTTTGTGAAACAAAAGTTAAAGGTTTACAGCCAATTTCGAGGGCCCCTAAAATCATGTGTCCAAGGCCCGAGTCTTGTGGGCCTAGGCAATGATCAGGGCCTGTCTACAGGATCTTTCAGAAAGGGATCATTAATTTTGAAATGACATAAATGTTAAACGGTTAGAGGCAGGGAAAAGAGACAAGTGGTACGTTGAATCGACAGGTATGGAATTTTAAATACATAGGCTTGCAAAATTAGTAACACTATTAAAATGCTGCAACTAATTATTATAAAATCTGGATTTACCTCAATTTCCCCCGCGAAAACGGGCCCTATGATTCCTTTATTCAATAATGCAGCCCAAATGGTCACTTTTGCTTTGCACGACACAGAAACGGGTTTTCAGTACCCCACATTCATCAGTTTTGTTTATTAACAAATCCATTCAATTAAAAATGGGTTGAAAAGAAAAAGAAAAATAGTACGATTTCTTAAAGGAAATGAATTGCCAAAAGTAAAATTTCACAGGCGGCAAAGTTAAATTCCATAAGTGCAGTTAAAACAAAATATAGTTGCAGGATGTGTTCGAAACTTGTAAAATTACCGAATTAGAATCAGCTCAAAACAGTTCGATTAAGATATTTTCGCAACAACATAGTGTATTGGAAAAATATGCAACGTGGTATCAACAAACTCCAATTCGCGGAGCTAAACCACTCGGCAGTTTAAAAATGTAACTTACAAAAGAGCACAACCCTCTTAAACATATTATTATCATCATGACAACTATCCGTATATAAAAATAATATAATGTTTTAATATATATATATATTTTAATATTAAAATATTAATAAAATGTAAATCACATTTTTAAAACTTCATTATTTCAAAATAAATATATTTACTTCAAGTAAACATACTATTTATTTAAAAAAAAAATCAACTAGCGAAAGTCTATTTAAAAAAAATAATAATAGTTTTCTCACAAGAATCTAGTGAGCAAATATAAATAAATTACATAATTTGTTTTAACTAAAATGTAAAAGTATTTTTTTTAAAAATCGCGTGTACAAAAACTTGCAAGTTTTAAAATAGGAAAAGTTTAATAAATTATAACAATCAAACTCTATGGTATACACTAGAAACTTTATGAAGAATAATACAACTATGAATGCAAAAATTATAATTCATCTTTAAAAGAGATAAGAAACGTTTTAAAAATTTCACAATACCTATTTCCCGCACACGTGCAGATATGTTTGTAAATAAAAGGGATTTCTCTAGTTGAGTTGTGCCTTTCCCGCCGCAACGGAGTTGTTGCTGTTGGCCAGAATCTAGCGCGCGCTGCTTTGACACTTACTCAAAGTTAACCACAAATAGGTGAAATTAAAAACATATTTGATAACCGTTTGAATATTATCGACAAAAAGCGAATTATGCTTGTCATAATTGTTACTTTCGCTTGTTTACGACAAATTTCCGACTGCAAAATTCTTTCTATGCAAGAACTGAGATTGATGACGTCACTCCTCTTGGTAGTGGCCAAATATCCACTTCTGAGAATTATCACATCTATTGAGCATTTTAACATTAAGTAAACTGAAATAGTATATTTTGAAGATTGAAAAACTTAATAGTTTGTAATGGTCTCTCTTTTTCGTAGTTGGATATAAACTCAATTGCATTTGATAACGATTATTTGGGTGTATTATATGTATTCTTTAAAATTTTCGAAAAGCTATATTATAATCTAGAATTAATCAAACTCTTTCTTTAAAAAAAAAAATCCCTCATTAAAATAATATATTTTTAAAGTAGAAAAACTTTTTTGAATAAACGTATTAGAATGGAATGTGATACTGCGTATTAGAAATTTTAAAGGCGCAAAATTTAACTTCCCTCAATTTTTATTCATTTATTAAGATCCTATTTTGAAATTAAATTTCAACGAATAAATCTGTTTAATTGTATTTGTAACAAGCTATTCAATGCGAAATACGGAGCTAGAAAGTATTAATTTTATAACGATCATTATATTAAGAAACTACAACAAAAACAAAACACTTCATTTCGAAAAAAGTTCATACTACATTACAACATACGACAAATTTTCAAAATATTATAGACAACCTAGATGTAATAGCACAACATTTTCTTTATACATTTTTGAATTTTAAGTTTTAATTATTTTAGCATATTATTTTTTTTTTTTTTTATGATAATAAAATAATACTACGTATTATAATATGGATAAAACTATTAATGCTTTAACAAATACTTGCAAATCTAAAGAGTAGTTTTAATTTAAAAAAAAAAAAAATAAGCTGATTGTATGGTAATATAGAAAATATTTTAGTTTCAAATTTACGGTATAATTTTTCTTAAAAGTAAAGTTTTAATTTTTTCAGTTTTTAATGGCAAAAAAAAAAAAAGGGAAGAGGCTATTCGTTATGCAGAAAAAAATTATGAAAACCAAGTATTTTTTTAGCACGAAAGTTATGAGCATGTATTTTAGCAATCGTAAGTTGAATAGAATTATATTCCAGCAGTTTATAAGTAATTAAAAAAAAAAAAAACTTAAAACATAAAACCAATACATATTTAAAATAATATAACTGACGTAAATATTCCCGAACCTCGCATTAAAAACCCACTCACACGAATTAATAGTTAGAGTATGCAAGTTTTTTAAATACAATGAACCAACGTGAATAAAACTTGAAAAGATTTAGATGAATTTTTCATGAATAAAAACAAAGAAGAATTTTTGACGAAATATTAACAGTGAGAAATAAGAAACGGAACTGAATTGTGAAATAAGAAACTTCTTAAAAATCAGCTTATTACTGAAATAGTTTTATTACATTTGTAAATACCAAATATGCCTCGAGACTTTGAATTCGGTCAAATAACAAGGTAGACTAGCCATCTAAGCTAGCACCTCACCAGCTACATCTATTCGCTGGATACATTAGCGATAGCTACAACCACATAAGGTATAAGTGAAAGCAGTAAGACCTCAAAAGTTTTGATATGCAGATTTAACCTTTATTTTACACGACGCTGTTTCAGCGAAGGACCCATGAACTTTTAGCCAAGAGTTCGTTGTCTTTCTCACCAGGACACAGAGAGAGATATCTTCTTTTTCTTATAAAATTGTTTCGAATTTCTTTTCGAATTTTGGAATATTAGCCACTTCAGTTATTCCTTGAATTTCCAACAAATGTATCAAATAATAAGACACTGGTGGTCCAACGTATCAATTGCCTGCCCATAACAAACTTAGAACATTCTTTTTTAAAGCCACTAACAATCCTAAATAAAATCACTACAGAACTGCTTTTGAGCAACAATGTATTTAACTTAGAAGTGAACAAGAAAAAGGACAAGGATTTATGAAGAAAAAATGTAAGTCAGCAAATGGATTTTTTTTCCCAATGAAAGCAACAAAAATGAATTCACAAGTAGTGCAAATACAAAAAAAAAATCAAATTGCTGCTTACTGAGAGAAAAAAAAACACGACTTTTCATAGTTAGTGATTAGTCAACTGCAATATAGGACACAGGCAGGCTATCGTTTCCAAACTGAATCCGCCGACCAAACGGTATAGTGGTCAGCGTGCTGGCTTCCAGACCGCGAGGTTGCGGGTTCGAGTCCCGTGTTAGGCATGGGTGTTTGTAAATGTATGTTGGCTTGTCATATGACGAAAGTTTCGGCACATTATAGCCCTCGTGTTGCTGACGGCGAGAGATAATCTGAAAACAACCAACCAAACTGAATCCCTGTGTTGCCCTGCCTACAAACACGGCAAATCGTATGAAACCACACTTTTTTCAATGAACTTAAATCCTCTAATATACCACAACCTCCCTAATATTATTCTCAGAAAAAAAATATGCCAGTAACCCTTTTTTCAAAACCAATAAATCAACTTCTTCACTTTTCTGATCTGTCGATGTTAAGAAAAAAAAAAAAATCCTTCTTAATCAACATACCGTCACGTCCGCAAACAAGCCAATTCACTTTTTCGCCCTGTTTATCCATTCTACAACCAGTTGCACTTTCGACCCACTAACTTCCACCAAAAAATAAACGTTTATGCAGAGCAGGTAGCCAAAGAAACTTGCCCTTTCCAGCAAACAAAATCGCCTGTGGAGGAATAGCTACCAAGAGGAAATAACTCTGATTGGAATACCCACAAGTCCACCATTCCATCAAGAAGATTTGAAAATCTTCTATGAATTCGTTGGGGTCAAGCTTGAAAATCATCTCGTCTTGACCCATGAACCAGTTTCTGGTTGGTCTTCCACGCCATTGTAAAACCGGACAGGTGATTTTGGCGGAAGTTTGAGATCGAAATCAGTAGGTATTAAAGTTATATAACGGGCTTTTATCATTTCGGTGAGGCTTGAGTTGGTGACACGGCTTTCTCACGATAGGCTTTGATTGTTTTCAGCGTTCGATTCTTCTGGGATTTGTTTTTCTTAACGGTATCATACAATCGATACAGTTTTTTCTTATTTCCGTTAGGAATACAAAGTGAAGGAGGAAGGATCAAGTAAGACAAGAAGAGATAAAGCGAATGTCTTGCAAGTGTGTGGGAGTATATCTTTGATTGAATAAAATATATGTGCGTATATGTATGTATAGTAGGTTAAAACCCGAATTCAAAACTTAGACCTGTCTTCTAGATCAAAATGATTTACTCTAAAGGCAGATTTTAAGACACAAGTAATTTCACTTTGAATAAGATTTGGTAGTGATAATTACAAATATATGGCTGTAGGTAGAAATGTAAAATTTTAAGTGCATTAAGGCAGAAATAATTCAAATGTCATTTAAAATCATTATAGGATATCTTTTCGTTTCTCTATATGTTTTTGTAATAGAGAATCAGGATGGTAGTTCGTTTCAAATTAGCAACTAAAACACTTTCAACTTTCACAAATTAGAATTTGATTACCAGATATATCAATTCCCCCCCCCCCCCCAATTTTCCCCACAGATTTTCTTAAATTTATCAAACAAATTTAACTTTCATTTTTCTTTCAAGTAAGTAAAGAATACAATCCCACTCTGTTACTAATCGACCATGGCTAACAATATATCTCGTATAAAAAGCGAAAATCGAGTGCCGATATCGGTAGCTTTATCTAATGGCTTAAATTTATCATTTAAAAAGTATCTTTTAAAGTAATTAGCTTATGTATTCTTATTCAAATCCTTTCAAAACTGATTAAATAATAGATAAAGTCCGTGTCTAACAGTCATTAAGATAAGCCGAATATTGCCCTAAAGCAATATCAAACTCTTAACAATAGTAATTAATCAATAAATTATGATAATTTAATAAAGCATTACAGAATTATTAGATTTAATAACTACAAATAGTAACCTCAACAATCTAGTAGTTAAAAAAGACAATCTAGGGTTAAAATTTTCTAAACAAATACATAAAAGTAATGCTTTTAAAATCCTGTATATTAACTTCACTTATAAAAAAAACCCTCTTTTTTAATGGGTTGTACTATTTGTTGCAATTTTCAATTTTGTTGTAATGAATATTAAGATTAAATTTCTTTTTAAAATGGATCTTATGGCCTACGAATATCATAGAAATAATATTAAAAAAAAAATTATAAAGGTTTTGGCGTCAAATGCTCAGAAAAACCTCGCCAAATCTTTCATTTTTGTGTAACTTAGGCTTTTAGATTAAAAACACTAACCACTTCATTACTTAAGATGCGTTTACTTTATTTACAAGCATTTAAAACAGAAATAAACTAATCTCATTATTTATCATGTACTTAATTGTTTATTTGTTAGTTATAAACGACTAACCGAATGGATTTAAAAACATACGAGACTGCTCTATGTTCGAGAGCAAAATTCCTTACTGACATCAAGTATTTGACTTACATTAAATACATAATAAGCTGGATGATGATAGTTTGGTGAGTATTATCCCATCGACCATTGGTGAACATTTTGTTGGCAACAAACAAATTTTGAAACACTTGGCCTCCTTGGAGGTCCGATTCAGCTCGGTCCAGCGTCGGTTGGTTGTATTCAGATTATCTGGCGCCGTCAGCAACACGAGAGCTATAATGCGCCGAAACATTCGTCATTAGACAAGCCAACATACATTTACAAACACCCATGCCAACACGGGACTCGAACCCGCAACCTCGCGGTCTAGAAGCTAGCACACTAAATACTATACCGTTTGGTCGGCGGTCCAGCGACGGACTTTTATGTGAAAAGCTAAAGCTACGTGGCGAACCAGACATCCATCCAGACAAACCTTTTAGACCAGAGTTCGCCATTAACTTTTAGAGGCGGGCCATATGACTTACGTTGGAGTTTTTCGCGGGCCGGATACACCAATATACATATCTTTAATTATTATTAAACTGTAAATTTTTTTGTAATCTTACTAGAATTACAATTAATATTCTATTTTCTTTCAAATAATAAAAAAAAATAATAATAGTTTTCATTATTAGTAAATCAAAGTCTAAAAAAAAAATGAATTTTTGTTTCAACGTGACAATGCGACTTGACCTGACTTTTAATAAAAGTATTTAAACTGTACTTCCAGATTACTCCGTTTTAGTCGATATCATTTGTGAGATAATGGAGGTAGGAATCGTTCAGTTTATTTACAATAGAGTCGATGTCAGTCGCAGTATTTATTGCAGCCAATCTTAATAAATTATCCAGATGAGATTCAATTAAGTTATTCCTGAATTAATTCCTGACGAAAACTTCTTTATACAGATTCTTCGTACACGTTGTGGAGAACTCTATTCTACATAGTTCACACATTCTATTTCGGATAAATAACAATCATGTTAAGGCGTCTTCTCACTTTAGGCACCTCGAAAATAGGCTATTTTCGCGATTTTTTTTCGAGGATTTTTGCAAACAATTATGGGATAAAATAGATCCTATATAATAAACACATCTTTCAAGTACAAGAAAAAATTTATTTTTTATTTTTTTGAACAATTATTATAATAAAACAGTAGCATCGAAAAACCCGTGTAGAAATGCAATGTTCGTGGCTTGTTGATGAAATTTCGGAAACTATCCGGCCGATTGTCATGAAATTTGAATGACATATTCTTCATAGTTATGGCTATAGCGCATATCATCATATTTTTTATATTCGCGAAAATAACAAAATGGCGCACGTTTTTCGAAAAAGTAAAAAAAAAAACGCGTTTTTTTGCAGTTTTTTGTAAAAAAAAATACTTCAAATCAAAATTTCAAAAATCTGATGATATGCGCTATAGCCATAACTATGAAGAATATGTCATTCAAATTTCATGACAATCGGCCGGATAGTTTCCGAAATTTCATCAACAAGCCACGAGCATTACATTTCTAAACGGGTTTTTCGATGCTACTGTTTTATTATAATAATTGTTCAAAAAAATATTTTTTTTTTCTTTCTTGCACTTGAAAGATGTGTTTATTATATAGGATCCATTTTATCCCATAATTGTTTGCAAAAATCTTCGAAAAAAAATCGCGAAAATAGCCTATTTTCGAGGTGCCTAAAGTGAGAAGACGCTTTAAAAAAAGGCCGTACCGTGAAATTAGATTTTTTTTAATCTTCTGTGGTGCCGGTGGACCGCAGAAAAATCTGTCGCGGGCCAAATCTGACCCGCGGGCCGTGAAGTGGCTAACGCTGGTTTAGACGGACTAAAAGGATTCATTTGACCAAAGGTCAACTGATTAATACTTAAGTACCCAAATTTTCTTCAAAATTAATTTAAAAATAATGAGGGTTGCACAGGTAAAAATCTTGTACGAGACTTATACATAAACCCTTATACGTTAAGACTAGACGTCGGAAATATCGATCAAAATAAATATCGATACTAAATCGTTGCATGGAAAAAATATTGATAAAATATCGATATATCGATACATGATATTTTTTTTATTTGATTTTAATTTTGCCTGAAACGAAGTTTTTTGGGGGGAAATTTCTACTTTTCATATATTCATGCAAAAATTGTTTTAATAAATAAATTATAAAAATTGTTTTTATAAATAAATTATATTATCAATCAGAATAAATAAAATACATTTGGGTCAATGCTTAAATTCACATTTATTTTTAAAGAAATTTTGAAAAGTAGTTTACCGCATATTTGGCTGACATAGATATTTTTAATATTTAAAATTATATGCAAATTCCAGGAACACGTTGGCTACAGAAACGGTGCTATGTTAATGACTACTAATATATGATCTTATATTTCCATTACATTATGTTTCCTTTATGGTTAGGGTGCCATTCTAACTGTCTCTCAACCAAGTTCAAACTTTAATATTGAATTTTTTGAAAAGGGAATAAAGAAAATCGAAAAAACACATGGAACTACAAAATAATCATCAAAAAAATAAAAAGGTTTAAAAATATCGATAAATCGATGATCTGTATCGATATTTTTATTATCGATATTTCTTTTTTAAATATTGATAAAAATATCGTCGTATCAATATATCGTCGACTTCTAGTTAAGACCCTCCTGTGTCAAAAAGTAGATCAACTTTTTTTTTATACAACATCTAGTCACAACATACTCTTCAGAAACAATCAATTTTAAATGAATTTTTTTTTTATATAAATTTCAGTATCAAAAGGTGACAAAACACGGTCGAGTAAGGAAACAAGCAACACACCAGTGACCTCTGACTTGTAAGTCTTGTAAGAGGGAGCCGATTTCATCACGACTCGTAGAGATGTGACACTTCGATAAGCACCTCCATTTGTTACAAAGAATCATTACAGAACAGAAAAATAAGACGAATGACCCGTAGAATGTTTTCGTCTGCAACGTTACTTAATGATTGGACAACTTGTTACGCGTACGCAGTTGTTGCATCTGAAGAAACCCTGGTCAGAAAACGCCTTTCCTAATTTAACGGAATTCATCAACTGAAGAGAGAATATATGTTTACTTTAAGAAGAAAATCGTTTAATCAAGCCTGTTCTTATTCAACGGATTTTTATAAATTAATGTATAAAATACATGTTTTCTTCAAGAACCTATTAAAAAAAGGAGCTTATATGAATCGGGACGTAAAAGATCTAAATGATAGATATTCCTTTTAATAATTGTCAAGTATTTATTCGATGCATCTAATTTTTTCAAAATAATGACGGGCTTAAGTACTAATAGTCACTTGCAAGTGTTCGCAGCCACTTGGTCACTACAAGGCCGGTAGCGATGACCACTTGTGAAGGGGCCCCCAGTGAGAGGACCATCGTTGCCCCTAAACTTAGGACATCCATGTCTTAGGATTCGAACCGATATCCACCTGCGTGGTAGGCTGATGCGCTAACCACTATACTGAATAGGCGACTAATCTTATTTTATAATTGGGAATATAAACAGTTGAACTTAGATTATATAAATTAAATATTCTAAACGCCGATTTATAGGTTTCCAGTCAGAGCATCAGTCGAGATCACCAGTCATAAGACGCTGTTTCAACCTGAATACTTAATTTGATCATGTCACAAGGAGCACTCCATCTTTAGACTAAACTATTTTATTCACTGAAAGACGGGACACCACAACACACATACAGTAATACCAACATCAAGTAAGGGAATGAATTTCTCCGACAGGCGGGGGTGGGGTGCAACTAGCGCCCTCTACAAAGAGCAACATTCTAAGTTGCAACATCCTCCCCCCCGATGAAGACATTCATCAAACAAATCCAAACAGTACCTAAAATTATCTCCATAATAACCCTAAATACATGTAGTCAGATAAATCATTAAATTTAAAGCATAAATTTTACATTGCAATAATAAAATGAACACAGAGAATACTCATAATAACATAGTAAATCTTAATAATCAATTTAAATGACAAATGAAAAAACAAACTTAATCCATTCTAGGAAGCTCTAGATGGTACAGCAGCTGAACTGGTCGTTTAACTATTCCCGATGCTGTTTTTAGAGTTACACTTCTTACCTTCTGATCACGACCTCTATGGACCTCAATTACCCGACCTAGTTTCCACAACTGTCGTGGCACCTTATCTTCACCTATTAAAACTATATCATTTGTATTAAAATTACAAGTTACATTAATTGGTTTTACACTATGTATTCCTTTAAGTTGGAGGATATATTCTCCTTTCCAACGATTCCAAAAGTTATTTAAAAGCTTCTCTCTATACATATATCTCTTAATAGATATTCTTTTGTTACTTTTTATTTCACTAACATGAACAGCCCGGTGGGGTAAAGCAGTTAGCCTCTTTCCTATGAGGAAATGAGCTGGAGTGAGAGGGGATGGTTCAAGTGGGTCGTTGTAGACGTAAGTGAGTGGGCGGGAATTCAATATTGCTTCTATTTCAGCCAAAATCGTTTGCAATTCTTCAAACGAAACCAGAGCCCTACCAAGAACCTTTTTTAAGACTGTTTTTGTCATTCTCACCATCCTCTCCCAATATCCATCCCACCAAGCAGCTCGTTCTACAATATAATTCCAAGTTATACCCCTTTTTCCAAAATAGTTAAGTACAACAGGATCAGATATATTAGAGTAGAGCAATTTTAGTTCTAATTCTGCAGCCTTGAACGTTCTGGCATTGTCAGAATTCACTATTCTGCAGACTCCTCTTCTCGATATAAATCGTCTAAATGCTAAAAGGAAATGTTCTGTACTGAGAGACGATACCAGTTCAAGATGAATTGCACGGGTGACGGCACAAGTAAAGAGAGCGATATAGACCTTATCACTGTCATTGTCCTTGGTGTATAAAGGGCCACAGAAGTCGATTCCAGTCACTTCAAAGGGATTTGCTTCGTGTATTCGATCAGCTGGAAGAGGTGCCACCACCTGGGTTCCTTGTCTAGCATTGCTTCGTTTGCAAACAAAGCAGTTGTACAGGCACGTTTTCACTATTTGTCTACCACGTAGAATCCAATATCGCTCTCGGATTTGAGTGAGAGTGTCTGAAACTCCGGAATGTAATAAGTTCTCGTGCTCCCTTGCGATCAACAGTTCGGTGAATCTAGACTTGCCAGGAAGAACACAAGGATGTTTCTCCTGAATGCTGAATCCCGATCGTTGTAATCTACCACCAAGGCATATGGTTCCATCTGCTGATAAGATTGGGTTCATCCCGAATAATTTCGAATTAGACTCAACAGGCTTGCCCTGTTTCAATAGATTATATTCAGCAGTGAATTCAGTTCGTTGTACAAAAGACACCCAGTGTAATTCGGCATTCAACAGTTCTTCCGTTGTCAATGGCCCCGTTAATTTGGTCGAATTTAATCTGCAATTATTGACAAAACACTTGACGTATGATGTAATTCGCAAAACCTTATTCAAATCACTATACCTTTCTAAAATCAACAGCGGTTCAGATGGATCAACACTTATTTGTAGCGTAACGGCCCTAACCCGTTTCTCCCCTTGAACTACTCGTAAGTTGATATCCATTGAAGGGGACAGTTCATTGTCCGACGACTCACTTAAGTCCAGGAGCCAGGGGGGTCCAGTCCACCACAAGCGGTCGTTGATTAACTGACGCGCTCCCACCCCTCTTGTCAGTCGATCAGCAGGGTTGGTTTTTCCTTCGCAGTGATTCCAATTTTGAGGGTCAGTTTTTTCTTTAATTTCTAACACTCTATTACGAACAAATGGCTTCCACTCGTCCGCGATACCTTTAATCCAGTGTAGACATATCTGTGAATCAGTCCACAAATAAATGTCACTTTCCTTTAATGAAGGAAATGTCTCTTGCAGGTAAGACGACATTCTCGCGGAAATCAGGGCTCCTAGGAGCTCCAACCGAGGCAAAGTAACTGCTTTAAGTGGAGCTAAACGAGATTTCGATATTATAAAGCTAGTCGTATATTTACCTCTGTGTTTTGTTCTGAAGTACGCCACACAACCATACGCCTTTGGACTTGCGTCCGAAAATATGTGTACTTCTAACTTATCAATTGGACCCTCCTCAAAATATGGCCGAGGAATAACAAGTCCCTGAAGTTCTACTAATTCATTCAGCCATTCCTTAAACTTCTTTTCCACATCAAGGGGTAGACTTTCGTCCCATTGTACACCCTTTTCCCATAAATTTTGCATTAACAACTTAACTCTTACTGCGAATGGTGTCAATAAACCAATAGGGTCAAATAGCATACCGCATGCCCCTAGCACAATGCGTTTTGTTGCCACTACGGACTCTATCTTCGAAAATTGGTCTAAGTCAACTCTTAAAGTGTCACGTTCGTTATCCCAGATTAACCCTAGGACCTTTAATGGCACGCTTGATTCGTGAGAAGAATGTCGACACTCCATTTCATTATCTTTCCAAATTTGATTCAGGGTACTGGAATTGGAAATCCATCGTCGCAAGTTCATGCTAGCTTCACTCAATATGAAACCAGCATCCCTCGAAATTGATACTGCTTCTTGGATAGTAGCTGCACCACAGAGCAGGTCGTCCACGTAGAGATCTTTCAACACTTCACAAGCCTGGTGATGTGTTTCTTCAAATCTTTTCAAATGCAGTCTAATGGTAGCAGTCAACAGAAAGGGACTGCATTTTGTTCCAAATGGAGCACGTTTCATTCGTAAGGCTCTAGCATCACGACAACTGAGATCGAGGTTTGTTCCCCTATTTAAATCTGCCCATAAAAATTGCAAATATTTCCTATCTTCTTTTACTATGCCTACTTCTAAAAACGCTCTTTGGATGTCTGCACAAAACGCAATTGGGTGATATCTAAATTTTAAGACAATTTTGAGCAAGTCAGGATTGAGATTGGGTCCGCTGTTTAAACAATCATTGAGAGACTTTTCATCTTTAATATTAGACGAACAATCAAAAACTACTCGGATTTTTGAACTTTCCTTTGATTTCCTAAGAACAGCATGATGTGGCATAAAGTATCCCTCACCTTTACAGATAGTTAATTTCGTATCAACAGGTTCAATTATCCCATCCCTTAGTTGCTCATCAATAATTTCTTTATACCGAATGTACAAATCTGGGTCCTGTTTAAATTTGTTATTTAAACTACTAAATCTGCGTTTTGCGACATTATAATTAGAGTTTAATCCCTGGAAATTATCTTTCCACAGTAATTTTGTTTCGTATCTTTTATTTTCATAAGTAGTGTTTTGTTCGAACGCATCTAAAATATCTTTGTCTGATCGCGCAATTTCTTTATCTTGGTTTATCCCGATTGCTTCCAATTCCCACAAAGAATTTACTCTCGCAAATCCGTTTTCAACTGTTATATGATTTACACAGATTTCCTTATCATTGGACACTGCTTGCCGACCTTGAATAACAAACCCGAATAAAGTTTGCGTTGCAATTAATCGCCTTCCCAGCCTAACACTATTTTCTTGTAATACATCACAGATGTAATCCGACCCGATTAAAATGTGTATCTCCGTCGAAGTAGCGACGTCTGCCAATTCAATGCCCTTTTCTAAAGCCATATTTTTAACCCATTTAGAGGGGATTTCTATATATCCATGCGTAATAGAATCAATGACAACGGCTTCTATTTTTATCGCTTGTTCAGGTTCAATCCTGTTCTGCAATTCTATCTCGACAATATCATATAAGCTTTTCTCTAAGTTCCCCCCACCAAAGGCGTGTATCGTAAATCTCTCCCGGCGAACGGATACTAGTCCCATGTCCTCAGAAACACTCCGCAAAATAAACGACTTGTTACTACCCCCGTCCATCAGAACTCGAACTAAGCCAGATCCCCTTTCAGTTTTAAGGGAGGCTGAAAATGTTTGCAACAAAACAGCAGATAACGAGTTCACATTCTCTGCACCCTTTTTGGGCCCCAGCACTTCGTTGATGCTGTGCAAGGAAGTAACAATTTCATTGCTGGCGGGTTCAGTTTGCACTTCGTTTTGTGCTTTATGACATATTAAATAATTATGAGCTTGTTTACAATTATTTTTGCATATGTATTCACGTTTGTAGCAGTTTTTGGATACGTGTTTTCTAAACAGACATATAAAACATCTACCTTGGGATTTTAAAGCATTCCGTCTTTCATTCAGTGATAATGGGCAATTCTGGGAACCATGCAATTCTACGTTACAAAATACGCAAGTTTCCCTGACTGACGTCGTTAGGGATGCTGCGGTTGGAACACTAGCCATTGAGTTTGTTCGTTTTGAACCCATAAATTGTCTATTTTTATTCATTTCTTTATTAGAAAACGAGTAATCATTTCCACTAGTACCCCTTGGGTTGGCCAATAAAAAGGATGCTTCCCTGCATTCAATTTCCCTTTTCAAAAACGTTAATAAGTTCTTAATGTCAAATAATTCCCTAGTTTCTCGTTGCCTATTATAATTTAAATTTAGTTCTTCTGGGAGTTTTTGCATTATTACTGGGCAAAGAAGACTGCCATATGTACCCGTTGCAACGCCAAGAGATTGTAGCGACCTGGTTTGAATTTCAACTGCATCATACAATTTCCTCAATGCTGATACATTTGAAGTGTATTTAACTGGCTCAATCATTAACAATTTATTCATATGAGAACTAATAATTAGTTCATCATTCCCAAATCTAGATTTCAATAACTCAATTGAGGAATCATAATTTTCATTTGTTAATGAAAATCCAGATACTGCAGTTAAAGCTAACTCTCCCAAATAGCTTTTCAAATAAGCAAATTTTTCAATTTTACCTAACGCGTCATTTTTATGAATAGCCACTTCAAATGAATTCCAAAAATCCAGCCAGGAGCCACAATCTCCATAGAATTTTGCTATGCCTAATTTTGGAAGTTTTACAGCGTTGGATTCACTTCTATGTCTGTAATTTCTTTCAATCTCAATCCCGACATTACTCAAAACAGTATTCGGATTTTCATTCGGACGCGGTATATCAACAACTAACAATTTTTCAATTAGTCTATCAATTTTTGTTTTCCATTTAATACCGCGTTCCTGGTATTCCTCACTTGACATTATTTCGTTTTCCAATTCATTGTCATCAATGTCGGTTTCAATCGTTTCATCTAACCCCTTCAGATTTTTTATTTTTTCAATTAACTGATTTCTTTGATCGTGAAGATCGTCTATTTTTTGTTCCTTAGAATACCTTTCAGTTAATGATTCACCAATTAAATTATCTATTTTAGTTAGGAGCTTAGAAAATAATTGCCTAACGCATGAGCGTTTCCTTTTGATTCTATCCATTCTACTTTTGACTTCGTCATCCATTTTGATAAATTAATATCAATCAAATTTAAAATTTTTAAATAAAAGGTTTCAAATTAAGTTACGTATAATCAAAGGGACCTACCTCAAAATCTCAGAGTCGCGACACTGCGAGTTTTTGCAATGGTCGTCAACGTCGTTGTTCTATATAGAAATCACCATAGATTACTATAAATCACGTCCCTGGTCACCATGTTTCAACCTGAATACTTAATTTGATCATGTCACAAGGAGCACTCCATCTTTAGACTAAACTATTTTATTCACTGAAAGACGGGACACCACAACACACATACAGTAATACCAACATCAAGTAAGGGAATGAATTTCTCCGACAGGCGGGGGTGGGGTGCAACTAGCGCCCTCTACAAAGAGCAACATTCTAAGTTGCAACAGACGCTAACACTGTATAAACGCTCCCTTTCAGTCGCAGGAGTAGCCAGTTTGTCAAATGATTGCTTCCGGCTGGTCATTCCAGTAGAAAACATTTTCAATTTACTGGCGCTGTAACTCTATCTGCCAATCACAAGCGCTCTCCAATGACCACCGAAAAGTGGCGTAACATTTGCTCAATAGCTGGATTATTCCATCAACTGGCACATTGTAAACGCAAAGCTGGCATTTCGATCAACGCGTGATAGTGTCATTCCAATCAACTTACCGGCTGGGGCACTGGCAAGGTGGCAATTAGCCTTGAAGAAGATTTGAAGGTTTTCATCATTAGGGTACAAAAACAAGAAGTGGGAATATACCTTCTCCTCTGATAAAGAAATATATTTCAGATGCAAGACTGGTTATCTTATCAAAGCACCAATTTGCTTTAAATGCAATGAAGTACGCGAAAAGAATGGATATACTCAATTGTCAATGAACAAAAATATTAATTATTATTATTTAGTGAATAAAAACAACAGTTTAACATTACTCTTCTGAAAATGAATACTAGAGTAACCAACCCAGAAAACATTTTAACAATTCGAAACACATTCACTAGTATGTTGTGAATGTTTTTCATATGATTCAGATGGATCAGGTTGTTAAAAACGAGCGCAATGATTCGGTTCATACTAAGCATTAATTTCGAATTTCAATTAATCATCTTGTTTTCAGTTACAAACATTCTAATTTCGCTAATATGTACACATATTCAAATGAAATAGGCGTAACAAAGATTTAGCTCATCAACCGTATCGTAACAGTTAATTACACGAAATGAGATCATAATTAAGCCGGTATTCAAATCACTCAATGTCCTTGAATGATGTACCTAATTCATCCCCCAATCGCCAAACATTATTTACAAAACATTGATAACTTAAAAATTGGTAACTGATAGCAGATCTAATAGGAAAAAAACAACAACAATCACATTATCAGGTAACACAAACCTTCCATGTTACCCAATACAATCACTTCCTTTCCTAAAAGCTGCATCATCAGTCTAGCAATTCACCAAGCCTAATACGAAGAGTTAGCAAAATCTATCACACATTATTTAAATAAAAAAAACTACAGCAGAATTGTTAGTAAAAAAAAACGCAGCAATAGATAAGAAGTAGTAACATCTCACCTATTATACGTAAAAAAATAGTATACGAAATCTGTAAGCGGACATTAAAGACAACCCATCTTGTGCGAATTTAAATTGGCCAATTTGGAAGGTTATTTACTCATGTCGCAATTGGAACCTTAATGAGGTGTGACGGCATCATCTGCCAAACCTTACTGCAATAGGCCTTCCCTCCTACACAAGACATAGGTAATCAGTTTCTTTTAAAACTGTGAGACATGATCATTTATCACTATTAAGGACTGAAAAAAAAATCAAATGACTTGTAGTTGTTGCCTTTATAATGGCTTCTTTTCGGACCAGATTGTCGTTTTATGGAGTTGCCCTCGAAGATAGAAAAACACATAAAATTGTTGAAATTGCATGTTGCTGATGTAAACTTTGCTTTGTTATTACACTGTTTCGGTTGCAACTTCATCAGGTCTCGTATGAGATATGCTGCAGGAGACGAGTTCGTCCAATTTTTCAATACAGTTGTTGCTTGTTTGAATTGGGAATCTTGTAAAATAATTTAATGATACTAACAGCATACCCGCGCTTCCCCTACTAAATTTTACTTTGTGTATTTTAGCAATACATTTATGTATTCCACATTTCAGACGTTTGACTTCATTTCGAGCTCTGAAAATTGTGTTATCAAAACCGGAATGAATTATACGAAAATTTAATCCTTTATCCCAATCCTTCGTTTGCCATCGTCCTTGTTGGAATTCGTATCAAATTTTATAAGACAGGAAGAGAGACATTTTTGGATATTCCTATTTAGGAACATTTCGGTCATTTAAAATTAGTTAATTGCTTTTATTGAAATTAGTATCAAGCTTCAAAACTGTGACTACATTGGAAGTAGGAGTTTGGGATATTTCTCCTTTTTGACCCTTTTAAATTAGTTAATCGTGATCGGAATAGCTTACTTCTCTATGTTTGTCCTTGTTGACGTTTATACCAAGTATCAAATTTGTGACTATATGGGATTTGAAAAAATTAGAGATGAATCAGTGGGAGAGAGAGACATTTTCAGCCCTTAAAATTAGATAATGGAAATTGGAATAGCATACTTTGTCTATGCTTGTCTTTGGTACTAAATTTCAGAGTGACCATTGAAAGTGGAGAATTGGGATATGGAACGTTTAGATTCTTTTTCGATCCTTCAAAATGTGTTAATCGGGAGATCGGAATAGCTTTCTTTTGCTATGAATGTCTTTGTTGACAATTTTTTACTTTATGCAAAGTGGGAGAATTGGTGACGGCTTTGAATTTTATATAGGGATTATTTAATGAGTCGATTTAAAAAATGAACTTAGTAAGCAATTTGGAAAAGTGGCTTTTTTTTCTTACATCCATTTATTTCCTTCTTACAAAATCAGGTTGATCCTTTAGCATTACCATGTATGCCTTCAGTATAATTTTTACTTCAGTAAAGCGAGTGTTAAGGATTCAACTTCAATTAAAGATATTGTTCATATAACTTTTATAAAGACTAGGATGTTAGTTCAATTAAATAGTTATTATGAGTTGGATTCCACATAAACCTGTTGATGTTGGTTTGTTTAGGCTTGAGAGTGCATAAGATGGCAGTTGAACTTATGAAACATAGCAACACATATTCTTGCAAATATGAAAAACCAACAGATTCAACCAACAACAAATCTAGCAGAGTTCACTTATGCGAGTATTTTATTTACCATAAACATTTGTTTATAGCGAATAAAATCTTCAATGTCGGGGTAATATTTTATTTCTGAAGCATTGTTAAATGATAAATTCCGTTGGAAATGCAGGCGTTCAAGGATGGAAAAAGAAAAATAATATATTGTTCCTCATTGTATTTCAATTTTTTTTTTTTTTTTTTAAAATCATTTTCCTGCTAAGCGGATATTATTTATTTTTATTTTGAGCCAAGTTATTGTTTTGAAATCTTAAAATATTATCCAGTTTGTGAATAAAAATGGAAGATAAGAAATAAATCTATTAGAAAGAAATAATGACAAATCCCTCCCCCCCCCCCTCCTCTCCTCCTTTTTTTAATATAGAAAACACATTTCATCTTTTATTTTTTATATTTTAACGATGGTTTTTCAGTTCTAAACCACCTTGCAAAATGCCCTTTATGAAGAATGAAAAATTAGTTTTGGAAGATACAAAAACATTAAAAGATTACTGAGAATAACTTTACTCTAGAGATAGAAACACAAATTAGAATTCAATTCGGAACAGCAATTTAAAATTATTAAAGTTTAACATCAGTGCGAATTCAACGGTTGGAATATCAGAATTTCAGATAGTAATCGTTTCATAATGAAGAAGATCCAGACTCTTCGAATGCAAAAAGTTCGGATATCATTTTAAAACGAATGCAGTCGAAATATTCCATGGATTCAATTTAAAGATAAAGGAAACATTCAGTTCCAGTCAGTCGAAACATGTAAATTTATACAAATATTAACGACTTTAAGTTTTTAAAGGTTTCTAAGACATATGGTTAGAGCTCATTTAACTAATTCTCATGGATACGATCGAGTGGACATACAAATTGATTTCAAAACATTCTTAAGTGACTCAATAATGGATGTTATCAATCCTTCCTTATCACTATAGTAAAGCACATCTATATATTTAATAGGCAATACGTTTTTTGGGGTTAGTCCGTCCGCCTAAACTACTCAACCAATTTCAATGATCAAGGTGTCATTTTAAAGGAAATAAGCTGTAGATTTGCCAAAACGTGCCAAAATAATTTATTAACACTTTATTAATTAGTTAAATTTCAATATTTTTCATCATTAAGCTACTACAAAGCCTCAATGATTTTGAATATAAGAATGGCAACATCCTTAAGTAAACAAACCCGCTGCTCGGGGGTTCAACCAACCAACCAACCGTTGCTAATTTTAAAGCTATCCTTACGTATGTAAACAACAAACCCGTTGCTAATTTTAAAGCTCTTTTTAAAATCTTCGTTTCAAAGTTGATTTTTTTCTGTTTTTCTGAAGCATTTTTGTATTAGAGTAATTATTATTTTGAAGTATTTCTATCCAGAAAATGCCTCGCGTTGGACGTCGTTCTCTAACGGGGCGACTTATCAGAATAAATAAAAGATATTGGGACTTCAATGTAAGGGCATAACTAATGAAGTTTTAAGTCAGAATGTTGGCGGATAGTATATTTAACTTTCTATTATGAAACTTGCAATTTGGGTGTTTTCTCTATTAGGCCTTACATTAAATTTATAAAAATTTGGTTACATTTTTTATGGCTGGCAAATCTATTCGAGCGCAGCGAGGTGTTTGGGGGTTGGCGAGCGTTAGCGAGCAGGGGGCGAAGTCCCCTAGTACATATTTAAAACAGCAAAAGGCTGATCATTATACGTCAAAGAGAGCAATTTAAAACATTTTAAATATATTTCAAAACTTATATGACTCATCACAATTTAAAAGATACGCAGCGACAAATGTTGACCCATGAGCAAATAGAGCTTGGCAAATTACGTTTATATTCACTAACATCGTGGATGATCTCATAGTAGGGTACCATGGTACATATGTTTAGCATATGGCATAAGCAGACCATGGTGCTGTTACCCATGTGTAATTTCTAAACATACTCATGTTTATAAACTATGTAAAATAGTATTTGGGTACTCCATCCATGATCTCAAACTATAAGTTCTGGATAGCTCATAAACGGTTTCTGCTCAGCAAGCAGATGAAGCCAATTGAATACTTCCCCCCCATAATGCTATGAAATAGGTTGCCATGGGTACGTACCCATTGTAACTAGTTTGGGGGGAAGTTGTTAGTATAGATCACTATGGGAATTGTTAAACCTTCTTCGGTTTCAAGTCAATAACGAAGAAGGCACTATCCAGAAGTTGTTGTTAGAAATCAGTGTACTATATGGTGAGCTTTATTTAATACTGCTTTTGAACCTCAAAACAAAATTTTCCAAACAATGGAAGTATAATGATTAGGAATTTAATTGCTTACAGCACTTCTGCCTCGATGTTTTTTTTTTTTCTTTTTCTTTTTTTTTATGTCGCACTACACTCTAAATTCCTCCACATTTAGAATTTCACTGCTTTTATACAAGAAACTTTACTTTTTCCTAGTCGAGCAAAACATAAAAATATGAAATGTGTTATTTAGATTTTTTTTTTTTATGCGGTTGAACCAATGGCATTTCAAAGGTGAGCATATAGTATGATTCAGTTTGACCGGTTAAAGTCTGTAGCCACAGAAATTCCTTACATGAGAAATTTGCGTTTGTCTCAACAAAACACACAAGAGTTGATGGGCTTGATATCCGCAAATATTGCGATTTTCGACTTTTCAATCTTAACACACCTGACTTGTCCAACACAACGCTGGGTCTAAAATGACGATATCGCTGCCCGCCAAAAATCTGCATGACTTCAAGCCAAGCGTCTCTGAAACTAAAAAAGCGCCAAAAACCTAAATCGAACTTGCGACCGTTTACACACGTGACGATAATGTTCCTCAAGTAGTGGAAAGAGGTGGTGGATATGGTTCGAACTCATTGCCTATTGACTAATGCCTGTTTGCGGACGACAGTGTGCATGCTAATGAACCTTTGAAGACAGGTCAAATCTGGATGGCCGTGATGGGAGTTGGCTGGCATTCCTCTAGTTTTTGGTGTGGGTAGAGTCACAAGTTCTTATAAACATCGCCACGCCCGACCTCATGGAAGAGTCAGTGTCCTTCTACCAAATGAAAGTGGTGGGAATATCCAGATCAGTTTTTTTTTTTTTTTGTTTTTTTTTTTTAAATCCTTGAATAATAATAATACTGCAACTTTTAGGTAACTCGGGATGGCCAATGTCATTTGTTAACAGCTAAAGATGAGTCAACTTTAGCAATCTAAAGTGAATAGAGGGAGACGTGAGATGATAAGATAAATGTATTTTGGATATTGAATTATAATAACAAATCAGATAATAAATGGCTCATTCCCAAACTAGAATCTCAATGCAGATTGTCCAATTTAATAATACGAATTTTTTTTTCAGTGTTGTCGTATGGCTTGTCATTTTGCGAAATGACGTGGCTGAATCATAGTGTTCTAGTTAATGGCCCCAGGAAGGACCATCATAAGATGAATGCAATCGTAGTGATAAGCAAATTAGTCCTGGTCAGGCTGGTATGAGCATTTTATTTTGGAGCAACAGCACAGCAACGTACGTTTGACCAAGACGGTGAGAATGTCAGATAAAAAAAGATTATTTGGACACAAGGAAAGAGTGATGTCACGTGTATGGGGATCTTTAGTATTAAACAGGAATAATATATAAGGTTCTTCCATATGTTAGGGGACACATATGGAATCGAAATTTGGGAATGATTGATGAGGGTGAGGGCGAGAAAAATTAATAGGTCGCGAAAATGTGGGAAAACTTTCAGCTCTTAAATGTGTGTGATTTTAAAATAGATTAAGAGATTAAGTTAACATATTTTATAGAACTATGGGATGGAGCGTTACAAAATCAGTATATATACCTGCAAATAGTTATAATTCTTGAAATTATTCTAGAGTCTTATTTCCTTATGTCGCCAATTTTAAAAAGATTTCAAGACGCTTAGAACTTATAAGTTTTTGATAAAACTATTAATTATTAAATAAAATATAATAAAAATGAAACAATTACATGTTATTCAATTATATTTATTTCTTAATAAATAAGTTTCTTGTACCTCTTATCATTAGCACACAAATTTCCCTTTTTTTTTTTTTTTTACCCTTCTTTTTTTTTTTTTTTTTTTTTAAAAGGGGGGGTGGGGAAATAATTTTGAAGGTGCACCTTCAAAGTTTATAATAATAATATACTTTAAAGAAATCACATATTTGGAGTAATTTCGCAATAAAAGTTTACAAACAAAACAAAAAATATATAAAACTCCCATTCTTATGTGCCACATTCTTCTAGGCATCGTGAATTACACAAACAAAGTGGAAAGGTGAAATTAAAACGTGATTACCTCCAAGCAAGTTGGGAGAAATAGCCCTTTCATTAGAAAATTCTGGCAAAATGGAGTGCCGACCTTCTTCACGTTCAGGCCAAGAAAAACTTTCGAACCAGGTCTCGAAAGATAAGAATGTCCGAAATGATACCCTCCTTAATTGCCCAAATCGAAATTAAAATGTGGTTGGTCCACAAACACAGCCTTTAAAGTTCCACCTACGGAAATGGGTGTGTTACCATTGTTGGCGGATGTAATTTATTTGGTTTTAGAAGCACTCCAAACAAGTAATGGGCATTCTTTCCACCTGCTCTTGTAAGTAAGAGAAACGTGCATTTCGCCAATTGTTTACTTACGACGTTTCTGTTGCCACGTTGTTTGGGAGTGCTTAACAAAACAGATAAAATTGCTTTTGTGTTTTATTTTATTTTTAATATCGCTCTTAAAGTTAGATTACTGTAGTTTTTTAATGCTGCTTGTTCCAGCAACATGTTAGAGGTTTATAGAATTTAAAGAATTATTAGTTTTTAAAATCTAGGCAAAAGTGTTTAATAAACTGCTTTGTTTAATTTTTCAAGCTCATTTAAAATTACTTAATCTTTAACAAACCTACTTCCAAAGTTAACTAATGTAAAAAAAGACATTCAAGATAATATGTAGAATGTAATGTGTTGTTTGGTTGAGCAATTTACAATATGTAATATTTAATACCAGGTTGATTCTCAATTATTATTGTAATTACAAGATTATTCATAATTATAAAAATAAGCTTTTTCAACTAACAATGTGTTAACATGTTAACACAGAGTAGTAAAAGTAATGCATTCGGTAATTTTTTTTTATTTTGTATTTCTACATGTTTTGGAACCTGCCGAGTTCAAAAAAGTGGTCTAAAAAATGTCTGTGGTCAGCATAATTTTTGAACAAGTTGACCTACGTTGTTTAATATTTGTATGCGGGTAAGTACTGGTCATGAAACCTTTCAATATGTTTTCTTTAAAATTGCTCGTAAGCATAAAGTAGCGGTTATTGGAAAGTTATGTTTTACAGCAATTGCCAAAAAAACCCGACTCCAATGATCTTGATAAAAATTTCTAAGCATCCCCACCTCCGAAATTCCTTTACAAATGCGATAAAGATATAAAAATGTAAAAATTAATGTCTTTAACACCGAGTTCTCTTTCCTTGAGGACATCAACGACTGTTTCTCCTCTATTTCACTTACCTGAAAGGATAATGTAATATATTTATCTAAAATCATATCACCAATTTTGCCATTTTGAAGGAGTTTTTTTCTTATTATCTTTTTATTTGGTCAATGTAATACTTATCGTCAAAAATATTGCAAAACGGGCCATTTTTTTAAATGATTGAAAATATGAAAACGAATGAAAAGTGTAAATTACATTTACCCATGTCAATTTTAAATGAAGTGACCAGTATTATAGTGTGATTGAAAGCTGTGCGATGTTCCACATCCCTAGTTTTTTTTTTTTAAAGTTTCTAAAGAAATTTAATGGCAGACATATTAAGAGTCTGATATCAAACTGATTCGAACTAAAAAATTTTAAATAGTTTTTAAGTATCATTACAATCGGAAGTTTTCGACAGATTTTAAATGCGAAACAAAATTCGATACACGCATATTATCAGGGTTCCCACTCAAATCACAAAATGAAAATCAATGACTTTTCAATGACTTTTAAGGACTTAAATAATGTTTTTAAGGACCTTTGAAAATTTGTTTTTAGGCATCACATCTACATACATTTTTTTAATAAAGTACATTCTACCAAAAAGGTTAGAAGTTGGCGCATGTGCAATTCAAATATGTCAGAGAATTCCGATACGGTGCAGATAAGTGGTGGTCACGTGGGAATAGCAAGTCTGAGGTATTTTTATAAATTTTGCAGTTGCACACAACAACTGCAAAAATCAAGGACTTTAAGGACCTCTAATAATTTTCAAGGACTTTTAAGCACCTCTGAGAATTTTCAAGGCCTTGAAAACAAGTTCAAAAATATTAAGCACTTTTAATGACTTTCAATGATAATGGGAACCCTGATTATTATTGTGGTGCTTAATTTATAACAGAGTGTAGTAGTATATTGATGGTTCAAATTAAGAAATATTAATCAGAGAGATTAACGATGATAACAACTGCGCAATGCAGATTTTACCACATATAAAATTAGGAAAACCGTGATGAAGTTTTTGTCTTATCTATTAAATTAAAATCAATCTCTAAATTTCTATTCAATAATTTACTTCCAAGAATTAAATTAGAATAAAAATTTGCAATTAGACGTATCACACATTAATTAATAACAAATGTTACAATACGCCCAACGGTAACATTTAAATTAGCAGATGAATATATATGCTGAAAACTGGGCCAAGGAAAAAAAACGCATTTAATTGTAAAAGAGAATGTGCGTGGTAAAAAAAAAAGGTAAGATATGAATTAGTAAAACCTGTAGCAACAACTGTGGCATTTATTTTTTAACTACTTCTTGTATACGCTGCCCCTTAAAATTTGCTTCAAATTAACAAAAACTAGGTGTGGAACATCGCACAGCTTTCAATTACACTATAATACTGACATGGATTTGTGTCATTTACCATTTTTATAAAAATTATAAGTTTTCATCACTCATTTAGAAAAAATTGTCAGTTTTGCGATACTTTTTGTATGGGTCAAAAAAAAAAAAAAAAAAAAAAAATATCTCCGGAAAAATTGGGATTTTGGCGACATACTTTTCGATAATTCTTATATTATCCTTTCTAGTAAGTGAAACTGAGAAGAAAAGATTTGGTTGGTTGTTTTCAGATTATCTGGCACCATCAGCAACACGAGGGCTATAATGCGTCGAAACATTCGTCATTTGACAAGCCTACATACATTTACAAACACCCATGCCTTACACGGGACTCGAACCTCGCGGTCTAGAAGCTAGTATGCTAACCACTATACCGTTTGGTCGGCCTGAGAAGAGAAGAAAAAACGATCGTTGATGAAGTATGCTCAAGGAAAGAGAACTCCGTGTTAAAGGCATTTGTTTTCAACTTTTTACGCCATTCAAGCATTTTTACGGGTATTTCGGAGGTGGGGACGTTTAGAAAACCTTAAGAGGCATTACCGCAGATTAATGATTACCAAGATCAACGGCTCTAACGATTGAACAAAATCGTTAGAGCCGTTTTTCAGCAATTACTGAAAGACATGATTTTTTCAATGGCAGCTACCTTATGCGCAAGCGCGATTTTGACGAAAACCTTAATGTTAGGTCCTTGTGCCACCAACAACATGAACACCAAATTTGAACATCATAGGTCAATTTGTTCGGGAGTTATGCTGACCACAGACACAGACATTTATTCTTTACAACTTTTTTAAAATCAGGATGTTCCAAAGCGTAAAGAAATGCCAAAAAAAAAAAAAAAAAAAAAAAAAAAAAAAAAAAAAAAAAATGGTTAATTGAAAGTAACAAATACTACATACCACATATCAGTAATAAATCCTAAAAAGGCGAGCTACGTTTTTCGTATAAATTCTACTTATTTTGTGCTTCAAGATATTTTAACGGTTCAAATTCAAAAATTATTTTGCATTTTCTACACGTTTTGGAACGTGCTGAGCTCAGAAAATTGATCTAGAAAAAATGTCTGTGGTCAGCATAATATCTGTACGGATTGAGACTTATGATGTTCAACTTTTGAATACAGGTTTGTGGTGGCCATGGGGACATTCCATTAGGTTTTCGCGCATGCGCAATAGTAGCGAAAACCTAATGGAATAAGCTATCATCCATAAACGCTGCCGTGAAAATAACAAACTGCCATTGAAAAATTTATGTTTTCTTAGCAATTGCCAAAAACAGCTCTAACGATCTTGATTGAAATTACTAAACATTCCTCCTCCAAAATTTGCAAACGTTTACCAAAAGTTCATTGGCTAGGAATTGAACTTGGAATTTATAAATACGAAATTTTACCTTTTGATATGGCCCAACTTTCACTCGATTTTAAATGTTCTTTTTCATATTCCTTAATGTTTTTGTGTTCTTTAAGCAAAAACATTTACTGTCTCAAATTCCTTTGCCACCCTGTCCTTGAAGAAAGCCTTTGTTTCTGAGTTACGAAACACAAATTATAAGTGACCACGAATCAACGTAAGTGCGCGTCCTTTCTTTTTTGCCAGTATCGCAATCGCCTGCGACCTTTCTCAACAACTCAACTCAACATGACAAACAAAGGTCTTCCATTCAAAGCGAGTGTCCCGAACTTGTCATAAAATATGCCTAAAAATGTCTCAGTGTGAAAAAGTCGACAACGAAAGACAATGACAACTCATATACGACCTTATAGACAGAGATAGAAATGCCTCTTTGCTGTTGAAATGTTTAAAGCAAATGTCAGAAGTTGAGTTGTACAATGCTTTATGGAAGGATACCTTGAATTTTTTTGGGGATTTTGGAACTAAATCGGCATTTGTGTAATAAACTAAGGAATACAGCGGTTGGATTTTTATTGACAAGATTGTATGGATAATAGGTTTTAGTGTTTAGTTTGTGTTCGATGGTTTTCTTCTTTGAAGTATTGATATAAGCGCGTGCGAATTTTATCGTATATTTCTTGATGATAAAGTGTTACGCGATTTAGTTTATTTTGACTAAGAAAACTATTCACAACTAGAAAGTTGTAAGGCGCCTATTGAAAAATGATTAATATTATTTTAAATTTAATATACACGAAGTATTTATTAAAAATTCCCTTTTTCTTTTAATACTATGCAAATAAAAATTATATCTAATGTATATACAGGGTTCCCCCTCAAATCACAGAATGAAAATCAATGACTTTTTTCAATGACTTTTAAGGACCTAATTAATGTTTTTAAGGACCTTTGAAATTTTTTTTAGGCATCATGTCTATATATAAAGGAAGTTCAATAGTATATTCTACCAAAGAAGTTACAAGTTGGTGGATGCGTAATACAAATATGTTCGAAAATTCTGATACGATGGAGATAAGTGGCGGGACAGCAAGTCCGAGTTCTATTTTTATAAATTTTGCAGTTGGACACACTGCATCTGCAAAAATTAAGGACTTTTAAGGACCTCTAAGCATTTTCAAGGACTTTTAAGCAGATCAAAGCATTTTCAAGCACTTTCAAGGCCTTGAAAACAAGTTAAAAAAATATTAAGCACTTTTAATGACTTTCAATGACCGTGGGAATCCTGATATACGAAATGATAAAAAAAAAAATATTTGATAAGAAAAATTGTTTTTAATGAAGAACCTATTGAAAAACTGCGTCGCGCCATGTTTCAACAGAGAAAGACCATTTGGATCTTCACTAATAACAGAATCGATACTATACTATACTAAACTCCAACTTAACTTGACATCACTAGACGATAGATCTTCAAAGTGCTCATAGGCAATTAATCCATTTTAGCGGAGTGAAGACATAATTATCGCCAAACATTACAGCCTTTTGTTCTCTACAGGGTTGTGGTTTGGCGAACAGTATGCTTTCACGTCGCCAAAATGGATTAAATACCTATGAGCACTGTGACGATCTACCGGCTAGTGATGTCAAGTTAAGTTGGAGTTTAGTATAGAGAGAGATTTGAGTCACCATCAATCAAATCGATTATCTTCCTATTCATTAACATAGAGTCGATTCTGTTGTCACTTGTGTGGGTTTGGCGTTAGCATCTAATTTTAAATTATAAAAACATCCCTAACAGCAACATGTGAGGCAAAGTACGTTTCAAAATTTATTTATTAACAATGAACTTGAATTCATACATTCCCGTCTAAACATCTTTTATTTATTCCTGATTAAAACAATTTCGGAATTTAAGAAAAAGTTTCAACAATAATCGGTTAAAATTATTTCACTAACAAGGTTAAAATTAAAACGCAAAGATTAAAATGTATGCTTAGAAAGCTAAATATTTTACATTGTAGACTAGTATAGTATATGATACTTATTTTAGGACACTACTGAATAAAATAATGATACAAAATATCATAAGCATATATATTGATAAAAGATATTAATTTTGTCATGAGGAAAACCAATAGAAATAAACATCAAGTTTGAAATACTGTTTTTAGTAAAATCGTCAGTCAGAATAAGATTAAGTTCAATAATATTTATTTTAAATATTATTGAACATAATCTCCTGGCAGACGATTTTATTAAAAACTGAATTTATTTCAAACTTGTTAAAATTAACGACAGCAATAAAAAAAAAATTCAAAAGAAATATTGGTTTCAGTTTACAATGCTTCCATTTATTAGAAACAGGTATTGTATGTTTAACCCCAATAAAAGATCCATTGATTCAAAAACAATATCTAATTCAGTATTAAAAAAATCCGTTTAAGGTCATACTCATTCAATTTCAATAACAGACGCTTCACGGAATCAGCAAGATCGAACAGAAACTCTTCCCACCACAAAATCAGACCCACAATCCATGGCACTTCCATAATTGAACTCTCCAAAACAAAAACTGGCAACTTTATATCTCAGTTTAATTAAAGTCAGGTCAGTCAACAATGTATTTGTATTCAAATGCTCTTCGCATTCCATTCGTCTGATATCGCAATAGGGATCAGCTCGTACAAAAGCAACGCGGTGCCACATCGCCCTTTGTACTGATTGACCCGTAATTCAACCCAACAATCAGATATTGAAATAGCGACCAGACGCGCAATAATAGATCTTGCATCTTGAAACTAGACAATGATCTTACCATTAGTCCATTGTAACTTCTACTATTCACAGTGATTTGAGTTGTGTGCCCAAGAAATAAAAGAGCTGCACTGACAGAGATTAATAATTAATAATCTAACATGCCTTTGAATTTCTGAGAGTGTGCCATAAAAAGTTCGTATTTAGGGTTGTGGGTTAAAGTGCTTTTTGTTCTTAAAGGTTAACGATGTTTATACACTCTGAAAATTCATTTGAGGTTCATGGAAAGATTATTTTTAATTGGTGGAGGGAAGGAAAATATTTTTTGAATGATTTTAATTGACGTTTGATTATGATTTAACATTAATGTCAAGGGATTTTAGAAAGTCAGGATAAGTTAACGCGGATAAGTTAACGTTAGGATAAGTTAACGCGTTTAAATTTAGTGGGCATTGTAAAGTTGCTATTTTGGGTTGTTGGCTATTATAGATATTTTTTTTTTATATATATATAATGACAGCTTAAAGTAGATAACGGTATCTGCTCGCATTAGCCATTGAGCTTTAATGAGACGAAACAAATTATTTTTAATTGGCGAACGAATTCTTTTCATTAGTATATCATAGTGCCGCCATTTTAACGGACTTCAACAGCAGACAATGCAATAAGTTCATAACGTTATTTATATTTTTAATAAGATCTTGATAGTCTTTTTGGTGGGTCGGAATATTTATAATAAAAGAAGGGGAAAAAAAAATCCGTAAGAAAGTATTATAGCATACAAGGTCTATGAATTTAAACTCTTATATAGCAACGGCCGACCAAACGGTATGGTGGTTAGCGTGCTAGTTTCTAGACCGCGAGGTTGCGAGTCCCGTGTTAGGCATGGGTGTTTGTAAATGAATGTTGGCTTGTCTAATGACGAATGTTTCGGCGTATTATAGCCCTCGTGTTGCTGACGGCGCCAGATAATCTGAAAACAACCAACCAACTTATATAGCAACGTAGCCATAGACCATCAAGAATAATAAGAATTTATTTACTCAATTTTTAAATAACTCAAGAATTAGTTAGGAAGTTTAAATAATAAATAACGCTTTACCTCAAGATTTAAAAAGAAATGCACAACAAAAATCTTTTGCGATCATATGCTTAAACATTTATGTAAAAAAAAAAAAAAAAAAATGCTTTGGTTGATATTTTCCTGAAAACTTTACGAAACATTTACATAGATATTTTGGTCGCACTTTCAAACTAAATCAAAACACAGAAGATATAAAATGGTTTTTCAAAAGAACGGAAAGCAAAACGTTATGTTTTGTAGAAATTTTGTGTAAAAATTCCGACCATGTCGATGACCCTGGCAAGCGACTTCTTTTCATTTTAAGCCTCTTACATTTGGACTGCATCTACTTCAAAGAAATATATTCGTTTCTATGCAAATGCACAAAACAGTAATTTAATAATAAGAGAAAATTATGTTGACGCTTTATTTTCTCTCATTATTAATTCATTTTAATATTATGAAGTCTAATATTCTGTCAGCGCAACCAAATAGTTGTTTGAAGTTGATGGAGCTAAAATGTTTGAAATTGTACATTACAGTCGACAAATATATGAAAGAATAAGAACAAAAGTATGAGGTAAGACAAATACTGGTTCACTTAACATTCCAAATTTCTCTCTCCAATTCGAATTCAGGGTTCAATGTTTGTTAACCGACAGGTCTTCTGGTTAATCTAGGGCTTTGACGTCTTAAAGTGTTGTCTTAAGTACTATTAACAAAACAGGTAACGTATACTTTATGTATCCGCAAATAGAGATTTCGATTTTTAAAAAAACTTTCAAGTTGATTACAAAGGTTCCCACCCCCCCCCCCCCTTTTTTTTCTTTTCTTTTTTTCTTTTTCATTTTAACAACCGAGATGTTAGCATTGACATATGGGCTTCGGAGTTTATTGACTTTTTTATTACTAGGGGGTACTAACAGAAAATTGCACAAACAGTGAGCGAAATAATGGTCTTCTACAATTACTAATAATTGTTTTGAAGAAATGGGTTTTCAAAGAATGGATTTTCCTATGCAGCATTGTTATTTTCATAAACTAAGATTTTACTTAAAAGAAATTTTTGTGAGTTTGAAATCATTTAAAATTAGTATGTATATATATCACAATTTAAAATTGGAAATACTTTCAGTTATTAAGATGTAGTTATATCTAAAGCATGCACACAAAAAAATAATAATAATAATTAAAGTAAAATCGTGTGTAAAGAATACGAATTGTATGCGTAAATAATTGAATAATTAATACATTAGAAAACTTGCAGAATTTTTTTTTTATTAGAAATTGAAAAATCTTTCCTTTTTTTTTGTGTGTTTCTTAAAAGTAAATCGAATTAAAAAAAAGGGGGGAAAAAAAAGAAAGAAAAAAAAAAAAAAAGAATGATGCACAATCGTCTGAGGTCTCTCTTATGAGAGGATTCGAAATCGAGTTAAATGGTTGGTTTGTATGTTCAAAGACCTATTTTTGTGCACAATAATGGCTAATCAGGTAACCAGATCGAGATTTACAGCTTATCGTGGATTCAAACCATAACGAACCAGGATTTGAACCGGCACTTTTGGCATGGGTAGGTAGGTGTGGTTAGCGCTTTGACTTGCATGCCAAAACTGCGGGTTCAAATCCTGGGTTATGTATGGATGTTGGTTATGGTTTGGAATCCACGATAAGCTGTAGGTCTCGATCTGATTCGCCATTATTGTGATTAGATTTTAATCTTGATCTAGTAATGTTCCAGTGCAGTATAACTCCCCATCCCCTTATAACTCTTACACCATAAAATCTCCAACCACCAACCAAATTAAAAAACATCTTCTTTTACACCAAAAGACACTGTCAGTTCAATGACTACCACCACCTCGTGAGAAAATTAAAACACAAAAACAGAGTAGGTAAAATTATTCATGACCAGCAAACAAACCAAACCTCTCCAACTACACTCGTGGAGCAGAGCCACACCACTTTCAGTCCACTTCCATTATTTACCCTCCCACGTTGGCAACGGCAATGTGGCCTCCAAGAAAGCACACATCAACCTGCGGGCAACCTGGGGCATATTAGAAGCCCACTGTTGAGGCTCCACCTACATGAAAATCTACCCACTGCTTCCTTATCAAGACAAAGACAAAAGAAATGGATGAAAGTTTTGAAATGCTCTTTTGCCAAGCTTAAGGCATACCAGTTAAGAGATTAAAGATTAAAAAGATGTTGCCAGATGACAGAACTTTTTTTCAAAAAGTATCTTTCGTGTTTAAAAAAAAAATAAGTCTGTAGATGTTCTGTGAGTCAACCAATTATGAGGCCCCTATTGAAATTTTCCTGGGTATGAAAAGGAATTTGAGATACCATCTAGACTTCAGAAAATCTAAGATTCTATGTAACACATGATGTGCATTCCTGATGTGTCGGTTATAAACGCCGACCAAACGGTATAGTGGTTAGCGTGCTAGCTTCTAGACCGCGAGGTTGCGGGTTCGAGTCCCGTGTTAGGCATGGATGGGTGTTTGTAAATGTATGTTGGCTTGTCTAATGACGAATATTTTGGCGCATTGTAGCCCTCGTGTTACTGACGGCGCCAGATAATCTGAAAACAACCAACCAACCTATGTTACAAACTAAGGTGATCTTCATTTGTATCATCAGGCATTGTTTAGTTTTACCTTATAACAGCGATATTCGGTTAATAATCTCTAGTTTTGATGTAATTCATTCTTGGACAATTACTAGAATGAGAGTTAAGGTTGATGCTATTCTTGGTCGTCTTAATCAATTATTTTTATTAATATAAAGGATTTAAAAACAATAACATTGTGTCAATATCGAGTTCTTTACCTACCCGTGTTAAAATATAAGTGTGTGGATGTTCTGTGATTCACCCTATTATGAGGCTCGCATTGAATTTTTTTAGGGTATGATAAGGAATTTGAGATACCATCGAGACTTCAGAGAATCTAACATTTTACGATCATTCCTATGTTATGAGCTAAGGTGATCTTCATTTGTATCATCAGACATAAAGTAATGTTGATTTTCATTTTAAAGGACTTGGTGCCCCTAAAACTATTATCTTAATTTAAGCCTTTAAAATCATAATTTTTTTCATAATTGAAAGTATTGCTAGGAAATAACTTAATTTTATATTAAAACTAGGGGTATGGAACATCGCACAACTTTCAACTACGCTATAGTATACAATATTGGTCATTGCAGTAAAATTTAACATGGTGTTACCATTTTCTTATTTTCACTCATTTAAATACAAAATAAACAATTTAAATTAAATAATCCCACCAAAATTGGTGGTTTTATTCGATATACATTTCATTGTTCTTGCTCTTGCGTGAAACGCAAAAAAATCAATTGTTGATGAACGATGCTCAAGGGCACAAAGCTCTGTCTGTGTTGAAGGCATTCGTTTTTCAGATTTTTACGCCATTAAAGCATTTTTACGGAAATTTCTGCAAAGGGGATGTTAAACACCTTAAGAAGCATTACCAGAGCGATTTTGAGAAAAATCCTTACAAACGTTTTTTAAGCAATTACTGAAAAACATGATTTTTTCAATGGCAGCTACCTTATGCGAATGCGCTATTTTGACGAAAACCTTGATGGTAAGTCCCTGTACCATCACCAATCCGCACACCAAATTTGAACATCGTAGGAGAATTCGTTCGAGAGTTATTTTGACCACGTACACACATACATCTTTTCTAGATCACTTTTTTGAATACAGATGTTCCAAATCGTGGTAAAATAAAAAGGAAAAAAAAAAAAAAAAAAAAATATTTTTTTTGACCGAATACTATACTTTCATTACCCTATGTATGCATATGGGTAATTGAAAGTAAAAAAGTTTTCGTATTGCTTTAAATTTTCAAAATTAAAAAAAAAAAAAAAAAAAAAAAAAAAATTATCCTATTTTCCAATTTTTCTTGATTTTTATTAAAGAATGCTAACTATATAATCTAAGCTCTTAGGAACGGACTTTGAATAAGTAAAATTGTTTAGGAGAAAAACAATAACACTTTACCTACATCAGAAAAAATATACATTTTTCTTTCTACATTAAAATTTTTTTACAAAAAAAAAAAGTTTCTATTTCATTTAAAAATCTACCTCCAGTGTTGTCAAATAGATCTTTAGGATGACACCAAACATTTTTCAAGTAATCTCATTTGTATTTTCTGGAGTTTTAGCATTTTGAATAATTTGGTAATTCCAAATAGCACGAACTGAGAAAAATGTGTTCGAAACATAGAAGGGATGGTGAATTCTCCATAAAAAACGTAATTTTTTATGCAATTGCAGTTATCAAATCAGCTCAAACATTTGTTTGAGCAAAGGTCTTCGAAGTTTATAAAATGCGCAAAACATAGAAAATTGATATTTTTATAATTTTTGACAAAGCAAAAGGTTCCAAGTCCCCTTAAATGATTCCTTAATTATTATTTTGTTTTTAATTTTAAGTAGTATGCTTACTTTACATGGAATCTAAAGCATGTCCTTCTAAAAAATTGCATATTTTTTATTATTTGGACAATAAAACTAGTTTTATGGCAAAAGACGTAATTTTTATCTTTTTAGGTTCAAGTAAAAAAAAAAAAAAAAAGTAATCTAATAAGTTTATTTTAAAAATTTTTGATTAAAGAATTTTTTTAGGCAATTCATTGCCTAAAATTTTTAGTAGTAATAAATCGTATTTAAAAAGAAGGTAATCGCATTTAAAAAATAGGTACGCAAATCAAATAGCTTTCATGTCTAAATCACCAAATATTAAGCACGATACAATAAAGGCAACATTCATGAGAGGTTTTTTTTGGTTGTTTTCAGATTATCTGGCGCCGTCAGCAACACGAGGGCTATAATGCGCCGAAACATTCGTCATTAAACAAGCCAACATACATTTACAAACACCCATGCCTAACAAGGGACTCGAACCCGCAACCTCGCGGTCTAGAAGCTAGCACGCTAATCATGGGAGGGGACATTACTATGTGAAGGATGGTGCAGATCGCTTACGGAGGAGGGTGCAAGGTGGCAAAAGTTTACATTTAAACCTTGATATTTAAAAAGATTATAGTTGGATTTCCTTCCGATATATTAATCAGCAGTTATGAATCAATTTTCTCTTCGAATTAATAATTGAAAACCCCACCCTGGCGGCAGTGCTGAAGAAGATACAAACACGTCAACCCAAATGAAATCCACTGCCAGTTCACCTACACATGCACCACCTACACATCTCCCCTTATCAAGAGAAACACACCCAGACTACAAAATGTGCGGAACCTTAGATTAAACCGGTGTCGATGGAACCTACAGCCAAGCAGGTAGAAAGTAGATAGGTCCGGGGATTTCCCGACATGGCGTCACCAGCCACAGATATCACCGACTTTTTATTTTTAAACGACAGACAGTCTATCGACAGACAGTCCATCTACCCACGCGTAGAGCATTATTTCAAGAATAAGTTGCTTCCCATTTAATAGTTTTCGAGAAAAGAGGCAGCAGAATGATTTTAAAAAACGTGTGTGGTTATCTGGACTTGGTTGCGGTTAACTGGACTGGAGCATGTTTAAAGTGTACAGATAACCGCAATCTGCGTGATGAACTGTGGTGGTCATATCTCGAATTAGAATATCGAATTTGGTTATGAGAGTGAAAGATTTTCCCAAAACTGTTTTAAAAATCTGAAATGTGAAACTAAGAGGGACGACAATATGTCAACAACTATAAGGTAAGACTACGATAGGCCAACGATAAAAGAGTTCGTGAAATTTAGTTCGAAGAGTTAAAATATATCCGGGAATGATATCAAACGTAAAACTAGGGGTGTGAAACATCGGATAACTTACGATTGCACTTTAATACTGGTCAATGCGTTTAAAATTAATACGTATTAATTGACTGCTTTAGTTTTTAGTGACGTCAGCAATTTTTATATAACGAAAACTAAAAACGTCATTTTTGGTGATATATTTGTACTTTCAGTGTCCCATGTCCTCTTTAAAAAAAAAAAAATCGATTGCTCAACTCCATCACATGACATTTGTGAGTCTACGAACAGCAGCTTCAAAATTAACTTTCTAAAAAATTTTTACTTTCAACTGGAAATCTAAAATTCTTTGACGGAGATCAAATGGTAAAAAAAAAAAAAAAAAAAAAAAAAAAAAAAAACTACCGACAACAGGAGGGTTTTTTTATTAACAAAAACGTCATCAAGTTGGCGATAAACTTGAGAAGATATCTAGTCATCGAATACTTAAGTTCTTCCTTGATACTTCTATTTGTAACCAATATTTGAACTTGGCGTAGAGTAACATCCGAATTAGGTTGAATTTTATGTAATCCTATAAATCTTACCTGCACCTTCAAAACTGATATATAACAAATCTCTGCAGCCTTATGCGCAAGCGCAACTTTGACGAAAACTCTAATGAGAGATCCGATAGCCACCAGAAACCCGTATACAAAAGTTAAACATCGTAAGTCAATCCGTTCGGGAGCTATGCTGACAACAAACACACAAACATTTTTTCTATAACACTTTTTTCGAACTCGGAAAGTTTTAAACGGTGTAGAAATGCAAAAGAAATCGATTTCCTTTCACCGAATGTGATACTTCCAAAACCCTAGAATAATGTAAGTACTGCATTCGGTGAAAAAAATATTAACAAATTGGTAATTGAAAATAAAAAAAAAAAAAACTAGGGGTGTGGAACATCGTACAACTTTCAATTACACTAAATTACTGATGTGGATTTGTGTCATTTATCGTTTTCATATTTCCATCATTCATTAAGAAAAAATGGACACTTTAGCGATATTTTTTGTGATAATTCTTTTATGGGTCTTTAATAAAAAATAAAATCGCCAAAATGACGCTTTTGGCGATATGTTTATCGATAATTCTTATATTATCCTTTCTTGTAAGTTAAACTGAGCAGAGATTTAAAAAAAAAAAAAAAAAAAAAAAAAAAAAAAAAAAAAATTACGCTATTAAAGCATTTGTACCGGAATTTCGGTGAAGGGGATGTTTAGAACACCTTAAGAGGTATTACCACAGCGATTTTGAACAAAATCGTTAGAGACGTTTTTTAGCAATTACTGAAAGACATGATTTTTTCAATGGCAGCTACCTTACGCACATGCGCGATTTTGACGAAAACCTTAACGGTAGGTCCCATGGCTACCACCAACTCGCACACCAAATTTGAATACCGTAGGTCAATTTGTTCGGGAGTTATGCTGATCACATACACACACAGACATAAATTTTTTCTAGATCACTTTTTTGAAATCAGGGTGTTCCAAAACGTGGAGAAATGCAAAAAAAAAATATTTTTTTTTTTACCAAATGTTATACATTTATTACCCTATGTATACATATGGGTGATTGAAAGTAAAAATAACGCACAAAATCAAAGATTTTTCTTTGACAAACTTTTATGTGCAATAGCAACTTATATCAATGATTCTACGTTCGGATCAAATTTTCATACTACTTCACTATTATGAAGAAAACCATCAATTCCTTGCCATGAACTATTTTTTTTTTTAATAAGTGAGTTAATTAGTCATCCGAAGATTTGGCTGCCACAAACAAACACACACACACATTCGGAATTAATATTAAGGATTTAATAACAAGAGCTTTTTACCAAAATAGAAATGACCTATATTCCTAAAACAGCTACATTAAACTAAGTTGAAAATAAGTATAGTAAATCCATTTCCTTACAAATACAAATACATTTAATTGTTGATTTTCTATGACTCCATATGAGCCCAAACAATGTGCAATAGAAAAAGGAATGCAATTAAGAAGGAATCAACAACTATTATCTCATGTTTAACTCACACAACACAAAAAAACTTCTACAACTTATTAACAGTCCACAAATAGGTGTTGCGCTGTATAACTCTACCAATTTATTTTTTTAAACAACATTTTTGACACTTTCTACCACGATAATACTGTATGCATGTTATGAGGACACTATAAAAGTTGCAATACTTGAACAACATTGCGAAATGTCTACTCTGAGCATCAGAATAATAATATAAACCATAAAAACAAAGTTTTTAAAAATCCTTTATATGCATGATCAATTTTTATATTCTTTAACACAGCGCCAATATCAAAAACATTTCTTTCAGCAAAATGTGTGGCAAACTACGTTTCAAAATTTATTAATAACTAGGGGGCTTCGCCCCCTGCTCGCTAACGCTCGTCAACCCCCAAATGTCTCGCTGCGCTCGGATTGAGCGACTTTTCCGCTCGAATTTGTGGTTAAAACATCTTGCTGCGCTCGAATAGGTTTGCCAGCCATAAAAAATGTAACCAAATTTTTATAAATTTAATGTAAGGCCTAATAGAGAAAACACCCAAATTGCAAGTTTCATAATAGAAAGTTAAATATACTATCCGCAAAACATTCTGACTTAAAACTTCATTAGCTATGCCCTTACATTGAAGTCCCAATATCTTTTATTTATTCTGATAAGTCGCCCCGTTAGAGAACGACGTCCAACGCGAAGCATTTTCTGGATAGAAATACTTCAAAATAATAATTACTCTAATACAAAAATGCTTAAAAAAAACAGAAAAAATCAACTTTGAAACGAAGAGTTTAAAAAGAGCTTTAAAATTAGCAACGGGTTTGTTGTTTACATGCGTAAGGATAGCTTTAAAATTAGCAACGGTTGGTTGGTTGGTAGAACCCCCGAGCAGCCGGTTTGTTGTTTACATACGTAAGGATGTTGCCAATCATATATTCAAAATCATTGAGGCTTTGTAGTAGCTTAATGATAAAAAATATTGAAATTTAACTAATTAATAAAGTGTTAATAAATTATTTTGGCACGTTTTGGCAAATCTACAGCTTATTTCCTTTAAAATGACACCTTGATCATTGAAATTGGTTGAGCAGTTTAGGTGGACGGACTAACCCCAAAAAACGTATTGCCTATTAAATATATAGATGAACTTGAATGCTGTGACTAGCCCCTTTCATTTCTCTCTTTTCAAGATACATGGGCGAGAAGGAATTCTGTATTCGTCCGTCACGTGTTCGGAGCCGTCCAATTGAAAACATGTGTATAAAAATACGCATTACAGAGAGAACTTGTAATTTGATTATTGGAAATAAAACTTTAGTGGAGAAAGGGCAAGTCCCGTAGGCGTACTTTAAAACTCCAATTAAATGTAAATAATCTTAACTTTTTAAAATTAAATCTTTTAAACTTAAGCAGGCCTATGTCGTCTCTTCTTCCATATGTCGTTTGGATCCGTGAGCAGTTATCTGTAGTCTAGGAGGTATTAGAGTAAACAGTGAACGTCATCTAAATATCATTTATTTATTCTGATTGAAGTAGTTTGGTTATTTATTTATTAAGAAATTTTGGCAACAGGAAAGAGTTTCAACAATGGTCGGTTCAATGAATTTTAAATGCGATTGAATGACGGCAAGATGGTTTATTAGTGTTCCGTAAAAATGACCTTTTTGTGACAGTAAAAGTTCCAAAATTTGATAGAATGCATTGCCATCGACATCGAACCTATCTGCCAAGTTTCAGCCCGATTGAATGACGGTAAGGGGGTAAATTAGACCTTCGCAGATTCCGCTCTCATCGACAAACAAACATACAAAAGCGAAGTTAATATAAAGGACATAAGAAACGTAAGAAAAATTAACCAAACGTGTTAATCTGAGAGGAATTGTAAATTTAGGTACCTCACAGACGTCATTCTGGATTATGTATAGAAAAGTTAGTAGATTTTGAATATATTTGTCCATATGGAGAAAATGGTCGAAACAGTTCGAAAATCGTCACTGAAGATATGTTATTTATTCCCAACTTGGATCACTTTTAAAATTACAACTATTTGGCGTCAGAGAAGTGAAATCACCTGCACCTTTCCTTTAAAAATTAAGGGGAGGTGGTTTTCCAAATAAAAAGGCATACTCATTATTTGCCAAGTTAATACTTATATTTGCCTATCCGATTTAGTCATGGGCGCCGCCAGTAAGGTGCAAGGGGATGCACCACCCGGAATTTTAGAAATTAAAAATAATGTGGCGAAATGATGATTTACTGGTAATATAAGTATGATATAGATTTCCAAAATATTCAATGGTTAAGAAATTTATTGCAATCATTACAAATGAAAATCTCATAAAGATAGCTGATTGAAAAGTCAAGGTTAATATAAAAAAAAATTAACCACCTTGAACCCCTTAAGGCGCCGTCTACATCCCCCTGAAAATAATTCTGACGGCCTCCATGGATTTAGTTCAATGCATTTAAAGTCGATTTTTAAACTGTTTCGTCCATTTCCCCCCCTGCAGACCATTGTATTCCTTATCTGCAAGCATTTATCAACACTGTATAAACCGGCGCAGTTTGGCACTAGCGTTGTCCTTACGCAAGAAAAAATTCAACCAACCAACACTGTATAAAAAAAAAATCAAAATGATGTTCGATGAGGTTTCTAAACTTACAGTTGTTTCTCAGTCTATGTGTTTTAATTTACCCATTATACAATACAAATAACGGTCTTTTAACAACATAAACTGTCACAATTCAACTAGAAAGCCTGTTCAGATCTTCTACCATAAACACAGGTCATCCTAAGAAGGTATCCAACCACGAAGCACAACCGTAAAAGGAGTTGTAAAAAAAAAAAAAAACCTGGCTGTATCTTTTCGACTATGTCTTGATTAGTAGTCCCATTTCCGTCTTAGATCCACATCTCATCTTGCAAGAGATCGATACACAGCTGACGTTCAGTTAACTTCGAGGAGATCTTTCTGAAATAGCTTTCGGATGTTTTTTAAGCGATGGGCATTTGTTGTTTCATCGGGATTGGGATAAACGCTTGGCCTGCATTGAAGGTCATGTCGCGAGCCGTATTAGATCATTAGTGATTAGAATAACAACACTAATGAATGCTTTTTCAATGTTCAGGATGTATTTTCAAGAGGTAGCCAAGTAGAAATTTATAATTTTTATAGTATATTTTTCTGAACTTTCTGATTCCTGCTGAGTTGGAATTTTTTCAGAGTTCTGATTAAGAAGGATCTTAAATTTGTTCCTGTTGCAGACCAAAAGCTTCATTATTGAGCCCACAATGTTTGCCGAAGTATTGCTATTTCAACTCATGAATTTTTGGTACTTAAAGTATTATACCGTTGACCTTTTTGTCGCGACAAAAAGTTCGCCAAATGTTCAATTTCCTAAATAAATTTTGTCTTTTATTGAGTGCTTGGACATCACGTCTTTCTTACTTGAAATGGATGAAAGGGAACATATATTCTTGTATAGATTCCGTCGTCTAAAATTTTTGTTGGTGGACGACTACTTTACTCTTTAAATTTAAATAATTATTTGAAATTAAGAATGTTTGAAATAAGTTTTGCAACAATACCATGTCAAAGAGAGATTTAAAAAAAAATTGAAAACACACAATTTAAAAATAATCAAAGTTCATTTTACAGGATCACTGTCCATGATGTATGTACGCATTCAGTGAGAATGATGAGATAAAATTATTTTCAATACATAGTTTATTTTTCAGATTTGCAAAAAATATTGAGAACAGAAAAGAAATTTAACAATTGGCTAATATATTATCGCCAGCTAAAAGTTCGTTATAAGCTAGTTTAAAAAAACTTTTTTTAAATTAATATATATAAAAAGTTACTTTTAACTTTTTGTATAATAGCTTTTGCTGCTATTCATACATTAAATATTTCACATGTTTTGATATGGCAATATTTTGGTAGATATTGTTGCACAAAATAATGAAGCATAAGTTATCTGGGGTAGGGGCAGGGTGACGATCCTTTTAGTTTTTGTTTTTAGAAACGAGTAGACATGCTGGGTACTGTAACCGACTGCTCTGGTTTGAGTTGTATGTTAGTAATTTTCTAGTTTTGTTTCCATATGAAATACAGGTGTGAAACTGAAAGCTCATAGAAATCTTGCCAGTGCTTGTTTGTTTTGTTTTTATTCACCAGATCGATTAACCTAAATTTCGATTAACTTTAATTAAACGTCTTATTAAATATTCGAAATCTTTTTTATATTATATGAGATCCTTTACATAGCTGTAAATTTTATTTTAATAAATTAAACGCATCCCAAAAACAGGCATGGTTTGTTGAATGTATTGGAATTTGAAAGGCAAAAGACCTTCACGAGGTCTGTACTAAGCCGAAACATAGCAAGAGCAGCCAGACTACTAAAAAGTAGTCGGAACTTCAAAGCCAGGAGAGGATGTCGTATGGAAGATAGAGGTCGGAAATATCGATCAAAATAAATATCGATACTATATCGTTGCAGAGAAAAAAATATCGATAAAATATCGATATATCGATACATTTTTTTTTTTCCCATTTGATTTTAATTTTGCCAGAAACAAAGTTTTTTGGGACAAATTTTTACTTTTCATGATTGCTTTTTGTTAAGGTGACTACTTTCTCAACTGAATAGGATCTATTACAAAAATATATATATATATATATTTTCGCATAATTAGTGCAGTGATTTTAGGAAAAATTTAGATAATTTTCAATAGCTTTTAAGTGTTTGGAAAATATTGAATATTGGTGCCATTTTAACTGTCTCTCAGCCAAGTTCAAACTTTAGTTTTGAAGTTTTTGGAAAGAGAAAAGAAAATCGAAAAAAACACATGAAACTACAAAATGATCATCAAAAACCTAAATATGTTTGAAAATATCGATATATCGGTGACTTTTATCGATATTTTAATATCGATATTTTTTTAGAAATATCGATAAAACTATCGTCGTATCGATATATCGCCGACCGCTAATGAAAGATCTTTCAACAGAAATTGTCTGAGCTTTGTGTCTAGAAAATCATTTATCTCTGGTATCGTCGTGTCTACTTATTTTTAAAAACACCGTACAATGCTCAGAACAAAGTGCTTCTTTAAAATAAAAAAGAAAAAGAAAAAAGGCGTAACCAATAAGGAAAAAGTTTCACAATTGTATGACCTTTCAGCAGTTTCCTTTCCACTTTCGATCCAAGAGTTTGATTACTTAATGATCCGAGGAAGTTTAATTATTCAGTGAAATGATCGGAATGCTCGAAAGTGTGGCATTTCCGGCATTTTCCGTCGAGTATTCTTACAGGGGAGCCTGACCCACAAACGGGGGAAAAAACTACTTATTCCATTATCCATTATGACTAAAGGTAATTAGAGGGGAAGAGGGGGGAGGGGGTATATTGGAAACAAAGCGACAATGGATGTCCATTGACAATTGAAAACTGTCGCGATTGATGACCTATATAAATGCAACGGTAGTTCTCTTTTCCATGTGCGTGTATCTGGCAATATGTTTGTGAATCTGAAGCCGCAGCTAAGCGGGAAGCCGTATCAATACTTGTGGCTTTTTGTAGTTGTTTCTTGGCAACGTTCTTTGGGGTTGGTACGGCAATGATTGGATCAGACAGGAATTGATTTGTTTATTTTATTTATTATTATTATTATTTTTTTATTTTTAAAGAAATCTGTGACCAAAGAGAGGCAGATCGTGTGTCCATACTTAGGGAAGTCGACTTGACGATAAGTCACTTATTTAAAACAAGGCTTTTACTTTAAACTAGGGGTGTGGAACATCGCACAACTTTCATTTGCACTATTATACTAACGAGGATTGGTGTTAATTACTGTTTTTATATTTTCTTCACTCATTTAGAAAAACTTACTAGTTTGGCAATATTTTAAATTGTTTAAATCGCAGTTTAATACAGAAAGGAGAAAACATTATTGCAATAACAGGGTGATTGATGAATCGATTATAGTACATTCAATTGGGGTGGTATTAGGAGAAAATTGGATGTTCATTGGCGGATAGTAAAAGGCCATTATGGTTACTCTTGTTTAGATAAACCAGGCTAGGTATTGTGTCGATAGAAGATCGACTTCTTTTGCATTTGAATCAGTTTCCTTCTATTTGGAGATTGACATGAAAAAAATGAAAACCAAGCTACGCGTAAATCTTTTTTACTTTGAGTCTTGACCTTACACTAATGCAGAGAGGAGCTAATTGTAGGCGTAAAGAGGTAATGATGCCTGGTGAGGTAATGAGAGGTAATGTGTGAAGTGAGGGGGAGAAAGTGTCGGAAAATCCTCCTCCCCCCCAAAAAAAAAGAAGTTGACATTCGTTTTTTTTTTTTTTTTTTTTTTTTTTTCTTTTCTTCTTCTCCACGTGATTATGTTTCGAGCAAGGCTAATAAAGTCGACCAGCCGAAAAGTCAAAATATAGACTAAGTTGGATCATACATCCGAGTTTTTTTTTTTTTATTCCTCTGAGAGTTCAACTCTATAAAGTTGTTGTTTAAGATTAGAAGACAGCAAAATAGTTTTTCTCAGGAGGAATTCACAAATTGGAAAAAGTCTAATTTTGTTTTGTAATTTAAAAGTAATATTCAAACATTTCTTAACAATCCTCAAAAAATCCCCTTACCTTTTTAGATATGAACGTTTGAATTATTATTCCTTACATTTTTGCATTTCTATGACCTAAACTTCGAATGCTCATGTCTTTTCGCGCGTATTCCTAATTTTGACAGCATTAAAAATGCTAAGACATTTTATAACTATTATACTTAAAATAATTTCCATCTTTACCAGTATTATAAATATACACTGAACAGATGTATGTATTCATACTTTCTATTTCTGCCACCTATTTTTTATTAAAAAAAACTCTAAATTGAAAATTCAATTTTTTTTTTTCTTCTTTTTCATGCATTCTTGTGTCGAAATTGCTATAAACATTTATTTTTTAAAAACCTTGCACTTGTATTCAAATTAGAATGCATACATTTGTTCAAATATTATTCAAGTTATTTTGTAAAAATTTTTGTTTTAAAAAACTGAAAAACAAAAAAGAAGTAGGACTCTTAAAATTGTTGGGGAAAAAATTGTAATTTTTTTTTTTTTTTTTAAATTGGGTAAATCATATAATAATTTTAAAAAAATGAAGAGTGTTTTTTATGTGTGTTCAACAAGAGAAAAATTGGGTAGTGTAATTGCAAAAATAAAATGTCAAAGGTATTGGAACCTCATAAATTGTAGATTTCATACATTTGAGATATATGCATGCACAGGGTTGCAGTAACTGAATTACACATTTTCAGAGCCATGTAGAGTCTGTTTTAGAGAAAATATCTACGTGCATTTTCTAAAACGTACTGTTTATACTATAGAAAAATGATATATGGAGGGAGAAAAAATATTCCAGGTCAAATTTTCTCCACAACATGAAAATGTAGCTCTTTAATAACTTGTCAGGAAGTTAAGATTTAGCCATCAAATTAAATAAAATTTTGGATACTTTGAAAATTTGCGAAAATTGGAAATATTATTACTTTCAATAACACATGATCTAGAAATATCTAGAATCGTGAATCTCTAGAAATATCTGAACACATGATCTAGAATAACGTGATCTAGAAAAAATGTGTGTGATCAGCATAACGCCCGAAAAAATTGACCTACGATGTTCAAATTTTGTATGAGGGTTAGTGACGGCCATGGGACCTACCATTAAGGTTTTCGTCAAAATCGCGCATGCTCCTAAGCTAGCTGCCATTGAAAAAATCATGTTTTTTAATGATGTGGTAATGCCTCTTAAGGTGTTCTAAACATTCCTACCTCCGAAATTCCAGTAAAAATGTTTTAATGGTATAAAAAATTGAAAAATGAATGCCTTCAACACAGAGTTCTCTTTCCTTGAGCATACCTCATCAACGATCGCTTTTTCCTCTCCCCTCAGTTTCGCTTATAATAAAGGATAATATAAGAATTATTGAAAAGTATATCACCAAAATCACCATTTTGGCGGAGGCTTTTTTTCTTTTCTTTTCTTTTTAGACTTATGCAAGAATTATCGCGAAAAATATCGCCAAACTGGCCATTTACTCTAAATGAAGGGTGGAAATATACAAACGACACAAATCCTCGTCAGTATTATAATGTAATTGAAAGTTGTGCAATGTTCCACACCCCTAGTTTTTTTTTTTTTTTTTTTAATTTATAATTTTTTGTTTTGTTTATTTTTAGAAGTTATTTCATTACTGTCGCATCAGAACATATGTAAAAGTTCCTAAAGATTCGTTGATTCTTACAGACACCAAACTACACCTAATAACTCAAACTTCCACATCGCGAGTTGATATTCAGCAGTTATTGACCTTTAATCGTTACGACCACCATGCTAAAAAATTTATCGTTCAGAAATGGACTCCGTGGAAACTGAACTGAGAAGAAGAAAAATAGATTCAAGTATTGCCGTGCCTTTTTCTTTTTGGTATGCTCTTCTTCAAAGATATGTACATTTGAGTAATTTGGTATATACAATGAACGATTCTCAAAAATAAATAATAAATTGGTATTAGTCATCGTCTAGGTCAATTTCAAAATTCGTCACACCCTAATAATCTAGTTTGTTTCAACAAAATTTCAAAAAACAAAAAGACATGATCCTCACACCAAGAAATATCCGTTTACAGTTTCCTTATCCAAACATTTTGAACTTCAATTGGAATTTTATATTTCTAAACTTCTCATTACTTAAAAAGAAAGCAACATAAATCAGAAAAATGGAGCGGATACCGTTAAAGTCAATAATAAGGTCAAATTATTTTTGTTTAAAGTTACAAATTGATACTCATCGGGCAAATTTCTTCAATAAATACTATGATTACCCATTTCCTCCAAAAGTTACATTACACAACGAATTGAAAGCAAGTGCAACTGTACTCAAGTACTAAAGCATTCACTAGAGTTCCTGTCGGATAGTTTCCGGTGCAAAAGCTACACAGGTCAAAAGCTATGCACTGTACAGAGATATACCAAAAACTTCGATAACAGGGTGATCACAAAATTCAGGAAAAAAGTTCCCTGATAATGACACGATTTCCCTGAAGGATTTTTAAAAAAATTCCCTGATTTTACGGCAAATTCTTTTTAAATTTCCCTAACTTTTCCAGATTTAAATTGTACGTACACACTGATCAAATAGAACATATATGCCAAAGAGAAAATATGCGAATTTTCTAAATGTATGGTAAAAATGGTGGTAAATGGTTTCTAAATGGTGGTAATGAAAATTTTTAATTATACCGTAAGATGAAATTTTCAACGACAAGCATATCGCCGAAATCCTCATTTTTTCAATTTTTTTTTTAAAGACCCATATAAGAATTATCATTAAAAATGCCAAATTGCCAAACTGACAATTTTTTCTAAGCGACTGTTTGAAAATATAAAAATGATAAATTACACAAATCTACATCAGCAATATAGTGTAATTGAAAGTTGTGCGACGTTCCACACCCTTAGTTGAAATCAGGATGTTCCAAAAAGTAAAAAAATGCACACATACACACACACAAACACATTTTTTTTTTTTTTTTTTTTTGACCGAATGCTATACTTTTCTATGTATACATATGGGTAATTGAAAGTAAAAATATATGGCAATATCAGGAGTGATTGGAACAAATACTCACAATACGTTTGGGATATATTGTTCCAATAGACAACACGGTTAGGATATATTTTTTAGCGAAATTTACGGGACACGGAAAAGGTGAAAATATTTAACCTCAAAGTATACTTTGCTTAGTGTGTTAGAATTAAATTACTTATCATAGTTAAATTTCAATCTCGCAAAAAGTCCGACCAAAAGGGTCAAAACAAAAAGTGAAAGAATTGAATCTCAAAAGTATACTTTCCCAAGTGAGTCAAAATAAAATTACTTCTCATAGTTACATTTCAATCACGCAAAAATCGGGCCAAAAAGGTCAAAACAAAAGTAAGTGAAACTCATTAAAGAAATACAGTTGGAACTTTATCAAATAACGTTATTCCCAAAGTAGACTTTCATATTTCCACAAAAATATCACTTTTTTCCAATTTCCCAATAAAAAAAGTAATATTAATAGTAATAATGCTTTTGAGTATACACAAGTGCTTCCGTACTCAAATGTCAATACACTCTCATAGGGTTACCTTCCAGGAAAATACAGCCAAAGATGAATGACTTTTAAGGCGGAAGCGACTGATGGGCCAAAGCATCCTGAATTCAGGCAAGCGACCATGAACCACGATCCTGAAGACGGTCCACTGACCAACCACTTCATCCCAAACGATCCAATCAACGGTGACCCTGACACACGGTTTAGAATTATGTTCTTTACCACCTAACCTTGTAAAAATAAACGGCCATAATTAGATTGACGCTGTTTAACCCTATAGTGCATGATATTTTCCTTTAATGAAAGAATTTTTTTTAAGTGCCTATTTAATTAAATAATTAATTTAAACTGTTGTGTAGCTTCTATACAACATAGTGTACTTCCGAAACGTTTTTTTCCCCAATATTTCACAATTTAATAGAGAGTTAAAATGGACTGCAACCTGTAGTAAACAAACGATATTCACAAGATTTTGTATACACATTACTGAAATCATGGAAATATTCTCTAAAAATTAAAAATCCAAACAGAAAAAAATAGCTAAATTTTTGCAAATGTTCTTTCCAGGACAAAATATATATGGCAGTTATTTCAAATTTTATTAGGTTGCTTTCTTTTTGATTTAAAACTTTTTTCCAATTTGTTCAGCCACTAATCTCTAACCGTAACTTATAGAAAGTGCATGCTGGTTATTGACTTGAAACCGAAGAAGGCTTAACAATCACTATAGCCATCTATGTAAGCAACTAATCCCCAACTATCCAATGTCTAATGATAACTAAGAGTAACCTAATGTAAAGCATTATACTGTCGTCATAAGTTAAAAAGCCATTTTTCCACACAAAGTAAAATCTTTTTAATTTCTTTTTCAAACTCATCTTTATTTGCCTACGAAATGTTTTCATCAAAAGCGGCTCATAAACCCTTCAAAATAATGGTATTCAAAATGCAATACATATCCAACATATATAGAATGTTTATTTTGACTTCTCCCACAAGAAATTCGTCAGGTGACAAATCCGATTTGGTTAGCCAGTTCCTCATTTGCAACATGCTTTGCTCGAACCTTTTGTCGAAATGATTAATATTTCGCCAAACTTTCGTGACCATAAGCTTATTACTACGTTTTTTCTTCTTATTTTATTTTTTCTATTGGCGGGACAGCAGACACTTGGTGCACTATGTACTCGCAGTCACTTGGCCACTTCAAGGCCGGAAGCGATAGAAAACTTGTGAAGGGGCACCAAATGAGAGGGCCATCAATGCCCCTAACTTAGGACATCCATGTCTTACACCGGATTCGAATCAAGACCCACCAGTGTAGTAGTCTGATGCGCTAACCACTATACTAAACAGGTACTACTCATTTTTATATCACCACTTGTCTACGAATATAAATCAGATACGAGGAACAAATTTCCAAGTAAGACAAAACTACTTGGCTATTTGAAAGAAGTCAAATGTGAAAGCGCCCCATACGAAAATAAAGTCTGGCCCAAGATAACACAAACATAAATATCCCTACAGCTCAGAAAATTGCCTTACTTTTGTTCTACATATCATGGCAGCCTCTTACAAATTATGGCATTCGTTCATGACCCAAAGAGTCTTCGGTATAGAAGTCACTAAGGCAAGAACAGAACGATCCTCACATTCTTAGAAGACACCCATCCAGCCATGAAAAAGGGATTACAGACTCTACCGGGAAGAGTCTGTCATCTTTGGAAGACGATGATTCTCGAAATTCCGAAAAAGAGGGATCAGAAAAGTAGACGAGGCTAGCAGTCGAATGGCCCCGTATCTTCATCCAGGCATAAAGAGATAATCGCCTAAGATGGATTCAATGGAAAGTTGCGAACGTGATAGAAGAAATACACCCAGGTTGAGTTGCATGGTTCTGAGGATACGTAAGAATTATCCATTTCTTTGAGATTTGTTCCTCTGGAGGGGGAATGTGAATCCCCTCCCCCCCCCCCCCTATTAAATATTTCTTTCACTTCAATTCGATGAGGATATATTGGTGGAATTCACTGTTGTCTTAAAAATGGAATAGTATAGTAAGTAGGAAACAGAAAAAGGTCAATTACAAAAAAAGATGGTTGTATGATTTCATGAGTAAACAATTGTTTGAAAATAGTTCGATATTTTAGTGAAAATAGAAAATATTCTCTTCTGATAAATATAAGTTAAGATAGAGAATGCTGATAACAATTTTGTTGAAAAACTAATTGTTTTGAAGTAATTGATATAACTTGAAATCCCCACTTTTAGCATGTTCTTTTCTTCCCCGTGTAAATCCACCGTGAATCGTTGTAAATAAGCATACACAGTTGTTAGAGCCTTATTTATGTATCTCAAAATTCTTTTTACTGCAATGATTAAATTTGAATACAATAACTAATTTCATTATAAAAGTTCGTAATATGATTTAAAAGAGTTATAAATTATCTATATCTAGCATGTTTTTATTTTCTTGTATCAGTGATAGAATTGGACATTAAAGTTGGAATAATGCATTTGACTCTCATTAACAGTATTTCTTCATCTCTTCGTGAACTAAACGAGAATGCTAAGGAATGATGTGAATCGTCAGAGAACAACCAGTGAGGTAATTCATAAATCAATCAATTTAAAATTCTTTTACCAACTAACCACTGCAAACCAGAAATATCCAAAATCACCTTTCCGAGACACCTAACATAACCTCTTCATTGCACCATTGAACGCCTTGCCACAGAAATCAACCAAAACTAAAAAACGATAGTAGCAAGAATGAAAAACATCCTTATTAAAACCTCCAAAAATAGATCGGATCGCCAAAAGAAAAACGCAAGAACATTCCATTGACGAAAAAATCTGAAAAATCCAATCAAAGAAAAGAACCGTTATTACTAGGATAAAAATACGCGGCCACCAAAGATATCTACCTCCATTGTTCCATCATATCCACTTCCCAATCTACAGGCAAGCCGTACAATGTGTCCCCTAAACCGTTACACGCCATTTCTTTCGGATTCTCAAAGAGTCTGGGCCAGAAGAATCCGCTTTCGCTTTACAACAACCGCAGAGTCCTAAGTCACGAAAAAAAAAAGCTGAGAACTATTGTTTGGCGATTTTTTCCGAGGCAGTAAAGCTGTCGTGAAGCCTCTTCTCACGAAGTTCTGGAGGAATCACGAAGATTCGAACACGGTATTGAAAACGAATGTTGCTCAACTGGGAACTGGGCTTTCAAAAATAGTTCGGAATATATATTTGGGATTAAATCCGTTGCGTCGTTTAAATATAGAAGAAAAAAAAACCTACAGCGTCATGCGATATGTTAAGTATTTTGACACATTAAGAACCGATGTTCTTTAAGTGGTAATATTTGAAGATTTGATTGTTTGGCAACTTCTGGGACGGTAAGCTTTCAGAAATATTTCGGAATACATTTGAAAGAGATTTATTCCTAGTCGTATAAATATAGCAACTAATTCTCATGGTCATGCAACGAGTTAAGTGTTTTGACACATTAAGAACTTATGCCTTAGAATACTACTATGAGCAGACTTATTGTTGCGTAACTGAGAATACTGGGATGTTATAAATAGTTCTGAATATTTTAAAAAGATTTATTCGTAGTCATATAAATATAGGAGACAATACCCATCGTCATGCAACGAGTTCAAACCTTCTTATACGAACCTATTATGTTCTTTGCATCTTATTAGCAGCATAATTGAATTACTGGATAATAAGTCATTCAAAGATTCGCAGTTTCGGACCAATGATCTTTAGTATAGAATCAAAACTAATTTTGTATAAACTAAAAAGCATTGTTCGTGACTGTTTATATAGAATAAACCAACACTATCAGAACGCAAATATACACGTTTTATTTAACTTTAAGAGAATGGAAATACATCCAATATTAGAAGATGACTTCTTATTTATGAATATATAGTTCCACCTCCACATAGGAATCAAAAGTCTCTCTTTTAAATTCGATGCCTATTTAATGTATTATAAAAATTTAGAATCGATAATGTATCCTTACATTGCACTTTTGCTACAATTATTCCATGAAATAATACAAAAATATTTAAATACATTATGAACCCATTCACAGAACATTACTAACGAGCATTAGTCCTGTCCCTCTATCTATGGTCTATTCTGCCCTTTTAGACCTGATGCAATATAATACAGGAGAATAATTGCAACTTTAAGAAATACGAACATTTTGTGAGATACAACAATAATGATTATATAGTTCATCGACAATATAGGAAGGTAGGATATGTTTTTTACTTATTAACCATTGAAGATCAAAAGGGGGAAAAACTATTTATATCCACTTTTTGCGAAAATAGAGCTGAAAGTGAATTGAGGAGATATAGAATGTTTATCCGGAATAGTTGGTAACTGATTTAACTACGGGTAACTGATTTTCCGGATAACCGCTCATCAACAAGCAAAAAAAGGGGGGGAAATGGTTCCACTATTTATAGGAGATATATGAAACAAAAAAAGGTGATATTGAAAAAAACTATGCATAGTTTTATCATACGCCTTACAAATAACCTTACATAAAGTAATATCCGCTTTACAGTAGGCCTTAAGTTAAGAAAAAGGAGTCCTATATTTCGAATTTGCCGACTAGAATGGTTTCGGTTGATCGGTATTAAAACATACAATACTCTACTATAATTCAGAATAAAAACAAAACATTTTAAAGCACTTTTATACGCTTCCAGACTTTTAAATTGCGTTTTCTTAAAATCACTTATAAGTTACTTAAACTCTTCTTCCCTTTGGTTTTCAATTTAGAAATGATTTCTAAGACAAAATCATAGCGTATCTCTTTTCAAGAAAACGACAAAATTTTCAATTATTCATTCGCCCTTCGAATTTAAAACAAGTACATTAAAATGAGTTCTAATAATTGTTGTTTAAATCTGGCAAAATTTTTCATTTGCCTTAAAGCAACATCTCGGCAGGTAAAGTACAACAAGAAATAATGCACGACGTCTCTGAAGTTGGAAGCTAACAGTAATGAATCCTAAAAGTTTCAGACTTCTAATGGTGAGTATATATTAGCATCATCAAACAAATCAACACCTCAGGGGCATTTGAATCATGGATTTTAGAAAACTTCAATTCTTCAACAAAGGAACGTTTTGTTTCGAAAATTCACGATTTAGTTAGGTGCTACGAAATCGTGCGCGACTCATCATTTTCGATTTCCTTACCGAGTCCCTACCATCAGAGTTAACGACTAGATGTTAAATAATTTATAACACGTCGATTACGAAATATTTTGTAAGAATTGTTTTCCTTAGGATTGCAAAAAAAACATCTATATTGTTCCAGAGCTAAAATTGTAGGTTTGCTGTAAAACTTTCACTCGAACATGTTCAAGAATTTTCCAGTAAAGTTTTGGAACGATCTAGAATGTGTTTATTATTGAAAGGGTTTTTGTCATGTAATCGTTTTTCAAATGTTCGCCAGAAAAAAAAAATTTAAACATACAACATTTTTCGGATTTTTAAACGAAAAATTCGTCGCTGTCAACCAATCACTTTGCGAATATGTTACATTACAACGTTTGAAACCTATCATGACACATTATATAACCTCTTCCGGAAATTTGTAATGGCTACCCTAAAACCAGAGGAATGGATAATGGTTGGTGCAAGAGCAGAACTAGAGCGATTCTGTCCTAAAACATCATATCTACACTTGGAATACTCTGTATTTCAAAATTGGACATCTACAGTCAGGTCTTCTATTGAAAATCCGCCGACCAAACGGTATAGTGGTTAGCAGACTAGCTTCTTAGACCGCAAGGTTGCGGGTTCGAGTGCCGTGTTAGGCATGGGTGTTTGTAAATGTATGTTGGCTTGTCTAATGGCGAATGTTTCGGCGCATTATAGCCCTCGTGTTGCTGACGGTGCCAGATAATCTGAAAACAACCAACCAATCTATTGAAAATCCCCTGAATTTACTTCTTGAATGGAAGAAAAGCCGTAATAGTTTCACTCTAACCGCCACAGTGTAACATTACATTTATTTTTAACTTTGAAAGGTATAATTGATCTAAATTGGTAAAAGTTTTGATGTAAGGTTTCCATTGTTTTCTAATCACCGATTTATCATGAAATCATTGACTAAAAACTAATTACCGATCGCTTTCAGTAAGTAGGCCATGAGGGAACTTGTTGCATCCAGGGACCAGGGATTAGTAAGCAACAACAGAGCAATTCACCTAATTTAATCAATCATCGTTTAGTGCTGAATCAACAGAAAAAGAACAAACAGGCTAGGGTACGAAGTTGTAAATATTGGTGGGAGAAATGTTGATCGACCAAATTGATGTTTATGGGTTTTTTTGGAAGTCTGTTTTTGACCTAAATCCTGGAATACTTGTGAAGGTGTGAACGCTTTTGAAAAGTCATTTGGTCTTGAATAGGATTTTGATTACTAACAAATAAATGAACGCTGGTCGGCTCACTTTACGGGAAATTCAATGAGAGGTGTCCGAAGCCGAAATTCGGTCAATTCAGTGACTAGATATTCAGAGGTAGAACTCGATTATTTCCAATGACTCATATGTTCACATAGGACCATAGAACATAAGGTAATGAAAGTTGTTTTTCGGTTCAGTAAAAAAAAAAAATCGGATTTTTTTTTATGGAACATTTTGACTTCAAATGGACTTAAAGTGGTCCAGAAAATATGTCTATCTCAGTGTAAGTGGTCAGCATACCTCTTGAACGAATTGATCTACGATGTTCAAATTTGGTGAATGAGTTAGCGGTAGCCATGGGACCTACCATTATGGTTTTCGTTGAAATTGCGCATGCGCATACGGTAGCTACCATTGAAAAAAAAAATCATGTTTTACAGTAACTGCTAAAAAACGGCTCTAAAGATTTTAAATCAAAATAGGCTTTAAAAACGAATGTCTTCGACACAGAGTTCTCGTCTCTTGAGCATCACTCATCAACGACCGTTTTTCTCCTCTCCTCTGTTTCATTTACAAGAAAGGATAATGTAAGAATTATCGAACAGTTTATCGTCATTTTTTTTTTTTTTTTAAAGTCATGTATAAAATTCCAGCCAAAAATAGCGCAAACTGCTTATTATATTTTCCTAAACGAATTATATAAATATAAAAAACGGTAAATAACGCCAATCCACTTCAGTATAATAATGTAATCGAAAGTTGTGCTATGTTCCAAACCCGTAGTTTTTTTACTATGCTCAATTAGTTTTAAGACATGCACGTGTAATACCTCTAAGTGACCGAAAGCATAAGATCGAAGGATACATTTTCTTATTGAAGTACCTTGAAAAAAGCTATTTCAAGAAGTTTATCTTTGCTCAGACGTTATTAGCAAAGAGAACTCACTTCTTTGCCATGGAATGCTACAATTCTATTAAAATTTGGCAAGTGAATTTCTGTGCATGTTACAACCTACTATGCAAACATAAGGATGTGTATTTATTCAAATTAACTTTGATATTCATTTTGTGAACCGATAGTATATCGATAAAACAAATTTATTTAATTTCGTAAATTTTCAAAGCAATCGGAAAACAAAATAGAAAATACTTATTGCGATAAATTAGTTAAACAAAACAACTATAGCTGAAATTCGAATAATTAAAAACAATTATCGTTGAATAAAAAATAAATTCCTGGTAAAGTAGTGGAAACTTAAGACAATTCCTTCGCAATATTGGCTGCCTTCAATTGAATTAAAAAAAAAATCATTATTAATAAAGCAGTGTAAACATAAAACAATTCTTTCACAGTAAACAATAATTGTCAACAAAAAATATTATAGTTCAAGTTTCTTTTATCGCAATGATAATAGCTTTCTTTCAAAGTCAAGGCTAAATAAAGCAATACGATGACAAAATCCATAATCGATGTAGTTGTTTTTATCGATATGAAGATAAGAGTATTGTCTAGACATCTTTCGCAATACTGGAAGCGTTTACATGTAGATATATGCCGTTGCGAAAGAATTATACGGAGATCTGTAGTTCGTCGAAATACAATCACAACAATGAACTTTTGAGAATTGCCCGAATTTCAAAGACGAACTCTTTCCGAGAGTTTCTTGGAGAAGAACCTGGTCGCGGTTGAGTCTCGAGTGGGAGGATACCCGGAAACTCCTACCTGATAAACTGTCACAATCGCAGTTGTGTATACTCATTTTTCAAAACAGAGATTGTAAAGCTCCGTAACGGGGGAATAGGATACTATATTATACATAACATATTTAAGCATACTTTTCTTTGTTACAAATTTCCTACACGCATGCTTAGAATCTTTTAAAGTAAGGACTTCATTTTATCAAAACAAAACAAAATTACAAATATATATTTTTTTCAAATTTTTTTAAAAAGTTAAAAAAAAAAAAAAAAATTCAAATAGTGAACACACAATTAAAGAAATAGTTTCAAGCTTAAAATTCTGAAATATTTATGTTCATTAAAAAATGCCTATGGATTTATTTTAAAAGCAAATAAAACTGTGTCTAAATATCACATTGATCCATGCTATACATGATTTTAGACATAATTATTCAAATGTTGCGGAAATATAAGGGGGAAAAAATCGAACTCGGAAGTGTTGGACTCAAACAATACAATAACACGTAATAACTAGTTTAATATATTTGTTAAAAAAAAATGTTAACTTGTTAATTTATCCAGGTATTTTTTGTCGCTGTATTTAAAGTAATCTTAATCTATATATTTAATAGGCAATACGTTTTTTGGGGTTAGTCCGTCCGCCTAAACTGCTCAACCAATTTCAATGATCAAGGTGTCATTTTAAAGGAAATAAGCTGTAGATTTGCCAAAACGTGCCAAAATAATTTATTAACACTTTATTAATTAGATAAATTTCAATATTTTTCATCATTAATCTACTACAAAGCCTCAATGATTTTGAATATATGATTGGCAACATCCTTACGTATGTAAACAACAAACCGGCTGCTCGGGGGTTCAACCAACCAACCGTTGCTAATTTTAAAGCTATCCTTGCATATGTAAAACAAACCCGTTGCTAATTTTAAAGATCTTTTTAAACTCTTCGTTTCAAAGTTGATTTTTTCTGTTTTTCTGAAGCATTTTTGTATTAGAGTAATTATTATTTTGAAGTATTTCTATCCAGAAAATGCTTCGCGTTGGACGTCGTTCTCTAACGGGGCGACTTATCATAATAAATAAAAGATATTGGGACTTCAATGTAAGGGCATAGCTAATGAAGTTTTAGGTCAGAATGTTGGCGGATAGTATATTTAACTTTTTATTATGAAACTTGCAATTTGAGTGTTTTATCTATAAGGCCTTACATTAAATTTATAAAAATTTGGTTACATTTTTTATGGCTGGCAAACCTATTCGAGCGCAGCAAGATGTTTAACCATAAATTCGAGCGGCGAAGCCGCTCAATCCGAGCGCAGCGAGGCGTTTGGGGGTTGGCGAGCGTTAGCGAGCAGGGGGCGAAGCCCCCTAGTTAGATTTAATATCATAAACCACCTATTTCTTAATCAAGTTCTTTTCAACTTATATAGGTCGTTATTCTCTCCCCCCCCCCCCAAGTTTTGAAATATAAAAAGAAACTTTTTACTCCCACCAACTGTCAAGCAGAGTTTAAAAGTACATTTTATTGCATTTCATTTCCTCTTCAGTAATGTGCTGCATTAACAAAAGCATAAGTTCCGTATTTTATATCGGCCACACGCAAACTCGATAAAAGAGACGATCATTATAAAAAGAATTTTGAACATTCATTTGGGGGTAATTCTCGACAGGTTGTCAATGAAATATATGGCTTGTATCTCGCCTTTAATTGTATCTAGTTATCTTCTATTTTCTTTGCAAAATTAAGTACCACTTTCGCAAGCTCTTCACAAATCAGTGTAATAGGAATTCTTAACGCGATTTTTGAGATATTACAAAGGGTTCCCACCCAAATCACAGAATGAAAATCAATGACTTTTAAGGACATAATTATTATTTTTAAGGACCTATGAAAATTTGTTTTCAGGCATCATGTCTGTATTTAAATTTTTAATAAAGTACAGTAAAACCCCGATTATCCGAGCCCCGGTTATCCGAGTTTCCGCTTTAACCGAGCCAGATAACATTTCTTTAATTTTTTTTTACCCCTGATATTTTCCTTTGTCAAAACTAGTACCGAAAAAATTGGTACTTGAATTCTCAAACACTCAAGAAAACAAAATGTTTACATTCCTTTTCATTGTATGACACTGATCCTCCTATCGCGTCGCTCAAGGTCTTTAGGCTTAAGTAAGAGAACTCTTTAAGCATTACTATATATTATTAATTGCATGTGGTTTACCTATAGTACAACATTTGTACTTGTCAAAGCATACATTTAAACAGATACAATTTATTTTATTTTTAATTTTCGCTTTAACCGAGTTTTTCGGTTATCCGAGTTGGTCTTTATCCACATTAACTCGGATGATCAGGAGTCTACTGTATATTCTATCAAAAAAGTTACAAGTTGGTGGATGCGTAATACAAATATGTCGGAAAATTCCTATAAGGTGCAGATAAGAGGCGGTCACGAGAGAATAGCAAGTCCGAGTTGTATTTTTATGAATTTTGCAGTTGGACAACATCTATAAAAATTAAGGACTTTTAAGGACCTCTAAGCATTTTCAAGGACTTTTAAGCACCTCTAAGCATTTTCAAGCACTTTCTAGGCCTTGAAAACAAGTTCAAAAATATTAAGCCCTTTTAATGACTTTCAATGACCGTGGGTACCCTGTTACATACAAAAACAAGTTGCAGTGTTATTAAAAGGCCGCTTCTATAGATGAAGGACAGATACCAGGATGTACAATTTTGGCGACATTTAATGATTGAAACATCTCACACTTAGCGTTAAATATTAAAAAAAAAAAAAAAAAAATAGGGGTGTGGAACATCTCACAACTTTCAATTGCACTATTATACTTTTCACTGCATTTAAAATTGACGTAGAAAAGTGTTATTTATCATTTTCATATTTTCATTCATTCAGAAAAAATGGATATATATTTGTCGATAATTATTACATAAGGAAAAAACACTTGCCAAAATGGCAAATTTAGTAATATGCTATTTGATAATTTTTACATAATCCTTTTTTGTGAGTGTAACATAAGAGAAAAACGGTCGTTGATGAGAGATGCTCAAGAAAAGAGAACTCTGTGTTACAGATATTCGTTTTTCAATTTTTTAGGCCTGTATAGCATTTTTACGGGAATTTCGGAGGTGGAAATGTTTAGAACACTTTAAGAGGCATTACCATAAGCGATTTTAATCAAAATCGTTAGAGCCGTTTTTTAGCAATTACTGACTAAAACTTACTTACTTAAAAACTAATACTTATGCGTAATTTTGACGAAATCTTACTGGTAGGTCAGCAACGTAGGTCAATTCGATCGAGATATATCTTGACCATGTACGCGCAGACATACTGACGAACATTTTTTCTAGACTACACTTTGAAAGAAAACGTAAAGAAATGCAAAGAAGAAGACAAAATCCTGTTTTTTTTAGGACCGAAAGCAATACTTTGATTACCCTATGTAAACATATGGGTAATTGAAATTAATAATAAACAATTTGGAGTTTTTTACAATGTCTCCAAAAATTAGTGAGTTTGGCCATAATATTGTCAAGAAAAGTAGTCACTGAATGAATAACCTAGTTCCGATCCCATATCTTTATTTATAATAAAGATGTGATTGAAAGCAATGGAAGCACTTATCAAGTCAAATTTTAAAGCACGGTTGAATTTTATGTAATTCTAATAACTTTATAGAGACCTTTAAACTGATATATGATACTTATTTAAGGCATTTATTATACTTCCAGCTATAACTTTGTGTTGAATTCGACGAGTCCTCTCATTTTATACATCGAATATGTCTGTAGCATATGTAGTTTTATATGGAAATATTTACCTCAGACAGGCACAAAATATAGGAGCACGAATTGTTCCTGCCAAACCCTTACTTCCAACAAATAAAAAATTATCTATAAATTTCATATGCCTAACATTCAACCAGAAGTATATGTAAGAAGAAGTAACCATGTCTTCTAAACATTCTAAGGTATAAATTTATGGGAATATTTTTTTTTAAAGTTTTATTAGAAATCTGAGTTTCCAAATATGTAACAAAATATAAAAGTCATTTGCAACGATATTTGTTCCTACACCTTTTACCAACTTTTTCCTTCAAATTTAAATACTAAGCTGTAATAAAAAAAAATTTAGTCTAAAATAAAAAATAATATTACTAGAAAATGAACTAAAAATTTGCTTCAAAATGAAAGAACAAAAAAGAAACGTATTCTAAAAGTTTAAAAAAGAAACGTATTCCAAAAATGGGAAGAACAAAAAAGAAACGTATTCCAAAAGTTTAAGAACAAAAAAGAAACGTATTCCAAAAATGGAAGAACAAAGAGAAACGTTTTCCAAAAATGGGAGGAACAAAAATAAAAAGCAGTACAAAACGAAAGAACAAAAAGAAACGTATTCCAAAACAAAGAACGCAAAAGAAATGTAATGCACAGTTATAAAAGAAAAATAATTTCCAGTGTTAAGGGGTAAAAACAAAATGTAGTTAAAAGTGTTTAAAAAAATATCGGTTCTAAGGTACGAATTAAACGATTAAACTCAACTCATACTATTTAATTTTTTTATTTATTTTACTCCTATATACATTCATTATTTAATGATTTATTTAAAAAACATTTAAGGGAACATATCCTTAAAAGTTTATCCTCCAAAAAATTGATCATAAAAAAAAAATGATAAAAAAAAATGACAAACGAATTGTTATTCCGTATACTGTTATGCAACAAAATATATAAAATATGGTGTGTTAATGCAATTTGTATATTGACAATGTTCGTCAATAAATATAAGTTCCCTAATTATTAATGTTTTACATTTTACAGCAATGTTCAGTTGAGCATTTCTTCGAAGCTAGAAAAAGCAGAATATAATTATGGCAAACTTAAGATAAGCACAGCTAATTTAGAAAATGCTTATAAATTATATTGGTTGGTTAGAGTTAAATGTAAAATTACTTTTGTTTAACCTTTGTTTTCGAAGTATTTCATAAATTGATTATACAGGTTCTACAAGTTTTGTGTATTGTCGAAGAGGACTGTGCATTTCAATAGACAATCCACTTAATTCACTCAAATTTCAATTAACTTTTTAATTTAAATGCATGTTTTTGTTCAATTTGTAATAGATAATTAGAATATTTTGTCATTAATCAAGCGTAAAGCAATTTTAGGTTACGTAAATGTTATAGAGAATTGAAGCAATAAAAGTAAAAAATTGTTGTTATTAAAAGTGTTCTCATGGCTACGACCAGTTTTCTGCATTTCGTCAGAAATTAATTAATTTTCGAAAAGTTCAAGAATGATTGTTTAATATTTTGATTTTCAAAAACTAGCTATATGCTCGAAAACTCATCGGGAAATTTATCATAACAAATCCACAGAGAGTTCCATTAACGATGCGGAAATGATGTTAAAAGAGCAAAAAGCATAAAAAATATTTAACAAATAACTTCGGACTTTCTGTTGATACAAACTGATATTCGAACGTGTCCTGGTTAAAATTCATCAAGAAAAGTAAGTTAGATTCAAAAGAAGTTCATTTACGTACGTCTTATTAATGACAAACAATCCTCTATTTACTTTACATAATTAACAAACATGTTTATAACAGATAAATACAAGTTTAAGAAAGAAAGAAACGTTTAGAGCAATCAAAGAAATGTTATCATCCAGAACATGTGTATAATAAACAATAACATTGAATTTCTTTAAAACTTACTTCAAGTATCCAAATGTTGATGTAGCAGCTTTGCTATTCCATTTTGAGAACAAGCACAAAGTAGTCAATTATTTTCTGTACGCATTTTAATCCAAGATGTTCTATGCACATTTAAACACACCTTTTCATTCTCTAATTCAATCCAGCCACTAAACATTGATAAAAATCCATTTGGGTAATCCAATCACTCACTAAAAGTGTATATGATACTTAGTCTTTGGCGAATATGATACAAATTTGTGTATTAGGATATTCTGTTAGTTGATTTAACTTGGAGTTGCGTCAATGTGATTTAGCATTTGAAGAAGTGAAGATAACTTTCTCAATTCTTCTAGAAGAGCGAAATATTCTTTTAAAGACATTGGACTAAGTTTTCCTTTTGATTTAAAGTCGGCCATTTCTCTGTGTTTTTTATTTGAATAACACTTCCAAAATAAAATAATAATTTTCAATGTATCTTTTAAATTCAATGGCGATTTTACGATTATTTCTACTAGTACACAGTTAGCAGAATTGTACTGAAATGCTTTTATATTTGGAAAGTTCACGCTATTTATAAAAATTATTCTGTAAGTCAGTGAAAATATTTTCAAAAACTGAGCAACAATAATGAAATTTAGTCACTTCACGTATTTCAGATGTCTGAAAAATTCTAATAATGTAATAAATATTCTAAATTCGATACGAAAAATCATTCATGAAATTAATCAAGAAACACACAGATATTAATTCTAAAAAAAGAATTAAACTAAATTTAGATGATATTTCATTTGTTAAATTCCGAACTTTACCGTAGAACAAGTCACACAAAATTCCTTCTAACTGATCAAGATAAAAATTCCAAAATATTGGAGTCGATCAGATACAACTCAACTTAACCATCGTACACAAATCATCGCTTTGAAACAGTCCAATCACAAAACTTTCGAAATCACCAGAAAACTCTTCCAAAAAACGCTTGCCAGACTATCACGAATCTGAATTCGATGCAGAATCATTACTCCACACATCTTCACCTGTTCCTTTCCGGAGGCTTCTTAGGAATAATTCTCCTACCCTTTTGGTGTTCCGAAGACAGGAGAAATCGTTTGGCTCCGAGAAGCCGTAGAACTGGTTCGAAACTGTTGGGTTAACTGAAGTCGAGTTTTCGGTCGAGATCTGCAGAAGGCAGAAAGACGGGGATTTCTTATTTCCTTCCCAGGTAGGGAATTTCTTGGGTTGATCTTGATTTGTCTTCGGCACGCTTGAAGTAGCTTTATCGAATAAAATTGTGAGCACTAACGTTGTGGGCGAAATTTCGATGTACTTTGAGAAATAGGAGGATTGGGGAGTTTTGTTAAAGGTGAATACTTCTGAATAGCTTAGTTGGTTTACAATTAGCAATTAACAAAGACAATTAAGTTATGAATTCTTATAATATTGATATCTGGAGAGATTTTGCACTTTCCTATCCAAGGAGTTATGAAAGGTGGTTAATAGATGTATGGATAGGATAAAGTAACAAAGAAAACCGCCAATCTATTGAATTTGGCGATAATTTGGCAACTAATTACCAAAAATACCGTCAAATCGGCGAGATTTATGACAAAAATTACTGTCAATTTCTATGTGACAGTACAGACAGATGGGTATATCATTTGTATAAGCTTATCACTACACTGGCGTAAAATCTAGAACTAATATTATTTTAAAATTAAATTAATTTATTGGAATTAAAAGTATTCTGGGGAGACAGTAATTAAAATTGACGATTTAACATTTAATATTCATTACTTCTTTTATTTTCACTTTCCATTGCCTTGTCAGTCATTTTTTATTGTTGTAAATTTTAAAGGGAAAGAAAATTTCTATATGTCCACATATCTGAGAAATCAGTGGTTGTAAATCGGTTATTTTTTTAAACCGATAAATCAGTTTCAAACTTTTGAAGGTACAGTTCCCAGAACAATAGACGAATAGATTTTTATATTTTAAGAATAAGAATAAGTAAACAAAATTAGGGCGATTTTTTTTTTAACCCATACCATACTTTCAACATCTGGCTGATAACAAAGTATAATGTTACCTACTAAATGAAGGAACAAAAACTACACGCGTACCAAAATGAGAGAAACCAAAAATTTTACTCTGAAAAGGAAGAAATGTACTAGTCCGAGAACCAAGTCTATTTGGAGAAGGAAAATCATTTATTAAGAATTACTTTGAAGAGAAACCATCAAATAAAGTCACTAGTGACAAGTACCGATACTTGATCTCTATAGTTTCCAAAGCATATTGAAAACTTTAAAATAATTCAGAGAGGAAAAATAATTGCAAGGATCTTTCAGAGAAAGATCTTGCAAATTATTTCGCACTAGACGATATTCGCATTTCTCTTTGACCAAGTTTTTCAGAGGTCAATATATTAACGTTATATTCTTGCTTGAGCCACTTGTTGTCAATTAAGCCGGATTTACACGCTACCGGTCGGGCCTCCAGTTTAGATCGCTAGTTCTGTGACGTCAGCAAAGCGACCGTTGGGCCGTCTATCGGTGATCATGGGAGAGCGTACGTGATTGGTTGATCGGTGTCACCGACGCCAGTAAATAGACAATGTTTGGTTTACTGGAACCAGTTTACTGGTACCAGTGATGTCACTGACTGGCGATCTAAACTGGAGCCTTGACTGGCAGCGTGTAAATTCGGCTTTCAAGTGCCCAGTGGCCAGTCGTAATTGGACATTGTTACGTATTTTAAAACTGTTGGCCAGCTATACAGGCAGGCGCATTAGAAAATAGATTTATCACTCCACTAAATGTCTAAACTGCGTCTGAATAGCTTGATGTTAAAAGGAGGCTTCAGCATTTTCAATGAAATTTTTTTTTTTTTAATAAATGCTAAGTTAGAAGCATTGTTCTAATTCTAAATCATATTTCTGTATCCTATTTTAGAGATGTGGTAGCCGTGTACAGTTTTTACTTGATGTTAGTCTCCGCCGTGCTAAGCACAAAGGTCGTATCTGCGCTCTGTGATCAAACTGGGGTATGGTTACTAGGTGGCTCTCTGTAATTTGTTCTGCATAATGGTAAGGTTAAATGGTCGTATTTGCACGACAAATATTAACTAGGGGTATGGAACATTACACAACTTTCAAATACATTTAATACTCGTCACTGCATTTGTACTTGCCATGATTTGGTGTAAGTTACAGTTTCCATTTTCATATATGTTCCTTAATTCAAAAAATAACAAATTTGAGATATTCTTGGCGGTAATGATTACATTGCCAAGAAAACATCTCCAAAATTGAGATATTAGCGGTACTTTGTATTATAAATATTACACTATACATTGTTGTAAAGTGAAACAGAAGATAAACATTGTCGTAGATAGGCGATGCTCAAGAGAAGGGGAACTCAGTGTTAAAGGCATTCGTTTTTTAACTTTTTACGCTTTTATGGCATTTATACGGAAATTTCGGAGGTGAGAATGTTTAGAGAACCTTAAAAGGCATTACCAGAACAATTTTCATCAAAATTGTTGGAGCCGTTATTTGACAATCGTTGAAAAACATAAAGTTTTCGATGGCAGCTACCTTACGTGCTTGCTTAAGTTTGATGGAATTGCCACCCGTTTTGCCAAATGGAATTTTGCCTGCGGAATTGCCAAATTGAACGTTTGAAGTCCAATGGCCACCCTTAACTCGTATATAAAAGTTGAACATCGTAGTTGAATCCTTTCGGGAGTTATACTGACCACATTCACAAATATACACACTATACAGGCAAAAAAAAAAAAAAATTCTATACCACTTTTTTTAACTTAGAACGTTCGAAAACGTGTAAGAATTTTAAAAATATATATATATGTCGAAATTTTTTTGGACCGAATGTAATACTTTCATTACCCTATGTTAACATACAAATAATTTAAAGTAAAATGTTAATAAGTTAATCAATAAATTGACATCAACTGCCTGAACTTATTAAACTTTAAACCGCCATTTATCATTGTAAGCCCAGTTACCGACAAGACTTCTGCTCACAGCAAGGCAAAGTTCTCCAATAAAATCATCTATCAGAAACCTCCTTTTAACAACAAGCCATTTACCAAACACAGCAGACACAATCTTAAGCAAAAAAAAATCCCTTTAGAATTCCCTACCCGGACCCCTCTTCCCTACCTTTTCCTCCCATTGTGTGCAAATGCGCCGGTATCGGCCAACTGCGCAAAACAGGTACACTGGTTCTCCCCGCTACCTCTTGACCTCACCATCCCACGTGGCTTCAATATCCCCAGCTTCGGACAAACAAGCCAGCAGAACTTATCCTATTTCTCCAGACGTATCTTGATCGCACACTCTGCAATGGTTTGTGCGGTCGACCGGTAACTAAAAGGATAAAGCGTAACCATTGGCGATTTTTTTATTTTTTCTCATTCGTCTGTTTATTATATTCATTGTCTTTATTTTTCTCGCATTCCTGTATCCGGAGTGGATTTTAAGATGGAAAATGCAGTTTTGTTTTGGATAGAATTTATACATCGCCGTTTTTGTTCTTGTTTGGGCCGGGACCAGTTGATACTTAGGATAGCGCGATCTGCCTGAAAAGTATTTACTGAATAATGCAGTCTAAACATCTTTTTAAATTGAACCGCTAAAATGTTGTGTTTTGTTTTGTTTTTTTATTCGAAAAACCTGGTGGAGGAGTTCTGCTGGAACAAATTGAAATCGGGTTGATTTAATTTTATAAAACTGGTCCGATCGAAGAATTTGTTTTCTTAAATTAAGTAAAACGTCAGGGATGTTTTAGGCATGTGTTATCTCTTACTTTTAGAGCATTAATAATTAATCTGCAGTGCATATCCAATCACTATGCTTAGTTAAAAAAAAATAAGTTATTTCTATCATTAACTAATAATAGCTTTATAACTTTAAATTTAGATGGTTAAAAAGATTTCAAACTTAAAAACAAATCAATATTCCGATATTCATTATGCTTCATTTTAAACATCACTCATGTTAGTGGATTTTATTATTATCACAGGTAACTGCTTTACCAAATTTCTGGCATTAGCGAAACCACGTCAGGGCCGGTTTGTTATCCGATAAAAATTTATATGTATTTATAAGAAACGGTGACATTAAAAAAAAAAAAAAAAAAAAAAAAAACGGAATTATTTTTTTATTCTAAGAATAAGGGTGATTTCTAATATCCTTTTAAAACCCATTAAATTTGAAACTGCGTCTCGTATAGCCAGGGGAGTAACGTTTATCTGAAGAAAAGTGACAATGTTAAACATTTTAAGACAGTTTACAGCGCCCTTAGTAGTGATTTATGAAAGTAACAAAAAATAGCTAAAAAACTAAAGGAGACAGGCAAAAATGTCCAATTAGAAAAATGTTCAGAATAGCATAACAAAACCACAGTAGAAAGTTTTATAAAGTTATCTATAAAATTGTAAACCAGTTTTCGAGTTGCCATAATAGTATTTTCAGACAAATATTATCAAATTCAATTTATACAACAAAATATTGATACATTTAACCGGGGTTTTATCTGGAATAAATCTGGCTCATTTTCAACTCGAGTTCCTAGGATTATTCAAGCACGACGAATCTGCAAATGAAGATCTTTGATTCTTATATGATTACTTTGACATTCCCTCCTGTTTGGGGGGGATTGAAGTGTGACATCAACGGAAGAAGCGCTTTATTTGAAGTGTGTTGTTACAAGAAGTTGCACAATAACGATTCTGTGTTAGATACAGAGCATGGCTGACTACTGAAGATGGTAGTGGTGCCTTTAAGCTTGGCGTCCACTGTCGCTGAGCAGTGCAGAGCGGAGTGGACTAGAGCCAATTACAAAGCTGCTAACGTCTACTGTAGCACGAGCCTCGTGCTACAATGGACGTTGATAGCCTTGTAATTGGCTCTAATCTAATCCACTCCGCTCTGCTCTGCTAAGCTAAAGTGTACGCCAAGCTTTACACTCACTGAAGAATGGTCAGATCCTCATATCAAGATACAGTGAAATATCAAGAAATAGTTTGAACACCAAGTCAACTCATTGTCATCTGAACCTTAAGACATATTCTGGAATAAATTAGTTAAGATACTAAAAGAGATAATAAAAAAATCTATTAAAAACTTTTTAAAGTTTTGCAATATTTTGAATTTTTGAAAACTAAAACCTCTATTAAAAACCTCCAATTTTTCATGATGAAAAAATATTATTTATGCAATTAAATCCCAACCTCCTGTGATATTTTCTGTGCTTTTTAAGTAAATAATAGAATGAAATACTAAAAAACTGATACACCACTCTAATACTTCAATATTTATACGAGTCGATACTTGATAAAGCTAATGATAGAGATATTGAGGACCTTTCATTGAATTGGGATGTCCAACGATGCAAGTTTATCGTGCGAAATGCTTCTTGCCATAATACATGTGGGCCAGCAGGATTACTTTCAGAGAGGTGCAGATCACATGCAAGGGAGTGTAAAGCGACAAAAGTTTGGATTTAAACCTTGATTTTTCAAGAGTGATCATAGGATATCCTACTAGAATGTTAATTACAGTTATGTCTTAATTTTAAGTTCAAATGAATAATTCAAAAATCCCATCATACTTAAGTTTTCAATGAATTTTACTATTTTCCTCCAGGTTATTTTTAATTTTGTCACGTTCTGCCATGATCATTCTCTAGTCGCACTGTTAAAACTGAAAATATAGAAAGACAGGCCTTGCATCATCTAGTTCGTAAATCCGAGTGGTGCCGAGTATTTAAAATATATATATATATATATATATATATATATATATATATATATATTTTAAATACTCGGCACCACTCGGATTTACGAACTAGATGATGCAAGGCCTGTCTTTCTATATTTTCAGTTGGTGCCGAGTATTTAATATATATATATATATATATATTTTAAATACTCGGCACCACTCGGATTTACGAACTAGAGGATGCAAGGGGCCTGTCTTTCTATATTTTCAGTTTTAACAGTGCGACTAGAGAATGATCATGGCAGAACGTGACAAAATTAAAAATAACCTGGAGGAAAATAGTAAAATTCATTGAAAACTTAAGTATGATGGGATTTTTGAATTATTCATTCAAATTAATTCAAATTAAAAAATTCATCACTTCTAAAGTACTTTGTACTACATTGCGAAGCAAGTTAAACAGGGGCATACTGGGTATATGGAGGTACACGGGCCAGGAGCTATGCAATCACCTAGACGGTCAGTGTGTATAAAATTGAGCCTGTCCGGTAGTAGTTTAGATATTAAACACACAAGTTACATCCTGGAAATTCCTTATTTTGTAATTTTGTTTTAGTTTTTGCAACAAAATATCAATGGTTTATGGAAACAATAAAATTATTAAAATTAATCAATAAATAAAACTATTTAATTATGAAATAAAACATTTAAATAATAAAATATATCAAAAATAATTATTTAATGAGTTAAAAACATGAATTATTTTATTATCAACAATAATTATTTAATGAATTATATACATGAATTATTTTATTATCAACAATAATTATTAAAATTTGCTTAAAGCCACCGGCATAGATAGATCTAAATCACCTGGTCGATTTTATGTCCCAGTACTAACCTGAAGCTAAATGTATATTCATGAAATCATAAGTGATCAAAAACACAGTCATTTTCTAATATACTTATAATCTATCTCTTGCGATTTAGTTATTTTACCATACGCAATTGGAATTCTGAAATTAAGCAGAACATATATCCAGGCTATGCGTCGTCAATAAAGTGATGTTTTCTTTTTCGTTAATGGCTTCTTGACACTCGAAGAAGTTGCAGAATCTCGTCCTACACTTTCTGTGTCAAGGAGATGTCATTTCTTTTTTTTTTTTTTTTCTGTTATTCCCCTGAACTTAAAACCCTCTCCATGTACAACAAGAAGACAAAGATGAATTAAGGATATTCTCTGAATACATTTTGATGCAGAGTTCTGGAAGGCCGTTGTGATATCGTGTATCAAAACTGATTTGACACATCGAAAAAGGAAAAGTAGATAGTTTACCAGTTTTTCAACTTATGAGAGTTGCTCATGTGTTTGGAATGTTGGATCGAGTTTTAGTCACTGGAACGTGGGATTAACAAGATCAGGGAATTACTTGTTGATTTATTTGCATCTTTAAATGACTTCTTATCTGGGTTTTTTTTTTGGTTTTTTTTATTCGATCCAGCATCAATAAAAACGGCTTTCAATTTCTCAAGGATTTCCAATTGTTTTTCTAGTTTTGTAACTCAATGCTTCTAAATCACTGATTCCTAATAACTACAACTTCTGGATAGCTTTTAAGTGGTTTCTGCTCTGCAAGTATATGAAGCCAACTGAATACTGTCTCCCATCTATGCTATGTAATAGATTGCGAATGGTTACAAATAGATTTTACCTAGTTTTAGGGGATAGTTGCGTATATAGATCTCTGATTGTGTAGCTCTCTTCAGCTTCATGTCAATTACCAAGCATACGCTATCCAATAGTTGTACTTAGAGATTTAAACCTAGTGGTGGTTGGAAGTTTTGGTACGTCATCTAACGTAATCTAAATTGCTTATAGAATGTAAAATAAGAATATCGTGGTAGCATGGAAAAAAAAAATTGCCAGAAAGTTCTTAAAAACCATTTTTAATTAGTTGAATTACAAACCTATAGTCTAATGTGTCACTTAATATATAGTCTAATGTGATCAATTACCAAGCATACGCTATCCAATAGTTGTACTTAGAGATTTAAACCTAGTGGTGGTTGGAAGTTTTGGTACGTCATCTAACGTAATCTAAATTGCTTATAGAATGTAAAATAAGAATATCGTGGTAGCATGGAAAAAAAAAAAAATTGCCAGAAAGTGCTTAAAAACCATTTTTAATTAGTTGAATTACAAACCTATAGTCTAATGTGTCACTTAATATATAGTCTAATGTGATCAATTACCAAGCATACGCTATCCAATAGTTGTACTTAGAGATTTAAACCTAGTCGTGGTTGGAAGTTTTGGTACGTCATCTAACGTAATCTAAATTGCTTATAGAATGTAAAATAAGAATATCGTGGTAGCATGGAAAAAAAAAAAAAATTGCCAGAAAGTGCTTAAAAACCATTTTTAATTAGTTGAATTACAAACCTATAGTCTAATGTGTCACTTAATATATAGTCTAATGTGATCAATTACCAAGCATACGCTATCCAATAGTTGTACTTAGAGATTTAAACCTAGTGGTGGTTGGAAGTTTTGGTACGTCATCTAACGTAATCTAAATTGCTTATAGAATGTAAAATAAGAATATCGTGGTAGAATGGAAAAAAAAAAAATTGCCAGAAAGTGCTTAAAAACCATTTTTAATTAGTTGAATTACAAACCTATAGTCTAATGTGTCACTTAATATATAGTCTAATGTGATCAATTACCAAGCATACGCTATCCAATAGTTGTACTTAGAGATTTAAACCTAGTGGTGGTTGGAAGTTTTGGTACGTCATCTAACGTAATCTAAATTGCTTATAGAATGTAAAATAAGAATATCGTGGTAGCATGGAAAAAAAAAAAAATTGCCAGAAAGTGCTTAAAAACCATTTTTAATTAGTTGAATTACAAACCTATAGTCTAATGTGTCACTTAATATATAGTCTAATGTGATCAATTACCAAGCATACGCTATCCAATAGTTGTACTTAGAGATTTAAACCTATTGGTGGTTGGAAGTTTTGGTACGTCATCTAACGTAATCTAAATTGTTTATAGAATGTAAAATAAGAATATCGTGGTAGCATGGAAAAAAAAAAAAAATTGTCAGAAAGTGCTTAAAAACCATTTTTAATTAGTTGAATTACAAACCTATAGTCTAATGTGTCACAACTAAACAAATGAAGAGCATTTTTATATGTTTGGCAACGCGAGGATCTTTAATTTCCAACAACTAAAGTTTTCATGCGCCATTTCTTTCATTGCCAATGAATGTCTTCTAATTCCGATGATTCCAATTAATACCTTTTCATTTTATTCTGATGCGTATCTGGCGGGACCATTACATCATCAATGGAGATGACGTAATCAAAAGAGTAATTGCCACATTTTTTTCGGTAAACCGATATATTCTTATCCAATTTTCATATTCTCGTTTTTTGTGAATCAGACTTTTAGATGAGTATCAGTCAGCTTTGTGAATAATTTTTTTTAGTTGCTAATAATGAATAAAACTGCAAAATGCGACATTTTTATATTTGACATTACCGTTGTGAAATACACTTTCCTCTTGAAAAAAAAATTTCTGGAAATTTCTGAAATGCCCTTTACATGTGTGATACAGATAATTTTGTTCCTTGTACTTAATTTATGTTTATATACTCGACCAAAACATCACAGTGACAAATAAGATAAATAGCGACTTAGTATGCATTGTATACACATACTTGATTATTATTATTATTTTTTTTAATACTGTTTGTTTATTTTCTTAATTTAATTTCTCAATAGTTAATTCCCAATTAATAGAATTTCCTCATTTTGTAAATAAACGATAATCGTAAACATCGACAATTTAACTTACTAACGTCAGCATTGATTTACAAATGATGTCAATCTTGTGATAACGTGAGAAAATGGTTAACAAATAAAATGCTCCCACGGCAACAATTATTTATGCAACTAGTGGGGAAAATAATACTTTTTCAAACGAGGTAAAACGCTTATTTGACGAGAATTTATCGAGTTTGAAAAATAATTTTCCCACGTGTCGCATACAATACTTTTTATAATCACACGCAAAAAATATGTTTCATACATATACTTAGTAACGTGGGCAACTCGAGTCAATGAATTTCTACTGAAAATTTGCTATTTCAATGCCAAAACTATATGCTATAAGAGCACTAGGCGTGTGAGAAAGAACTTTTTCACACTAGTGCGAAAAAGTAACTTTCCCGCACTCCTTGCGAAAAGTGGTACTTTCGCCAACCACTATTTTTTATTCAAAATGATTAAAAAAAAGTTTAATTTTTTTGCACGTTTTGTTATAAAAAATTACTTTATTATTACTTTTAAATAGTTATTTATGCAACTAGTTGAGAAAATAATACTTTTTCAAACGAGGTAAAACGCTTATTTGATGGGTGCGTTCAGCAATAGTCAAATAATTTATCGGGTTTAAAAAAGTATTTTCCCAAGTGTTGCCATACAAAATTTTTTATAATCACATGGAAAAACTATTTTTAATACATATATGAACTAATGTTGGCAACTCCAGTCAATGAATTTTTTCTGAAAATATGTCATTTCAGTAACAAGACTATATAATATATGAGCACAAGGCATGCAAGAAAGCACTTTTTCACAATAGAGAAGGAAAGCTACTTTCTCCCACTCCTCCCGATAAAGAATTATTTTCCCCATGATTTATGAGTAAGAAAAGTTAAATTTTTTGCACGTTGTTATAAAAAGTTGTTTTATTAACAAACTGCTGTTAAATCATTAACAAATTAAGTCAATCAGTAACAAATTAAGTAATTCTAAAAATTAATGAGTATAATAATAAAATCCACCAAAAATATTGCAAAACTCGCCAACTTGGCGATATTTGAAAAAATCAGTGCTATAAATGTAGTATCATATTGAAGAAGAAAAAACAAACTTTAAATACGTCAATCCGTAGCAAATTTTAAAGCTCTGAACAGTTTTATAGTGTAATTGATAGTTGTGTTGTTCCGTAATTCTAGTTTAATTAAAAATTTTAATTTAAAGAAATTTTTATTGCAGCCGAATATCTGATACCGAAGATTTAAGTTAAGATATTTGCATGTAACAAAAATTAAATTATAATTAAATTTTTTAAATTTATTACAGCAAATATAAATCGAAATAGGAACTAAATACAGATGTTTCTACAGAAATTTGCAACCATATAATAATTTTTCAACCATATATAAATCTTACTTGTAAGAAAATTTAAGAATTTGTTAGCTTTTACGTACAGAAATAGATCACTAAGATTTGGAGAATAATGCCCTTTAGTGTACGCTAATGCCACTTCCAAAATTCCATACCCGCTTATAAACTTTTAATATGAAAAGACACAATATATCCCTCCAGTTCAACGTACGATATATAATCCTTTTAAAACGAAATAAACCTTTAAAAAAGACATGACTGCCACACTTACATAAAACCTTATTTCTTTATTATGACAACCCTATTACGCATTCAATGAATATTAAGAGAAAATAGAGAATGGTATATATTCCTGACCTGATTTATATGAGCTTTTTTCCCTGTATAAGAGAATTTTCAAAACTGATATTTGATTCTTTTTTTTATTATTATTACTTTTCTTTTTTGGCAACAAAGAAAAGTTCGACGGGAACCATCATACAATAGAAGAGACTACTTATACGGTATATCGAAGTGGGACATCTCGGCAAATCGTCCTCTCTTTCGAGTGAACTCACTTCAGTTCGCGGGCGTAACAAAGGAATGCGCCACACCCCTCTTATTCGAAGACCCATTTCAGACGATTTTAATTTGAGGGATCCGTGATTGAATCAATCGCCCGAAGACAGTTGGGTTGAGTTGTGTAATTGCTGGTATTGTGATGGTTTTTGGTCGTAACTGAGAACGTTGTGCCAAATTGTTGGAATTAGAGTAACTTTCAAGCACAGAGTTCTATTATAGTAGAGATGGGACTGGAAAAAGGTTCCATTATTCACCACGGAGAATGATTTGAGGGAGAAAATGAAATTTAAGTATGAATAAGCATTCCAATTTTATGACATTCCCATTAAAAGATGGGTTTCATCAAACTAATATAGATGTCAAAAAAGAAATGAAAAAGATAGCTTGTTATTGAATATGGTAGAAACAGCAAACGATAATAGCCAATTTTTCAAATTTATCGGAATTCTAACCAGACCATAAACTCCAACTAATAATTCATTACTTTTTTTTTTTTTTTTTTTTTTTTTTTTTTAAACTTTAAAAAAAAAAAAAAAAAAAAAAAAACCTAATAATTTGTCTAGAATTTTTTATGCATTTCGATAAATCAATACCGCAAAATATTATTTTGCAAAGTATCTCAATTTATATTTTTAAAAACTAATGGGAGCCATGTGTAGCCGCCGCGATTTAAGATATCTTACCTAAATTGCTTTTTTGGAAGTTTTTTCATCAGAGTTATTACATTGCAGAGAGATATAATTTCTTAGGTTTCCACAACATGATTAAAATGCGACTTTCTCTTTTCAATAATCCTGCCAACTACTGTATAGTATTTAATTATTGCAGTAAATTATTTTGTTAATAAAGTTATAATATTCTCCTACAAACGTAAAAATGCAAACCATTGCTCTTAATTAGTTAACCTAGGCAACATGAAAAGTTTACTAAATCCATTACGGATATAATAAAATTGTAATACTACAGTCAACTCGCGATAACCCGAAGTTCAAGGGACAGGCCAAATTCTTCAGAGTTATCGGAAGTCCCTCGGAAGTTATATTTTATTCAAGGCATATTTCATCAGAAATCTTTTGCTTGTTCAAGTAGAGTCCGGAAGACAATATTGTGTCTCGCTTTAAACTTTTCTAGCCATCCTGCACTTGTTATAAATCCTTCAACTTTTAGTAAACGGGCAAAGTCCTTCGCCCTTTCTTTTAATATCATTCCACTAAGAGGAATTTTGTCATTCTGGTTTCGATATGTCTCAAATCATTTTAATAGAGCAGCTTCGGCACCAAGAAAAGCACATACCTTCACTCATTTACACGATGGATCGAGTTTCGATGCAAGCATCTTTGCTTTTCAAAATGGATGAAAGAGTAATCGGAGGAACTCAGTACTTTATAGCAACGTTTTTTTTCTTACGTCGCAGGTTTTGTTCAGTTTCATTGAGGAATTTAACTTTTTGAGTTAGACTAAGAGCATTCAACTTATGTTTTAACATTATTCAAAGCCAACGTAAACCAACACCATTGACTCACACTTTAAATATGGAATGGAATGTAAAGACATAAGTCCGTTTACTTTCTATACGCGTCAATGCAAACGGGTTTTTCCCGGTAACAAGTTAAATTATAAAACACGATGTATAGAGGCAAAAAATAAAAATTGTTTTGTTTTTTTATTGGTATTTTGTACGTTATGATAGTAAAATTTTCATAAAAACTTCGACTTAAAAAAGATGTACACTTCGAGATATGGAGATAGCTTAACGTTGAAAAACATCAATTTGTCTTGGGACCCAATAAAAACTTCGAGACAAACGAATATTCAATTTATGTGACTTCCAGTTATCGCGACTGTACTGTGTAAATGAGATTGTTTACATAACATTTTCTTGGTTTTCAAAATACCCAAAGTTTCATAAACCGGACACATATACGTATTTATGCATTCTTGTTAAAAATACTTTTTCTATTTTCAGTTTATAGTTTACTCAGTTTTGAAATAGCAATTAGCATCAGGAAAGAATTCTAAAAATGAACTTAACTCCCAAACAAACTTTAGTCAGTGCCACTGGCCCTATGTTTAGTACCCTGGTTTCAGAACGATTTGTTATTTCATTCCGTAGTTATGGGTTAATAACTTCAATTAACCCAAATATGAAAGAACTTGAATCATGAATCTGATAAATCTATTACGTTACCAATTACTATTTCAAAGCTATATAAACTATTAGAAATTAAAAATATTTTAAAAAGAATGCATAAACATTTGAATGTTTATTTACGAAATTTTTTAAAAAAACCTCTCATTTCCACAGTGTCGTTAAGATATTAGTCGATTATTATCCTTGAGATATTTTTTTTTTAGTCATCAAAGCAAATGAATCAAAAGCGAAGAAATTTTGATTGCCATCGAAATTTCTCCATAAAATAATTTTTAATGGATATTATGCATGGGGACATCACAGATATATGCCAAAGAAAATGAAATACACGATTGTGATAGTCATTTCGAGAATGCAATTCATTTAAATATATAGATAGAGATCAGCTCTTAGGAGACGAGCCGTATGTCATGTTGGAGCTTTTCGCAGGCCGCAGGTTAAAATCGAATACGCCAATATAAGTATCTTTAATTATTATCAATTTAACAATAACAATCAGCATTTTTAAAAATTGAAAAAATTTAAAGAAAAAAAAATTAATTTGTTTTATCTTAATAAAAATACAATTGCTATTTGATTCTTATTATTATTTTTTTTTAATAATTAAAAAATAATAATTTTTAATATTAGGCAAATCAAAGTCCAAATAATCTTTTATTCCAACGTGACTTGACCTACTTTTAATACTTTTAAATCATACCTCCAAATTCCACTGTTTTATTCAATCTCAATTGTAAGACGAAGGTGGTCCAAATCATATTTTATAAGGGAGTGGTTGTTTGTGGTAGTATTTGTTTAAACCAATCTTAATAAATCGTCTAAATGAGAAAAGTAGTCCATAAAGTCCTCCATGAAGTAGTCGATTTAAGTATTAAAATATTCTTAACTGCAATAGACTACAAAGAAAACTATAAACCGCATATGAAGATCCTAGTATCATCTTTCTCTTTTTGCATTTCTATATCGCAAGGTATAAAGAGCCCCGTCCATTTATTTTAAAATGAACTAATCTTGTATTGGTCTTATTCAATTGTTGAACAATTTAATTGGCATTTTTTTTTTTTTTTTAACTTTCTAAACATTTCAGATTTTGCTTTGAAAGATAACCACTTATTTAGTACACAATATTTTTTATGGTAACGATAAATGATACGACATGCATCATATTTTATATTAGTGTTCATGAATTACAATTATCCTACATTATTACAATTATCCTACATTATAACAATTATCCGATATTACACTTTGAGAAAATAACTCGAATGATCAACGTCGTGCGTGATAATTTCTCTGGTTTAACCTTAAAAAAGAAATTGAAAATTGTGAGTATTATTTTAGCTCTTTTATTGGTGTTTTAATCCTTATAAGATAAAATGTCATATTTTGCAATTACGTGCGAAAATATATAGTAGCAAAAATTATATAATGAGCATGTGTGGAGCACGGGATCCGAGATAACTATATCTTTTAACGTAGTAAATGTATCGATGTTCGCTAAAGGGGAGCTGAACCCGGAACTCCTAGATCATAAGATAGGCGCTCTAACCACTAGACAAAAGACATCTTTCGTGACTAGGTGTTGTATCTGTTACTTGTGCGCGAGACCACCACATAGACCCTTCCCAGTGAGTCGCAATAGAGCGAATGAGTGAGTTGCTTGCGTGTGGCAATTAGTCGTGTGGAAAACGTGTAGTAGATTCAGAAGGCGTCGATAGATGGCAGCATGATTCTGTTGTCCGGTAGTCACCAATGCAGCGTAGCAGATTTCTTTGCGGACGCAGGGGATCGATTGTGCGACCTTTGCTTTTCCAGCCAGATGCTTTACCGCTAGCCAAATGAGATCTCTCCTGTCTAGGTGTTATATCTGTTACTTGTACACCAGACCACCACAGTAGTCCTCTCTAACTTTAAGGATGAGAAACAACGCTGTGTAGTGGAAGAGTAACCCATAAGATTGTCACCGATCCATAATTAGTTGAATTAGATGGAACCATTAATTATTTATTATTTTCATAACAATGTTCAAAAAGTTAAACTGAATTTGATCATTTTTAATCAGAAATCGTGGCGACAATAGCACTTTACCGCTAGGAGTGAGGGAAAGTAACTTTTCCGTAGTATTGTGGAAAATACAATCACGCACGCCTCGTGCTCAAATTTTATATAGTCTTGGTCGAGAAATGGCATTTTAAGAAGATATTCAATGATTAGAGTTGCCGATATTAGTTTATTTTTGCATTAAAACTATTTTTGTTAGTGATTATAAAAAAAATTGTATGCAACAAGTGGGAAAATACTTTTTAAAACTCGGTAAATTATTTGACTCGTGCTAACGCACTATCAAATAGGCATTTTACCTCTTTTGAAAAAGTATTACTTCCAACTCTCAACCAATGCAAGTTGATTTATTAGAATTCCATAAAAGCGAACTTTTAGTGACAGTGGCAGCCTCCTAAATTTGATAGAATGCATGGTCATTGTCATCGAATCTATGTGCCAAGTTTCAGCCCGATTGGATGATGTCAAGGGGATTAATTAGACCTCCGCAGATTTGTCCGCCATCGACAAATACACACACAATCTAAGTTAATAAAAATAATGGACAATTCCCACATTCTTTTTTTTTTTTAATTCAATTCTAAATGTTTCGAAAAGGCCATAAACACAAATATTTCTGCTCAATGCACTTTTTTTTTTTTTTTTTTTTTTTTTTTTTAAATTTGCAATCAAAGTTCACCTGTTAGACGTTGACGAGAAAACAATTCATTCGGCTCGAATTGAATGTGACGTCAAGAAATCCCAAGCATCTCGGCTTGAAATGCAGCAGCGGAAACCAGTTTTGCAAACTCCTCGCAAATCGAGCCAACCTGAACGGGTTATGGCAATGGTCTACTATATCAATGCCAACTATTTGGCAGAAACCTTACGATAACCATAAAAACGGTAGGATTTCTTTACGTCACATATTTTGTTGAGTGCTTTGATCGGACTGGTTTTAGCTCGGTTTATAGGGGAACTTTCTTATCTTAATATTTAAATAATTAATTTTTTTTAAAAATTGTTGTTTAAATATTTGGAATCAGAAAGAAATTCTTCATAAATATAAACTAATTTCACTCGTTTTTAAGAAATACGGGAATTGTCCATTGCATAAATAACAAAATCGAATTTAAATTCAACAGCAACAGGACGATGAACCTAGCTGTGATAAAACCACATGTGAAATTGGACTTCAAATCAATTTACCTTCGCTTCGCTTGGCTGTTGGCTCTCAACAAATGGAAAAGAGTATCCACTAGAAATACGGTTAAAAGCGACAATTTAAAAATAAAAGTAAATTTCCGGCAATGAGAAAGAGCGATGGACTTTATGGAAGAGTTAAGTAATTGAATTTCGTCACTAAAAATCAACAGAAAATGAAGATGCGCTGCAAGTCAAAATGTTTTACGTTCCGGAAGAAATATGTGGAAACTTCTTTGATGGTTAGTTCTATAACAACTTTTAGAGGACTCATCAGTCTTTAAGTTTCTCGTAGCCATTGTGAAAAATTTACACACGTACTGGTTATTTTCGATTCATCTATGTCATTAATGACGTAATAATCAAGCCGAATTATCATCAATATGGAAGAAAAGATGTGCATTGGCAATGGGGCAGATATCAGACGATTTAGTCATGTTGAAAATTAAAGAGTGGTAGCTTTCCAAACAAAAGTAATTTTATTTATTAAAATCATCTCTATCAGTAAAATATACCTCAAGTTACGTTTCAAAATTTATTCATTAAAAATAAATGTCAATTTATGCTTTCACCTCTTAATAACTTTTATTTATTCCGATTAAAACATTTTTGGCAACAGGAAAGAGCTTCATCCATGACTGATTAAAATTCTTACACTAGGGGGCTTCGCCCCCTGCTCGCTAACGCTCGCCAACCCCCAAACGCCTCGCTGCGCTCGGATTGAGCGGCTTTGCCGCTCGAATTTGTGGTTAAAACATCTTGCTGCGCTCGAATAGGTTTGCCAGCCATAAAAAATGTAACCAAATTTTTATAAATTTAATGTAAGGCCTAATAGAGAAAACACCCAAATTGCAAGTTTCATAATAGAAAGTTAAATATACTATCCGCCAACATTCTGAATTAAAACTTCATTAGCTATGCCCTTACATTGAAGTCCTAATATTTTTTATTTATTCTGATAAGTCGCCCCTTTAGAGAACGACGTCCAACGCGAAGCATTTTCTGGATAGAAATACTTCAAAATAATAATTACTCTAATACAAAGATGCTTCAGAAAAACAGAAAAAATCAAATTTGAAACGAAGAGTCTAAAAAGAGCTTTAAAATTAGCAATGGGTTTGTTGTTTACATACGTAAGGGAGAACGATTTCCTACGCGAGGCATTTTCTGGATAGAAATACTTCAAAATAATAATTACTCAAATACAAAAATGCTTCAGAAAAACAGAAAAAATCAACTTTGAAACGAAGAGTCTAAAAAGAGCTTTAAAATTAGCAACGGGTTTGTTGTTTACATTCGTAAGAATAGCTTAACGGTTGGTTGGTTGAACCCCCGAGCAGCCGGTTTGTTGTTTACATACTTAAGGATGTTGCCAATCATATATTCAAAATCATTGAGGCTTTGTAGTAGCTTAATGATGAAAAATATTGAAATTTAACTAATTAATAAAGTGTTAATAAATTATTTTGGCACGTTTTGGCAAATCTACAGCTCATTTCCTTTAAAATGACACCTTGATCATTGAAATTGGTTGAGCAGTTTAGGCGGACGGACTAACCCCAAAAAACGCATTGCCTATTAAATATATAGATTAGCAACGTTGAATCGACTGGACTTCACTCCAAAATAAATGTGTGCATTCACGTGAATTTATCTTATATTTATTATGATAAAAATAGTTTTATGCAAGAGTGATCGGTTGAATGCGGTTTATTAGTATTCCAAAACGATTATAGAAACGTGTGTAAAAGCGGCGGTTTAGTGACAGTGAAAGCCCCGAAAACTTTTTTAAAAAAATGCATTTTCATTGACATCGAATCTATCTGCAAAGTTTCAACCTGATCAGGTGACGGTAAATGGGTTAATCAAACGTTCGCAGATTTTCCAGGCAGCCACACACACACAAACAAAATCGAAGTTAATATAAAGGATTTAATGAATAATATAACCCATAAAAACAAATATTTAAAAAAATTCTTTATATGCATTGCCAATTTTTATATTCATTAACACAGCGCCGATATCAAAAACATTTCTATCAGCAAAATGTGCGGCAAACTACGTTTCAAAATTTATTTATTAAAAATGAACCTGAATGTATTCTCTCACATCCAAATATCATTTATTTATTCTGATTAAAACAATTTTGTTATTTATTTATCAAAAAAATGTTGGCCGCAGGGAAGAGTTTCTTCAATGGTCGGTTAAATGTTATTTTAGCGCGATTGGATGACGGCAAGTCGGTTCATTTCGTAAAAGCGACCTTCTAGTGACAGTAACAGCTCCAAAATTTGATAGAATGCATTGTCATCGACATCGATTGGTTGTATTCAGATTATCTGGCACCGTCAGCAACACTGGCTATAATGCGCCGAAACATTCGTCATTAGACAAGCCAACATACATTTACAAACACCCATGCCTAACACGGGACTCGAACCCGCAACCTCGCGGTCTAGAAGCTAGCACGCTAACCACTATACCGTTTGGTCGGCGTCATCGACATCGAATCTATCTGCTAAGTTTCAGCCCGATTGGGTGACGGAAAGGAGGTTATTTAGGCCTCCACATATTCCGCCGCCATTGACACACAAAGTTGAAGTTAATATAAAGGATTTAAAAAGAACTCTCATTGTTTCATGATATATGATATTCTAATAGAGTCGAAATTCAATGTATTGTTAGTCGTTTTTTGATGACTTTCCGCAAAAAAAAAAAAAAAAAAAAAAAAAAAAACTTTCCTACTTTTAAATTACAGAAACATTTTACGCGTATCCTCGCTTTTACCAATACGAAGAGGTAAAATTCAAACGAAGGGAAACTAGAGTTGGAAATGCTGCAAAACGGGTCATGGTTCTCATCAGAAACAAGTCACACAGCTTGAAATGAGGAAGAGAGTTAATGAAGTAAATCGATTGTACATTCTCTGAATCTTTATTTTTATAGCTGGAAATCCATTAGGAATAATCAAACAGTGGAAAATTATCCATGACGATCTTATTGCTAGTTATTATCAGTTTCAGATAATAGTAGAGTATTCTTTTTCACTAATTGATGGTTTATTGAACAAAAGTCCATATTTAGATTGTTATTTATCCCATTAAAAGCCTCATAGATATCGCTTGCATAAACAAGCCTTAGGATTGAGATGTTGTACATGGATCCAAGATGGTTTGGTCTATAAACATTTTCATGGACGCCCCTAGGAATATTTGCAAGGGGGTGCAAGACTAGATTTTTAACAAAATCATCAATTTTAATAGAAATGTTAATTAATAATTATGCATTATAAATTATGCTCTTTGAAAATGGTAAACATTCATGGTATATATTTTTGAAAGCGCAAACCTGTTAAAGAAAATTTAAAAAACTAAAAAAATACGCTTTTATAGAAAAGTGAACTAAAAAGTAGAAAATAATTTTAAATAGTTTAAAATAAGAATAGAGTGATTAACAAGAAATATTTATTTTATCGTAAAAAAGCGTGGGGTGCTTGATGTCAATTGTTGAAAATATCTTAAAAAGCACCCCACGCTTTTTTACGATAAAATAAATATTTCTTGTTAATCACTCTATTCTTATTTCAAACTATTTAAAATTATTTTCTACTTTTTAGTTCACTTTTCTATAAAAGCGTATTTTTTTAGTTTTTTAAACTATTAATTATTTTCTACTTTTTAGTTCATTTTTCTATAAAAGCGTATTTTTTTAGTTTTTTAAACTATTAATTATTTTCTACTTTTTAGTTTGGTTTTCTATTAAAGCGTGTTTTTTTAGTTTTTAAACTATTAATTATTTTTTCTGTAAACTATAATTTTTTTTTTAGTTAGTGTATAAAACTCTCCAGTTGTTTCTGCCAATAGTCACATGCTTGTCTCAAATTTAAGTCATGTGTATGCCTTAGTACACACCGTATTACTTGGCACAAAACACTACCGTGTCTCTGAATATGAAAAATCACTAATCCTGAAGATCCTGGTAAGGATAATGCGACTAAAAAAAACACGCTTTGTATAACTGTCGTTCAAACGGCACACCAGGATTCGATTCCGGAGAAGGTTGGTTGGTAGGAATTTAACGGCGCAAGGGCAACACGAGTTAATCCTTGTGATAAAGAAACAAACTTATTGAATTGTCATCGGTCCTTAATAAGTATGCCAAATTTCGAGTTAATCCGACGTTTTGAAGGGGGTCAAAATCATGTTCAAAGATTCCGTTACATACATACATCTGAAGCTAATAAAAGCGTATTAAAAATAAAAAATAGTAAAAATATTAATATATATATTTTTAACGATTTTTTTACCATCCAACTAGATCTCACGGCATTCAAGAGACAGTGTTTAGAATAAAGGAACTCGAAGATACAAAAATACAGAATAATAATTTTTTTTTATATATATATATATTAAGTTTCAGATATAACAGGGGGGAAAAAATGAAACATGGAAGCAGTATTGGAATATGTTCAAAAGAATTCTAAAAATAATTTTCAAGATAAGTATATCTGATGACTTAAAAAACAAAACATTTTTCTAAATTTTGAGAACTACACAGGATATGATTATACAATATAAGAAATAAATACTTCTACTCATCAGCCTCTAATAATCATAGACAACAAACAACAAAAAATCGTCACGCAAATAGCTATAAAAAACGACATAGAAAAGAAACAAAGACTAAATTAATAGAAAAAAAATGCTCATTGTAACATAAAAGTATAAACGGCATATGTGCTTTTTTAATCTTGGAATTTACATCTTTTCCCTCATTTTTTTTTAAATTTTTAAGTTGCAAGTGCACCTCCTTGCACCCTCCTGGGGGCTCCCATGATAATTTTAATTTTCTTTAAAAGGTACCTTTACCTCAAAAGATGTACACATAAAAATAGGCTTTGATTAAACTGAAAATATAATGTAAACACAACTAAATAACTATTTAATGGGCACAAATGTACTCAACGTTGACAGTGCTAGCTTAAATTGAACATAATGAATGACTATACTAAACTTCAACTTAACTAGACATCACTTAGACGGTAGATCGTCACAGTGCTCATAGGTATTTAATCCATTTTGGCGGAGTGGAGACATAATTCTCGCCAAACCTTAGAGCCTTTTGTTCTCTACAGGGTTGTGGTTTGGCGAACATTATGCTTTCACGCCGCCAAAATGGATTAAATACCTATGAGCACTGTGACGATCTACCGTCTAAGTGATGTCTAGTTAAGTTGAAGTTTAGTATAGGTGACAAAATGAAAGAAAGGTTTTAAGAAAGATTCCGGGCGCAAAAATCATCAATGACACTTGGAGGCACAGATACAATAATGAGTTGTATAAGCTGTTAAGAGAGGCAGATATTATCAACTACATTAAAGTTAACCGCATTAAATTTGCAGGGCACCTTTACAGGTTGGATTCCTCCTCGTTGACATCAAGAGTTTTTCATTTTAAGCCAATCCGGACCCGAACTAAAGGCAGGCCCAAACTTAGACGGATGGACTGCGTCATTGAAGATTTAAAAAAAATATGAGTTACCAACTGGAAAACGCTTGCTAAAAAGAAGTCAGTGTGGAAGAAAAATTCGGAAGAAGCACTTGGCCCACCAAGGGCTGTCGAATCAATAAAGAAGAAGGTGACAAAATATGCTTCTATCAATAATTAAGAGACATTAAAGATAACTATACTAAACTCCAAATTAACTTGACATCACTAGACGATAGACCTTCACCGTGCTCATAGGTAATTAATCCATTTTAGCGGAGTGAAGATATAATTCTCGATAAACCTTATAGCCTTTTATTTTCTACAGGGTTGTGGTTTGGCGAGCATTATGCTTTCAAGCCGCCAAAATGGATTAAATGCCTATGAGCACTGTGACGATCTACTGTATAGTGATGTCAATTTAAGTTGGAGTTTAGTATAGGGGCGTGGAACATCTCACAACTTTCAATTACACTAGATAACATTGGTCATTGCACAAAATTTGTGATTGTGCTACATACCATTTTCTTGTTTTCTCTCATTTGAATAAAAATGGCTAGTTTGGCGATATTTTTGGCAATAATTTTTACACGAGGGAGGGGAAAAAAAAAAAAAAAAAAAAAAAAATGACAAAAATTGTGACTTTATTCAATAGACATTACATTGTCCTTGCTTGTGCGTGAAACGTAAAAATAAAAAAAAAATAAAAAAAAATCCATCGTTAATGGCCGATACTCAAGGGCAGAGAGCTCTGTGTTAAAGGCAGTCGTTTTTCAAAATTTCACGCTTTTATCGCATTTTAATGGGAATTTCGGAAGTGGGAATGTTTAGAACACCTTCAGAGGCACTGCCACAGCGATTTTGATCAAAATCGCTAGAGCCGTTTTTTTAGCAATTACTGAAAAACATGATTTTTTTAAATGGCAGATACCTTATGCGCCTGCGAGATTTTGACGGAAACCTTAATGGTAGGTGCTTGGGCCATTACGGTACGTTTAGTTTTTTTAACCGCAAAAATACCCATTGTATGTAGTACTCATAAAAACGGTGCAAATCCACACACAAAATTTGCTCATTTATCTTTGTTTAGAATTTAAATTTCTTACAACACTTAAAAATTGGAGCGCAAAAGCAAACTGAATAAAAACACAATTTCATTTCTATTTTGTTACCCTCTTTACTGTGACCCTTTTCACAAATATATTTTCTTAAAATAGTTTCGATTCGAGTTATTAGATAACCTTATAAGAGAATTACCAGCAAACCCAATGAAAAACGAAATTCCGATTCCAACCAAACTACTTGAAGTGCAAATCAATTGGGTTGTTTACCTTATGCAACAATTCGTATAGTAAATAATAATAAAGGAACTACTGCCAACAAAAAAATGACAACCATTATCAAGCCAAAGATGACCGAATCAAACTTTTAAAACAAGGCCATGTAAACAGGGTTTTTACAAAGTGCGTATCACATATTTATTAAAAATAAAAAAAAAAGCTATTCAATCACACAAACGCCAGCTTCCTTCACTATAACAAACTAATTATAGATAACTCTATTTTTTTCTCTCTTAACTTAACGTTCTATTTTATTAAAAGTTTTGATTTATAAGAACGGGAAGTTTCAAGAAGTCATTCGCCTTTGATTAGAATAAAATTTAGTAAAAAAAACAAAAAACAAAAAAAAACACGTCACTCAATTTTCTCACCAAAAATAATTAATTTCAAATTTCCCTCTTTCCGCCAAACGATTCCCATTATCAAATCGTGGTTAATGTAGTATATAATCGATGATAGATTCAGGCAGAATCTATTTTAATCGAATGCGCAAATAGGGAAACTAACCGTGACGGGAGAAAACTTAACTCTTAATTGTTGATCGGTTTGTGTACTTGTTATATGGTATCGGGTTTGTGTATCGTGTTCTATATAGTTGTTAATCTTACGGTTGATAGATGAGGGTAATTTATGGTGAACAATCAGAAATGTTTGTTTAGAAATCGCAATGCAGGCGGTAACAGGAAAATGTTATTAGATAATACAGAGAAAGTAATGTGTATCGCTTAGAGCGTGTAATTTGATAAAAGGTACAAAGGTAAATTCAATGAGCATTGACGAGTTAAGTGTTATTGAACTGTTTTACTTATATCTACGTAGTATATAATAAAGTTACAAAAAATTACAAAAATTATAAAATTACAAAATAAAGTAAAATCCTTCAAGTTTCTGTCCGAACTCATAGCTCGGTGGCATGGTCTAAAAATTAGTGCGTTCTACTCATTTCCAAGTATCCCTTTCTTAAAGTGTAGAACGTGATTCAGATCTTAGATGTTGATGGTTTATAGAACTAATAATTTTATTATAGGAATAAAAATACAGCACTTTTTTTTTTACCCATAAAAATACAGTACTTTTTATCTACGGTCACACACTAACACAATTGATTCAATATATTAAATGTGGTAGATTTTTTTTTTTTTTAATAATTTTTTATTCTCATTAAAATTAACTTTTCATAAGAAATTAACTTCTTTAAGTTCATTTAATTAAAAGTTATTTACTGTAACGCTAATTATAAGTGTATCCAATAAAAATGTTTAAATTTTAGCATGTGACAAGGGATCGTCTCTCATATTATATATTTTATCATGTTGGAAGCTGTTCTTCTGAGAATCAATTATAATAAATACGCATTCAAAGATTCCTTGAGGTATCAGCGTTTTAGATCATATTATTCTACTTGCTGGTATAATTTTGCGTCTTAATCTAAAAAAAAAAAATCACCTGTTATTCATCAAGTTACTTCAGCAATTATTGGCCCATCTAAAGGCTGCGTGGTTAGCGCTAAAGGTGCTGGGTTCGAATCCCATATTAGGCATGGATGTTCGTAGTGGTTCAGAATTCACTTTAAGCTGTAGGTCCCGGTCTGGATAGCTGTCATTGCGCATGGAAATAAGTCGTTGAGCGTACAAACCAACTAATTACTGAATTAACTCTATCTTTAGGTTTGAGTGAATTTTTGGTACCTGCTAATTTTCTTTAACATAAATGTTTTCACAAATTTCCAGTCATTAAAATTTTTTTTAACGATTAATACCAGTGGCACTCAGTTGGGTACCAAAATTTTCCAAAAAGAATTTGGTAATATGTGGTGATATCGTCATCAAAAAGTGGAGCGGCAATAGCCCTTCTTTCCCCCCCCCCCATCCCACACCTCCCATTCCCCTTTTTCTCCTACACCATTAACAACCTCAACTCTGAGTAAAGATTGTGTACTCTTTTCAGAATAATACATGTTTTAGTCATATATAAACATTATTAACTATTTTAATACCAAATTTCTTAATAAATACTCCACACTTACAAAATGTTAGCCTTAAACAAAGTAGAAAAAACGAATCAATTGTTTAAAAACCGGATTAAATAAATTTATCATTCAGCATAAAAATAGAATTGTTAGATAACCCAATACTTGAAATTTCCTATTCATACAATTCAATTTAGTTCCATTCTATATAAAAAAAAATCATTATTACAACAACGTTAGAAAACTGTTTTGAACTTTTTTGTCTTCGAAATAGACATATTTAAAAATTAAAATAGCTATCATCAAAACTGGTTCTCCTTTTTGTCGATAGCAAGCTCTTACAAAAATTAAGAATGGAATAAGTTCTTTCTGTCTGTCAATAGCTTTTTAATCTTGACATTTATCACTAACATCAGAAATCGTAACCGAATAGAATGGGTCCTTAACAATATAGAGTCAAGTGCCTGTGGTAAAGGTTTTCGTATCAAAAAATAACTCAGGCTATTCAAAGTTGAATATTATTCAGGTTACTGTAATACATTTATTGATTTAGATCCCTTCCTTTTTTACGATAAACGATTTAAACAAAAAAGTGCAAAAACCTCCTTAGGCATTGGCTTTTTAAAAATTTGAATAGCTTCTTTCATTTCTACTATTAAACCTAAATAATACAAAGCTTCCTTATCTCTGATGTATCCAAACATGCAAAATTTAAATATGTTTAATTTAAGAATATTTGAAATACGAAATTCTTGTGAGAAAACAAAATATATTTGTTTTGTTTGTTAAATTGCCTGTCAAACAAATTGAAAAAAAATATCTCCCTACATCTTTAGAATATACTTTAACATAATTAATTAGTTAAATTCAAAAAATATTAAAAATTGAAGGACGAGCAGTCTTTTTAAAAAGGCGTATATTTCAGTCAAAAAACGATTGAAAACATAAAAAAATAAACTAGGGGTGTGGAACATCGCACAACTTTCAATTACACTATAATACTGACGTGAATTTGTGTCCTTTGCCATTTCAGGGTTCCCACTCAAATCATAGATTGAAAATCAATGACTTTTCAATAACTTTTAAGGACCAAAATAATGTTTTTAAGGTCTTTTGAAAATTTGTTTTCAGGCATCATGTCGATGTATAAATTTTTAGTAAAATGTATTCTACCAAAAAAGTTACAAGTTGGCGGATGCGTTATACAAATATGTCAGAGAATTCCGATACGGTGCAGATAAGTGGCGGTCACGTGGGGATAGCAAATCTGAATTGTATTTTTATAACTTTTGCAGTTGGGCACACTATATTTGCAAAAATTAAGGACTTTTAAGGACCTCTAAGCATTTTCAAGGACTTTTAAGCAACTCTAAGCATTTTCAAGCACTTCAAAGCATTGAAAACAAGTTAAAAATATTAAGCACTTTTAATGACTTTCACTGCTTGTGGAAACCCCGCATTTTTATATTTTCATCATTCAATAAGCATAAGTGGCCAGTTTGTTGATATTTTTTGCGATAATTCTTGTATAGCTCTTTTTTTATTTAAAAAAAAAAATAAAAAAAAAAATCGCCAAAATGATAATTTTGGCTATATACTTATCTATAATTCTTATGTAATCCTTTCTTATGACAACAACAGGTAAGAGAAGAAAAAACGATCGTTGATGAGGTATGCTCAAGGAAAGAGAACCCTGCGTTATAGGCATTCGTTTTTCAACTTTTTAAGGGGGTCCAGTACCGAAATTTCTTCAAAAATCCCAAATTTGTTTTCTGATTTTAAAAAATAGTTCATACATTCCTGAAGAGAATGATGTTTTTATCTTATTCCTCCGGTGATTAGAACGCCACAAAATTACCTGTGATTTAAACATCACTAATGGGCGTAACACTTTGAAGCGTCTGCTTAAAGTGCGTTTTTCGAGCACTAGTGTTTTTCACAGATGTTGCATATTCAAATCGATATATCTCCAAAACCATTAACAATTGGCCATTCAAATTTTTGTAGCATTTAATTTGTATAGTTTTAAATATTTTGTCTTCACAGAATTTTATTTTTTTAATTCTGTTTTAAAATATAACATTTAGCGTAAAAGATAACATAAAAAAAAGCAAAAATTTCAATATTTTAACTTTGAGAATTTTTTTAATTTTTTGTAATTCACCTATCAAAATTCTGTGAAGACAAAATTTTCTTTATATAATTATGTATTACAGAAAGCTTTCACTTTGAAAAAAAAAATTATTTTTTCTTGACTTATATCAAAATACGCAAACATCCAATTATTATGGATTTTTCTTGGTTTTTAAATTTTTTTTAAATAACTAAACACAATATTTAAAAAAACATTTTCTCAAAGATATATAAATAGTATCTCGTACATAAAATAAATTTTTGACATAAAAATGTACATAAATAAAGTTTTTTTTTATTTTCGGTACCGGACCCCCTTAAGCCATTAAAGCATTTTTACAAAAATTTCGGAGGTGGGACTGTTTAAAACATCTTAGGGCATTAACACAGAAATTTTGGACAATATCGATAGAGCCGTTTTTTAGAAATTACTGAAAAACATGATTATTTCAATGGCAACTATGTTATGCGCATGCGCCTTTTGACAAAAACCTTAATGATAAGTCTCTGAGACATCATCAACCCGCACACCAAATTTGTACGTCCTAGGTCAATTTTTTTGGGAGTTATATTGACGACAGACACACATGCACAAAGACAGAAATTTTATCTAGATCACTTTTTTGAAATCAGGATGTTCCAAAACGTGGAAGAATGCAAAAAAAAAAAAAAAAAAAAAAAAAAACTTTTTTTTTTTTTTTTTTTTTACACCGAATCCTATACTTTTATTACCCTATGTATACATATGGGTGATTGAAAAAAAATATATATTAAATTTAACAAAAAAAAGTATTCATATTTGTTTAAAATTGATGTTTTAGTCATATAAAAAAAATTTGGTGCCTCTAAATTCATTAATATAATTTTAGGTTTTTGCTTACGCGGGACTTCCTTAAGCGATAAAAATATTAATTGGGCAATTCTCCTGATGTAAGCACGTGACATTTTAACTCTTTTTTTTTTTTCTACTCATCAACGAATTAGAATTCTAAAATTATTATGAATCTAGCAATTATACTTTTGTTTTATATAGCTCTACTTGATGACAAAGTTATGTGTAAAAATAATAGTTTTAACTAGGCCAAATATGCATTTATATCGTCTGAAGCACGGCGCACGGACGTGTCCCGTGCGTCAGACGATATAAATGCATATTTGACCTAGTTTTAAAAACAATTATTTTTAGATATAACTTTGTCACCAAGTAATATGATATAAAATTAGAACATAATTATTAGATTCAGCTTAATTTTATAATTCTTATCTGCTTACGAGTAGAAAAAAAGAGCCGAAATGTCCCGTGCGTCAGCCAGAGAATTACTCAATTATATGTGAACTAGGGGGCTCAACCCCCCTGCTCGCTAACGCTCGCAATCCCCCTGGATTGTTGTGCAATCCACTTGGTTAGCGACGCAAACCAGACTCGCTCCGCTCGCTTCAAAGTGAGGCATTTAAAATATGCCCTAGAAAAAGCTATTTCAGCTGCATAATCGATAAAATCCTTGAAAAGTGATATTGTGCTATGAAACTGAAAATTTATGGACTGATTTTGTATGAAGGGATAAAATAATTAAAGTTGCACTTCGAAATTTTTTAACGAATCATATGTTTGCATAATCCTTTTAGCGATACTTAGAAACTAACACAGTCAAATTGTTTATCTGCAATGCTGAAGTATTTATTCCATCGGTGTGAATGTGAACATGGAAACCTTAATATTCTTAAAGGAAATTCCGTGCTCAGTTTTTATAGCTATGTATCCGGAAAACGTTCATAATAAGTATGTTGAGGTTAGTTGCCGAATCCAAACAAATCTGGCTTGTTTTAATTGTATAAGAAAGAGAGTTCTCGGAATTCTAATCCAAAAGAAATGTACATATCTTGCATAATTGTAAATATTAAATCAATACGTTTTAAATAGGCAATAATTTGTTCTGTAGACTGTAATAAAAAAAACAAAAAAAAACATAGCTAATCCAAGTTGTTTTCTGTTGCCAGTTGTATTAGTCAAATTTCGAAAGATATATTGTGATTGGCTGAACTGCTGATTTTGGAAATTCGTGCATAAAATACATTTAGAAGATTTGTGATTGGATGTTTGAAGTCGTTGCCATTCTGCTAACAGAAATGCGGCCGAATTTGGGCGGCTCGCAAGAGAATTATATATATATAGATAACAACTGAAGTTATTATAATTTAAACTGGTCTATACATTTTTTGGAGGGATACTTGTATTTCCATCTTCCAAATTGAAGCATTTGATGTCAATTTTTCTCTTGTTACAAACGACCCATTGTTGCCTTTTTATACTGTAAATTTAAAAATGAGTGTCCCGGCAAAAGAACAATACTTAATGCCTCAATAGCAACCTATTTCGTGGTCAAAATTCAATCATTGACACAAAAAAAAGTAAGATTTCGCGTTAGGAGCTCTTAAAAATAACCCATGCGAACTCCCCACGAAATCTGAAGCCGAATAAAACGACGGAAGGCCACTACGAAAGCAGGTGGCCAATTGTGTGGCCAGATTTAGCTGCACCCTGGGACAAAAGAGGATGGAGTGGAACAAAAAGCGCGCGCAAAAGATAGCCATCGGTCAAGCGGTGGCGATTTCCCAACAGCAAGAGCCGATTCAAGGGTTCTGTCCTTTGGAAAGTAGTTCAAGTTGTGACACCGTTTTGTTGTACAACAAAAGAGTTGGAATCTGTAGGAGAAAAGAATTAAATAACAATTAGAGTGCATACAAAAGACGGGAGGGTTTGTAGGTCGTTTACTTCAAAGTTTTTTGGTGTTTTTTTTAAAAAGTTTTTGGAATGTGGTGGTGTGTTTTGGATTGGTGAACGAGAGTGGATGGAAGCGAGGTATATTTTTAAAGAGTCAAGAGACAGAAATTAAAACAGATTTTTTATTTATGGACATTATTAATTTGATGTAATGTTTGAAGAGTTTAACATTTTTGGATTCTTTTTAAAATTAATTTGAAACAGTTTATTTGTTCAGCGCAAATTGAAACAATCTCTTCATTCATCCTGACTTGGATAAAATAAATTAATGCTTATTTATATTTTATAATTTAAAAATTGTTTATTTTTTCAAACATACTTGATTTTTTTTTTTAACTTATCATTACGCTGATAATAGCTAAAATAATTCGATCGAAATATACCGAACAATTTACTATAATAAAATATATAGAATTGAAAACTATTAAAAGTATTGATTTTGTTCTGTTAAGACTAGTTAGCTTACGATGGTTATTTAAATTTATTTTTTTGCATCTGTTACACATTATTTTCAAAATAGATGGTTTTAAATTGCCAAATTTTATTAATATTTTTATTTTAATAAAATTTAATTAAATATTTTTATTTTAATATTTTATGTATTAATTAACATATTTTAATGTAAAATATTTTAATTTATATTAATACTAGAGGTTGGAAATATCGATCAAAATAAATATCAATACTATATCGTTGCATGGAAAAAATATCAATATATCGATACATGATTCTTTTTTTTTTTTTTTTGATTTTTAATTTTGACAGAAACGAAGTTTTTCAGGGCAAATTTCTACTTTTCATGAATTCATGCCAAAATCGTTTTAATAAATAAATTATAAAAATTGTTTTAATAAATAAATTATATTATCAATCAGAATAAATAAAATACATTTGGATGTCAATGCATAAATTCACATTTATTTTTAAAGAAGAAATTTTGAAAAGTAGTTTACCGCATATTTTGCTGATAGAGATGTTTTTAATATTTAAAATTATATGCAAATTCTAGGCACACGTTGGCTACAGAAACGGCGCTAATGTTAATGATTACTAATAAATGATTTTATCTTTCAACTACATTATGCTTTCTTTTTGGTTAGGGTGCCATTTTAATTGTTTCTCAGCCAAGTCCAAATTTTATTTTGAAGTTTTTGAAAAGGGAATAAAGAAAATCGAAAAAACACATGGAACTACAAAAAGATCATCAAAAATCTAAAAATGTTTGAAAATATCGATATATCGGTGACTTGTATCGATATTTTTACTATCGATATTTAAAAAAAAAAATATCGATAAAAATATCGTCGTATCGATGTATCGCCGACGTCTAATTAATACTGTTAAGACATTTTTACAAAGAATGCAGGATAGTGGCAAGTTTTTCTCTAAAAACAAACCTTATCTTATAGTCTCATATTTTTGACAGCTAATAACCTGATAAACTCTCTGCCTCTTTCTCACCGCACAAAGATTTACAACAATGTCTTTATTCAAAAACTAATTGGACGCGTCCATAAAATTCCTAGACACACGACAACACGCCGCGTGTGAGTAATCTGCAATACATAACAAGGCGAGTGGAGGAAATTATCAATCAATCTCAAAAAACAAAACTCTGGGCAACTTCTTATAGCTTCCATCAGCTATTCATAAAACTTCTATATCATTCTTTCGAGATCTCAAATGAATAGGAAACCACTCATTGTGTTTGGAAACTCGCTGTCTGTCCCCCTCTTGCTGCATGTTTCCCAACAAGTCACGAACGTAATTATAAAAGATTCGTTTACCTTTTAAAGCGAAGGACGCTTCTGAAATTCTTCATGCATAAAAATGGATTCTTAAATCCGATAGAGCAACGACTTAACTGCAACTGTTTTACAGGTGACACATAAAACAGGAATGAAATCATGATGATTGATGCAGAGAAGAGGCTGACGTCTCAATTTATTTTAAACTGGTGTAAATTATTCGAGACGACAAAAATAGTCGTCATTTAATTGTCATGTTGCTCACCTACTAATTACAACTTCCAAAGGAGTTGCGTCATTGTTTTAAAATCGCAAGCTGATGTCAAGACGTTCTTACAAAATGGCGCCGTAGGTAGCTATTAGGCCCTGATCATTGTCTTGGCCCTCAAGGTCCGGACCTTTGGCCCATGATTTTAGGGGGCCTAAATTGGATATAAACCTATAACTTTTGTTTTGAAAAAGCTATGTGAATATCATTTATAATCTGTATAAAAGAATTTTTATATAAAAATCATTTCGTATTGATCTTGAACTGTCTTTAGTATCCCAGAGTGTATTTATTCAAATAAACCAAACCATCATTTAAAAGAGTAAAAAAAAACAAGCCGTCTTGGAAAATAAAGAAAACAAAATTGAAAGGAAGGCTTGACAAATTTATTGTGAGATCAGCAAATGTCGACTCTGAAGTTGTGAATAATGCTGCAGATATTATTGTCACAGGTATTACTACACATTGTGATAGTGAAATGCAAAGCTATACCACACAAAGTTTTACCTCTTTTGATCTACTATAAGTTTGATTGCTTGAAATTTGTTTCTTTATTTGTGATAAAAAAATAACTTTTATAAAACAACATTAAAATTAATGTATCAACTTTTTCTATATTTAATGTTAATTCATTTGAATTTGTGTCGAGCCCATTTCCAATAAATTACGCGTTTGAAAAAGGGGCATCGGAAAGTGTCCGGGCCTTGGGCCCCTACTTGTCATGATCGGTCCCTAGTAGCTATCACTTATGATTAAATCGTAATCTTAATCGTTAATATTGCTCTGTCTTCAGAACCACTACTGATCTCAAACTGTAACTTCTGGATAGCATATAAACTGTTTCTTCTTTACAAGCAGATGAAGCCAATTGAATATTTCCCCCCATAGTGCTATGAAATAGGTTGCCATGGTTACATGCACATTGTAACTAGTATGGGGGAAGTTGCTAGTATAGATCACTATGGCCTTCCTCGGCTTCAAGTCAATATACAAGCATGCACAGCCACAGTTGCCAGAAGTTGCACTTAGAGATCAGTGTTCAGAACTTTATGATGAGAGTCTTTCAGAAAGGAATCCTTAACTTTGAAATCGCATAACTGAGAAACAGTGAGAGATGAAAAGAAGAGACAAGTTGTGTGTTGAACAGACAGATATGGAATTCTAAGCACTCTGGTTTACAACATTGATTTGATGGAAGTAAATTTGGTGACTGCTGCATACTGTTTACCGATGAGGCCCGTTTTCATTTGGACGGATTTGTCAATGAACAAAACTGGTGATTATGGGGTACTAAAAACACTTCTGTGTATCTTGCAAAATCACTGCTTTCCTCAGAAGCGATCCTTTAGGCTACAGTATCCAGTGAAGTGATCATGGGGTCCTTTTTCACAAGAGAAACCAATAAGCTCATCCTACTATATTCAGATTTCACTACCGTTTCTTGTCACATTTTAATATTGTAACTAATTTTGAAAAAGGGGGAATTTAAAATTCCCCTGTCTATCCAACATACCATCTGCATCTTCTTTCCATCTCTCATTATTTCACAGTTATGTCATCATCTCAAAGTTAGTCCTAAATAAAAAGCGTCCTTTTTGAAACACCCTGCATAACAACGGCGAAACTTCAAACTATTTTCATTTTAACCTTTAATTGCGGTGGTTGGGTGATTTGAGGTTTTTGGCGCAAGGGCAATAAGTGGTTCATACTGAGCCAAACAAATTGGAGAACATTAGTTCCAAGTTTAAGAAACATAGTATCATAAAAATTAATATAAAAGTCAAAGATGAAATATTTTAGGGGGTGGAAACATTCCACAAAAAATTACTCAAGATCTGTCAGACCGCATGCAGCAGTTAAAGGTTAAAGGCGATACAAGACTGGAATGAAATCTTAGGATTGACACAGAGAAAATGCTAACGCCTCCACATTATTTTAAGTTAGTGTAAAATACTCCCGACTGTAAAAATAGTCATTAGTTAATTGTCATGTCATGTGTTAACTCACTAATTACCCATTCCAAAGCAGTTGCGTCACTGTTCCTTTCAAAATTGTTCACTTAGGCCTCGGGTACGATTCAAGCGGCGAGCGGTGAAAGACTTGCGGCAGACCGAGGGAGTAATAGAACGGTACGAGTTGTTCTGACTATGATACGAGTGAAGGCGGTACTTTTCATCAATCCCTAACGTGACGTCATCCAGCGAACTAGCTAAGCTTTTCATTTTGAGTGATTATCACATACAAGACGAAGTATCTAAAACCAAAATTGTGTAATTATGGTGAAATTATCACAAAACATCACATAAACATACGTTTTTTGAAGAAAAATAAATAAAAATAATAATAATAAAATAACATCTCAAATTATATTTCAATTATAAAACTTTTTTCATTCTCTGGGAATCGTAGCCAGAACAACTTCCACCGTTCTCTCGGTCTGTCGCCTGTCTTATCGTACTCGAGGCCTTTCGTCTTTGCTTCACTGCAAGAAGCGTCGTAGTTATCTATAACTTATGTTCGCTATGTATGATTTTATCTTAAATCGTTAATGCACTGTCGTCATCAACGCTTCATTAGATGGAGCTGGAATAAACTCTGCTTAACTAGCAACGCACCAATGAAAACTCGACGGCAGGCAATGCATTGCAGTGAAACCAAAGCCAACTATAAATATTCGCTGGACTCTGTATATTTGCGTATTTCCTATAGGACTACTTCGTAAAATCGGATGGCACGTTAGTAGGTGATTCTGGTAGGACTTGTTGGCTGGATGACACGTAAACTTTTATTGGTAAGTACAAAATAGTTATTTAAATATGTAAGTATATTTATCTTATAATTCCTTTTGTAAATAGGTGATTATGTAATGATTATATCGATGAAAATTCTCATGTACGATTCCTTTTTCTTATCCATCCAAAGATATGGCAATAGCACTGTTTCCTTAGCATTAGCCAGTCCAGTTACTTCTAATGTCACGTAAGAAAGTGTGTCTAGCTAACTGCAACCGTGTTCATGCTTGTTATTTATTAATCTTCATCTATCATACATGTTTCCAGTTTGTTTTTCCATCTAATAAACTTAAGCAATCATAATAAATTGCTATTATTAAAGCAACTAAGAAATACATATTAATTTTCTACTAAAATTTATGTATGTTCGATCGTCAGTAAGATAACCAATAGTAGGTTGGTTTATGTTCTCAAAAAAGGTTAGAATATCGCGGCATTTTAACAACTACACAACAATGGTCTGGTGTACGGAAAGCGTTCTATAATTAAATTGTTTCTTTAAGAAAAAAAATAAGATTTCCTTTCACTAATGAACCGTTTATCAAAATTTTCGCTTACGACGTTTGTCCGATAGAATGAGCAATATATAAGTCACTAAATTTTCCTCAATTAAGACAATTAAGATTGAAATATGCTTCGTGTTTACCTTTTTTTAAACAAGAGTACACATTTATTTGTTTTGTCTTAACTAAACATGACGAAATAACTGTTGATAATGAGAAAAAATCCTCGCAATTGAAGGACTTTCTTTTAACGAAACGATGTCCTTAAAAACAAATTCGTCGTTTAAACCTGTCGTAAATCGAGGAAGCATCCCAAATTCAAGGATCGATTTACTTGTGTCGTCAAACTATATATGATCGCATGCCGAAATGGCGAAACCATCGATATAGATAAACAACTGGATAGACTGCTTAACGTTGGGAAAATGAAGCCGTTGCCAGATGCCATTGGTGGGATAAAAAATACGGATTGCCGAGGATTGAGAACAAAATTTTGGGTTGTACACAGCAGAAATGTCAATAGTAGACCTTAATTAGTAATAATGTGCAAAAAAATATCCATTCTAACACTTTACAAGGTTTATCGCATTCCCATCCAACTATTAAAGTGAACTGTGATTGGTTAATCTTCCCACCAGCTTCGCAGAGCTTCGCAATCCCCGGGGCGTTTTTCTCTTTGCATTGACAATGGAGCAGTCTATACAGTTGTTTATCAATATCGATGGACGAAACAGACCATGAGGTTTTTATAATGTCAGTAATGATCGGTGATGAGACTGTAGTGAGTGTTTTTCTTTTACCCTCCCTTAATCCATTATAAAAAAAAAAGCCCATTATATACACGATAAAAAGTTCATGCTTCAGCACCTTTTCTGAATTTAGACAAGGCTCCTACGTTAAATTATAATTTTGCTGTGGATTCTTTAAGATACACTATTACTACTTCTGCGACGACAACAACCAATCAATGAAGTTGGAAAATCAAACTTTTCTGAACAAACTTGAACTTAATTTGTGAGAGAATGCTGCAGAAACAAAAGAAGGCTGTACCAACAAGTCGGGACAAAAGAATTATCCTAAGCGGAGCTGAGAAGCATAGCCTGTAACAGAAACAATTTGTGTTGGACCACTGCCAGTTTATATGTGTCTTCTTCAGCGCTTTCTCCTCTTATTATATGATAGTTTCAATTAACGTAAAAGAAATTTATACAAGGTTCTAAATTAGAATCGTCCTCAGTTGCAAAAACAAAATTGATAAAATTCCATATTTGTAAAAATTTTTTTTAAATTTTAGCATTAGTTTAAAGACTGCGTTTTAGTAAAATTATTAGGATCATTTTTCATGTTTCGTTTTAATCATATTTTAGTGAAATAGAACTTCAGAAACAGTCATAATATAGAATAGATAGCCAAAGGATATAATATAAAAATCTGCAAAATCTTCTGTAGAATAACGTACTGCATGTCCATGAAGATAATTGAAATGCACATGATTGTTTACAAGTTGAATTCAAGTCGATACTGACTTATGCCGGTTTTCCCAGATTCAAAACCATGTATGGGATTCTCTACACACTTTAACTCAAAAATTAATTTCGAGTTGTGTCACTTTTGTGGCGTAGTATATATTGAAATACTTTCAGTTTTCATTGGTTTTAATTTAAGTCAAATCTCTTATAGAAACCAAGTTGCATTACACTGAACTGAATTCACACATGCCATCGATACTTTGTTACAACGTCTTATCACAGGTTGAAACTTCACTTGTCTTCTGGAAGCACGAAGCCGTGAGAAATCAAGTCACGAAGCAAAGTTTTATTTACCTACAAAACGAGGATGCAATCGATGTGTGCTGACGAAGACATTGTTGGCGATATCTCATGGAATTAAGAGATTCGATGCCGATAATTCTGACATGCGATTCATTGACGAGCAATCGAGTGAAAGAACTCGAATGAATGCTATCGTGAGATTAAAAAAAAAAAAATAAGATTAAAAGTTAATGCTCTTTATATAATCTATTCTGACAAATCTTGCTGTTTAGTGTTCGGATTTGTTTGAATTTAAATTACCTTATTATTATTCTCGTTGATATCTCAAGATGGAGTGATAGAATAAAAATCGAGTTTTACTTTTTATAAATTCGATACTGTTACTGAAACTGTTGATATTGTATGAAACTGTCGATTAATCGCTTCTTTTTTGCAAAGTGGATCCAACTTGGCGGCATTATTATGCATTGATTCGTGTCGTTGGCGAAATAGCACGTCCATGAGTTAACACCATTCAGAGAGGAAAAGATTGATTGACGTGCAGGGAAAGTATACGATTCGAATTTGCATTTAAAAAGCATGAGGCAAGGTTTCCATAAGAAAAATACAAGCGCATTATTTGGCGAGTTGTTAAATCCCTCTCTCGAACCCTACCTTGTCTCCTCTGCCGATCTCACGGCTCAGAGGCGATATGCTCACCAAGCTTTCAAGAGAGATCTCTGTGCCATCCAATCTCTAGTTTGAAACTAATTGGTGCTATGAAGTTCCTGCTTTCAAACTTAGTAGATATGTATACGATTGTGGAAGAAACTCTGAGTATTATAGTTTTGGCTGACTGGTGAGAAGAGTTTTCTGAGCAAGGAATCGAAGGAAGTTTTAAAGACTCTCATTGCTCAGATCTTGTTCAAACGATGCTCTGATGTAGCTCTTTCATCAGAAAGTATTAAATACAACCACCACCACAGTCAAGTCAGTCATTCCAATTAATATGTTGCTAGCATTTCGAACATTAGATTACTTTCAAATGTTACTTATCAACATTTATTTAAAATAAAATAGCGATCATTGACTTCCAACTGAGTAACTGCCATTTTTGCGTCGTGATTAACAAGTTGCGATGAATATTCATCACTTTCTTGTGTCGAAAAGGTCAAGGCAAGCTGTGAATCCTTCCCAGGAGATCATATTTGTAGCAACATGGAGAATTTTGAAGTTCAATAGCAAGGTCTGTTAGAAAGGTACGCCTTAAGTGTCTTCTTCCGCAGGGGCGGCATATTATTAAGCTGATGGTTGACAACACCTCGCATTCAAACTTGGATCAATCCCGCACGAACTTTTTCAACTGACAAAAGAATTTAGTTTCAGAAAATGGGAAGGGCAAATTCTTAGAAAAATGTTTGTGAATTCAATACGTAAGAAATGTTGACCGGAAATCCATTTGAAATTCACAAACTCTAAACTATAGTACTAGTAATGGTGACCGAAAGTTCATTTGTAATTCGTAAATTCTGAGCTATAAATGTTACAGATAAATGGCATATCAGTTGGATGGTTTTCATAAGCTTAGTTGACAACAACTTGCAATTATTCTTGAACAATCCCGCACGAACTTTTTCAACTGATAAAAGAGCTTGAGTTTAGAAAATAGCGGGAGGGCATATTCTTTATAGAATGTAAATACAACAATTTACATTTACACTTGATTTCCACTTCCTTGCTGGAGATAGAGTATACATATTTTATGAGAAGATTTTCTGTAAGTATATTTAATTGTTACAAGCAGATAAATTAAGAATGATGCAATTAATTATTTGAATTCTTATATACGTGTAGTCGTACATTTTTTTTAAATATATTATTTACACCAAAAAGTGGAGCATATATAACCTTTAAATGAAGCATTGATGTTACATTGCATTCGAGTTGTATTGACAAAATTTTGAGTGGGTCACACTTGGCTTGTTGTAATTTATATCAGTAGTCTTTTGTAGATTTTAAAATATTACAAAGTTTTTGGTGTCAACTATTGTATTTCTTAGAAATGTTGGCATATATTTATTGACCGAACTTCAAAATCTCCAAGCTTTCAAATTTTGATCCTAAATCTTCAGATTTAATACTATGAATATCTCAAGAACAGCTCCCTCCAAGTAGTTTACTGTTGTATGTCGCCATGGAAGTGTAATGGAAACATGTCGTATGGATTCGTAATCTTACATAGCAAAACACTAAAGCCAGCTAAAAAACCGGACTCGGCTCTAATAAACAATCTAAACACACGTCCTAATCAGGAGGTTGCTTAAGAAATATGGACAAGTCATCTCCAAATAAAGACCGACACAAATTGAAACCTTCCAAGTGTAAATCAGCCTTCGGTTCAGCGACCTTCCTTCAGATATTCCTCCGTATATGCCCACCGAGAGAAGAAGCCCACTCTACATAGAGAAGCCCGCCTTCTTAACTTACTACGGATTGACCGCGCTGTTAAGGTAAACAAGTCACTTGTGGTTGCACTTCCGACAACGCCGACTCGATTTAATTGGTTATTATATTATTTTCTATTCTACGCAATGTCAATATCAGGAATTTGAAAAAGAAAAATTGAGCAATTTTTAATTTTATATTCGATGTTTTCATTCTCTTAAGGGGGTCCGGTACCGAAAATAAAAAAAACTTTATTTATGTACATTTTTATGTCAAAAATTTGTTTTATGTATAAGATACTATTTATATATCTTTGAGAAAATGTTTTTTTAAATATTGTGTTTTGTTATTTAAAAAAAATTTAAAAACCAAGGAAAATCCATAATAATTGATGTTTGAGTATTTTGATATAAGTCAAGAAAAAATAAAAAAAAAAATTCAAAGTGAAAGCTTTCTGTAATACATAATTATAAAAAGAAAATTTTGTCTTCACAGAATTTTGATAGGTGAACTAAAAAATATTAAAAAAATTCTCAAAGTTAAAATATTGAAATTTTTGCTTTTTTTTATGTTATCTTTTACGCTAAAAATTATATTTTAAAACAGAATTAAAAAAATAAAATTCTGTGAAGACAAAATATTTAAAACTATATAAATTAAATGCTCCAAAATTTTGAATAGCCAATTGTTAATGGTTCTGGAGATATATCGATTTGAATATGCAATATCTGTGAAAAACACTAATGCTCGAAAAACGCACTTAAGCAGACGCTTCAAAGTGTTACGCCCATTAGTGATGTTTAAATCACGGGTAATTTTGTGGCGTTCTAATCACCGGAGGAATAAGATAAAAACATAATTCTCTTCAGGAATGTATGAACTATTTTTTAAAATCAGAAAAAAAATTTGGAATTTTTGAAGAAATTTCGGTACTGGACCCCCTAAGTCGGGCGCATTATTGAACCCGACGAGTTCGGGCGCAATATGCTTGACAGGCGCATAAAAGAGAATCGCAAATTTATAATTATTATTTTTAATTTTAGTATTCTAAAAGTAATCAATGATTACTATAGGAATATTTAAAGAAAAAAAATATGAAATTTGTTTAAAAAGAGAACACATTTTATGTTTAGAAAATATTACAAGAAATTTTTAGCTTTAAACTAAAGTGTCTTATTATCAGGGTAACAAAGACAAAAAAATTTGGTGACATTTATACATAGTAGTGCATAGTTCAGAAGCAGATATTCACTCTGAAAATCAAAATACAGTGGGTTGCCAGACGAAAAAGTTTTTCTCTTTTTGACAAGTTATGACATCTGGCAATCGGATTTTAATTCAACTCATTCCAAGTTGATTTTTGATCAGTTTCGGCCATTTTTGCCACTGCAGACCAGTGGATTCGTAATCTATTCACTTTTCTACAATTTCTAAAAAAAAAATTCAGAATGATGTTCGATGGGGTTCAAAAATTGCAGTCGTCTTTCGGTCTATAGGAGAGGCAGATTCCTACCCCTCTATGAGAGGAGGGGGAAACGAAAGCGTCAGAGCTGTGCCTGTCAGGCGGTTGCGCCCGACGGAGGGTTAAGTCAGCATATACAATAGTTAAATCTGTATTTCAGAATGTTCAAATCTCTCTAACGAGTCATAGGAATTTTGGTATAAAAACCTGTCATTAGACTGCAGTTAGTCGAGTTTGAGATTTGCTTTGCATAGGTATATGTAATCAATCAAAAGTTGTTAGAAAATAACCGTTTAATAACTGTGAACTGTTTGGCAATTAGGTTGTTGTATTCAGATTATCTGGCGCCGTCAGCAACACGAGGGCTATAATGCGCCGAAACATTACGTCATTTAACAAACCAACATACATTTACAAACACCCATGCCTACACGGGACTCGAACCCGCAACCTCGCGGTCTAGAGTTTGGCAATTAGGATATTATGTCCAGTTCAGAACCTAAAACAATGTTCCTCAAATATCCAATACAACCAATTACTCGCAAAACCATTTTATAAAAATCAAGAATATATCCACGAACCTCGCTAGCAAGCCAACATTTCAAATCAAACTAAAATGGCCGACCAAACGGTATAGTGGTTAGCGTGCTAGCTTCTAGACCGCGAGGTTGCGGGTTCGAGTCCCGTGTTAGGCATGGGTGTTTGTAAATGTATGTTGGCTTGTCTAATGACGAAAGTTTCGGCGCATTATAGCCTTCGTGTTGCTGACGGCGCCAGATAATCTGAAAACAACCAACCAACCAAACTAAAATGAAACTGCACCTTATCGACTCTATAACCAGTTCTAATGACTATTCTGCTTTTTATTTAGTACTAGCTGAAGCACCCGGCGTTTCCCGGGCTGAAATGGCTGTGGCACGGTGTTGCACGATTCATTCGATTGCATGTAATGAATGAGCGATCTCCGTTAATTATTTCCCATCCTTGATTGCTCCGTCTTAGCAACAAAACAACAGAATAAAGTGGTGTTCCCGAAAATCTGGATTAGTCAAGATATCTAATATATAAATAAAAACAGTTCAAATTAGTTAAGTAGATCTCAAGTTATTATCACACCCCTTTAGGGGATGGCAAGTGGGAATGGAGTGGATTTTTAAACTCTGGTGTAGACTTATAGATTCATACTATTAATATGTGGTATCTGAAATAAATTATAATAAATGCAAGATTAAATTTTAGCTCCTACACTACATTAATTTAGTGAGAAGCTTATAAAAAGGCTTTTTTCGTTTGAGGTCAACATTCCCAGACGAAATTACAAATGCTACATAAACGTGCTATATGTCACATAAAAGGTCTCGTTGAAATAAGTTTCAATACCGAAATTCAACTGAAAGTACCAGGAATTTCATTCTAAATCGTAAATCCTAAATTATAATACCAGGAATGGTGAACGATTCATTTAATTTTCGTAAATCCTAAACTATAATACCAGGAATGGTGAACGATTCATTTAATTTTCGTAAATCCTAAACTATAATACCAGGAATGGTGAACGATTCATTTAATTTTCGTAAATCCTAAACTATAATACCAGGAATGGTGAACGATTCATTTAATTTTCGTAAATCCTAAACTATAATACCAGGAATGGTGAACGATTCATTTAATTTTCGTAAATCCTAAACTATAATACCAGGAATGGTGAACGATTCATTTAAATTTCGTAAATCCTAAACTATAATACCAGGAATGACTAAAGGAATTACAAATAAAATGTTACAGATATTTCCCGCTTGTCGATTTGATTGTATTCATGAGTGTGGTAGGATTACATAAAATTTAGCCAGTAATTTAAATTTCGACTGGAAGGGTGCTACCATAGTAACTGTATAGGAAGTTTTCAAACCAAATTTGTCATCAAACGTGCCAACAGAGCGCGGTTTTGATTTGTTAAAAATTCTGCTTAGGATATTTTTTTTTTTTTTTTTTTTTTTTTTTTTGTTATCTTATGTAATCAACGTTGACAGGGGAAATAAAATTTCAATCGTTCGTACATACTTGGTATCACGTCCTCTGGACATAAATAAAACGTATGCAGAAGCAATCTTTTATTTACAGTTACTGCGGAAAATCAACTTTTTTACCATCGAATGGAAAAATGGTGCTTTAAAAGCAGTTGAGGAAGTTAGTTTTACAGGCTGTTGAATCTCGCGAACAAAAAAATGTAAAAACGATGTTGAATCGACGGAGCTAGAAATGTAACGGGAACGCAAGTGAACTGAAACTGCTGCAATTACGTGAATATTTTGTAGATGTTGCTTTATCGACGACGTCATCTTTGAGTAGCTTCACATCTTTTTTTTTTCTGTAATAAACGTTTGCGCTAAAAGAGATCAGTTTCGTAAACGCTCCTTTTGTAAATAGCGTACATTATGTAACTTTCTAAATTTCGTTTTAACCTCCATCAAAGTAGTTTAGCCATCAAGAATTTTTTTTTGTATAACAAAACGTGCAAAAAATTAAACTTTATTTTAGTAATTTTGGATAAAAAATAGTGGCGAAAGTAGCACTTATTCGCGAGGAAAGTAACCTTTTCCCACTAGTGTGAAAAAGTATTTTCTCGCACGCCTCGGGCTCAAATATCACACAGTCTTGGCATTGAAATTACTTCGTTTTGTTTTGATTTGTTTTGAAACCACCGACTGTCTATTTCTGCCACTTATAAAGTGCTTAACACAGCCAAATACGTCTCGTAATTTTGAGCATCTAGAAGAATACGAGATCGAAATCTTCTAGTGTAAAACCCTCTCCCCGACCCCACCACAACAACGAGAGGACATTGAAGCCACGACAGATTTATTGTGCACCAGCCCCCATTAGGTGCACACCGATATTTGGTGGACGGAGGCCCGAACCCACAACCCTCCTGTTATGAGCTCGATACTCTACCGCAAGGATATCGGGAGCAATATTGAAATGACTTATTTTCTGAAGAAATTCATTGACTCGAGTTGCCAACGTTAATAAATATATGTATTAAAAATAGCTTTTGCACGTGATTATAAAAAATATTGTATGCAGCACGTGGGAATAAACTTTTTCAAACTCGGTAAATTATTCAACTCGTGCTATCGCACTTGTCAAATAATCGTTTTATTTCGTTTGAGAAAAAGTATTACTTTCCCCACTAGTTGCATAAATAACTATTTTTTGTTTATATGGAAGCCTGAGTTTTAATTGAGCCGTTGAGCGCCAAATCAGACCATCGCACAATTTGATTTGTGCTATTTTTACCCCGTTTTTTTTAAAACCATTCATGCCAGAACGGACCAATTTAATAAATTTTCTTCTTTCTCATCAATCAGATAGAGAAAGTATACTGATCGTCAAAGATATCAATCACAATTTTTTCCGACGCATTTCGGACTAATACCGCCCACCGATTCACAAAATACAAAAATCTCGATGGCGTTTGTCCATCCATCATGCCAGAATTTATACCTTCCATAAGTCTAAACCTAACTTAATCAATTTCTATTAACTCTTTGCACTCCAGTGGCGTCTCTCAGGCGCCACACGATTGGATGCCAAACCACGAGAGGACCATTAGGTGTGATGCGGAAATTCGATGCAAGGCCAATGACTGTGTTTAGTTTCTATGAAGCAAATCCATAAACACCTAAAATGTCTCGAGTTGCTGATTCCTCCGCGCGAAAAAGGCCTGGAGTGCAAAGGGTTAAAATAGAATGGTGTATGCGGTTATGGATCAATTGAGTCCCAGCAAAAATTCATGCTTGTGAAAGTATCCCAGAAATCGAGACAAATAATGCTCAACAATCACTCTCTAAACTTAACATCTCTGAAGAATTACGATGTCTAAAAAGGGGTTTGTTTCTGTTCATTCCAAAGCGTGTAAAAAAAAAAAAAGATGAAAGCGTGCTGTCCCTTTTAATGGCCTAGATTCTAGCCGGTTTTTGTCGGCGTCAAAATTGGGTCGCAGCGTGAAAATGACGGATGCGCGGCTTCCATGGGGTCTCTTACGCTTGAGAGGGAAAATATTAGAATAATAATCGCAAAAACCATTCACCTTTTAAAACGATTCTTTTAAGTCCTTCTGCGAATTAAATGGATAGAGTACAAAATATATTCGTAAATTCTCTAACGAATAAGAAAAGTTATTGAAAAAAACTAAAATTATTCCAATCAGCCCATAGAAACAGAGTTTTGTTGTAAATCCTTTATATGCATTGCCAACTAATTGCAATTTATTAAAGGGATTTTGATCTCAGATCTACTTTTTATAGTGCTTTGAGACCTACGAAGAAGACCATAAAAAAAAGTTTTGCTACAATGAAAACCCTCTTCGAAAAAGCCCATGAAAACAAAGCTTAGCTATAACGAAAAATCCCATACGAAGAAGCACATAAAAACAACGTTTTACTATAATGAAAAATCCTCTACGAAGAAGCCTATGAAAACAAAGTTTAGCTATAACGAAGAAACCTATACGAAGAAGCTCATAAAAACAACGTTTTACTATTATGAAAAATCCTCTACGAAGAAGCCCATGAAAACAAAGTTTAGCTATAACGAAGAATCCCATATGAAGAAGCTCATCAAAACCACGTTTTACTATAATGAAAAATCCTCTACGAAGAAGCCTATGAAAACAAAATTTAGTTATAACGAAGAATCCCATACGAAGAAACTCATAAAAACACCGTTTTACTATAATGAAAAATTATCTACGAAGAAGCCCATGAAAACAAAATTTAGCTATAACGAAGAATCCCATATGAAGAAGCTCATCAAAACCACGTTTTACTATAATGAAAAATCCTCTACGAAGAAGCCTATGAAAACAAAATTTAGTTATAACGAAGTATCCCATACGAAGAAACTCATAAAAACACCGTTTTACTATAATGAAAAATCCTCTACGAAGAAGCCCATGAAAACAAAATTTAGCTATAACGAAGAATCCCATATGAAGAAGCTCATCAAAACCACGTTTTACTATAATGAAAAATCCTCTACGAAGAAGCCTATGAAAACAGAATTTAGTTATAACAAAGAATCCCATACGAAGAAACTCATAAAAACACCGTTTTACTATAATGAAAAATCCTCTACGAAGAAGCCCATGAAAACAAAGTTTAGCTATAACGAAGAATCCCATATGAAGAAACTCATAAAAACACCGTTTTACTATAATGAAATATCCTCTACGAAGAAGCCTATGAAAACAAAATTTAGTTATAACGAAGAATCCCATACGAAGAAACTCATAAAAACACCGTTTTACTATAATGAAAAATCCTCTACGAAGAAGCCCATGAAAACAAAATTTAGCTATAACGAAGAATCCCATATGAAGAAGCTCAACAAAACCACGTTTTACTATAATGAAAAATCCTCTACGAAGAAGCCTATGAAAACAAAATTTAGTTATAACGAAGAATCCCATACGAAGAAACTCATAAAAACACCGTTTTACTATAATGAAAAATCCTCTACGAAGAAGCCTATGAAAACAAAGTTTAGCTATAACGAAGAATCCTATACGAAGAAGCTCATAAAAACAACGTTTTACTATTATGAAAAATCCTCTACGAAGAAGCCCATGAAAACAAAGTTTAGCTATAACGAAGAATCCCATATGAAGAAGCTCATCAAAACCACGTTTTACTATAATGAAAAATCCTCTACGAAGAAGCCTATGAAAACAAAATTTAGTTATAACGAAGAATCCCATACGAAGAAACTCATAAAAACACCGTTTTACTATAATGAAAAATTATCTACGAAGAAGCCCATGAAAACAAAATTTAGCTATAACGAAGAATCCCATATGAAGAAGCTCATCAAAACCACGTTTTACTATAATGAAAAATCCTCTACGAAGAAGCCTATGAAAACAAAATTTAGTTATAACGAAGAATCCCATACGAAGAAACTCATAAAAACACCGTTTTACTATAATGAAAATTCCTCTACGAAGAAGCCTATGAAAACAAAGTTTAGCTATAACGAAGAATCCTATACGAAGAAGCTCATAAAAACAACGTTTTATTATTATGAAAAATCCTCTACGAAGAAGCCCATGAAAACAAAGTTTAGCTATAGCGAAGAATCCCATATGAAGAAGCTCATCAAAACCACGTTTTACTATAATGAAAAATCCTCTACGAAGAAGCCCATGAAAACAAAATTTAACTATAACGAAGAATCCCATATGAAGAAGCTCATCAAAACCACGTTTTACTATAATGAAAAATCCTCTACGAAGAAGCCTATGAAAACAAAATTTAGTTATAACGAAGAATCCCATATGAAGAAGCCCATAAAAACAACGTTTTACTATAAAATCTTTATGCCGACTTTTGCGTGTAATTACAAATTATTTCAGTGATTTTGAGCTCAGCTCGACTTTCAATGCTACAAAGAAAGCCCCCGATTCCGTACCATTGACTAACTCTTTTTTTTTTCTTTTTTTTTTCTTGTTCCCAAAACTTGATAGAATACATTGTCATCGACAATAAGTCTATTTGCAAAGTTTCAGCTCGACTGGATGACCGCAAGTGAGTTAGGTTAATTAGTCCTCCGAAACGACTGTAGAACGTGCGCATAAGTCCGCCTTTTAGAGACAGTCTCAAACTTCATGAAAAGCATTGTTATTGACAACAAATCTATATGTCAAGTTTCAGCTTGATTAGATGACCGCAAGTAGGTTAATTAGTCCTCCAAGACGGAAATGGTTGCGTTTGAAAGAGTAAGTATCCTTTTAGCAGGGCCGGTAAGGCTTTTTACTTTTTTTTAACTAATTAATAATAACTCATAAATCTGTATGCATGCATTGTGATATAAGATTGTGAGATATTAAATTACGGGTAAATAGTTTCTTTCTGTATGGTAAATTATGTAAAATATTGTGAATTTGCATTTTATAATTAAAAAATACCAGTTACAGTTGGGGTTACTGCCACGGTTTGGAAGCCTGCGTACCGGTAAAAAAATTTTTAGCACTACAACTCCGCCTTTTAGTAACAGATGAAGATACAGCTTCCAAGAAAAAAAAAAATAGATGAAAAACAGAAATATCTAATTTTTAAACAATGTCGGAAATCAAACCAACTTTAAACAAATAAACTACAGAGGAACAGATGAAATCCAATGAAACCATTTTCGAATTTTGCAAACTACATTCAAAGTATAAAAATTTCAGTCAAAAAAGTTGAAATAAGTGTTTTCTCTACCCTATGTTAACACATGGGTAATTGAAAGTAAATACCCCTGCGAAAGTAAGGCTAATCCCAACCATGCCGATCTGTCGCTTGAAGCCAGTCGCAATGTGCATTTTAATGTGACCGAAAAAGAATTTCACCTTGTCCTATGACATTCACGTGACAGGTATCCCAAATCTGTGAGGGGATGACGTCATAGCGTCATTTCCACGAGTTCAGTTGAGCAACCAGCATGATCAAAACATCAGATAATGCTTATTGTAAACAGAAGAGTAAGCACAGATGCATTATGCTGTTTACAACATAACCCGTTTGCTTTGAGTGTACAGTGGTAATAAATAATTAGCGATTTCTCGCATGCATTAAATATTGGTGAAGGTTTTGTTATGAACATGTTTTTTTTTAATTAAAATATGACTGATGGATCAGCTAATGAAGGTGAGGGATTATAGATCATCAGTGTTTCGTTTCTCAGACTGTGTTTTGAAACAGATGTATTCAATGATTAGTAGAGGCGATGGCTTTTGATTGGTTGGTTGGTTGTTTTCAGATTATCTGGCGCCGTCAGCAACACGAGGGCTATAATGCGCCGAAACATTCGTCATTAGACAAGCCAACATATATTTACAAACACCCATGCCAACACGGGACTCGAACCCGCAACCTCGCGGTCTAGAAGCTAGCACGCTAACCACTATACCGTTAACGATGGCTTTTGAAGACAAATTTTTCATTTGAAAAAAATACTGCTATATATTTGTTGATTTTTGAGTTAGAAATGTTTCAAATATCCATACTGTAATGTGATAAGAATGTCATGATTTTATATTATACCTTGCAAGAAAAATGAGGGAGAATTTAAGATTGAAAAAAGTTTGTGATTGCCTTTCCCGCAAAATTTTGAGGTCATGACTCTTAGCCGACCAAACGATATAGTGGTTAGAGTGCTAGCTTCTAGACTGCGAGGTTGCGGGTTCGAGTCCCGTGTTAGGCATGGGTGTTTGTAAGTGTATGTTGGCTTGTCTAATGACGAATGTTTCGGCGCATTATAGCCCTCGTGTTGCTGACGTCGCCAGATAATCTGAATACAACCAACCATTATGTTTTTCAATTTATCGTGCATTTTAGCTGGTGTTGCTTGTCGGGCTGGTTATAGGACTTTTCTGGGTTTTCTCCCATTCGAGAAGCAAATGTTTGTTGGATATTTTTAAAAGTCCTCTTGGAAGACTCTTAAAGTTGGAAAAGGGATCTTTAGGTGTTTTGGCGGAGAATGAAGATCTTATGACAAGAAAGTGTCCAAATTTAAAAAAAAAAGGAACGATTTCTTTTTTTTTAAGATTTTTTTTAGAAGCGGTTGACTCACGAAAATTACTGGATGTTGAATAATATAAATACCTATATAATACTGCACATGTCAACGTCTTTGTTGGTTTGTACACTCAACCATCTGAGTGAAGACATTACAAATACTGTCACTCTATAAGGATAATAGCTCCCATCAGGCAGTCTGGATAGTGACGGTTGCTATAGAAACAAGACTAGCCGATTTATAATACTGGCGTGTCTGTGCATGCATGATATTGGAGTCCAAAAGCATTAAAATACGACAAATTAACCTATTTTTATACGGCTAATCTGGGACCTATAGCTTATCGTGTATTCTGAATCACAAACCGACATTCAGGCCCTACCCAGGATTCGAACCCGGCATCTCTGGCATGCGAGAGCCATGCGTCAATGGCTTGGTGAAAAAAATGGAGGTCACCACAAAACAGCGAGACCGTGAGTTACATTCGAAATCCGAACAATCGAAAATTGTTTCATTAGTTTAATAAAAATAGTTTAAATTAGTTTCTAGGTATAGATTAAACTTTGAGTGTTATAAATAAAGATGGAGGGAAAACAGAGAAGATTTTTCATTAAATATTTTGATTCAGTGTAATCATTTTCCGAATTCCGAGACACAAGCTATTCGAAGTACGTAAACATTGACGTTTATTCTTGAAATTGAAACAATTAAAAAGTAAAGGGTCTTTCGTCATAAAAAAGGAATCCATAACTTTGTAATGGTTTGGCTGTGGAATGACGAAGCAGGAGAATGACGAAGCAATTTGATCTGTTGAATTGTCAGATGGGGAATAATATACATCGGTGTGCAAAATTGATTATTGGAATTAACTCTATGTGGTTTACCGATGAGATCCATTTATATTTGAACGGATTTATCAATAAAAAAAAAATGGTTGAATTGAGACAATGAAAACCCGTCTGCTACTTATATATATGGGTTATGAAAGTACCGGGTAATTTAAAATGAATATATCGATTACAAACGGCTATAACTATTTAATGAAAAAGAATTTATCGATAAGATTAACACAGAATGTTGACGGAACTTCAAAATTTCTTTACGTCCGTCTACAATCTGCGTTAATCTTATCGATAAATTCTTTTTCAATATAGTTATAGCCGTTTATAATCTTTATATTCATTTTGAATTACCCTGTATAGCAGTCGATCAAAAAAAAATTTTTTACAATTATTAACGTTTTGGAATATCCTGATTTCAAAAAAGTGGTCAAGAAAAATGTGTCTGTGGTCAGCATAACTCCTGAAGAAATTGACCCTGAATTCTTCAAAATTTGATGTGTGGATATGTGGTGGCCATGTTACTTACCTATAAGGTTTTCGTCGAAATCACGCGTGCGCATAAGCTTAAAATCATGTTTTTCAGCAATTGCTAAAAAAGGACTCGAACGATTTTGATTAAAATCTCCGTGCTAACGTTCTTTAAGGAGTTCTAATAGTCTCCACCTCCGAAATTTCCGTAGAAATGTGATAAAAGCGTAAAAAGTTGAAAAACGAGTGCTTTAGACACAGAGCTCCTTTGAGCATCTAAGAGGGTTTTTTTTTTTTACGTTTTTCTCTACAAAAAAAGAATCAATCTCTTTTCTTGAAATTAATCTTTTTACTTTAAACTATCCATAGGTATAAAAAAGGTAACGATTTTTTTTTTTTTTTGTTTTTTTTTTGTTTTTTTTGTACTTCACCACATTTTGGAACATCCTGACTTCACGAAAGTGATCTAGAAGAAATGTCTGTCTGTGTGTATGCGGGTATGTGTATCTATGCTTACGTGGTCAGCATAACTCCCGAACAAATTGACCTACGATATTCACATTTGGTGTTGGGGTTGGTGATGGCCCAAGGACCTACCATTAAGTTTCTCGTCAAAATTGCGCGTGCGCATAAGGTAGCTGCCATTGAAAAAATCATGTTTTTCAGTAATTATTAAAAAACTGCTCTTGCGATTTTGTTCAAAATCGCTGTGGTAATGCCTCTAAAGGTGTTTTAAATATTACCACCCTCCGAAACTCTCATAAAAATTTGATAAAAACGTACAAAGTTGAAAAACGAGTGCCTTTAACACAGAGCATTCTGCTCTTGAGCATCGTCCATCAACGATTAATTTTGTTGCGTTTCACTCACAAGCAAGGATAGTGTAATGTGTATTGAATAAAACCACCAATTTTCCATTTTAGCGTGGTTTATTATTATTATTATTATTATTATTATTATTATTATTTTATTATTATTATTATTTTATTATTATTATTATTATTATTATTTTATTATTATTATTTTATTATTATTATTACTATTATTAGTTTTATTTTTATTTTTGCTCCTGTAAAAATTATCGCCAAAAATATCGCCAAACTAGCCATTTTAATTTAAATGAGCGAAAATAAGAAAATGGTAAGTAACACCATGTTCAATTTTACTTCATTGACCAATATTATATAGTGTAGTTGAAAGTTGTGCGATGTTCCACACCTCTAGTTTTTTTGTAGATATTGCTCAGTTCCTCTCGTACACAATCACGAAATCACGATTCGCTGACATTCTCTTGGAATTAACATCACGGAAACGAGTGCTTTTGCTGTTAGTAAAAAGTAAACGCGAATTTTAATGGTCGGTTGCGTTTCGGAATAATAAAAAAAAGTTATCTATCAAATGGTGCGTATGACAAACGCACAATGGAAGAACAAGTCAATAGTAACTATTTTATTGCTGTATTTCTTTTCTTCGTAGAGAAAGAACTCAAAAACTAATGAACCGATACTTATGCGATTGATTAATCATTATATATATATATATATATATATATATAATGATTAATCAATCGCATAAGTATCGATTCATTAGTTTTTGAGTTCTTTCTCTACGAAGAAAAGAAATATACAGCAATAAAATAGTTACTATTGACGTATATATATATATATATATATATATATATATATATATATATATATATATATATATATATATATATATATATATATATATATATATATATATATATATATATATTAGTTTATGTTTTTGTCAAGGTGTGACGTATGAGTAAAACGATGTTCCATGTTCTTATTTAATTGTTGTTATCAAATTTTTTTAATTTATTGATGATTATGTCTAAAAGGCAACTTTTTGAAAAGAATTACGTTGACATCATTCTATTGTTATGAATTTTTCCACTGAGGCAATGATGGCACAGTTTTTACGGTATAAAAATATTTATTCTCTCTTCAGAAAACTCACAAAATTTATTCAAAGGCAACGGTCACTCTCAAGCTTCAACACAAGCTTCAGCAAAAACAACTTCGAATACGGCGATTATACAAGCTCACTCCAATAGGTAAACAAAGAGATAAGCTTTCATCGAAGTCCGAAGTCAATCTGAAAACTTTCCCGATCTCCGGTCTTTATATAGCAGGCGCGTGAGAACATTTCCGAAATTTCCAGCCAATTCATCGAAAAAGAAACATCTCGAAATTTCTCGATTGCTTTAGGTGTTGCCACCTTTTTCTAACTTGTATAATCGCTGTTCATAAAAAAAAATAAGATAAAATAAATTACAATAGAATTTTAAAATAATACGTCACTATTTACACTATATACAGACAATTTGTGCAACATTATCAAAGATCATAAATTAGTAGTAGTACTGTTAAAATGATCAAGATACATAAGGCATCTAGATCTGATGTAGACCATTTATACAAACGTATATAAAAACGAAATTTTAGCGACAAAGATAATTTGAATTGTGGAATTATTTAATTGAAAATTAAACAGCAAAACCAATATATATATATAAAAAAATTAACTTCTAACTCCAAACTCACCAACTTGGCTACATTTTTCTTCCGAAATATCTCCGAATCAGCAAAGAATAAACTGATAAGTTTTCGAGTAATTTAACTAAAAATTCGCGCTTTAGACTTTAAATGGCGAATTAGAGCTAAACAGAGCAATTCTGAGGAAATCCTATAGTCCGAGAGGCGACTGCAATTTTTGGACCCCATCGAACATCATTCTGAATTTTTTATAGAAATTGGAGAAAAGTGAGTAGATTAGGAATCCACTGGTCTGCCGTGGCAAAAATGGCCGAAACTGATCAAAAATCGACTTGGAATGAGTTGAACTCAAATCCGATAGCCAAATATGTCATAACTTGGCAAAAAGAGGACAAACTTTTTCGTCTGGCAACCCACTGCATTTTGATTTTCAATGAGAAAAAGTTCAAACGATTCTTATCTCTGACTCGGAAAACTTGTATCTTTTAAAAGTAAGCCAAATTGGCAACATTAGTTACGTCATCAGTGACGTAATGTTTATTGCCAACTTGGCTCCCTTTTAATAGATGCAAGTAGAACCGTCGCCAGATATCTGAATAGTCTGCAACCTTCTTAATTGAAAATTAAAGAATAAGGGTTACCAAAAAAAAAATAATTCATTATTTGGCATGTTATGGCGCATATGGCAATTGGATTTAGTTCAACTCATTCCAAGTCGATTTTTGACCAGTTTCGGCCATTTTTGCCACGGCAGACCAGTGGATTCGTAATCTACAAACTTTTCTCTAATTTCTATAAGAAATTCAGAATGATGTTCGATGGGGTCCAAAAATTGCAGTCGCCTCTCAGTCTACTAGTAAGGTATGCCCTATACTAGATATGTTACAATCTTCTAGCCCAGTGCATTTAGAAACTACTTTGTAGAAAACCTTGTATTGTCGAGTACATGCGAAAAAGATCACCTAATGAAATGACATAAATTGTTTTCATTTAATGTCTATCTATTATATATAAAAATTTAAATAGCAAAAGAGAAAACCAGGTGGAGCCACTGCATATGCATTGACGTAAGAATTTCAAATATGAAATAAAATATATTAGACCAGCGTCAGCCACTAGGCGGCCCGCGGGCCGGATCCGGCCCGCCGGCAATACAGATGAGCAAAAATCAAATTTTGCAGAAATAATTTTAATTTGTCTACAATAGTATGTGTTTACTATCAAAAACCACGTTTTTCATTGAGTGGCCCGCTTCAGTAAGTCTAAAAATCCTTTTTTTTTTTCTGAGACTGCCAGAAAATATAAAAAAAGCAATAGTTTGAATTATTACCAATGACGCATTTCTTCGCATTGCTTAGTTTTGTACTTATGATACCCAACTCCCTCGATTCGTGAATGGCACATTTCGATTTCAGCTTTTTTGAATGTGATGGGCAGGAATTGGGTGTTTTAATGCATACCTCTTTTGTTTTGACATGAAAAGAAGTATCGCGATCTCTATGACTCCAGTGCCAAAAATGGCGTCGAAGACTAGTTTTAAACGCAAAGTAGTTTGTGAAAAGCCGACCGGCCGTCATCGTCTCGCAATTAACATTGACTAAAATGGTAGATTTAGGAGGTATGGTTTAAATATCTTTATGGACTATGAGTTTATGTAGTCACATTTTAATATTGTTACTAAAGATAAACTTTTTTTATGACTTTGATTTACTATGTAAATAAAATTATTTTTAGTAATTATTTGAAACAAGAATCAAACGTTATTTTATTAATATAAAAAAGTTAAATTATTGTTTCAGTTTTCAAAATTTTTTTATATTGTTGAATCTTTAGTAATTATCACATTTCTAAAATTGAACATATGTAGTAAAGCAATATATTTATTAGCGTATTCGGTATAAATCTGCGGCCCGCGGAAAGTTCCAACATAAGTCATGCGGCCCTTCTCTAATAGTTAGTGGCGAACGCTGTATTAGACGCTATCTTCGAGTTTTTAATTTATGCCATTTCATTAAGTGATCCTTTCCGTACTTACTCACCAAATGTCGAGGGGGTTTTATAGAAAGTAGATTCTAAATTCACAGGGCTTGAAGATTGTAACATAGCGAATATAGGAAATGATACTTATTATAGTCTAAGACAACTTATCCTCACCTCATTCAATACGCTACTGTAGTGTGCGATCTGGTTTTACTACGCGTTGATTGGCCGCGCAATGATCTTACATGTGACGTCTTGAACTGAGAAGAGACAGGGTTAGCCAATAGTGATTTGCCACGTCATGAAATAGCTCTCTCAAAGCCAGATGATTCGTCAAAACTTTAGAGTAACCGTGGTTAATAAAGTAAAGTATTAAGTAATTTTTTTTTTTTTTTAAATCAACATATATTTAAGTTTAGTACAAAACCATATGCGCAGGTTATCAATATTACTATATACTACAGGGTGTCTGTAAATGTTGGACACAATTTGATGTTGAATAATTCATAAGATAATGAAGATATAAGTAAACTTATGACATTTTTACATAGAATAACTCATATATATTCTTTGGGTACTTTTTTTGTTGTATTTTGTTTATCAATTTAGGACTAGAAATGAAAAACGACCTAAGTCTAAAAAAGAAAATTTTTCAGGAGAGCCGAAAAATGAAAAACACTCGCATCTGGTACTTAAGGCTTTGACCAAGTACCAGACTGAATTTGAACTATTGCTACTGCAGATCGCACTTTAGGCGCTCTCCTTTTTGTTTAGCATTGTCTTAAGGACATTTTCCCGTAAAAAAAAAAGAAAAAAAAAAGAAAAAAAAGATTTTCTATTTTATTTTTTGGTACTTGGGTCGTTTTCCATTACTAGTCCTCAATTTAAATTTATCTTCATTATTTTATGAACTATTCAACATCAAAATGTGTCCAACATTTTATAGATGCCCTGTATAAGTTGTGATTTACCCACAGCATATTCAATAAGGTCAAGATAAGTTGGCTTGGACTACAAGACTTGCTATTAAATTTCAATTAAAAAAAAAAGAATTTTAACCCTTAAAAAGTGAGATGACAATTTCACCTCAACACAACATTCATCACAATATCTCCTCATTTGCAAGCCCCGAAGCACACAACACAAGATTCTCCACATCACCCAATGCCAGGAAAAGAAGCACACAAAAAAACTCGTTTCCGAACTTGTAGTGAACGTATACACCATATAAAGAGCTACGGGCGCTTTGTAGCTTACCGCCATCCGGTTTTGTGTGTTTCTGCAATTGCATAACACACACTCTCATAAAACGAAAGAATAAAAAAAGGGGGGGAGGGGAGAGGTATTTCTCCACATCTTTTTAAGATAATCAATCTCGATTGACCCAGACATACCGAAAGATGAGACGGGTGTACGTTGCGTCACACGCCGAGGGTTAACACGTTGCTCTACTTTCCCCCCTGCATCAACTGTGTTTCGCATGCCATTTTGTGACGTTAAATTGATGGGTGTTTTGCGAGTGTTATTTTTTAAAATCAATTTATTGATGAAGATAATGTTCTACGGGGAGAAATGGTGACTTAGTTTTAACTGGGACTTTTCGCTTGATGTTTTCCCTTAATATTGAGAATTACGGTTAAACGAGAGGGGGGGGGGGTCAATATGAACACAATAAAACGACATTAAAAGAAATATCTAAATATGTTTGTTTTCGTCAGTTTCCGATGTGAATTTTTTTATTGGCGTCGTTGGGATATAATTGTTCCTATTCACCTGTTTTACCATATTAATACAACTAATTCATCTGGGACTTACATGTGTTACTGTTAATTTTTTTTCTTCCAATTTTTAAGTATTTCATTCGCATACACAAAACATCCAAATTTCATCAAAATAAATCAAGAAACGCTTTCTTGCATAAAAGGAGTACAAAACTTGTACTTCCAAAAGAGTACAAACCAGACTCACTTAGTTTTCCTTGACTCACTTTAAATATTACTACTAACTTCTCTCCCCACACAAACCTAATACTTTGATTTATTAGTGATAGTTAAGTTATTATTTTCAGTTGCATAATTACATAACTATTATAATTGAATGCAAATCTAACAATTAGCGGCAATTTATTAAAAAAATGTACTGTATTGTTCCAGTAAGCTAAGCGTACATTTTAATGACAGTTTTTAATTTTTTATTTTTAAAGTAAAATTGTTTAACAGTGAAAAAATAATTTATTTTTAAATTATTGGTGTCTTTTCTGGTGTCTTTTCAAATCCTCGGTCAACTAAACATGTTTTAATCTTTGTTCTTCTCATTTGATATTTATTTCGACTTCAAATTTTTATATGTTAAATACCCGCACCATTATTATTTTCGCAACCTACCGAATCTTGGACCTCAGTTTGAGGAATCTTATATTAGATTAAGAAAACAAATGTCAATCTGTTCAACAAGGACCGTCTTCTGTTCTTCAAGATAAACAAAAATTATTGTATTAACGGGGATAAATGCTATCGAATTCGAATAGGGGCGATCTCAAAATCTCTTAAATTCGGAAACTCAAACCAGATATTTAAGCAACTGAAAATCTCAAATTAAAAAAATAATAATAATAATAATAAATAATAATAATAATAATAAAAAAAAAAAATACGAATTATACCGACAATACTTTTATTTAACTTGAAAAACCACCTCTGTAGCATTTTAAGTTTCGTCTGGGAAAATTAACCCTTTGTAAAATTAACCTTTTGTAAAATTAAGCCTTTGAAAAAGCTTCCCACTTCATTAGTGTAGTAAAGAAACTTAAACCAGCAGTTCGATATCCATTAAACCAACTCTTCCAAACAAGAATCTCATTTCCAGACGATCACGAATCTGACTTTCCCTTCCATAAAGATAACAACAACTACTAAACATTCTCCTAACGGTTCAGATCCACCATCAAGCAGTTTCTATCATCCATATGCTTCTTAGCAAGCATCGGGGCCAGGTAAAGACCCACAGGGTTCTTTTTTTCTTTATAATAAGAGGTCGTGACCTTTCTAGAGACCTTTCTATGGGAGGTGAACTTCTTGCCAATGCTTTGGCGATGAGTAGGACCTGGAAGCATCTTCTTTTCCGCATTCCCCCATTTCGAGCCGAGTTGAGTTGTTTGAGAAAGTAGTTTCATTTCCGAGATTTTTTTTTTTTTTCTTCCTCGTGTGGATTTTTATTGTGATTTGGATTGCTGGAACTGGTATGGAATGACAATGCAGAACATGGGAGGTGAATTATTATAATGTTTGCTCTGGTAAATATTAAGTGGGAATTTTTTTTTTTTTTTTTTTAAACTTACAATACACTGTAATAAAAACAGTGTTAAGTTTTATACTTCCTTCACTTCAAGAGTAAGCAATCAGGAGAACAGCTCCCGCCAAATAGTCTGGATGGTGTCGGTTTCCATAGCAACAAGATTTGTGTATTTAGAATAGGGATGGCGCATGCTGGAGATTGGAGTTTAAAAAGATTCGAATACGACAAATGTAAAAGTCTTTCACCTGGAGTCCTCGGTAGAAAATAGGATTAGCCATGTTACTATGACAACAGACAATTCTATACATCGTGGTGAGAGCTATTCTTGTAATAGACAGTACTGCTACAATTGTGCTGGGTCATCATCGCTATGTTTAATACTCTTGCGCTCGTAGGGTTTTCATCCACGTGAGATTAAAATGCGGGGTAGTTCCCCTTTGAAAGACCTCCATGAAGGTATTCCCCCACTTAACACTTGGATTGCTCTTAGCATGCATCATCCCTATTCTAACGATGTCCTTGCACATAATTTCCAGGAATTCTCTTAAGTAGTAACTTCCAATAACGTTTACGTTATCAAATAACTATTTGTTAATTATTTAATAAAAGTTTAACATCTTTTGGTGCTTTTTCAATAAAAATGCCACACTTCTACAAAAGCATTATTACTTTGTCGAAACTCAAAAATTATTAACTAATTGGGGATATTTATTGAATGAAAACTTGCCTACGTCTTTCTGCGATGTGTTTTTTTTTTTCTTCTTTTTCCCCTTCTTTATTTTAAACGAAGTCAATGAGGAACTTTCGCGTTTTTTGGTTTTATTTTTAAATAAAAGTAGAGAAAAAATCATGAAAAACAATACCATTCTTTCAAAAATTTGAGCTCGGATAGATAGTTAAAAAAATAATTAGTTTTTCACTTTGCGATTTGGCGGGAAAAAAGACACTTTTGCGTGAAACTTCAACGCGCAGATAATGAACCAGTCTAAAACCTGTTTTAGACGAGGAATGAGTGAGGTTTCTCCTTCTTTTAACGACTTTATCTCTGCGTAACCACGTCACGGTTTTTTAATGCGTTTTTGGTCACGTGACTTTTGCTTTGATTTCGGCTAATTTCAAACTCGATTTTTGATTAATTGAAAGCATAAAGATAAAAAATAATTGCACTGCTCAAATATATTCGTTGGATAACACTATAAAATACAAAAAATATTCATTTTCCTCACTTGCGCAAGTTCCTCATTCTGACTTGAGGCATTTAACCGGCTGTAAGAGTTTTTCCCATACTCTCTTTGCTTGAGTCTACCGTCATGTCAATGCTCCACGACACCTTCTTAAGTTCGTTGAAAAATGTTAAAAGGATTCGCCTGACTTTTCAGTGATTCCATACACCTCACTCAGGGTGGCCACAAAATTCAGGAAAAAAAAGTTCCCTGATAACTCCATGATTTCCCCTATAGATTTTAAAAAATTCTCTGATTTTACTGCAAAATCTCTCTTTCGAATTATCCCAACTTTTCCACTTGAGTAGACACCCAGATTAAATAGAACATTTACGCTAAAGATATATTATGCCAATTTTGTAAAAAATAGTTTTGGCGTTAATGAAAAGTTTAAATTATTCCGTAACATTAAACTTCTAACGATTACCAACATAATTCTCCTGGTAAATAGCGCTAAAACAGGGTGGCCACAAAATTCAGGGAAAAAAAGTTCCCTGATAACTCCATGATTTCCCCTATAGATTTTTAAAAATTCTCTGATTTTACTGCAAAATCTCTCTTTCGAATTATCCCAACTTTTCCACTTGAGTAGACACCCAGATTAAATAGAACATTTACGCTAAAGATATATTATGCCAATTTTGTAAAAAAATAGTTTTGGCGTTAATGAAAAGTTTAAATTATTCCGTAACATTAAACTTCAAACGATTACCAACATAATTCTCCTGGTAAATAGCGCTAAAACAGGGTGGCCACAAAATTCAGGGAAAAAAAGTTCTCTGATAATTCCCTGATTTCCCTGACAGATTTTTAAAAAATTCCCTGATTTTAGGGCAATTTTTTTTCAAATTTCCATAATTATCTTCGGTTTTCCAGATGTCTCGACACCCTGATAAATAGAACATGTATACTAAAGAGATAATATGCAATTTTTTTAAAAAATAGTTTTACTGGTAATGAAAAGTTTAAATTATTCTGTAACATTAAACTTCTAATGGCTTACCACCACAAATGTCCTGGTAAATAGAGCCAAAATATGGATGACGATATATATTAAACGATACAAAATTTCCCTGATTTTCATGAAATTTAAAAAAGTTCTCTGACATTTCCCTGATTTTTTCAAGAATCAGAGAGCTCCCTGACATTTCCCTGATTTCCCCGATTCTGTGGCCACTCTTTAAAATATTGATGAACGGGACATTTCCTTGATTTCCAGGTTTTCCAGGTTCCGTGGCCACTATGTAAACATACCATTTTTCGAAACAGCATGCCAGACAATAAATTGCTACCTCCATACCGGCTTGTTCAACTCCAATACATAAAATATGTCATTATGCCAGGCCGTCGAAAAATTAAACAGACATACTCCGAACAAATCATTTAAAATCAAGTATATCTTCATCATTTCGCGATAGCAATTTAGCGGCACGAATTTTAATCTTCTCCTAATTTTAAATATCCCTGGGGACTTGTTTGTGAAAAAAATGTATGCTTGGATTTGCCGCAGTAAATTCAGCTTGCATCATTTAATGAGTTTGAGGTATCAATTAGAGCAAGAGTTCCAAAACTTTTAAACATTGCGACATATTTCGAAAAATCGAATTTACTACATGTACGACCCACTTCATCCTGGGAGAATTTTTGCTAGACAAACAGTACACGATCTTTCCTTAATTTGATTTATGGAGCAGCAAAAATTTTTTGCGAAGAAAACATATTTTATATTAAATATAATTTTACAAAACATATATTTAATAGTATTTGCGTGCCGGTCTCGGGAACATTGCATTAGAAGAGGAAATAATTTGTATTTCTTTTTAAAATATTCTATACTTTAAAAATAATGGTGCTGCCATCTATGTATATAAAATTGAACTTATTTTAATTTAAAAGAAATAAATGGTGAAAAACGATTTAAAATTATTTTCAAGATCCTATTTATTAATTTTAATACCAAAACTTAAAATAATTTTATCAAAATTCCAAAAAGCCCATCTTCAAATATTAATACTCATTAAGTAAAATTAGATTTGAAATAAATTACTTCTGAAACACACTAAAACTATAATGCTAGTTATATTTAAACAAACTACATTAAAAAATCGATAACAATATTTAAAACAAATTATAACGTCCTGAAAGAATAATTAATCAGCAGTATTTAAAAAATAAAAAATTTCTTCCCACTCAATCGCATAATTTGACTACTTTTACAAAATATATTTTAACATAGATGGCAGCACCAAAATTAAATTATATTTTGAAATTTCCCCACTTTTAATCATTTATATTTCAATTTATCAGTTTCACATCATGAACGAGTACAATGTTTCTTAATTTTTCTTACATTTACATTTTTTAGTAATAGTTTTTGGAGATCACATTCTTATGTACAATTTATTTCAACGGATTAGTTATTTAACTTACAAAACTATGATGGATTAAAGACTGTCGAATTTTACTGTTTTTCGCGATGTTTTTTCACGAATAAATTCATTGAACAAATTATTTAACTTCTAAATAAGCTACATTTTATTGAACAGCATAAATCACTTGCCAAAGGTAACATTCTGTGGGTAATTTAGTCCATATTGAAAAAACCCTTAAGATAATTTTCTTGTGATAAAATACTTTATTGAATTTTTATCAGTTATTAATTATATACTCTAGCAGATTAATAAAATTTAATAGAAAATTTTTACAAGCTAAAATTTTTAATGTGGGTATTTTGTACAAAAGAAAGAAATATTTAACTTTTTTTTTTTTTTTTTTTTTTTTTTTTTTTTTTTTTTTTTAATAATACACAAATAATTTCTCAGGTCTACACTTTTTATGAAACAGACAGAAACCTTTTTATTGATTCATTAAAAAAAAAACTTTATTTATTTCTCCTACCTTTTAGATATAATGCTGTAAGGCGCGTAGCTAGGGGAAGAGGGATATGGGGATATATCTCCTCCCGAAATTTTTCAGTTTGCTATTAAAATGCGGAAAAAAAAAAAGAAAAAAAAAATTAAATTGTAAATTTATTAAAAATGTTTTTAAATTTCTATACCTTCATTGAAAAAATTACTTCTATATATTCAGCAATAATATTAAAAAAAAAATTATTATTACAATTTGTTGATTTATAATTTTATATCCCCTCCTGAAAAAAATGTCTGTCTACGCCCCTGAATGCTGTACTTTACGATACCAAAACATTAAGTCAATTAATTAGGGTAAAAACTAATGAGTTATAAAATTAATGCATTGAAGTCTATTTTACCTCGTAATGCGGCTAACAAAACTTTCAGGATGGCTGCAGGGCTTCCCAAACGGTGTTAGTAGAGGAAAAATAAACAGTAGTGCTGCCATCTATATTTTAACTTTTGAGATAATAGTAGGGGAAAATGACAAGGAAGAGTAGAAAGAATTATTCAGCTCTAATGTAATAGTAATTTAAGCTTTTCTGATAGAAGAAATTTAATATTAATTTTTCAATAACATCAACCTATTTCATAATTGCGTCTTAAGTTGTTCTTAATTACTTTTGCGTCGCAAGTATAATTTACTGAAAGTACTGGTGGCATTTAATAAATTGTTTAATTTACAAGGAAAAACCAGTACCAATACGAATATAAGTACGAATATTCAACATAACGTTTCGTTTCCATACTCTAGGTATACCAGTAAGCTATCGGTGTAGTTTCCGTTCGCATTTCGTTGCATAGGTTTTGTTAATGTTTTTTTTTTTTTTTTTTTTTTTTTTTTTTTTGTCCAGTTCAAAATTTCAAAAGTTCCTAATCAATATTTCCGCCAATATTGCAGATGTAAAAAACATTGCATATGGGGTCGTATAGTGAGGAAACCATTCTTATTTAACTGGTAATTTACAACGGATAAGCAATAATCAAATTGGGATAAACCAACTTTATCCGTACACAGACATTAACGCCAATCATCAAAGAAACTTCTCTCTGTCACTTACCCGATAGACATAACGTAATAATTATAGCCAAAACTATAGCAAATTTCAACAATATGACTTTTTCTTTGCCAATGTAATTACTATCGCCAAAGGTTACCACCAAATTGACGAATTCTTTTAAATAAATGAAAATATGAAAACGGCAAATGACACCAATCAATGCCAAATTTCAATGAAATGACCACTATTATAGTGCAATTGAAAATTTTTACGATGTTGCACAAGATCTAGTTTGATATAAACTACCTTCATCCACTTAACACTCCAATAGTTAGTTAGCACAAATAAAACCATTATTTGAAGTTAATAAGGGGAGATTTTACATAATCTAACAGTATAAATGTCATGATTTTTACAATTGTTCAAATTTCAAAGGGGGTGAAAAAAAATCAGTAGAAATTACAGATGACAAACTCATTTCATAGTGTATAAAATTTTACACATAAAAATTCAGCTTCGCGTAAAAATGTACCAAAAGATCAAATTTCATGATAAGCAGTTGAGGTAATAACTAATTTTAAGAGAATATACCATATTTGAACAATCTTATCAATTGCTAACTTTCGAGAATATTTGTAATATCACTAGGGGATAATTAAGGCTGATAATGAAGTTAAAGTTTATCTTGTTTTAAATCAAACATAATTTAACTAGTGTTAAATAAAATATATTTTCTCTTATTGTGAAATAGATTTTTTACTTAACAATAGACATGACATATGCTCGTTCAAAAATTCCTAGGTTAACTCGTTGCAATAAGATTTTGAAATTGAAAATTGTTTTTCTTCAATATTGGTACACAACTGATGATTCAAAATCAGGATGGGAATAAAAAATTAAAATAACGGACTACAACTAATAAAAAAATTCAGACCAATTTAAAAAAAAAATAAAAAAAATAGTGGAATGAAACATCGTAAAACTTTCAATTGCACTTAACATTGGTCACTGTATTTAAATTTGTCGTGGATCGGTGTATTTACCATATCCATTTTCATTTTCACATTAATTTTAAAAATGGCCAGTTTTGATTTGTAGCGATAGTTATTACACTGGCTAAAAAAGAGAAAAAAACATCTCCAAATTGGCTAAATGTTTTTCGATAAACATCACATTAACCGTTCTTGTAAGCGAAACAGAGGATAAATAGTCTTTGATGGACGATGTTGAAGGAAAAGGTTGGTTGGTTGTTTTCAGATTATCTGGCGCCGTCAGCAACACTAGGGCTATAATGCGCCGAAACATTCGTCATTAGACAAGCCAAACATCCATTCCTAACACAGGACTCGAAGCCGCAACTTCGCGGTCTAGAAGCTAGCATGCTAACCACTATACCGTTTGGTCGGCCAATTTGAAGGAAAAGGAACTCTGAACAGTAGTATTTCCACTCTTTACGACTTTATTGTATTTTTTTAGGAGGAGGGGATATTTGGAGCATCTTTAAAAGCATTGCCGCAACAATTCTGTTTTCAAACTCGTAAGATCGATGTTTTTTTTTTTTTTTGGGGGGGGGGGGGGGTGCAAATGTTGAAAAACAAATTTTTCAATAAACTACCTTGTGTGCATGCGCAATTTAGACGAAAAACTTAATGACACGTTCCATGGCCACTACTAGCCCCTACTCCAAATTTAATCTTCGTCACGAAATTTAATTACGCACAGAGACATTTTTTCTAGACTACTTACTTTTTAGAAGTCAGGAAGCTCCAAAACATGGAGAAATGGAAAAAAAAAAATAATTTTAGACCGAAAAGAATGCATTACATACTTTCATTGCGTTATGTTAACATATGGGTAATTGAAAGTAAAGAAGTATTGCTTAAAGCAAAGAGGGTTCAAAGAGAAAAAAAATATTTAAAAAAATAAAACACAAATAAATTAAAAAGAAAGTAAAAGCATGGAATTCCATAAAAAAAAAAAATCCTCATAAACATATTATTCGCTTTCAAATAATGGTGAGCATGATGCATGATACCCATAAAAATCATCCACACAAAACACAGGACACAAATATAGAAATAACCTGCATCCGTTGTTTAAAATTTATTCAGTCCTAGCCCGTAGACCGAAAACAAAATCATCCAACATTTGCTTTTGGTTGACGAATTCCAAAGCAAGAACAAATTCAATAATAAATAAACTAGTAAGCAAATAAAAAAAAAAAAAAACTGATCGACAATTCCGGCAATGCTTCAGTAAGTTCCTACTTGTCCTTGACACTGAAATTTCTATTCCGAAAGAAGAGGACAAAGACATTCGAATTCTGCCCATGTTCCTCCATTTGACCCCGAAAAACCAGCCATTGTTCAGGGCGTGTCACGCTTCCGAAAAAAAAAGGTTTCGTTCTTGTAGTAAACTCGAGCAACGTGCGTTTGAAGAAACTGTTTTTCTAACCTCGAAAGAAAATTGTGAAGCTTAGGAACATGTGTTCTCACCCAGATTTTGAAGTTTATTTAATGGATGGTTTAGTTTTTAACGCCGACATTGTTTTTACACAATAGGTTTCTGGAACTTATTAAGTCGGCACTTTTTTTAGCTGATAATTTGTTAATTCTTATAATAGGGATTTTTGAGTTTCACTAATTTATTGGCAAATTGAAGGGTTTTCCATTGATAAAGAGTTACAAAATAAACTTGCGTTATTGTTTTAGTTTTTTTTCTTTAATTATGTTAGTAATCGTAGAGAATTTTTTTAATATATATATTTAAAATATTATGCTCTGTTATGTATAGCAGGAAGGAGAAGGAGTTATTATTTTATTAAATAATAAAGATTTAGAACACGATTTGATATTCAATGAAATATAAATTTATTATTTATTCGCTTTAAATAAAAACTATAACTGCCAAATATTTTTATCAGCACTTTTTACAAAAGTCTTGAAAAATTCCAGCATTATTTTGTAATGTACTTGATATTTAAAATTAAAGTATCGTTATTTTTAAACAAAAATATTAATTATAGAATTATGAAAATATTTAGTTATTAAAAATATGTAGTAATTATCTAAGAAAAGGTTTTTATATAAATATTAATCTTTAAAACAAGCAAGCAGTTTACAAAATGTTATTGGAAAAATGCAAGCATTCAAAAAGTATTTTTACTAGAGTTATTTTTTAATTATTACATATCTGTTACGAATTTTTCCACTGAGGCAATGATGGCACAGTTTTCACGGTATACAAATATTTATT